>JABSTQ010009187.1:0-600000 GCA_013358835.2 Ixodes persulcatus | reverse complement strand
ATACTGTAATCGCACTGTACTGCGATACAACCGAGGATGAGACAAGTGCCAGAACTTCCCGGTAACCCAACAGTGAAGAAAGCGGGGCTTCATGGCACTGCTACTAGCTGTGGGTAAGGCCGAGAGAAGCTTACTGGACGCAACAAACCAAACATATAATATCTACTAGTACTCTGACTCCAGACAGCCACTACCTGAACGTGGAAAGCATTCCACTCCAAGACCTTTCATTTAAAAGATCCGCGCAATCGCACTGGAGCTTTGACGGGACGGCCACAAGTTTGCGGTGAGGTGGAGTCCAGGCCATCATGGGAATCAACGGCAACGAGCTGGCAGACAACGCGGCTCGGGAAGCTCTAAGTAAAATCCCCGAAAATGGCCCAAGAGTTGCTAGCTCGGAAGCTAAACAGGGACAACACTACAAGTGCGAGGAGGCGCCGCAGCTAGCAAAAAAGGAACGGCGAGAAGCGCTTCTGCTTCTGAATCCAAAGGAAGAGGACCCGGTCCCCCCTGGCTACAGTCGGTGGGCGACCGTTCAATTGCCAACGACAGGGACCTGCACCGCTGTCACCCCAACCAAACGAGCACTCTTAGAGAAAAAAAAAAAAAAAAAAAAACCGAAAAGGTTCGCCTCACTCGGCGAACCCCAGATGGGTTTGAGGCTCCAGATTCCAACCTCTGGCACATTTCCTGGGAATGAGCTGGTGCCACGTACTCGAGCATCGCGACGCCACGTCTGCTCAACTACCCGAAAACATAAAAAAACCTAGGAGTCAACGCATTTGGACTAACCCTACGGGGTCTCCACAACACCGAAAAGAGGTTCTACACTCACTCCTTGCGTTCTTCCGGAAGGCGGGCCTCCTGGACTGTCTAACTCCCGTCCCCTTCGAGCTGATGCCGCTAGCTGAACCCCAGTAGTCCTTTTCGGAACTCTGGCCGATGCTAGGCTATTCGGGGGTAATCGTCAATTATTTAAAATACATGCGCAACTAGGATACAAGAGGTCATCTCAATTCGTAACTGTGTTTTAATACCAACGAGGTAGAGGAGCTTAGAGCAAGTGACCCCCCCCCCCCCCCCCCCGGCTGCCGCTATGTTGCACATTTCTTACCACTAGACACGTTACCTTATGCTTTTACGTCTAGGTTGTAGCGCAATACCTGCGCACAGATAACTGATTATTGGTCTTTAATAAAAGTACCGACGAGATAATTTATGTTTCGTTTGTTTTAAGTGCAAAACGTGCTTTCGCGACAAAAACTCGGGCAGGTTCGCAATGAATCCGCTAGATGCCGCCAGCCGCGGTGCTGTATTTTGGGCTTTTATCGTAGCTAGACATCGATCTTTGGGGCTGACAGTACTACAAATGGTTGATCATGTTTTTACAGCAATCGCAATAAAAATCTAGGCTCAATTTTGCTTAAACGTATTAGGATTTGAGACTGTCACGTGTCTAGTGGTCAAACTTGTACAACATGGCGGCAGCCAAGGGGGGGGGGGGGGGTTCACTTTTTCCTGGTGAACGGATACCAGTTTATCAATCTAAGCCCCTCTACCTCGTTGTCTAATACGCACGCCTTATAGACTCTTTTCAAAAGAAAGCAGCATCTAGTTGCTTCTGTAGCAATTATTCGAGGTTGCCATTATTTGAGCACGTTCTCTGAGCATGTACTCGACACGGCGGCTCCGTCAGCTGTTCGGCAAGGATTTGTTTCCAATCAGAAGCTTCGTATCCAAGAAATGCCGACTGCCAAACAGGGTTGTAAAAGTTACTTCAAAAATGTACCTAAGATACATTTTCAGTTACTCATTCGAAAAAGGTACGTAGGTACGTACCTAGGTACTCACTAAAAAATGTACCTAAGTAATGGTGCAGTTATACTTCAAGGATACTTGATTTATATATTTTCCCCAAATCTGTCAAAATATGTTGGAAGTAAAGCATTTTATACTAAGGATACACATAAAAACGAGTTCGATAAATGTGCATTATTGGTGTCAATGCGATGTCCACATCGGAGTTGAGTCCTCACGTGCCTTATTCCCACGCTCCAATTGGCTCACCGAGGCCACCGCTTCCACTGTTTGCAATGTCACGCCAAAACCGCCGAAACTCGCTTGTTGACGTTCTTGCACTCAGAGCCGGTGCTGACGTCGATGGGCCCAGAAGACGTCGGCCGCATCAAGAAACGAATGAGAAGAGTGCATATGCACCTAATCTTCTTGACGACACCCGAAATGCTTCAAGCTTCCTCGTTGATGTTTTTTTTTCTTTCGTTAGTCGGAAGAAAAATAAGCTTTTTTTTTCTTTCTGAACTTTTTCAGTTTTGATAACTGCAAAACTTGAGTCCGATTTATTGAGTGGAAACTGCATTGTATACGCGATGTTACGTTGCTTTACGATTGTAATTATAATTTATTTTCAATTATATTTTATACTGTATTTCTGGCAGAAGAGAGTCACCACCAGGACAAGATGCAGGCAACAGAAACTGCGCACATCTTTCAAGTTATCTCCTTCCTTGTAGAGCTGTCAGAGGAGCTTGAAACACGCAATTAAGTAAATTTCGGTTTGAGATGAAGGAAGCAGCTCGCTATTTTCCCTTAACGGAGTACCGAAGCGATTCGATAAATTGGAGTCACTAGAACGGCATTGCTAATCCACCGTTCGCTAAAATGAACACAGCCATTCGCTAAAGTGTCGTTCGATGAAATATTATTGGCGGGCATCGTTCGCTAAAGCATTGTTCGATCAAGTCAGTGCCTCTGTGGTTGAACCCACTCAACGTTAATCACGGCACATGGTAGTGTGCTACAACTTCAAGATTTATAGTTGCTACGATTGTGACAAAGTGAACAGAAAAGTACTTATAAAAAGAAACTTTCGCTCTGTTACAAGTTACTGGAAAATGTACCTAAGATAGAGATACAGATAGCCAGAAAAGAAAGTACCTACCAAGGTTTGTACCTCAGGTACAACAAAAGTACCTAGATACCGATTTCCAGTTACTTGTATCTAGGTACTTTATAACCCTGCTGCCAATGTTACTTGACGGGGTTTGGTAAAGGGTGCATTTGTCGCAGCTGCACCTCTCTTGCTTTTTTTTTTTTTTTTTTTTTTAAGCATGGAATGCTTTTTTATATAACCCCCAGACCCGAAATTTTGTCCGTTCCTCCGTGTATTTTCTAGCTAAATTCAGCGCGAAAATTTGTTTCACGCGACGCCATGTCACGCTACCTATTGTATTCTAATTCAGTCTCCGCACTTAATTTTAGAGGGAGACCTCCAGCCACGTTATTCGTATACAAAGGAAGTTGCCCCGCCCAATTTAGCAACAAAATCAATGTCCCGTAAAATAACGTTACGCGACTTACACCAATTCACTTTCTCCGCGAAACTTTGTATGAAAAACGGCGTGACGTGATTCAGCGTCACGGGACCCATAGACTGATTCAGTAGTCCCGCTAGATTTGACGCAGAAATTGATTTCACGTAACCTATGCACTAAGACAGTTTCTTCGTTAGATTTAGCGGGGAAATTGTAAAAAGTTATGTAGGTTCGTCCTCACTCTCCGAAATGACTATAAACATTTGAAGATCAAGGTGGCTTGTTTGATGGGTCATTTTCTACATAGTTATTACAATAAACGCTAGGGGCTCAACTGGCGCTAGTATCTATGGGACTTCCGGTTGCAAATTGAAGCAGACAGCAAACAGTCTACTTTTTCAGTGTTCTTGTGTATTCCTATGGGAAAACGTACGCGATATTTTTCTCTTTACCAGGGAATAATAGAAATTAGCGTAATTGTTTTTACTTGTAACGGGTACTATGTAGCTTTATTCACATTATAAAAGTGTAATTTTATTCGTTAATGTTTTTTTCCTATTACTGAGCGATGTTTAAGTTAGCAAACTTTGAGGCCCAGGTCTATGTTGTTCAGCGTGATATGTCAATACAAGCTATCAATTCAAGCAAGAACAGGAAAGACGTTTATAGTTCTCTGTAACGCCGAATTGTAGAGCAGCTCTTGAGGAGGAAGAGGGAGAGTATGGAGGGAAGGGTATGCGCCTCCTCCTTCCCCGCTAAATTTAGCGGGAATATGGCAATGTTAGATGCGTGGGCGTCACGTGACGTCACACGTCACGTGTTTCCCGTAATGACTCTTACGTGGCGTCACGAGGGTAACGTTCTGACGTTACCCTTGTGACCCTCACGGGGGTTACCCTCGTCACGGTAACCCTCGTGAGGGTTACCCTCATCAGGGTAGCCATCGTGAGGGTAATTCTCATGAGGGTAGCCATCGTGAGGGTAACCCTCATGAGGGTAGCCATCGTGACGGTAACCCTCATGGGGGTTACGTTACCCTCACGGGGGTTATCCTCACGAGGGTAACCCTTGTGAAATCACGTGTGACGTCACACGTCCCATAATGCATCGCGCGGTTACGCCGACGCCGACCCCGCTCAACCCGCTAACGGGCGACTAAGAGCTGCGCTCTAAAAGAACAATTAAAAAGTGCGTAGGGCTTATTCAAGCTGTAATAGCATTCAGATGACAGAAACGGAGTTTGTTACTAATGCACAGCTTGTTACTAATGCACAGCTTGTTACTAATGCACAGCTTGTTACTAACGCACAGCTTGTTACTAATCGGCGACGTGTTCTTCGTTTCATAACTCCATGCTTCGTTCTTGTCTGTTTTGATTGCTTGAGTTGTCATATATTAGCATCCGTTTGGTATTTCTCAAGCTGATTCGCTCTGTGCGTTTTATGTCATTGACTATATGGGTAAATACGTGCCATAAAATAGCAGTCTGCAACGTCATCACGTATTATACATGTGCATTGTGCTATTTTAGCGCAGTGTTCAACGCCGTGAATTCCAAAAAAAAAAAACGCTCTGACACATATTTTTGTACATCCGACAGTAAAACGTTCCAAACTTTTTATTCTGTCACAACACTAAGCAAAATTTGCTCTTATCATAGAGCGCGAAGAGAAAACGCATTTCCGTTTTCCCATAGGAATGCAATACAGGAAGTCGAATTTAGGCTGTTTGCCGTCTGCTTAAAAATGCCACAGCACACTAGCGCCACCTGGACCTCTAGCGTTTATTGCAATAACTCTATGGTTATGTATGAGAAAATCAACACGAACGAGCGGCATGAAATAGCGTCATGAACGAGCGGCGTCATGATCGAGCTACACGCTGGGAGCGTTACGAAATTCACTTTCCCCGCTAAAAGTAGTGGGAAAATTGACGCCGTCACTTCACGAAACGTGATCTAATGCCAATCCGGTTTTTCCGCCTTATTTAGCGGAGAAAATCGACGACACGTGACCTGATGTCAAGTGACCCATAAATTAATACATCTTCCCCGCTAAATTTTTCGAAGATAAAAAAAAAAAAACAGATTGATGTTTGTGCGGGACACATTCGCTTCCTGGTCTTTGTATGATCATACTTGTGTTATTTTTAGAGCGCAGCTCTTAGGCGCCCGTTTCCGGCTTGAGCGGCGTCGGCGTCGCCGTCGCCGTCGCCGTCGGCGTAACCGCGCGGTGCATGTTGGGACATGCACCGCGCGAGCCCCCCCCCCCCCCCCCCCCCCGAGGTCACGTGACCCCCCCCCCCGGAGGAGATAAAGGATGAGGGGAGGAGGAGAAGGAGGAGGATGAGGAGGGGTATACCCTCCCCTGAGTACCCTTCCCTCCTCCTCCTCCTCAAGAGCTGCGCTCCAATTCGGCGTTACAGGGAGTTGTAAACGGCTTTCACTTTTTTCTTTTTCTTTTAGGCATTCCCGATGATAGAAGAATGCACCAATGAATTCCTGAAGATTATGGAGGAAGATGAGGCGGCGCAGGAACGGGGAGGGATCGATATCAGCCCCGCCTTTTGCAGACTTTCCCTCGAGATCCTCTTGCGCTTCACGATGAGTGCCCGGCTCAATATCCAGGCGGCGTCCGAGGAGACCGAAGCGATTCTGAACGCTGCTCGAAACACGGCACGCCGGTTTCCTTTAGGCTGGCTCATGATTTGCAGTGAGTGCTTTATTCCGTTCTACGTGGTGCGGAAAAAAAAAGAAGGAAGAAATACGTATTTCGTTGCTTGCGAATGAATGGAACGCCTTACCGACCTAAAATGACCTACTAAAACCTCAAAATAGAGGTTTTAGTAGATCATTTTAATACCTCGGATACCCCCGTTAACGATACCCCTGAACTTTACGGTGCGTGGGTAAAGGCTGTGGCAGAGTATTGAGTCTCGTTATCGGAGTTATCCTTATCGACCCGGGGGGGGGGGGGGGGGGGGGGAGACGGCGGGTGGCGTGTGCAAAGAAACAGAAAAAACAATTTGTGAGCTCAGAAGTCGGGGTAGAATATAAGACCCCGTTGTCGCGTGGAAAAGTAAATGTCGGGCAGTCAGGCAGGTGCATTAATGATAGATTAAGGGAGCATGATCTGGCCATGAGATCTTTTCCCTCTGGCCACTTGGCGGTACACTGTGCCAGGTGCGGGTGTGCGCCACTCTGTACTCACGCTGCCATTGTGACGCGGCGCACTAACCAGAGAACGAGGGAGATTACGGAGGCTTTTGTCATGTCACGGTGCGAGGAGGGTATGTGTGTCAGTTCGCCGTCTATCGCCTTGTTTGGCAGCGAGATATCTTGCGTGCGTCGTTTCGAAGCAGGATTGTAATCACATTGATAAGATTGGCGGTGATCTGTGTTTCGTTGGTTCGAGGGTTTTAAGTTTCTTCTTATTAAAATTCAGTTGTAAGTCAGCGCTTGTTGTGTACATTCCTCTCACTCGTCCTTCGTCTAATTTTAGGGTTTTTCTTAATTATAACAAAAACTTATCGCTCTTAAAAAATAAAAAGAGAACCGACCGCATACAGTGTGCTGCGATCGACAATGACGGCTGTCGCATTAGTGAAAGATGCGCTTTAGGTTTCAAACTAAAGGTTGAGCCAGTTGGTTCATAATTTCGACAGTATCAAAGAGCAAAAAAAAAAAAACTGGGGCGAGGACGACACAAACAACATGGACAGGCGCTAACATTCAACTGCTTTAATCAAGACGTTGTCAAGCACTAATCCCGCCTAGCCTGCCACAATCATCACCTGTCACCATCACCATCATAACAGCCATCCGGACACCCTCCCCTCCCCCCCCCCCCCCTCCCCGGCCTTCATCCAAAAAATGGTACCAAACACGGACCCCAACAATTTTTACTCCCCAGACAAAACGCCTTCACCCAATAAAAATAAAATGAGACACCGCTTCGACCCTATATATCAAATATCTGAATTCTTTAAGCACCCTGTATCCCAGATTCGGTCGTGGGTGAGAGGAAACATGACCTTGATACGTTTGTGGAGACGTACGATTCCTCCCTATTATTGCGCTAAAATTTCGAAGATCGGGAGCCCAAACCATGATAGCTAAATTAATTCGCTATTGATACATGAGAAAACAAGGCGCTGGCAGTCGTTGCCTCTACAGTAACTTCGTGCTTGCGACATTCTCCAGCTATTCTAAGATCTGAGCTACCTTTAATTTGAAATTTTTATGTTCCAGCAAAATGCACTTTTTTCTGTGTTCAAAGAGGTTTTTTTAAAACGTGTTTCACTCATCAATTTTCTAATAGCTGTTGCGCTGCCCAAGGCTTTCTTGGCTTCTTGTGCTTTTCGAACTTCTGTACCGGAAATTCTGGGCGATAACAATGTTGCAGTTTGCTCAAAAATAAATTGTACGTAATCCAACTCTATGTCCGACACAAATGCAAAAAAATACATAAATTGTCTCGTTGTTGGTGTATCTCCGGAACACTTTTGTTTCTGAAGCCTTTCCCGTTACTGAGCATGGAAACACAAAAGATTGGCAAATGGTTACTTAAATCACACGATAAAGCACCGGTAATTACGTCGTTCGATTATATACTACCAACCCACGCAACAATGAAAGTTTTCCTCTCCAGTGCAAATTTTGTCAATATGCCAATTACGTTTTCACAGAGGTATAGCATTAAACGATATCAAGAGACTGTCGACACGCTGTCTTAAACATGCTAAACCAATAGAATACGAGACTAATCAGGATTTCTTATGCTGGTATTTTCTAATTTTACAGACCATATTCCGACGTGGGGCATTATAAAAAAGGCGATGATATTCGTGCAAGAATGCTTTCTTGAGCCACCTACAGTGATTTTTAATAAATACATATTTGAGCTGCTGCGCCAACGCAGAGAGAAGGGATTGGTGAGTCTCCTTGAAATTGAGCCAAAGTAAGAGTGCAGGCAGGTGTTATGTGAAGCACACTTTAATTTCGCAACCACATCTTGTGCCGCAGTCACGCCAGAAAGCCACCTAGCTTGGCCCAAGCTTGGCAATCATAGGGGCCTAACTGAAGCTTAATAAGCTCTTGCTCCTAGGCGTAAGTTAGGGCCAGGTAGTATTTGTTTTGCTTTTGTATGGCTTTTCAATAGCTTGCCACATAATTGTCAAAGTGCCAGATTTGAGCCAAACATGTATTACCCGAATAACAACAGAGAAGACGAAATTCGGCACTCTTTCGGCATTTAGGCCCAAAGTTTTCACGTGAAAACCGAAGGAAAGCTCGTCTGCAAATATAATCACTTGCGAGTGTTTCACGGAGGATGTTAGATCCTTCTTGGAACAAAATAAACAACAAAATACCAAAACTTGATCCACGAGGCACAGGCCAAAACAGACATGAAAGGATGTGACATGAATTAAGTGTTCTGAAACTCTAACATGGTTTCGTCTTTCACGTGAAATAACTCCTGAACTTGGCAATGCACCCAAGGCCAAGCTTATAGCTCTTAAGTTTCGGCAATCGAAATTAGCGATGTGCCTTTTTCGAAGACTTTCGACACGTACATATAAGGGGTGTTTATTTTTAATTCGAAAAATATTAATTAAAAAATAATGAAATATAGGATGATGCCTTTTGTGCAGGTGAGTTATCCGGCCATGGGAGAAATAATATAAGGGTGTAATAATCACGATAATTAAAGGTAATAGATTATGATTTCCTAATTCTCTTTTTCATTAGCGAAAATGAACATACGGTTTCAATTAGAAACTTGCTGGGCGTCCTATGAAAAGTGTCAATTTGTTTGTAGAATGATTTGAATGACGTGGTAAGCTCGGGCGTGCACTAAATTTTCTACTCGTGCAAGAGGCTCAAGGACGTCCGAAAACGCAGATGATAATCTTCTCCTGCACGTGTTTGGACTGCCAGCTTTAGGTGTGTTTGCAAAAGTGGAAACTTTAGCGCACCCCAGCGCTCACCCCCCGCTTCAAATCTTTTTTTTTTTTTAATTGACTAATGTAGTCGTTTCAGATGACGCTCAGGAAGTTTCTAATTTAAACCATATGTTTACTTTCAGTACTTAAAAAGTTAATAAAACGTTTACCGTAGAATACCGCGCATCCGCCAATTCCACATTGAGCGGCCATTCCCAAATTTGCAAGGTCGGAGAAAATAGGCACGGTACATTGATATGTAAAACTGATGATCGAACAAGCGCCCATACCTCATTTTTTCTCGATTATCTCTAATTTTTGAGTAGGCGCTTGCCCGCTATTTTACTAGTTAATTATTCCACATATTGTGACAATAAGCCCCATTGTTATGGCCCTCTGGGCTCCCAACTTACCTGCATACAACGCATTATTGCTGTTCTCAGGTCTTCTTAAAAATAGGTCTGCTCGATGCTAGTTATGCACCTCAAAAACTACGTTTCTTTTTAATAATTATACAAGCGGCTGTATATAACCATTTCTAACAACTTTCCATAATGCCTTTCAAAGATATACTGAACGATAATTACGGACATTACTACAATTACCAGATTCAACAATTGGCACAAAAGAAGGTTTCCAGTTTTCTGAAATCACACTGTTCGTGAACGACAATATAAATATCTTCTCAGGAACAGAAGCAAAACATTTCGCTGCAACCGAAACGCGCGTAAAAGGCAAATAATCATCAAAACCTAGTGTCACAAGTGAAGTGGTGTCGAAATAAATTAAAACGAAACTTGTACAAAAACCATGTGAGAACAACTCACAAACAGATTTTCGAGACGTATGAATATCAGATTTACTGAGTAGCCTTATATTGCTGGACTCCTTCCCTCTGCGCTTTTTCACAAAGCGCCAGATTTCTTCGGGTCACTTGCTCAGCCTAAGCCCCACCTTCTTACGGCACGAGTATTCTTATTAAGGGGAAAGCCTTATCTGTCTCACCGTTCAGTCGACCTTCAAGGTCCTTGAGTGAAAACACGTCTACGACACGAAAGCGACCAAAACTCGTCGGAGACACGAAAGGTACAAAACCACTGGACCACGAGATGGCGTTTCTTGTGTCAGAATCGGCGGAGGCGCGCGCGCGGCGCAAACCCAGCGGGAGAGGAGGACACTCTCGCTCGGGCAGCGGCGGCGAGCGGGCGTGCGACATGCCGAGAGATTAACGGCGCCAAAATTGCGTCGTCAGAGAGCGCGCTGCCTTCGGAGGTTCGCTATCAGGTTTACATCGGCGCTTGGGCTTTCGCTTTGAAGCCGTCTTAGGGATAACACAATGAGACCCTGTGACTCTTTATCGAGAAGTTTGTCATTGTTACTTCGCGACATATAATAATATCTTTCGTATCACACGTTCAGTTTTTTTTTTGTACGATCTATGGAAATGTGATTTTAACCTTAAGAAATGTCGTAAATTCTAGGAGAACCCTGAAGGGTACTTCTAAGGACATTGAAGGTGCTTGCGAAGAAATATAGGCGTTGCATTTTTCACGTTGTGAGACCATCCACCATAGAATCAACATCAGAATCTTGTAAATTTTAATCGAATTGTATCATTTTTTTATAATTTATGAAACCACAGTAATTAGCGAGAATTTATGTATATCCCAGTACGTAGAAAGGTGATATGAGTTTTAAAAAGATTGAAAACAAGATTGCAAGTGGATGGTGTAAACATCAGCATTTACCAGTAGATCATTTCCACGAGTCAGTTCTGAGACAGAAAACTTATTTAAAACTGAATTAAGAATATTTCCCGAGCAATTCACTAATACGTTGTGAAGCGTAAAATTGCTGCATTTATATAGTTGAGCAGTCGAGACACTTTTAAACACGTGCATGAGATTTCACCATTGATGAAACAGAAAGCCTGCCAACTCAAAGTAGATAAAAATCTTCGTAAATTTGTGCGTTATATTTAGTAGCATATAGCTTGTTTCAAAAACATTGAAGTGGTCTATAAAAAGTGCAGAACCTAAAAATGGAGTAAAATAATTTGATCTAACAAAAAGGATGAACCCATCAGCAGAAGGTATCCCAATCCTCAACCGAGACCGATTCTTGACAAGTCTTTAAATCGATACGTCTATGTTCGTTCAAAATGCCTACAGCTGTCAGCACACCACTGGCGCACTTTATCCAGAAAATAAAGTCACGACTTCTGCAAAAAAAAGCAAGATCTAAAATATTTATTATTGGCGATACCGCCATGAAGTCAGGTTTCCGACAATCAAACAATATCGTTACATCAACCAGGCAGATTAGACATAACTTCAGCGGTTTTGGTTGTAAGTCCACAGACATTTCGATAACAGACATTCAGACTGCTAGCCGTGATCACCTTGACTTGAGTTTCTTGACTGGAAAAAAGGCACCGACCCAAAAACAGACAAAAAAGAGGGTTACCATCGAAACAGTAGATTCCGGGGCGAGGGAAGGCGCGTATTTTTGGAACAGCCGCGATGGTCTCGTTCACAACTGCTCGGCGAAGTTGGGAAACGTTAACCTTTGGTGTACTGTTGCCTACACATAGAACCTTTTCCTCGGCAGTTAAAATATCAAACCGAGTAGGCGAAGCATTTTTGAAGAAAACCTCGCATGCGCCGATTCACCGCTGTGTTCTCCGACGACGTTGGATTCAGTGATCCCAGTTGAGGGCATAGCCCTGCCATCAGATTCAGCGCCGACAGGTCTCGTCGCGGATGTATTGTTGCGCATTGAACAATACTTGTATTTGTAGCTGCTTTTTTTTCAAACTGCATGCATATGTCCTATTCATCAGCCTAAATATCTATGCATTTGCAGTGGAACCGGCGAGAACATGACATACAGTGTAAAAATCGTTGTCTGCCAAAGGACTGAGCAAAGCAGCAATCGAACAGGTCCTTGCGCCCCGCCATACGTGTCGGCAACAAGGACCGAGGACGTGTGCGATTTCTCTGAGTTGTTTGTGAACAAAACGTTTTGAGAAAGGTTTGTGAGTTACTAGGGTTACTTTTTATTCGATTATAAAATCTAGAAGCTGCTAAAGATTGTTTGATAGAAATTAAACGCACAGTGTATAAGCTAGATATCTACAAAGCTCTCAAACACCGCAAGAATATCACGAAAAGAGTTCATTCGTGATTTTTGGCACAGAGCTAATGGCGAAGGACAAACTAAATGTAGCCAGGTTGTAAGGACGAGAATCCTAATTGAACGCCACTTAAACAAATTAATTATTCCGTACATTCTATTTTTTAACAGGCAGGGACTGAAGATTTGTTTCAGCTGTTGTTTAGTGCAGAAGAAAAATACGGCCAAGACCAGAAGCCTGATGGCACGACACAATCCACTGGGAACAGGCACTCAGGACATCGTAAGTATATTTTTATGCGTATTGCCAGTTCATCAAATTGTCATGGCATGTTATCTATACAGATGAATGAACTCTGCGCGGCCGAGCATTATACATTTTTTTCATATTTTTACGAAGATATCCGACGCATATGTAGAATATCGACAAGAACGCGGTGGTGAACACCAGAATACAACGCCGTCCTGAGAAAGATCCCTAGTCTAAACCCTAGTTACACTAGCGTTCTTAACTGTCATTAAACCCACGAACAGTTGACTCAATCGCTATTGGCCGGAGTTACATGGCGATGCCATTTGTCATTGAGCCGCTAACGATCATTGAGTTCAACTGAGCTGGCCTACCTCACTTAACTGTTGGGGCTTCGTCCCAATTGAGTTTAAGATTGCGGCGTCCGCCGCACCGCTGCTTATGGCCAGCGCTAGCGAAGCACTTACTATTGCGGAATATTGAGTGAGATATCTAGAAAGTATCATAGCAGAAAATATTTTCGGAAGATGTATTATTCGGGGCCACAGCAACCGCTAGAACGATAACGGCACGTCGCGAAAGCCCAAGCTTGGCGAGGGCTGCCATTTTTATGTCTTGCCGATTCAACTTTTGTTAGGTCTCTCTTCGTTAGATTTGTGTGGAGCATTCTGATTATCATTCCATTACTAACAGAAATAATTTCATTATATTTGTCTTAAACGTTTAAAATGAAGGAAATTTGTGCATAATATTTATTCGCATGACTCTGTTACCGTTTCGTTTCCGTTTCAACAGTTTCCCTTGACGCGCATCGGAACTGTAGTTGTTAGGCCTATGTACCTTGTAACAGCGCACAACTTAATTGAGCTCAATGAAATTTGGAAGATGCCAACGATCGTTGCCTTTATGACACTTGAGAGCGCTAATGCAATTAGGAATAAGAAAACATTAAATAGACGTTTTCTCCATTACTAGAGTGCCATTGGTCGAAAAACACTGAGGAGCCGTGATCAAACCGCGCCATTTGCAAAAAATACTGCGTGACATCAAAACGTGGTCAAGTCGTTTTCGTTGCCCTATTTATTCTTTTTGAAGACATCGTGATTGCACACACGCATATATTGAGGCCGGGGAACGTTGAGTAGGGTGACTCTCAGCGTCTTGACAAGTGATGCGTGCGTGCAAACATGCGCAGTTCGACTTCTAGTATGTTCACCTAAAGCCCCTTTATAAAGAAAAGTAGCGACATCTTTTGAAGAATGCTGCCTGCTATTTTGGGCCGATTCAGGTGGCGCTACAGTCGACCCGCCAGTGCAAAAAAGCAGACCATAAAGATAATATGTGTGAGCGTCAGTGGAGGACGGAGAAGATGTCTCTAGCTTTCTTATCCAGGGCATTATGTTCACCGCGTCTTAGAAAGTAATTCTCCGACTTCTTCCTGGTGACGTCATAGTAAGTGTCATGCTGTCACCAGCCGCGATCCTGGCGGTGTCACAGCAGCTGTGGTGGATGTAACAGACGACTGTTCTTCCGCACGTCGCTCTCCGTCTTGACACCTTAGTTCAGGGAAGCTTCTGAAGCCAGAAACGACGACGACAAAGTTGAGTCAGTCAGACTTACCTGGCTTCAACTCCATCAACATTTGGTGCTTTTCCGCCCACGCTTGCACTTCGGCCCATATCTCTTGTAACGGTATTATAACGACCCTCGGCACCACCAAATCTCTGCAAGAACTTCACCTGCCTGAAGACATGAACTCCCAACCCACCGAAGTCAGGCCCGCCACCTCCACTTCACTAACCCTAACACCGATACCGGTCGGCCGCCCCTGGCTACCGAGGGTGTATTGTATCCTAACGCATCACTCGTTAGCGCGTGGAGCCCCCTTGCTCTTCCTTCCCAGAACCAAATCACCATCCTCGGCGACGACGAACTCACACAGGCAGCCGTGCCACGGCTCTCGGGGTGGTCGCGATGATTACCGGCGTGCTTGATCGTCAGCCCGGCATGTCCGCGATGAATTTTACTGAAACTTTCACCGTGACCTGCACCTGAGGGAGCGAGTGGCACACGGAGCTCTACCGCAAGGGCAAGCTGCGCCCGGTTCCCCCACGCCGGAAAGTTTCCCAGCCCCAATCATGCCGGTACCTACCATGCCAGCGGATCTCCACGCGAAGATATGCCTCGTGTCGCTGCTAAAGGGAGGGTTAAAAATAGTTATGCGCCCGCGCAACGGATTGGACCTTCGTATGTGGAGACCCTACCAGCTCATCGACTACCTGGCCAATGCGGTCGGGGCCTCAGTGGAGGAGGTAAGTTACGCAGTGCACCTGCAAGTGAACCACAGACAGAGCATTTTGGCGATACACACCGAGGACAAAAAAGTGGCTCAGACGCTTGCCCGAATTCCCTAGCTCGTGCTCGGAGGACGAAGCTACCCATTGGGCACACATCTCGCGGCGCCGGACGACTCCGTCGAGGGCGTCTTCCGCGAGGTGAGACCATGATCCACCACGGATGAGCTCACGTGGTGTATCCGTACGGACGAAGGGACACAGCTCATCACCGCTCGCATGCTGGGCCAGTCCGTCTCGGCACTCATCTTCTTCGCGGGCCAAATACTCCCACGTCACGTGGTGCAGTACGGCAGGCGTCAACAAGTAATTCTGTACCGACCATTTAAGCAGGTATGCACCACATGCGTGAAAGAAGAGCACCGTGCGGACATCTGCCGAACGCCAGGCACCCAGACGTGCCCCCGCTGCACGTCGCCCACCCTTGCACCGGGCCACGCCTGCCTCCCCAAGTGCCTGCTCTGTGACGGGGATGACCCCACCGGGGACAAGATTTGCCAGCATTGATACACCGATCGTCGGCAAAGCCAGAAGAGAGCCGGCCCCTAGAGACACAGCAGGGGCCGTAGCAGGAAAGCACCTAACAAGAAACCGCCAGCAAAGCTAGACAGGCTGACAGATCCGAGAGCCGTAGCAGTAGCCGCACGTCACGTGACCGCAGCCGTAGCAAAACGAGCCGTATTTGGAACACCGAGCGAGTGAGCTGGGCATCGATGCTGAAGGGACACCGCTCTCCGCCGAAGACCCCTCCCCCACCCAACCCTACCGAGACCCCTGACTGGGCGAAGGCTTTCGTGAGCTTTATGAGCGAGATGAAATTCGCAATGTCGCGTATGACTAGCCGCCCCGACAAACTAGAGCTGATATCCAACCCTCCTCCCCCGCCAGAGCCGAGGGTTCCCAAGCAGCCTCTCCCGCGCCAGCTCCAGGACGCGCAGCAGACGATCACGCGTGAGCGCGAACATCTGCTGCGAGTCCTGCGCGTCCGACTGCAGCAAACCATAACTCGACTACAAGAAACGATGACGTGACAATTGCCCGTCTCCAGGAGAGACTAGAAGCGTGTTGTGATTAAAATTTATCGTATCGCATGCACAGTATGGGCGGCTCAAATCCCGAGCTCGCCGCCCACATGCGTGATACGGTCAATTTTAAGTGCAAGATAGCAAAACGGAAGTGGCTAAGAGAGCCTGCAGGACGGACGTACGTCCTCAGCCGAACATAATCCCGAACGCGCTGCAGAACCCCCGCAGTCCCAGCCAACGCCGTTAAAAGATAACTGCAAAGAAAAAAAAGTGTTTGTTTTTAAAGAGCCTAATTGGGAAAAGCATGTCTCAAAACAATTTTTCCGAAAAAAAAAATTTAACAGCAATATTTATTGCGCGAGACTGATTTTAGTTTGCGGTTATTTCGTCCGTTCTAAATCGCGCGCCACAAAGCGGGTATTAATCGTCACGGAGTGGCTGCTATACGTCACGGAATTAAAGCGAGCACTATGCCATCCATGTGCAATCTAAGACACGCCATCTTTCTTTCTTGCACTTGACCAGTTGTTTTGTTCTCTGCATCTTTGACACCTTATTCGAGGGACGCCTCAGTGGAATACTAATTGATATTACATTTCTACTCAGCGGACACAAGGCGTACTGAACGGACTATCACACCATTTGAAACAGCTGCCAATGTAGAATTATTCGTCATTGCCGGGTGAGTCCAAGCACGAATTTCTCTGAGAGGACTAGAAAATAGCTTTAGAAGTTTTGAATCTCTACTCCTAATCGTTTGCTGCGACGCTGTACTTGTAAAAGGAATGAAGAGATAAAATATTTATTTCAACAACAAATATGTGCCGATGACACCGGACAACATATTGGAACAAGCTTTGCTGAGACCGGTAGGCGTATTTGTAAATGGTGGGCGATACGCGGCACAGGAACGCCGCTCTCGCCGTATTGGCTGTTTCTCGAAGATGGCGCAGCGTCGTTACACACAGCAACCTGCGATTGCTGCGCCGGATGGCAGTGGACGTCGCGTGTATATATCACTGGGGCGCGCGTTAACCTTGTTCCCTCACCCCCTTCTCCGTGCACGATGCTTGGCGGCGACAGTCTGCGGTTGCTCATTCACGCGCCCCAGTGACACACAGGCGCAATATCGCTTCGAAGCGGCGTGAAAGAGGGGGGGGGGGGGGGGTGCAATTTAAAACTCGACCCAGTGATACACGCGCTACGCCTGCCGGCCAGCGAAGCAACTCCCAGTTGTTATGTGTGGCGAGGCAGCGTCCTCTTCTAGGAGCAGCCAATCCGGGGCGAGTGGCGTTGCCATGAAGCTCGCGCTGAAGGCGGAGCTTCCAGTCTTAGCTTAAGGGTGAACAAAGTATAGGCTTGACTGCTTTGTTTGCTAGCGTCGATAGAGTTTCAGTGTCGACGTGGGTTAATCCCCCGTCAACTGTAAAACCTGGCAGCCCGAGTGCTGCCAGCATGGTGTCCATTACGCGAAACCTTTCTTCCAGGATTGAGACTACCGGTTCGGCACTCTCGTTCACCGTGCACCTTTTGGCAAAGCATCAAGACGTCCAAGACAAAGTCAGGGCTGAAGTGAAATTGCTCCTGGAAAAAGATGTAAGTATGGTAGATTTCTTACTAAAGCACAAAAATGCCAAGGTTTTTGAAGGCGAAATTTGGGGTCACTGATTTGCCTCAAAAATGGCTCAACAGATTAGTAGGCACATTTGAATTACTAACCCAAATTACAAATCACAACAAATATTTTTTTTTTTTCGCGGAGTTATTGAAGTTTTAATTTTCGTCTAAGAGGATTAAGAGTTTCTAACATTCTACTGGTAATAGTTGAATACTCCTGTCAGACGGGCATTTTAAAGGCCCTTAGAACAAGCTCCTTTATAAAATCGCTGAATGGATGAGCAAATACTTGTACATAATATTTATTAAGTCTCTTAGCACGTGTCAGCTACCTGTTGAATGGAAAAAGAATGTAAAATCATACCTATACACAAATCAGGTGACATCACCAACCCTTCGAACTTCAGACCGATTTCTCTCACCTGTACTTGTTGTAAACTACTTGCAACACATCATTCTAAAGCACATTACAACATTTCTTAATGCACACCAAATTCTTTCTCCTTGAACAACATGGATTTAGAAGTGGTCTATCAACAGTCACCCAACTCCTTGAAACTTTGCATGACGTGAGCATTAGCATTAACAACAGAAAGCAAGTAGACGATACTACTGCTCGATTTCTCGAAAGCATTTGATACAGTTTCACACCCCAAGCTAATCATCAAGCTAAAACATGCTATTGGCGAAGAACCTATAGTCAGTTGGATTAAAAAAAACTACATATCAAATCGTTCTCAGTTTGTGCAATATGGACAAAAGGCTTCATAACTGTCAGAGTCACCTCCGGCGTTCCGCAAGGTTCTGTCCTTGCGCCAGTTGTCTTCCTACTTTTCATAAATGATATTACAACTAACATTGATGCTAAAATTAGATTATTTGCAGATGATTGTATCATATACCGGAAAATCAACACATCGGATGATCACCTTGTACTGAAATAGTTCTCTTCAATTAATCAATAAATGGTGCGCTGATTGGCAGATGTCTCTCAACGTGAGCAAACCTGTTTGCATGTCTGTAACAAGAAAGAAATCTATTTCCGAATTTCAGTTCGGCTTTGATGATGTAACGATTTCACGGATGACTCAGTGTAAATATTTAGGCTTATTTATTAATTCAGATTTAAGGTGGGACCTACACGTGAATCATGTAACGTCAGAGGCATTTACACAACTTATGTACATAAAAAGAACGCTCAAGCTAGCCACTACACCCACTAAACTCTTAGCGTACACTAGTCTTGTTAGACCAACTCTGGATTATGCAAACATCGTTTGGTTTCCTTACACGAAGAAGAATATAGCTAAGCTTGAAAATATACAGCGCAAAGCAGTGAGATTTATTTTTAACAAATACAGGCGCACTGACTCACCAACTGACTTCTTAAAAAGTCTGGTCTCCTTACACTAGCTAACAGGGCTAAGCGACTTAGCCTTAAGTTCTTGTACTCTTTTCTGCATGATGCTTTCAAAATTGACAAATCTAAGTACGTATGGTTTTCAAATACTAGACAGACCAGGCAGAAACATGGTAAAACCTTGACTGAACACTGCTTTAATAATGACTGCTTCCGCTACTCTCTTCTCCTTTAGCTACTTGAGAATGGAATCAACTAGATCCTCTCATTACTAACAGCACCTCCATCACATCATCTCTATCTCTTTTGGATGTTTTATTGCACTGTGATGTGTAATTATGAATTACTTTATTTGCATATTTTTATTATTTTTTTTATTTTCACGTGTGATTGAACAGTGGTTGTTTAATTTGGCTTTGGAAAAAGTATGTTAACCCTTGTGTATTAATCTTAAAGGTATTGCTACTATTCTTTATATCCCAGTGTTTATTGTACAAATTACTTGCATTTTTATGTTGTAGATGTGATGAATTGTGAATGAGTGTGTACTTACTTTTGTGTGCTCTTTCCTGCGAAAATTCCTAAGGGATTAGCAGTATATTGCAATTAAAAATAAATAAATAAATTCGGCGAACCGGCGCACGCCGTAGGGCACGTGCGCACTCAACATCGCGAGCAGATTGGCCGATTTTATAAAGGTGCTTAGTGAAAAGGACCTTTAGAATGTCCATCTGACAGGGGTATAAGCGTGTTGGTAAAAAGAAAACAAAAGAAGCAGGAGAGAGCACTTGGAGGCGCTTCAAGAAGACTTCGCCGGTTGCGATAGCTTTGAAAACAGCAACAAAAAGAAAGGAACAATACAAAAGGAGGACGTGGGGACGCTAGCCTCTGCGTCGCATGCCTGAAAGACTGAGATAGGAGTTACCGTACGCTTTTTTCTCATTAGATGTAATTGTGCATATGACGGTTTGAAAGGTAGATTAATATACAACTGCAAATTTTTAATAGTATTATTATAGAGTTAAACACGGCAATATACACCTGCGCTTGATTGTTCGAAACGGATGCGTCCAAAATCTCACACGCAACGGTCCCGAAGACATTTCTTGCCAACTCGAGTGTGCAAACCCAAAAGGGCCGTATGCACAGTCCGCTCCAACGTTCGTACACCAGGCTTCAAAATTCTCAATTAAATTCCCTCAAATGAAAATCCAAGTGGTCTCGAGCAGACTAACTTCTTCACCTCACTTTACTTCCTTAGAGACCTTCTTCGGAGGTATTACAAAAGGAATGCAACGAGCTACATATTCCATGAAAGTTGATGGGCAGATGATGGCAGCAATCTGGTGATAAAGGCCGATCCAGTCGTAGGATTGTTGGGGGAAAATAATTAGAAAATTATAGTGTTCCGTGTGCGTGGGCGATAGGCTTGCAATGGGTAACCGGTGCGCTGGGATATGCGCGCAGGAAGTACAACGTACGGTGCACAGACGAGCGAAGAATAACAGAACTTGTGAAATAAACAACGGCTGTTTATACGGCGACGACAGGAAAGGCTATTCTGATTTCATTCACTTTTCGGTAAAAAAACGCTAACATCGCACGAATGGGAAGAATGAATGAATCTAGCGGCGCGATTTTGGACTGCTTCGAGAGCCCTAGTAAGATAAACGTGATGCGAATTCCAAATCGCGGGTGCATATTCTAACTTTGGACTAATGAGTGATCTGTAGGTTGGTATTTTGACGTGTTGAGGGGCGTACCTTAGATGACTCCTCAGGAATCCTCGTGTTCTGTTTGCAGACGTAATAATGGTAGAGATAGGTAAACGTCATGAAAGATCGTTGCAGATGGGTGACACCAAGGTATTTGTATAAGTTCACTAATTTAAAGGTATTTTGAGTGATAACATAGCGGAGGACATGGGGGCTACAGTGGCGGAAATAAGACATGAGTTTACATTTATCGCTGTTAAGTGTCATTAGCCAGCAGTTGCACCATAGCCGAACGGCGGTAAGATCATTCTAAAAGGAAGTTTGATCAGCGGCGTTAGTGACTGAGCGATAGAAAACCAGACATTGACGAACATGCGGATATGGGATGACATGTGCTGCGGAAGATCATTAACATATATCAGGAAGAGAAGCGGACCAACAACACATCCTTGCGGGACAACTGAGGTTACTGGGAGGGAATTTAAGCTATAGTTGTTAATAAGAACAGATTGGGAGCGGTTGTTCAGAACTTCTTTAATGCAATCGAAGACGTCGGGATTAAAATTTAACTGTCCAAATTTTAGTAATAAGCGTTTATGAGGTACTTTATCTAATGCTTTAGAGAAATCTAAGAAAATTGCGTTAGACTGGATATAGGAGTCTAGGTTGGAATGCAGGCCATAAAGAAAGATGGCCAGCTGAGTTTCGCAAGAGTAACCCAAACGAAACCCGTGCCGGGACTTTTTGAAAAAAATGTTTCGATTCCGAAAAAACTCATGATTTGAGAATAGAGTACATGTTCCATGATTTTTCAAGGCACGCTTGTGAGAGAAATGGGATTTGTAGATTGGAACGACCGTTCCAATTTTCCAGTCAGCTGGGATGTTGCCACTGGAGAGTGACAGAGAAAACAGTAAAGATATGTTGAAAGACGAGATGGGCTTATTATTCTTAAGAAACTTTGAAATAATATATTGACACCGGCTGACGATGTCAGTTTCATATTTTCGATTATAGATGAAATGTCGTAGGCTATGAATGTGATAGGGAGCATTGCGGACTGTATAGTAGAAGGTTGCACAGGAATTCGAAATCTAGGCTCTCCAGTTAAAACATATCAGAAGGCATTATTAAATACGTTGGCACATCAGGGTCGTTGACAATTTCTCCTAAATCATTGCTGAGCGTAACCATGTGCACCAGCCGCGAATATGTTACTTGCCAGAACTTCGTGGGGTGAAGGTGAAAATATTAGGCCGTTAAAAAATCGTTTGCATTTTGAATTTCAGTTAGATAACATTCTCCCTCCGCGTAGTATTTGGCCCACGCACGGGGGCTCACTCGTAGCTTTCCTGTACAAAAAAGATGATTTTTCTTTTCTAGTTATATTTAAGTTTTTGTGAACCATGGTTTTTGTCGATTGGCGCGGAAACGTATTTTGGGAATTTATTTTTCAGTTAGTTCGTTATTTTTGTCTCTAAAAATAACCAGCTTTTATGAATAGATAGGTTATGAAAGGTCCTTTCAAAACATGAGAATAATCTGTGAAACTCTGCATTTATCGCTTCATAATTTTCTTTGTCGTCGAATTGAATTGTTTTTTTTTTGTAGTTTCACTTCTCTTTTAATAGTCACTGAAAAACAACAAAAAAAAATATCGAGTCACAATTTTCAGGGTTGTCAAAACGTTTAGGTAAGAGATATTGCAAAAGCACGTACAACCGCGGGATGGACGGTGGCGCAACCCCTCGCCAGATAGCGGAAGTTTTCTAGCCACTCGTGCGCCCAACTCTTCGTCTCAAAGTTGAACTGCCTGCAACACAGCGACGCGCAACTTTGCCATTATAGCAGCACGTAAGGTTAGACGGATCGTGATTAATTCACCTTTTTTCCTGTAAGCCTCTACGCATGCATATACCCTCTCCCCTGGCCTTGCTTCCCACAGTCACTTTTTTAGAGCGCAGCTCTTTTGGGCCCGTTTCCGCGTCTAGCGGCATAACGGTCGCCGTCGCCGTCGCCGTCGGCCGTAATTATTCGCCAAATTTAGCGAGAAATTGAATTGGTGTTGAGGATCACGTGATGTCAATTTTCCCGCTAAATCTAGCTGAGAAGTTGAAATTTTTCATGGGTGACGTGACACGAAGTCATGTGACGTCATATTCACCTTTACATTTAGCGGGGTAACTGAATTGGTCATGAGGTCATCCGACGGCATTTTCTCCGTTAACTTTAGCGGGGAAACTGAATTGGTGTTAAGGTCAGGAGTAGGGAAGAAGGTTTAGGAGTAGAGGATGAGGACGAAAGAAAGAGGAGCATGAGGAGGAGAGGGGAGGACGAGAAGCAGAGGAGGAGGACGGGAGGAAATGAGGGGGCGGGAGGAGGAGGAAAGGAGGAGGGTGTAGAGGAGGAGAAGCTTACCCTCCCCTCCGTACCCTCCCCTTCTCCCCCTCAAGAGCTGCACTCTAATTTTGAATTATAGATTTGTCAACGTCTTTGCTTTTTTTTCAGACACCGTCCCGTCCCGCACGACCAACGCGGTCGCCACACACCTTAGGGCGTATTTCTTAATACATTGTTTTAAAATTGTTTTTGAGCATTGGTAGTATGGAGAACAAACAGCGATGAAAACAAATACAACGGCACAATGCCAATGTGTTTAGACGGGAGGAAGCACATTTTGCCTGTTCTTCATTTGGAGTTCACTGACAACCCTCAAGACGATGCTCGTTACTGGAAAAAGGTTAGCTGCCGACCTGTTTGACAAACAGCGCCTTTCTGGTCGGCCTTCTACGGCAATTCACGCTATGGCGTGAATTATCGGCAACCCACGACCCGCGGGCCGTGGGTCACCGACTTTTGGTTTAGAAGATGCGCAAAAAATGAAAAACAACATTATGAAGTTTTATTTTATGAAATACCCAACAAAACTGTAACATATGCGTTTTTGTGTGTTACCAATGCTTTGTCATACCTGCTCGATTTAGTCAAATTGTGTTTATTCTTTTCCTCTGTTTCCTTAGCATCACTTTTTGATATTTTATTTGGTGTTCTACAAATCCTCGCTCATATGATACACCTGCAACCATGTCCTTGTGCTAAATAAATTGAATAGAATGAAGATGGCACAATGTTACACTAGAAGTGTGGCTTGAAGCATTTCAAATACAATCCGATATTTGAAATATCCTTTTAAACGTTTTCAGATGCGTCCTGCAATCCTAACAATCAATCTGTTGTTGTTTTTTTTATTATATTTTGCAGGGAAGTATCAACTACGACAACATCTTCAGGCTGCAGTACTTGAGCCAAGTCATTTCAGAATCGCTAAGAGTATATCCTCCAATTCCAGGGTAGGTGTACTAATTTGATAGGAATACTACATTAACCTCAAGTTTATCATAGTTCTTTCATTTATTAATTTGATACCATTATTTATTATAGATAATAGTATTAACAAAACAAAAGAAGTTAGGTCGTTTATTAATCAAACGCATTCTAGTTGACAGACAACCAGATGCAATCAAGGTTTCAAATAAAATACAACATTCTCTTGCACACTACACTCCACATAACTTCAAAGCACAAAGTGCTGATTTTCACTATAAAATTAACATACGAGAAAGTGAAACATAGAGCGTTTCACTACCTTATATTATTTAAGTGATGTTATCATAATTTTCTAGTTAGATAAAAAGGTGACTGAATTACACTGTTCGGTTCAGGCTTAATCGCATGTTCAAACGATAGTGCAAAGCTCTTTATGCACCTTAGAAATCTTGATTCATTCTACCGTGCAGACAAGTAAACAGAACATGTGTGAAGGACTTCGAATTCAACGGCTTTCGCATCCCAAAGGAAACGCAGATTCAGGTTCCCGTTCGACTGATGCACCATGATCCAAGATACTGGGTCGACCCCGAAGTGTTCAATCCTGACAGGTAAAAAATCAACCAAATGTCATTGAGGTGATTGCCATTAGAAAGAAAAAAGCATGGTACTGCACTTATTACCCAGAGTAAAAACTTTGGATATAGAATCATTAGAACAGTGAACCTTAACTTATCATATAAAACGTGTCCCTTCAAAAACGTACAGGGATTTTTGTCCGCGAAAATGAACTAGTCATCGGCGAATGCTCATTCTCGGGCTAAAGTTAGTGCTTGCGGTCCAAACCAGATGCAAAGGTTTCAGAACTAACCATTATCTTAGAGAAACGTTATCTATGATTCACTAAAAATATCACTGGTAATGGGGCCCGTTCTCGTTAACATGCGCCATTTTCGTTTGCGCTTGAGGATTCCGCCTAGCGCCATTTTCTCATCGCGTCTAACTTTTGTATAAGATGACGGTCAGTTTTGAAACTTGGCATCTTGATCTTGTTGGGAGCGCTAGCGTTACATTTGGGCAGAGGACAAGCGTTCGGCAATGCGTAGTTCATTGTTGCGGTAAAAAAAACAAAAACGGTTCTTTTTTTAACACTTTGTAGACGTAACTTCGTTCCAAATACTAAATCATTTTCCTAGACATTCATAGCTGTGCGCGTATTTTCCTAAGCGACAGTTTGAGCAATCCGTCACTAGAAGGGGGTTCAAGACAGTTCGTTTTGAACTGACGTAAAGTTCTAGTCATTGGTATAATTACACAAGCAGTACAACTGATCATGGCCTACGAGATATTTTCAGCTCTGTCCGCGCACCTCAAGCCATTGCATTCGCCGATAGAGGCTGTTGCTGCGGGGCGCTTGGTGGCGCTTGCAGCCAAATCAAACAATGTAATATAAAGGAATATCCGCTACTTATCATTGTCACCATTATCGTCGGTCTATGGAACTTGGGTGCGGTGGAAAATGTGCTCCACGCTTCTCACCGAAACATGCAGACATTTGGCAAAGGAGTCTATCGAAATGTGAAGGTTCGTCTTTTAATGCTCCAAAGCTGTAGAACCAATATCCGTGCACGTAAGTGAAGCTCAGAAAGCAGTTGTCATGCACGACAACAAAAATATTGCTTTGCCTGTCCCGATGACCGATGCAGTATCCACAGATGACAAGTATAGATTCACAGTAGATCGTGCATTCTGAGGTATCATCCAGCCAAACAGCGCAAAGACCGGAGCAGAGAATAAAAATTACGTATCAACAGGGATCAACCTTCATGTCTCTATTCTGATAATAGGAGCAATAAAAATGCGAGCTTCGTGCCACGGGTCCACATTTGACAGCGTACTTTGAGGCGATTTCGTTTCTGTTTCTGGTTAAGTTATAAGCGCCGCATCCGGAGATCTGAAGACCTGGCTCGGCTAGCTTTCTCTGCCGGGCAGTCAAGCGTTTGGACAGGCCAGAGAAAACCCCCCGAGAAATTTCGGTGGTCATGAACGGATCGTCATAATGCACCTGGCAGGCGGTGAAGGCTTTACACATTTCCGAAATGGATTGTTGTACCCGAGCAATCTGCCACGTGACCTTCGACGCGTTAATTGGGACACGAAGCCTATCGGAACATTGACGCAGCGTTTTTTTCCAATCCGCGGCTTCGCGTGATCTCAGTGTGTTGACGTCAATGCATTAGTGCACAGGCTTTGAGTATTGTAAGTGGTGTTTGGCAGACTATCTATATTTGACTGTTCTAGGTGGCGTAAGGCAGACCGTCCGAGCAGGAGGGTTTCATACGCCGCACGTTTTCGTTGCAAACACGAGCGACATCTGTCCTTACGGCGTCCCTCTAATAGTGTACGCCTCCACCAAACGAGGCCAGTGTCCTGTATCCTTTCGATAACCCTTTCAGGTCTAAGTTGACAGTGCGTTGGAGGTTACGTGCCAAATGATCCATTCATATGGCACTCTCTAGCCACATGGTCACGCTCCAGCCCATGCCCACGAACAGAACGGGGTAAGGCAATAAATGGGAGACGGCGGTTTTGTCTGCCGAGCGTGTAGCTTCCAAGGCATTGTAGGCTTAAGAGTGAACGGAGTAAGATATTTGCTCGCTCCAATTTTCGTTGAACCGCAGGGAACCACGCTAGTGTTTTTTTAATGTAGTTCTCTTACTCTTTGAGTTGATGATCAGCGTAGTCTTTATATCAATTGTATCTTTTTTAACAACCAGATTCAGCCCGGAAAACAAGCAAACAATTGGGCCACCGGCCTACATGCCTTTCGGCATCGGACTTCGGATCTGTCCAGCGGCGCGGTTCGCCGAAATGGCACTCGCATTAATTTTGTCTAAGGTTGTGGCCAAGTTCAAGTTGCATCTCAGCGACCAACCAGACAAGGCAAGGCGACCTTCTGAAGAAAATTTCACAAGACCACACGCGAAACTCAGTATGCTTTTCCTTGCACCCCCCCCCTCCTCCTCCCTCCTCTTCCTCGATAGTAATAAGGATGGCAACTAGCACGTGATTGTGAAGAGAGTGAAAGGGAAGTGCAGTTGATTGTCTACCCTCGGCCGCTCACCGTCGCCTATACAGAAACTCTATGCAAAATGTCTATTTTCCGGCTTTTGTTGTTACCCAGGTGAAAGGGGTAACAATAGAGCAACTAAATAAGCTACGCTTCGGAGTAACGACACTTAGCCATCTTGGTGCTTAAAATCCTAGTTACCAGCTATCTGAAGCTTTATCTGAGATAACAAAAAACGCTTTTCCGTTCTCCACAAATGTTAATACAGTTCGGAACCGAGCAAAGCAATAGTACGGGTGCTTCCCAACACCGAGTATAATGCTGAGGATATCGCACTTTTAAATCATGACGATCGCCAGTTGCGTCTGCTCTGTACTAAGCACCAAAATGGCGGTGCTCTGTACTAAGCACCAAAAGCTAATTTAGTGGGTCTAGGACTAACTCATAGGCTGATGCCGCAATGCACCGATGCTGCCATCGATCGAGGTAATTTTAGTCGTTGTGAAGGTGCGACAAACTCGCTTGAGCTCTGCTCTTGCACAGCACAGAACGGCACGAGCCGTATCGGGCACTGCCGCCTGCCTCCTGTGAACTAAAATGATGGCGGCGTCACTCATGCGCCAAACGATTGGTTGGATCGGACTGTTGTTTTCGAACAAATGGGGCTTTCTGTGTTTTCCCTAAGTACGACAACGTCAGTAAGCAGCATTCATCGACATATTTTTATTTCAGCGAATGAAAAGTCGCCGACACACTTTCGACCATGAAATTTGAATTGCAGTAAAACTCCGCACATAACATTTACGCGCTCAGGCTCCAAGCGCGTACTGCCTATTTAAAGCCTCAAACGTGATAGGAATTATTCGTGTAAAGCTTGTCTTTGTCAACTAAAAAAAAAGTGACTTGCACTGAAATGTTTTTTCCGAGCGAGCTTGAATTGTTGGTTTATGACTATATATCAACTAGAATTCTGGGTATGCTTTCAGAAATACAGAACGTCAGTTCAATCGCACTTGTAATCACTTACTTCCAGAAATCGGCTGAACCCATGAGTAGGCCTTGCAATACATATAGCCCTCTAATGGTCAAGCGGTTTGGTAGCGAACTGGGTAGATTCCCCTGGATGTAACCCGATATTAATTGGGATATTGTGTCTTTCAGAGAACCCTCAAGTATGCTTCGCCAATGGTTCTTGCATTCGCCGATGGGGGAACTTGGGTGTGGATGGAGAAGATATGAAGACATCAACGTCAAGTTTAAACTCAATGGGAAGATTCGAAACGCTGAAAAAGAAGAAAAATTATTGACTGTATTTCTGTAAATTCGGCGTTTCGTTGAAAAAAACAGAGTTAATGTACGTTTTTAACTTTTCGTCAATCCGGAGAAGTTGAACTGAAAAGATATATTTACTATAGGAGAAGGCTGGCATCGAACAAAACATGTGGTGTTTGGGTTTCAATTCTATGTCATTGTATCATTTTCTGAATCTTTAGCTTTTAATTTAATAGAACAAAAGTGTTTTATTATTTGCTTAACCGTTTCCTTTCAAAGCAAATCATTCGTTGCTGGCCTTGAACGTTGGCTTGCACTTTCTGAAATGGTGACATTTGGCGTTTTTTCGCCAAGATTTTTGCAATGAAGGGAAATGTCTTTCAAGAGCCTAGTAAATTTCTGGGTAGCATCTGGCTTTCGAAACCTCGTACGTTAGCGTACAAAAAACGCCAGAATGTTTTTTTTTATTTTCATTTAGATTTAGCAGAAAACGTTGAACCAAGATTCGACTCTGAGCGGTGAAAAAAAATGCGCTGTTTTCAAAATCCACTCGAAAGCGGCGCACTTTTTATGCTTATTACTGGCATCCTTACATTGAAGATCAAACTTCAATTAATACTCAATAACCAATCCAACGAACAACCTATGGCAATGTTTCTTTGATTGGACGCAAACAATGGCCGTTTTACACAGCCAGTGGTTGGGGCAGAAAGAGTAGTGCAAAAATGGTGTTCTTGAAATAAAATTGGACAGATAAATTTCGGTGTAGTGATCGACTGCTGCAATTCATTATTTTTGGCATTGTCAAGAAACTAACGCAGAATTACGATGGTGATGTAATGCTAATAAAAGTGTTTTATTCCTCTTTTCTTCACTCATATTTCTGTGTACCTTTAGAAAATAGCAGCAAATTGTGTTTAAGGAATGTAACTCGTTGAAGCGAGTGTCTTGAAGAAGAGAAGCAATTTAGGTGGTTATACAGGTAAAATACACAATTAAGTTGTAAAAAAATATCCAAGAACCAACACAAGAACCTTGGTCGGAAGAAGAGATAAACAGAGAAAATGTGTCCACCAAATCTAATAAAACTTTCTAGCTGAATATTTTGAAATTGATCATTTGCACGCCACAACTTAAGGAAGCTTGACACAAGCGCGATGAAAAAAGTTACATGTTTCGCAGACTGTACCATATGAGACCGTAGTTTTTTCGGGATGCAACATAGTCTTGCGAAGAGGGATTAGACCGGGAGCAAACAAAATGTTTACCCTTTGTAAGCCCGAGCTGTTGACCTAAGCCGTATTTGTTGTTGATCAATGAAGGAAGAGTTATTGACACAATAAGCCAAAAACGCATTGACGGCTGTGCGTGGGTGCCACAAAATATGGAAGGTTCAAGCAGAGCGTCACTGGTAAAAGCGTCCCCTCGCAAATGATAAAAAAAATCAGTCGAGCACATGGCTTTCAAGACCTCCAGTGCTATCTGTAACGGAAGGAAGCTGAGCTATCATCGAGGCTACGGCATTTCAGTGACTTTTTTATTTTTGTAGTCACTTCCAACCAGCATTTTATATGTTACTAAAAAAAGTAAGAAATCACATTTACAATTACCAATGGCTCAATGTAATTAATTACAGTTACAACTCAAATTCCATTAGAGTAAGTGGCGGTTATTTGAAAGAGTAATCCTTTACTTTCAACCTTACTGCACTAGGGTAAGGAAAAAGTGAAGTTTTTGGAAGGTTTTATTGTTGCCGCAACTCGTGTGACCTTGAGTAGCATCTCGCTCTTAAGAGTTCATCGGACATCTTACCTCGTTTCTATGTGAAGATGTCCTCGGCACTGAAAACCCTTTCAATCCACCTTTTTCTACATTGATACTGCCATCTGGAAGCGCGACTAAGTGGATAGAAAACAACGCTTTAACAATGCCTCTCCTACCCGTTCGACACCGAAAACGTCCGCTAGATCCTGCCTGCCCATTGAGGCGCTGCGACCTAGCTACGGGTCCCCCAAACTTCGCTTTTGTCCCCAGTGTAGATTATCTTGGACCCTGAAGTTGATACAGAGAAGTCATCAACTTCCTCTCTTGGCCGGAAAAAAAGCAAAGAAATACTGAAGGGACAAAAATAAAAGGCGCGCGCAGATTTGCCACACCAGTTCGCGTGCACTGAGAGAATTTTTTTTCGTGTGAAGTAGATATTTTTAACTGGAGTGTTTGCCTAGTAGTGTTTGCACGGAGACTAGGGTTCTTTCCATCAATGTACCCTCCCCCCCCCCCTCTTCGTTGTGGGCGAGGCAAAATCGAGTTACAAATTTCAAACAGCCAAGCCACAAAGAAAACAAAAATTGAGCCGAGAGGTTAGGGGACGTGAAGAAAGGCTTTGAATATGTGAAGAATATCAGGCCTTGCTTTTTGTAAATCCAGATGACAGTATGACTTAGGTACAGCTTATGCTTACGGAACAAATATATATATATATATATAAAAGTGGTGAAGGTTTGCAAATGCTTTCGTTGATATGCAGGCAAAAGTAGGGTGCGCAGACAGTGATATGCAGGCAAAAGTAGGGTGCGCAGACAGAGCAGCCGTGGGATGATAAAAATAACGAATCTAATTTCCTTATTTGTATCATCAAACGGCTGCTGTGTCTGCCCACCCAACTTTTGCCTATATATATATATATATATATATATATATATATATATATATATATATATATATATTTATATATATTTGTTTGTTTTGGAAGCTTTTCGGAATGGTAGCCAATAAAACAATGTCCTTTCATTCAAGAAATGAATTAAGTTCCAACCAACACGGATTTGTATCAGGACGCTCGACAAAACAAATTTGATTTTATTTATGCCATTGCATCCAAAGCTGTGTTCCACAGAGGCCAGCTTGACGTAGTCTACTTTGATCTGAGTAAGGCCTTTGATGTGGTTGACCATGTCATTTTCTTATCATACTTTGTGGTATTGGTGTCTGTGGAGGGTACACGACTAATTTCAGAATGATTTGTTTAAGAGAACATGGGTTGTCCTGTATGAATCCCGGAGAAAAGCTCACCGGAGAAAAGCTCACCGGAGAAAAGCTCACCGGAGATAAGCTCACCGGAGAAAAGCTCACCGCAAAACCGGCGGATGCGGAGAAAAGCTCACCGGCCATTGAGCGTATGCGGAGAAAAGCTCACCGATTTTTTTCTTCTTTTTATATGGAGGCTGTTGGATCATGCGTTACATATATCAGTTTATTATCATTAAAATTCGTCAGCTTTGTAAAAAAGAAAATGTCCTTTTTTGTATTATTTGTTAAGCTTATTGGGTATATTGCTCCCAAAATAATAATTGCGGGCGAGTGTTTTCTGTGGCTTACTCTGTAGGCAACGAAAGCCCAACTGAAATTTTCACGAACTTGAAGAACAGGAAAAAGTTCGAAAAGTTAATAATGTCTGCCTAAAACCTACAAATCAAAACTGTAAATGCCGAAAATCTGAAAGTGCATGCGCAACAACGCAGTGCCTGAAATTCTCTTTGAAGCTTTTGTTAACCTTTGAAAATAGGACAAAACAGTCAGGATATCGAAACTTTTTTCTTTCACGGAGAAGCACGTTTTCTAGCCGTTCGTGCTGGTGTTTCCACACGTTGCCTTTGTGTGATAGTGCCTTTCTACGGCGAGCCACCCATGACCTTCAGAGAAGTAGTCTTCTGTAAGGTAGCAAATAGGTCGAGTTGGTAAACGTTATACATAATAAAAACCACTCAAACGACGACGACGGAGTGAAGACAACAAACACGCAGGACGAATCTGTTCTCGCAACTAAAGTTTTGTTAGTGAAATTAACAGAAAAAAAACAGCGTAGCCGACACTGATTACATCAACAAACACCTACTTATCTATTAGGCACTACACAATATTTAATACTGAAACGGTTCACACACCGCTATTCATATTAGCTCGCAAAGAACGAACATCTTTATTTGACAGAGCTACAGACGGCACCCTGCCAGTTTTCAATAAATTGTTGTCTTTTTTACCGGTGTACGATGTTCTGATTTTATACTTGCGGTTTCATTAATATATAGAATGAGTGATTACTAATTTCTGATGAATTAGTAAATATGCACAATGAACTTCAAGAATATTGCAAAAAAGTGGACATAATTTTAATGAAGTGACGAATGCGATTTACGTTAAATTGCAATGTTTGACGCAGAATCCGCTAACTTAAAAAAAAAAAAAAAATCTGTGAGTTTTTCTCCGCATCCGCTCAAAGGCCGGTGAGCTTTTCTCCGCATCTGCCAGTTTTGCGGTGAGCTTTTCTCCGGTGAGCTTATCTCCGGTGAGCTTTTCTCCGCCGCCCGTCCTGTATTCCCATTTCGTAAAGTATTTCACGTTGATCGAAAACCTTACTAAGAAAGTACAAGACACTCTTTCCATATGCACAGGTCGAACGACGACCGCGTCAAATCCTCCCCTGGTGGAGTGGTTTATTTGGCTACGTCTCTCCCCTTCCCCCTTCTCTCGCCGCCATTGCCTCGGAACGCTGAGCGGTTGACCTGGTCGCGGATGCAGAGATGGTACCGCTGCCGCCGTCACGCGTGTTTCCGCGGTTCTTCGCTATCGTCTTCTTTATGCATCCTCGTAGAGTGTCCCGTATTCCTGCTAGTAAAGTATTTGACTCCGATCGTGTGAGAGCGTCCCCGCCTTTCCGCCTGCTTTCCTCTTGGCCACGCAACAACGCGGCGCATTCCCGCTTCCAACTGATCTCCGCACGTGGCGTCCGCCATTAAGTTGACAATACTCGCCATGGTCTGACATGAAGCTACTCTACAATCTAAGCTGTCTAATATGTGACCAAGCACCGTTGCGAGTTGCTATTTTTTTCTTCATCGGGCCTGCCCGCTTGCTTGGGCAGCTTGGGCCAGCTGGAGGGGGGGAAGGGGGGAATCGGTGTCCGAGTGGGCTAGAGCACACCAGCTCGGAGCACGTGGAGCGAAAGCTCACGCTGCAGAACCCAGGATCCTGGGCTTCATCCCCGTCCCTGCCCGTTTCGATCTGGATGAGCATCGTACCGGCGTGCGGTCGTGTATTACTACTGCGTGACGCACGTTAAGAACCCCAGGCTAGCGGTTGTACCGTGCTGGCCAAATTGCTCATCTAGAGCTGGGAGACGCGGCCCCCGCTGAGGCAGAAAAGGTTCTAGGCTGTATAAGCATGCGCATACGCAACCCAGGGGCTGCTGGCAAGTAGGGAGTAGTGTGTTTGCTTGGTGGGCAGTGAACATGCGCTCGTTTGTGGGAATTATGCCACTGCTTGCTGCAGATGACATCGCTGCATATGACATTGCTCTAGATGACCTGCAACAGATGATCAGGGCCGGCGTACTAGAAACTTAAACAAAACCGTGCCAAGCCGGAGCGCGCTAGCGCTTTCGACTCGAGTTCAGATGCCACACCACTCGTGAACTAACTTTGTCACAGCTTTTTTTTTTTTCGTACCGTTCTTTGCCTTGCGCATAAAAGGGCGAGTTTTCAAAAATAGGGCGCCATCCAATGGCATTCGCCTACCGATACATACTCACAGGTACGCATTATTTCCACGTGTCTGACCTTGGTTTTCCTTTAGGGCCGTTTCAGCTACATTTCCGGCGTTAAGGTGGTTTTAAACCAGAAAATTATTTCCGCTCTATATTATGATTTTAAAAGTAATAATTCTTTGGTAGATTTTTTCCTTTTTTTTTTTGCAATGTATCCGGTAATATATATATATATTTTTATCTGGCAGGAAATGCTATAAAAACGTACATCGGGCCTGAAAAATCGCCAGACGAAGGGTACTCAACTCGCAGAATTCTACATTAAAACATTCGTGAACCGAAACGACCAATTCAATGTCTGTATTATATTTGCGCGAACAACCACCTCATTTGATGTCATTGCACGACGAGGTTCAAAAGAGCTCATGGTAGCGGTGAACATTCCTAGAAAAAAAGAACAAAGACAAAAAGCAAAATCCGTTTGAAATAACGAATGAAACCGATCAGCCATTAAGACGAAGAAAGATGCATAATATCTTTAATAAAATCGTTGTACGCAAACATAGCGCGTAAGTCCGTCGACGTTATTCCACAGCCCAAACGTACATGGAATGAAGGAATGTTTAGAATAATTAATGTAAAACTACAATGCCACAAATTTTAAGCGATGATGTTGTCTAGTGCTTGAAATAGCGGAGGCTGAAATGCGCCCCCCCCCCCCTTCCCCCCAAATAAATTAGTTTTTTTTTTCTTTTTACAAATAAATGATGCATTGTTAACTGCTCATTCTGCGTCCAAATACAGCGCTAGCGGTCCGAACGAGATGCCAAAGTTTCAGTACTAACTGTTATCTTATACAAATGTTTTAAGTTATTTGTTTTAAACTTGAATTGAAAAATGTCAGGCGAAGGAGCTTTCGGATACATTAAAACTGAATGGCGAAGTTATAGTAAGTTTTCCTGATAAATTTAACGGGGAAACTGAATAGTGGTATAGGTCAAGTGAGGTCACGTGACGTCAATTTTCCTCGCTATATTTAGCGGGTAGACTGGATTGGCGTCTAGATCACAAGATGTGAATTTTCTCGCTGAATTTAGCAGGTAAGTGAATTGCTGTACAGTGTAGGTCGCGTGACATCAATTTCCCGCTTAATTGACATTTTTGCCACAATACTCAAAGTTTCCCGCTAAATGTTGCGGGGAAACTGATTTCACGTAAAGGTCACGTGTTGCCGATTTCTCCATAATGTTTAGGTCAGGTGTCGTCAGTGACGTCCGCTAACGACACTTTTCCCGCTAAATTTGGCAGGGAAACTAATTTGTTGTAAGTTGTAAAGGTAACGGGGCGCCAAGTTATGTGACGTCGTTTCCCCCGCTAAATTCAGCGGGGAAACAGGATCGGTGTCTAGCTCACAAGGTGTGAATTTTCCCGCTAAATTTAGCAGGTTACTTAGTTGGTGCTTTGGTCACGTGACATCTATTTCCAGGTAAATTTTGCGGGGAAACTGGAATGATGTTTTGGCCACATGACGCGAATTTTCCCGCTATATTTGGCGGGGAAACTGCGTTGACGTATAGGTCACGTCCCGTCAACTTTCCCAAAGCGTATAGGTCAAGTGACGCCAGGAGACGACACGTGACTCCACATTCCCCGCTAAATTTAGCGGAAAATGGCACGGTAGGACGGATGAACTGATGGACGGAAGAAATCACAGGACGTCGCTTAAGCCTAGCCTTAAAGAGTGGGACGCGACAGCTAAACATTAAATCCCCTCTCGTCCCCAAGCCGTGGAAGCGTATCTGCGTCGCCGATCTAAGTTCAAATGCGTTGGCGAGCGCACGTTGAATGGAGCGCTCCGCTGTAAATGTGATGACGGCGATTCCGAGCCGCGCTGATGCCGTACGTGGCGATGTTCCGAGTGACGCAGCGATACTGCCTATCCTACATACCGGAGAAGCCATGAAATGCAGTCTCGTCCTGCATGCTGATTCCCGGGGGCGTCCGTACCGCGCTGAAGGCTTCGTTGGGCCTCTGAACCAAGTTGGAGTTCGGGTACACGTGGCAGGATTAGGCGTCTTTCGAATGGGGCACCTCTGGCTGCTGAAGCTGCATACCACCTCAGCTTAAGAGAAGATTCTACAAGTAAGAACCGTGCTGGTGTAGGCGCGACCATGCCTGGTCTCTGATCCCGAAAAGCGAGAGCTGAAGTTAAAAGTCCACTGGGTGGCATTAGTCTTATCTACTGACGCCCTTCGACGGTCCTTCAGGCCATACGGGGAGATCAAGGGAGTCATCCGAGGGAAGAGGAGGAACGAGGGCCTGGCGGACCTGGATTCCACGGCCGTCATCGTACGCATGGTGCTCGGTGAAGACTTAACACCGAAGTTCTTGCCGCATCAGCTCCGCCTTGCTGCCGGTTGTTGTCCCCGGACTCGCACCGGTGTGCTTCCGCTGTCGACACACGGGGCACGTACTGCGCGACTGCAGATCGCCGAGGTGCGCAGAGTGTCGCACGTTATTGTTATTCTCAGAGTTGCCTCGGTCATGTGAATGCCCACCGATGTCCAGTTTATGCTTCGAAACAGATCATTGGCAGTTAGAGCTAGCTGCCCACAGTGCTGACACACGGTATTGTTATTCTCAGAGTGGCCTCGGTCGTGTGAATGCCCGCCGACGTCCAGTTTAGGCTTCAAAACAGATCATTAGCAGATAGAGTTAGCTGCCCGCAGTGCTGACGCACGTTATGGTTATTTTCAGAGTGGCCTCGGTCGTGTAAATGGCCACCGACGTCCAATTTATTCTTCGAAAAAGGTCATTGGCAGTTAGAGTTAGCTGCCCACAGTGCTGACACACGTTATAGTTTTCAGAGGGGCCTCGGTCATGTGAATGACCATAGGCGTTCCCTTTAGACTTCCAAACAGAGCACTGGTACTGCGATTTCACTCTCTGCTGTGCTAACACACGGCTTTGTTATTCGCAGAGGCCTCGGTCGTGTGAATGGCCAGAGACGTCGCATTTATGCTTTAAAGCAGAGCACTGACAACGATCTGTTGTGTCGTTTTTCTTAGACAAAAAAGAGCTTATTTGCAATGAAAATTCTATTTGTTGCGTAGCAAAGATGTTTAGACAGCGGGAAGGGCCAAAATGGTATCTGATGTCTTTGCTGTAGATGGGCTGCAAACTTTTGTTTTCGCGAAGTTAAAATCTATACTGGTGATTCATGGCACAGTGCAATCTATAGACCAGCTTAGACATTATCGCAACAAAAATAAAATGTTTGTCTGGTGGCTGCATATCGAAATGCTATACAGCAACGAGCAGAGAAGCATGACAACATGAGACACGGGAGGTCAGTGGTGGACAAGAACAACAATCCGATTTTAAAGCATATGAGTGGTCCTTAAAAGGACCGTTTTGTGTTCCGAGATGTTCCACGCTTTCTTCATAATGGTGGCATTAAGCTTCTTCAAGGGGCTCGACACCAGACAGGTCACTCTCGGATGGGGTGTCCTCTCCATCCAGCTGGATGACGATAGGCTGGATGTGGGCACTTGTGGCACCGCCTCGTCGGAACGTTGCTTCAATGTCAATAACGTGCCTGACAGCATTAATCCAGTTGTCAGTGGTGACCTTGTCAACTTCTTCGTTGAGGAGTGTCCCCACGTCGAAAATCTTGAACGTCGTGTTTCGGGCAGCAACGCCGTTCTTGATCTGCGCCCATATCAGTTCAATGGGGTTAAACTCGCAGTGATACGGTGGGAGCCTGACCACAGTGCAGCCAGCCGTCTCGACAGCAGTGTCCACACGATACGTTAGGTGCTGTGGCTTCACCAAGACCACAATGTCGAGCAGCTGCTTCCTCAGCATCTTGGGGTCCCATGAAATTTTTGAGACGTCAGCCACTGTCGGATGTCGTCCTCTCGGGAACTCGTCGTCCGCACTGCTTCCAACCGCCGTGAGTGGTAAGAAGCGTTGTCCATGACGATAACGCTTCCTGTCGGCAGTTTGTCGAGGACACCGTCGAACCACTTCTCGAAGCGGGCGCCATCCATTTCCTCGTGGTAATCGCTGGTCTTTTGTCCACGGAACACGTCCAGGCAGCCGTCGACGAAGCCTTCATCGCTGCCAATATGGGTGACAATAAGACGCTGGCCCTTCCCCGATGGCTGCTTGAGGCAACTCGAGAGACCACGCATGAAGGCGTCGTGAGACGAGGCCACGGTCGTGTCTACCCACACCCTTGAGACAGTGTGCCCTGCTGTCACCCACGTCTCGTCCAAGTAGAAGGTCTTCCGACCATCTTGTCGGTGACGTGCGATCTCATGCAGGTACTTCTGCTGCCAGGCGACGATGTCCTCTCGTTCAATCAGCCGCGAGTTTCGTTCCCTCTTGTCATGCTCGAATCCGATGTCGTGGAGAAGGCGACGCACAGTCCAAGCCTTCAACGAGGGAATATCAGTGCTCGCGCAGAATTCGGCCGTTATCTTCTTCACCGTGGGGACCTCGTTCCGTCGAAAGAAACGGTGGACGCACGATCTCAGCGCGCACAACGTGAAGTCGCCGTACCTGACTTTGCGCCGCCGCGTGCCTTCACTTGCTGGGCGCTTCCGAGAAGGTGTCACAACTTGTCCCTCAGTTTCTTTCGCCTGCTTCCTAATCTCGAGGATGGTGCGTACACCAACGCCAAGCAGCTTGCTGACTTTGATGCAGGACTCCTCCACAGTGAGGCCGGGCTGGCCGGGCTTGGCGGGCGGTTCGTGTGGCACCTGAACGTACGCGTTCATTATCAGCTGTCGTGCAACTCGGTTGAGGAGATCGCCGCTCTTATGCTTCTTGTAGAGGCGCCTTGGCGTAGACGGCGAGGCTGCACCAGACTCTCTTGACGAAGAAGAATCGGAGGAATTGGATTCCGCTGTCTCCACGTTGGGATTCATAACGGAAGAGGAAAAACGACTTCGGATTTGTCAAAACGCGAATCGCAGGAACTTTCAAAACCCGAAACGCAGGATTTTTTTTTTAACAAGCGCAGCAAATGCACGGAATGTGCCTAATTTGTGTAGGAAGGTTACCAAGCTAAAACCAACAACCATATATGCATTACTTATAAAAGTTACAATTTTCGTTGCACTGAAGCCTTCTTTTTACTTCAACCTTCCGGAGCGAGTAATTTGCCTCGGCTAGGTGGCGCAAGCTGTCGCCCGCTAAGAGGTCTGTCTGTAGTCAATGTCTATCCATTGAAGCAGAAGGGGCGTTTTCAGCGAACTATTTTCTCGACTGCGGAGGAGTCTGAAGCGGTCGCATCACGCTTATGGGGAGGAGCTTATGCTACCTTTTTAACTTGTAACCGACTATAGCTACTTTTTGGGTAACGAGTAACATATTTAGTTAATTTACTAATAAATAATGAGTAACGTACTAAGTTACTTTTAAGGCCTAGTAACGAGTAGCGGTATTTTGTTACTTTTGAGGAGTAACGCGTACAACAGCGTTTAAACAGCCTCCTTTTAGTTCTAACCTGGGTATTCGTCTATTATATTGCGACAAAAGCAGATGGGCCATCCGAAAAAACAAAAGCTAAACAGCATGGCAGTATAGCAACGTATATCGCCGAACACGTCAGTTGAACTCTACAGCTCCTTCACCCAGCGAACACAATAAAGTACATTTTTGAACCTTTCTAAAATTGTGTACAGACCAAATGTGAACCCGGGGGCTGCCAACATGGGAAGAAATAGGTCATATTGCCAACTTGGAACTTTAGAGCGGAGAGAACGAAAGAGAGAGAAAAGAACGACTCTTCATCGTCACCGGAGATGTATTCTCCATATTAAGCGGGGAAACATAACGAATGAAAACTTCGAGAGGCAGCTACCGCTTAAGTGAAACGGCTACTGAAAAGAAAACAATAAACCATGAAACAAAAGCAGTGTTGTATTTGGTGGTCAAAGTAACGAGAAAAGTAACTCGAAACTACTGAGGTAAGGTAACGCGTTCCTTTCGACAATCGGTAACAAGTAACGTATTCAGTTACTTTTTGAGCGAGTAACGAGTAAGGGTATTTAGGTTTTTGGAAGGTAACGTCTACATGTCTGGTTATGAATGGCGGGTCCTTTGTATTTATGCACACAATGAGGCTGAGTAGCGCCGGTTTTTTTTTTCTGTATTTTCTATTCAGCACTTTTAACAACTTTATTAGTCCGATCTTTTTATTTTGCAAAACTTTAATTCTGTCTGCCGGCCTGAGGGCAGGTCCAACCGAACGCGCTATAGGGATGCCAGTATCCTAGATTTAAATAACAATATTGAAAGATTTTGTTCTGGAAGACGTTGTATGCTGTTTGTCGAGGTCAAACTGCATGCCTTTCACACACCTTCAAGGTGCCCGTCACGGTAGACTGGACCGGGCGTATATCTCACCGTATCTAAACTCCGTCTCACTAAAACCATGCAGTAGAGTCAAAGCTACTGGGGAGAGAGTGTATACCAAGAGGAGGGAAAAGAGGAACGGGGGAATCCTCCTCTCTCCCGATCCTCCTTTCCCTCTTCTTGAACCGGTTGGCTTACACCCTCCCCTGTAGCTTTGGCTGTACTGCACGGTTTTAGTGAGACGGAGTATAGTCTATCCAGGTCGGGGTTACTTCGTGCACTACGTTTTTTGTTCTTAAGGCTGAACTCCATGGGACGAATTATGTGACGAATAACTGGCGAACGCCGCCCGGCGGCTTTTGCTCTGCGCGTGGAATCAACACAGTGGCTGCTACGTCGCGCGCAAAGCGAGCATGCCGTCGGGCGGCGTTCGCCAGTTATTCGTCACATAATTCGTCCCATGGAGTTCAGCCTTTAGCGATCCCTCCCTTGTAAATTTTCTATTAGGTAAAATGAAAGACGGTTAAAATTTTCTGTAACGCCGATTTAGAACGCAGCTCTTGAGGAGGAGGGAAAGGTACGGAGAGGAGGGTATGCCCCTTTTTCTATCGCGCTAAATATGGAGGGAACATTGGTAATGTTAGACGCGCGTGAAGTTATGTGACGTCACACGTGACGTCCTACGTCACGTGTTTTCTATAATGACGTCACACGTGACGTCACGAGGGTAATGACGTGACATTACCTTCGTGACCTTCGCGAGGGTAACTCTCGTGACCCTCGAAACGCTCACGAGGGAAACCCTCCTCACGTCACGTGTGACGTCATTATGGGAAACGTCTCATAATTCAACGCACGGTTACGCCGACGCCGACGACGCTACTCAAGCCGGAAACGGGTGCCTAAGAGCTGCGCTCTAAAAGAAGCAGAGGGCAAATTTTTCGTGGGAATTATGGAATATGAATGCGAAACTTCTGAAGGATGAACCATTTCTTTCCCTTATTAAGACAATCTGGTGTCACGTGCAAACGATAAGTGACAGTGCAAGCTAGCGCTGGGAGACATTTAAACAGGAGGCGAAATTAACTGCACTTGAAAGGACATGTGTCCTCAAGTATCAGGAGAAGAATCAAGTAGTGGAGCACCGAAAACGTTGGAGCAGCTGCCAAGGGAGAATGCAGAGCACCTGGCGTTTTCATTGAGAATATTAACCACTTGAAAGCGAAACTCGAGGCCCTCGATCGCGACTGATACAAAGGGGCGGCAATACGGGCACGTTCAATGCGTTTCTTGGTGGGAGAGTAGCCGACAATAATAATCGTGGCGGCAGAGTGTCGAACCGAAATGTTTATGGGTTCGGTTCCGGTTCGGGTTCACGGATTCCGGTTCAGCTCTGGTTCAATTCCGGGGAGCAAAAAATAACGGTTCTAACCGGTTTAACCGGCACTATTTCAAGAGTGAAACGAGTAACTATATAGCTTTTTATCATTCGTGGAATCCACTATTCTTTTCAGGTGCCAAAAAATAAATTGCGTTATTTAATTTCGATTAAACAGTAAATGAAAAGCTAGATTAACGTATATGACTCAACATCTTTTTTTACCCCAGTCGCATATATTTTACTTGAATTTAAATGTTATTAGTCTGGTGGGTCGCCTAAAATACGCGTGATTGGTACAGCTTCGCGTCGCAATATTGAAAGTCGAATCCTGCTGTACTCTTGTACTTAAAAATTAATTACAGTGCATACAATCATGAAATGGGCACGTCCTCGCAATATATTTCCTGAAATATAGTTTATAAAATACGTTTCACAATATATATGATGACGATGCAACTGAGCTAAAAGCAATATTATTTTCAAATTATCAGGAAAGGTTTAGGACAAACCTTTCAGACTACTTTTTATCGAAACACTGAGCGGCAATCACAACGCTTGCTTTCCTGACTAATATTGTTTACACTCAGCACCGTGATGCAGCCGAATAATCATGCAGAAAAGAGTGACCTTCGTATTCAGATCGAATCTGGCATAAAATAGAGCGCATTGAAGTGAATATTTTCGACAAAGCTTGGCGTTTGAGGTTTGCTCTTGACAAGATGTCGGTCAATTCAATTTGTAAATAAGCGTCACCCTTGCTAATTGGTGATTTGTTGCTAGATACATGTTGTCACAAAAAAAAAAATTACAGTTTTTTTTTTTTACCCCGAAAAATAAACTAGGCATTGCCGAACGCTCATTCTCCGCCCAAAGGTAGCGCTAGAGGTCACAAGCAGAAGCCAAAGTTTCCGCCCGAACGGACACCTTATTCAAAAGTTAGAAGTGATTTTCTAAACATTTCAAGGGAAAGATGGCGGTCGACAGAGTTTTCGAATACATGGGGTTCTATGGCACCAGAAACCGAAAACGTGCGAAAATGGGCTCCATTTCCCCATTGAAATTTTCAAAAAATCACTTATAACTTTTGAATAAGGTGTCCGTTCGGGCTGAAACTTTGGCTTCTGCTTGTGACCTCTAGCTCTACCTTTGGGCGGAGAATGAGCGTTCGGCGATGCCTAGTTTATTTTTGCGGTAAAAAAAAAAAAGAAATCCTGTGAAGCTTTTTGTGGCACCCTGTAGAACAAAGTAGTATTTCATAGTCTGCTCGACATTACAGCTACTTAATTGGTCACGTTCTGACGGTCTGCGTGCGAAATCGTTATAGTTCCGCCACGCGCCACTGTGCAATTTGTATTCATCCAGCTGACAGACACATAAAATTATGTTCACCAATTAAAAGAAGCAGCAGGCTTCTATATGCTTAAGAAGTTAAATATGCGTCAGGACCACAAATTAATTAAATCAGCTTCAAAATAAAAAAAAAAGTGTTTAAGTTTCTTCCAAATTGCTTATACACGTGCCTCTCGAGGATAAAAACGCCGCAAAAGATTTGCAGACCATATTCGAGATAATTTGGGGGTTCATTTACTTATGATGTATATTTCTAGGGTGATCGTCCCTTTATCTATGTTGGCAAGTCTTCTGGCAGTAAAAACATATTTGTTATTGGCATCAATAAATTTGCCTGTATGAAGTTCACATAACCGCTTGAGGCCCACACGGGAGGGCGATGCTCGAAAATACGCCATCTGTTGAGTCTGCGGAACGTGCTTATTTGTTCGGTGTTTGACAGTGTGAAATACCGGGTCGCGGGGTATGCCAAAAAGAACTGTGATCTCACGTCATAGATGTGAAGGCAAATACACGAAATGTGCAGAAAGAGAGATAATAAATAACATTTTTCTAAATAATCCCATACACGACGCCTTACTCCAAAAAGAAATATATAGAGATGCATGTTTGAAACGTAAACACGTTTGACGGAACTCCGTCTTGTTGGGCCAAAAATTTGAGAAATACAGACCTTCACAAACCTAGTCCTTAATATTTAGTGGTCCTCCGCTTCAAAAGGTCGGGCTCAATAGGTCGACAGCTACTTAACCATCGACGTGTGTCAACGGACTAGCGAACTTGAAGAAGAAAAAGTGAGTGAAGCAAACGGCAGACCATAGATAGAAAAGAAGCTGCTGCTCTCCACATGCAAATAGTCGCCCCTGATGAAACAAAAATTGGTTTTGAAACGTCGGACTCCTTACTTGCAGGACTTGGTTGGTTATGGTCCGTGTTTTTCTAGTAGAGATGCGTGCAATGATGTTCCTAATTTCACATAAATATCGCGAAGAACAGACGATATATTTCTAATATAAATCACATTAGGACATCAGATGGCACAAGCTCGAAACTTCGCAGAATACTGTCTCAGGAGCCTACCCTTAGCGAAAAGTCGTTCAAAATCAGTATACTAAAAGTGCACTGAAGTACACTAAAAGTATACTTTAAGTGTACTTAAAGTGTACTTCTAGTACAAATGGTGGTGGACTGAAAGTATACTCGTCCGTACAAAACTAGTACATGTAGTAGAATCGCAGTGCCCGCAGTAAAAAGTAGTTCAAAATCAGTATATAGGAAGTTCACTTAAGTATACTAAAGGTCTACTTTGAGTGCTTGCGGTCGGCGTACTCAAATTATAGTAACGGGTATATATATATATATATATATATATATATATATATATATATATATATATATATATATATATATATATATATATAGCGATTTTTTAAGATCAACACATTAAAAACGCGATAGATATCCCGATGCCGTTTTCACAGGATATTTGTAGCCTCGGCGGACATTAGATGAGCAAATAAACGTCACAGTACGTTGTCGAATTAACTTTTTTAATTGACAGTGTAATTGACCATGATAAATTTTCAATTTTAAAGGGGCTATGATTAAACTCTCACTCAACCGAAACAATTTGCGAAAAGGCGACGACTTTTGGGTTATTCATAGCTCAAAGTCTGCCTTCCGTCGCCTGATCAAAAAACAGCGCGCTGGACAGAGCGCAGGATGTTATGCTTACGTAGTCACTTCAGACGCACCGTTTGAAGTATGATGCTGAAGCATCCACCAAAAGCACGCTGTCAAAAGTTTGCAAGTTTGTTCATGCTGAATCCGACAGCACTTTATAAGGGTTGTAACTTCACTAGAAAATAAATAATGCATGGAACTCCAATATGAGAAGTTCTCACTAACACAAACACACAAGCCATTAGCGACATGCCATGTCAAAACCGCTAAGTCACTCTCCATTTTCCCCGCCCCTGCCGCGCGTGGTTCTTGAATTGGGGAAAGAAAGTAAAAAATTTGATAAATAAATATCTCGAATCCCCTTGCTGTTTCGTGAATAGTTTTGATTGGGTTACGCTCTAATAATGACTGCCTCTAAAACAGCAATAAAAAAATTAAAGCCGTTTACAACACCCCGTAACACCGAATTGGAGCGCAGCTCTTGAGGAGGAGGAGGGAAGGGTACTGGGGGGTGGGTCAAGTGACCTCGGGGGGGGGGGGGGGGGTCACGTGACCCGGGGGGTCACGTGACGATGCCGATGCCGATGACGACATCAGTGACGTCACTGATGACGTCATTAGTAACGATGACGATGACGATGCGGATGCCGACGACGTCATCAGTGACGTCACTGATGACGTCATCAGTGATGATGACGATGCCGATGCGGATGCCGATCACATCATCAGTTACGTCACTGATGACGTCATAAGGGGCGATGACGATGCCGATGCGGATGACGTCATCAGTGACGCTGACGATGCCGATACCTCGGGGGGGGGGGGGCACGTGACCTTGGGAAAGGGGGGTCGCGTGACTTCGGGGGGTCACGTGACCCCCCCTCCTCGAGGTCACCGAAGGTACCCGAGGTCCTCCCGAGGTCCTCCCGAAGGAACCCGAGGTCCTCCCGAGGTCCTCCCGAAAGATTTCGAGGTCCTCCAGAGGTCCTCCCGAAGGACCTCGGGTTCCTTCGGGAGGACCTCGGGAGGACCTCGGGTTCCTTCGGGAAAATTTACCCATAATGCAGCCGCGCGGTTACGCCGACGCCGACGCCGACGGCGACGGCGACGGCGATACCGCTCTAGCCGGAAATGGGCGCCTAAGAGCTGCGGTCTAAAAAGAGGTAATTTACGGATTTCAGTTAATTAATAAAAATGTTGCCAAGGTTATCCCCCCTTGTAATGTCCGCTGAGTCGCACGACACACTGAAGACTGCATCAACGTGGCAGCAAGCCCCTTTTTTTTCTAAAAACCTGTTGATTAAAAAATATCACCGAGTATACAGCTGACAATGTGACACAGGGATGCTTCATTTTTCATTTCACTGCAGACCACGGGGTCCAGAAGTTCCCCGGGGAAACGACCGGCACTGGCACTGTCAGAGCATACTTACGTCGCAAATGCAGCATGGACTATAGCCCTAAAACAAGCACAAATAGAAAAGTTAGCTACATTGTACGCCACGGAAAGTAGCGTTATCTAACTTGTCAATAATTATTTTAGCTAGTCATTTCGACTATATTTATCAATTGAAAAGTCTACTTTTATTGCAAAGCTAGCTTTTATTTTCCCTGAACTGTATTTGTTACCTTTATTGAAGAATAAAATATTACTGTAAACAACTGTCAGCACTATTCGGAAGCTAGACGATCGAGGGCAATCGCACCAAGGGTTTGATGCTGCTGATGCAAAAGTATGCACATGTCATTGTTTTCAAAGTGCACCGCCACTTGCGTGCTGCCTCATAGGCTAGTAGACAAATAACGTTTGCAGGATGATCCAGTGTTTTTGTAATGCAGGTCTCAGCTCACTATACGCTGTTTCCGATATCTGCATCCACAGCAAGCAAAAGGACAGGTGGAAAAGGAAACCACGGCAAATAACGGGGACATAAAATGCTCTACCTTGCATAGTCACATGCAGCGCAAATCAACTTCTGAACCGCATAAGCGAAGTGGTGTTATGAAAGGAAGCTCGCTCTGAAATTGGCTGTTGAAATTGGCGCCTTCATGTGACAACCTCAAGCTTTCACCGAAAGTGTTTCATGGTGTAGATTTATCTTGCAAAACTCTAAGACATCTCAATTCACGTGAAAAGAACTTGACAATTACAACAACGAACACGCCAACACAGTGGATCGAGAGTTCCACGCTGTAAAAAATCGACGTAAATTTTACGTGTCTTTCCCTCGCCGAAAAAATCGGGCACGCTCATTGTTTCAAAATACGAGGTTGCCCTCATTATTCATTTGTCGCGAGAGCCGAGCCTTCCAGAAAAGCTGAAATCCCAGGAGTGCAAGCATGTGCAGATGAATCAGAGTAGCCTTGGGGACGAACGAGAAATTGCTTGATATAGTTTCGGTTTTACACTGAAAAAACCTAAAGTTTAGATAAAACCTAAGATTGACTAAATTTTTGTTAATTGTTTACTAAATTGATATAGTGACATTATTATCATTAATATATATATATTGATTTGCTTAGTTTTGTCTTTAAAAAAAACAAAGACCAAAAAAAGAGACTTTTGAAAAGTGCGCATGACCATCGCTATTGCAATCAGCTTCCGTTCGGCCGACGTTTCCCGTTGGAGTTCCGGAGGCTTCGAGCATCGCTCCCTTTTTACATTTTAGCCGTTTCAGCGGATATTTTAGATATCTTAGTTACGAATACCGTGTTCAAGAATAGCAAGCGATTACTGAGAGCTGGGAGACGCTGCGTCTTACCAACGCAAGTAAGTGGCGGACAGTCATGGCCGACTGGTGCAAGCCCCGGTGAGGAGGTTTCGTTTGTTTCTGCGTAGTGCTCCGCTGTTTCAAACTTTGTCGTGTACGTGTGCTTGCTAACCTATGCTTGATTCTAACTATGCTCTACCCGGTGTTATTTCGTCATTTGAAAAGAGCGTATCTTCAAAATGTATGCTCTCTCCGCAGAGTGAGAAAGATTCGCGTGCGGCGGAACCGAGGGCCAGCCGAGGGCCTGTTGGTGGCGTCGTCCTACGACGCTCGCCCGACGACGCTTTTACGGAGCGTTCTAATGCAGTTTGACGGCAGATAAAGCAGTCACAGGTCATGCTAGTTCTGACGTGTGGTCCCAACAGCCTCTCGCCAACGATTCGTTTCATAAAGCGGGAGCGAGAAAAACGTTACAAGAGCGAGCACCATGATTTCTTGCCTGTGCTGATGCCTGTGCCGTAGAGACGCGCGGTCTCTTTGCGTATGCCGAAGCGGCACGCTTTCCAAGTTTACGATTGCGTGATGTAAATAAAGTGAGCTTGGATGTCACGTATTTTAGTGGCGGCGGAAGCCGCTACAAAAAGCAGAGCAGTTCGAGAAAGCAAAAACGTGAAAAAATGCGAAAAGGACCTGAATATTCGATGGAGTTGAAAGACTACCAACTCGCCCAGTTATTCTTTGTGAAAGAATAATAGCCAATAGTAATAATTGATTTTGATAGTTTCACTTTCAAGGACCTGCGCTTATATGCCTGTACGTGATTTTTGTTTTCTGTCTTTGTTTTGCACTTGGGTGTGCCTTGCTTTGTAGAAATGTCAACCGTAGAACTGCAACGGTTCCACTGTATACTTTGCCTTTCTTTGTACTTTTTTCCGCATGCTTGCTGCTGACCAGTGTAAGGGGCCCGAGGACCAGTCAAGCTGCCTACTGCAGCTTTTTTCCTTTGGGCCCCCCATCATTTGATGGAAATAAAGTTATTATTATTATTAAGTCGCCATAAAAATTCAGGTGCCTGGACTTCATAATGTCTTTGGTTCCTTTATTTCGGTTTCCCGTGAGTGTAAGCTAAAATTCTTGTTTTTCTCTAGCCTGATCATGTACATGTTTAAAATGAGAAGAGTCGTTTCGAGAATGGTCAAAACCAGAAAGTATGTTTTGAGAAACTTTGAATAGAAAAAAGGTTTAAAAAGAGAAAAGCAGTTTCGAGAATGGTCAAAAGCACGAAAGTTTGTTTTGAGAATGGTCAAAGTCCGAAAGTTTGTTTTGAGAACGCTTTAAGTGAGAAAGAGAGAAAAGCGAAAGTTGTTTTGCGTCAGGTTGAAATGAGAAGGTGAAAACGAGAAGGTGGAAATGCGAACGGGTTCAAATAAGAACCATCCATCGCCGCTCCCGTTGACGCCTTCACCGTGTAGAAAGCTCGGCGATGCACCACGCACCTCGAGGCCCAGGCACCCGAGTCCGAAATGAAAGGCCCGTCCCTTTACTCATCTCTGTCATAAGGCGTGCCTTTGGAGTCCTTGCGCGTTTTTTTCAAACCCAGCTTCTGACGATTTGTGGAAGCCTCGCTCCGCTTGGCGTTCTCCTGCTTAGCCTTTGTTCTCTTGTCGGCCGATGGGGTGTAGACGCACATGCTTCCCTCACCACTACCCGGCTCCTCCGTTTTCTCTGCGACTTCCATAGTTTCCTCTTCCGCCTCGTCGCTCCTCTCGTCGACGCCCAGGTTTTCTGAGTCCGACAACAACAGGTCGTCCTCCGCCAAACTCCACTAAGGGTACGGCTCACCCTCCGCCGCGGCATGGTCTAGGGGGTTTTCCTCCCTTGGCGACGTCAAGGCGTCTGCCCCTATATGCAGCGCCGTCTCGGTTAGCTCTCACGGCGTGGTCGAGGCGTCGGTGGCGTCAGACACCCCGGTCACCGTCCCCGTCTACGGTGTCGTCGACCTGTCACCCCACGTGGGTGACAAGTCGACGGCGGGAGCCATAGTTAGGCCTGCCGCCGTTAGGCCTACTGCGCCGCCTCCCGCCCCGACGCCTGTCGTCTTTGTTCGGACCCCTTGGGGTAGTTGCAGGCTTGCCACATCGGCCAGTTTCACCTTTGCTGGTTCATTGCTTGTTGCGGGAAGTGCCGGGAAGTCCTCCGCCGGAAACCCTGCCACCGCCGAGTAGGAACGTCGAGCAGAGCAGTCAATCGCCGCGTGCGCTGCGCCGCACCGCCGACAGCCCGCTGCGCACGTCTCTGTGGCGTTACCGAAGCACGCACATCGTGTGCAGTTTTCTTCCGTGCACTGCGCTTTGAAGTGACCCTCTTTCTTGCAGCGCCGACACACCCGTTTCATGCTCCTATTGTCACACGTGACTCTATATCTACCAATTCTTAGGAAGTTCGGAACGGGATTCTGCCCCTTCATTTCCATTTCTACGTACCGCGTTTCCATACTTCGGGTGTCCTTGTAGACGCCATGTACGTTTCTGAACCTTGCCATGCTGGGCCAGGCTTCGCACGAGTAGCTCGTCGGGGACGTGTGCCGGAAGGAACAGGACTGTGACCGCCGTCACCTGTGGACCCACGGGGACGAGGGGGACCAAGTTGCCGCCGATGGAGAGGCTTCCGGCGTCCGTTAACTTGCGTACTGCTGTTCTACACTTTACGACAACTTGGAAGTGCAAAGCATCCATATGCTGTACCGAAAAAACCTCTGGCAACGTTACCAGAGCTACCACCGCCTCCAAAACGGCGTGTTCCTTCGATCACCGTGATGTCGAAGGCATCGAGATTTCGGGGGTGCCATCGTACGGTGACCCGCCAAAGACTTTAGAAAGAAAACAAACAATCAGAATAAGGAGCGTTAATTTCTAACAATTTGATGGTTACAGAGTTTGGAGTGTAATCCGTAGTCACCCCAAACAGTGTCGTGTAGAGTCCAAGGACCTGTCATATCACTTTTAAAACTTATCGGTAATGTCAGCAATTTGGATACGGTGCATGAAATCTACCTTTTAACCTGGCTGAGCTGCAGAAATCTCTTACAATATTATCATTCTGGTGATTGTTGTTTTAGCAGGATTTGTTTAAAAATCCGCGAATTCACAACAACCAAAAACCAGGATTTAGCTCGTGGTCAGCGGGGTTGTTCATATTGTCACGAATGAAAAATAATGAGGCAAAGAATAACTGAAGAAATTAAACGTTTAATGGGGCAAACTTGCGCCCAAAACAAAATACAAGAATGTTAGCGTCGCAGTTGTCGATGTCGGAGAAACAGCAGGATCGAGCGCTGGAGCGAGATTGACTGCGGCTCGCCACGCGGAGCACTTTTTGTAGCCGCGTGGGTTTCTGGAACATTCGGAACTCGATCAGTCGAAAATGTTCTCGAACTCACGAGAACGCCAAGTCGAAAAAATAAATAAAAGAACACTCCGCTCGCTGGAATGGAACCCAGACCTTTCGCGACACAGTCTAGCGCGTTATGCCTTCGGCCACGCACGGGATCGCTTGGCGACGTGCGTGGCAATATAATGTTTTAGTATTTATACCTTAATATCAGTGTCTATGAAGATGTACGAGAATGATAATATTGTAAGAGATTTCTGCAGCTCAGCCAGGTTAATTGGTGGATGGCGTCCACAGTATCAAAAACGCTGACATTGACTCTAAATTTTAAAAGTCATATGACAGGTCCTTTGAGTGTACACGGCGCTTGTTCACGGTGACTCCGAATTACACTCAAAGCTGTGTAACCATCAAATTGGTCGAAGTTACCGATCATTGCGGAGCTGAAGGACTACGTTCCCATAATTCCTCGAGTGCGGGCCGGGGCAATTGGGGGATTTAGCAAAGGGTCTATTAAAGATGGCATACATTTCCAATCTGATTTTCTTCGACAACGCTTCGGCGTCTCATGAGCATCCAGCGTGCTCGCGCAGTCCAAAGAGAATGGAAAGTTTTCGTAGACCGTGTTTCCGCCTCCGCTAAGCCCTCCTCAACGAAGAAGCCACCACTGCTGCAGCGCGCCGATGGCTTCGACTGTAGAGTTCGGGTTGCGAAGTGCGTTGCGGGACGGCGAAAACGATCTACGAAAACTTACTAATGAGCGCGTGTTTCGAAAGAGACAAGTCTACTAATCTCTCCTTGAGTAGCCGTGGCTAGCCTACCATCACGTGCGCTTTGCTTAGGGTGATGATATCTGGCCATTTTGTTCCCAGCGCTTATTTCTGTATTATTGTTTTTAAAGCGTGTGAAAGAGTGTGTCCTTGCACGCGCTCGTGGCACTGACTGTGCTTCGGCGACAACAGACCGATCTCACCAGCCAGTTTTATTACGCCACCACTGCCACAATGCATCGAGGGAACTTTAGTTTTTGCGGACGTCCGACAACCTCGCTGGAGCACTGCCTGTGTAGAGCACGAGACGTCACATGCCCTCTTGTGCACCGCCGTCTGCCTCCTGCAAACTTAAGTTATGGCGGCGTCACGCATGCACGAAACGCCTAGTGAGATCGGTCTATTTGTTCTCGACAACTTCTTTGCGTTTTCTTTCTAAGCACAGGCTGTTGGCGTCGGGAACTACAAAGGATGGCATCACCCTAAACAGAACGACGTTAAGGCACCCTGGCTGTGGCAATATCACGTAGAAGAGAAGGCTTGCACGCGGTATGGCTGAACCTCGAGACGTTCGTAGCAGGCCCGAATGGCGCGACGGATCAGTGACGAACGCTGAGGAGGCTCATTGCAAACAGTTTGGAACGGAAAAGGAATGGGGAGCAGAAGAAAAAATGGCGTGAAAATCCTCAGAGCCGTGCCCAGGAGGTGGAGCAGAAACGACAACGACGTCACGATGGTATTGTACTACGCGAGCGCCGAACTTCTCTCGCTGTGACACGCAAAGCCGTATTCCTGGTCAACGCCTGATTCAACTTGCGATGTCACACCTGCGACGTCGCTCGTACCGAAAAAAAAAGAAAAAAAAAAGAAGCGTGATGAAAGCTGCGGTGCTGACCGCAGCAGATGCGGAGGCGTGAGTAAAATCGCACCTTTTGAATCCGGCTGGTGAGGTTTTAAGGCTGGATCACACATTTGCAACGGTTGCGTTCGCATGAAACCGAAACGACAGAAGCGAATAAAACACCGGACCAACCGTGACTCATGGATTGCTTCGTGAAGCTACCTCTTGCATCACTTGCCGCGCATGGGTACGGCGAACACTTGTCTTGGTGACTCTGTCGTTGTGGTCATTTCGTCTGCATGTGAACTCAACCAACGCAAATGTGTGAACCAGCCTTCACTTGCGATTTCTCAGTTGCGACGTCGCACGTGCTGCATAGAGTGCGTGGTGGAAGCTGCGGTACTCGTAGCCGAACTTTGTGAATCGTATGTAAAATCGCACCCTATGAATCGGGCTTAAAGCGATAACATAAGTGTCCTTCGATTTTTACTTGCGTCACTCGTGATAAACTGAAAAATGAAGTTATTCTTATTATAATTAAATATTATTTTTTAAGTATTATGCGCCTTCATTGAGTTCCATGAAGAATGTCAAAAGTAGGTGTGCATAAAAATACACGACCCTCACCCGTTATGGCTTAAAGTGTATGCGGGTCGAAAAAATGCAAAAATTGCAACAAAATGTGATCTATGGTTTGGTGGTGTTTCATTATTTTTTTAATCTTTATATTTGACGTAGATAATATTTGTGCCGGTTATGATCGCGGATATAGTCCAATGCGAATTTGAAGATGTGCAGGCAACCTAGAAAAGCATGAGTTTGAACCATTTTTCTCTTCGTGGTTTTCCAAGTTGCGACGTAGCCCGCCATCACATTTACGTTGACAAGCAGGCCTAGCCGTACCCTCTACGTTGCAGTCTTTTGTACCTTCAATTTCTCCCGAAAACGTAGTAACAAAATATTTTTCTCCGCACTGCGAAAAAGTTTAGTTACGCATCTATGGCAACATTCGAACGAAATTTTTCGTTTTAGGTAAGTTAGGGGCATTTTCATAGATTGTTCACAAGAAACTTTGCTCTTATTTTTGTCCTATCATAGCCACATTTGGCGTGCAGATACTTTATACAATGTAGTATGCTAGTATCTAGGTTTGGTTACAACGTATATTTTTTTATATTGATGAATTACAAAAACAATAAAAACCCATTGTTAGCATCTTGAAATGGCATTTGTGATGTTGCGATAGCGTTAGTTATCTTAAAATAAAGAAGGCGTCGCAAATATTTTTTTTATTTTTGTTCGTTGCACTCAGTGGCTTTAAAGGATCAAATTAGTTTTTCTTGCTAGGCTTTTTTATGTCTGATGCCATGCCTGATGTTTGCACAAGGACTTGTTTTTTACACCATGTAGATTCTACCAAAAAAAAAAACGAGGCATTTTATATATAACACTATATAAAACAAGAGAAGATTAATTAAGCACGATAAAGTGTAGAAATTTAATTTCGATATTGTAAATTAGAATAAAACGTATTTTCCCCGGTGCATGTCCCCCAAATTCCAATATTTTGGCTGCACCAACAGAGAAAAATACACAGTGGGCTGGCTGCCGTCACTAGCCTAACAATTTTCAGTTGAAGTTGAAATCCTCAAAGTAAACGCAATTATTCGACCGGCTAAGCGCAACTATTATACGAAGAAATTCACATAATGTTGCTCGGACGTACGGAACCTTTGTTCCTTGATGAATGAATTACGTGGTCACATCTCACGTCATCATATTAACGATTCTTTAAAACAAACCTTTGGCAGTAATTTATGTCCAGTTGTAAAGATTTTCAACGCTTTCTTTGCAACTTATTTTGGTCACGCCAGACATTCAGTTTCCTCAATTGAAAACGCCGTCTCTGTCTCTGTATTCCTTTTCCCACTCCTGGAGACCGTACTGTACTAAATTTTGTTCAGCTTTAAGTCAAACAAGTCATTTGGAATTGAGAACATTCGTATCTCCGTCCTGGGCATAAACGTTGGTGCTCTGAAAGCGACACTCCTGTGTATGTTAAACGGCTCTATTAAAGCCAGAGCCATTCCTGGCGATGTTAAAAATGCCAGAGAACGTCCTTTTTACCAAGGCAGGCAGTGCCTGAAAAATATTGAGAATCAAAGAATAATTTCAATTTTACCGATTATCGAGAAAATGCTTGAAAAAATAACAACACGTGTTTCACATAATGACATATTTTATAGACAAGTTCAATATACTGTCGCCCACACATGTCGGACTCTTACGGGGGAAGGGAACATTGCCTCTTTTAGAAGATTTCGCTGATTAACTTCACTTGGCTTTTGATCACAACATTAGCATATCAACTCTCTTCTTAGACGAGTTTCAAACATTTAATACTGTAAGTCACACATTCCTCTCGCGAAAACTATACACCGCAGGCTTCCGTGGCTTTTTTTTGTGTTGCCATTTTCGGAAAACTATTTTTTTTATTCGCTCCCATTTGGTGTCTGCAGGTGGTATACAGAGCTCTCGAAGCAAACTTAAAGCGGCGTATCAAAGGGTTCAACTCTAACTTCTATTTTGTTTTTCCTTTTTTGGAAACTGCCATCGCAGATTCTGCACCAGGATGTAAGATTTAACTGTATACTGACGACACTGTAATAATGTCCCAACACATCAATTACTTACGATCCATTCGCCAAAAGGAACACCATGCACCTGCAATCAAGGACTGGTTTGAGAGCAACCTCACTGCTCTTAGTGTCCAAAATGACAAAACTGGTGTGTTTCTACAGTCCCCTTAAAGCAGCAAATCGGAGTTTATTTTGCATATCTTACATTTACTCAGTGCAACTGCGTCCCTTTGGAGTACAGGAATAACGTTAAATACCTCGGTATATTTGGTGGTAGTGACCTAAAATAAAGTACTCATTTCACACATACCTGTAAAAAACAAAACGACAACGAGAAAGCGGTTATTTGTTTCTAGGATTGATCTTAACTTTTTATTCCCCTTTCTATAAGAAAAGCAATTGCACAATCTCTTGTATATATTGTCCTTTGTTACGTTATAACTGTTTTGGGGAATCGTTCCGTACAGGTGCATGAGTCACATGACGTATACACCAATTCAGTTGCCTCGCTAAATTTGGCGGGAAAATTGATATCACGTGACGTATACACAAATTCAGTTTCCCCACTAAAAGTACCGAGAAATTCGATGTCACGTGCCCTGACGTGTTGGAACTACATACCAATTTATTTTCCCTGCTAAATTTAGCGGAAAAAAATTACGTCACATGACCTATAACCAACGCTGCTAGATTACCTCAGTTGTGGAACTCCTGCGCCAAGGGGGTACCCCCCCCCCCTCCCTCACTCACTTCAGTCCGCCTCCCGTCGATTGAAGCGCCATCTAGATTTTTGTTTCATGACTGTGTGTTCTATAGAGCAGACGTTGAACGCCTTCTAGACGCTGTGCTTCGAACCGTATGCATTCCGTAGTATATACTGTAGTTACCAGAGCAGCCGTCCGGCGCGTCGTGGTGAGTGTGTGTCTGTGTGTGTGTGTGGGGGGGGGGGGGTACCTCTCGTGCAAGGAGCATCTATGACCACTTCCGTAACTGAGCTAATCTAATAACGCTGCCTATAACCAATTTAGTTTCCCCAAAAATTTTGGTGGGGAAATTGATGTCACGTGATTTGACGTCACGTGACCTCTACACCAAATCAGTTTCTCAGCTAAATTTGGCGGGAAAATTGATGTTACGTGACCTGGAGTTATGTGACTTCTACGCCTATTCAGTTTCCCCGCTAACTTTAATGTCACGTAACCTTACGTCTCGGGAAACTGTACACCATTGTATGGTTCCCTCCAGATTTAGCGGGAAAGTTGACGTCGACTGACACTACGTGACGTGACCCATACTATACAGGACTATACAAGGCCCTTTTTTGAGTACGCTTATGTGTTTCAGACATTTGAGACTCTACGCTTCGATTCCTGTTAGTGCGCACATGTTACTTTGACACGATATGGGAAATGTATCTTGAATAAGTTTAAGTGTTAGTGCTTATTTTTGGATTTAGAGTCGCTATGCTATGCCAGGCTTTTCAATCCTAGGATGGAAACATACAAACCATGAAAGTGGTTGTAATATTATTATTATTATTATTATCATTATTATTATTATTATTATTATTATTATTATTTGTATGGTTTTTTGCTGTACTCATAACTATATTATTATATTAATATGACAACACCAAGACAAATAGGTTGTTTCTGGACACTATTATAAACATTGATTGTTTGGTCGATAGATTATTATTATTAGAATTGCAGCATTTCAGCGTAATATGCACTGATACACCACAAAAACAACCCCGTTCTTTCCTGTTTTGTATTCTAACATGCAAAGAAAGAAGAAAAAGAAACTGTCGAGGGTAAAACGAAAGGCAAGGTAAAATTTTCCATTTACAGCGAAACAATTTATTTTCGCAGCCCGTATTTTTCGCGAATCGGTTACAAAGGACATAATCGCGGCCACTAAGTTTGGCGAATTCCAGACGCCTGCACTGAAACACTTAAGGACAGAAATTTTCGTGTGCACTTAAATTTAGCGAATTTTTCAATTCGCGAAATTTCCTAAAATTAAGGGCTCGCGAACATTAATGGTTTTACAGTATTAAACAAAATGTAGGACAATGCAAAACACCTGTAAGGATCACAAACTTCTATGTGGGGCAGCGGATAACGTCACTTTTGAAAAACAGTGTGCACACCGTCTGGTAATTTCTTTTTTATCTCTTAAATGTGAGCCCCCAAAATACGTCCACGTTTTTTAATGTAAGATTTATTACTGCTGCCTAGATTGGGTGCACTGAACTGGGCGGAAATCCTATTGCGTGTTGCACACATCGAGCTTAAAGCTCGGGCTTATAAGCAAGAGCACATTGCAGGCGATCCAGAGCCATACCCGCAGCGAACACCACGATGCTCTTTGAAGCTGCAGTCTGCGTCGGTCTTGGACTTTTGGCCCTTTTGTACCAGTGAGTTCATACTCGATTCAGTATTTTATGTTCCCTGTCTCTGAGAATTAGGTTGCTCAAAAGATTCAAATGAAAAAAATCACTAGTTAACAGCTATTTGAAATTAGCATTTACATTAAATAGACCAATTGGTTCACAACAAACTTCCATCTTTTTTGTAATTTTAAAGTTTGTGTAGTGGTTATCAGATGGAGCTTTTACTGGATTTGTGTACTACATGTTTGTTCGTGTTCAATATGGTGCAGTTATGTTCCCTAAGGCTGGTCCCCACATTGTCGTTCACTTGTGACGTTGTGTGTTGCGTGCGTGTAACTGCTACCAGATATGTACAAGTTACGGAAAAAGTAAATATGTTATTTTACTGAGTATTTGCCTCAAAAGTAATTAGTGTAGAGTAGAGATTACTCAAATGGAAAGTGATTGACTAAACTAATAACTACAGTAAAAAGGTAGCAAGTAAATTTTGAAGTTTTTTTTTCTATTTTTTATGGTAACAAGATAGTACATATATTTTGATATGTTAGCGAAATACCGCTAGCAAGTTATAAAGCGGCTTGTATTTTCACAGAAAATATTTTAATAGTTTTGTTCTACTTCTATGCGACTAATAGTTTGGTACGTTTTTTGTTTTTGGGTAATGATGTACTTCGGATGTATCATTTCTACTTTGAGGGTTAGCACTGCCTGATCTTGATTTTGCAGACGGCGTTTGCTTGTTTACAGTGTTCCGTAAAGTACACCTAAAAATTACTTGAAGTAGAGTACAAAGGAAATAAGAGGTTGCGTACTTCCAGTAAAGTAGCAAGTACTCCGGGGGCATAGCACTTGAAGTAAGGTACTCTAAATATAATGCTCTTTCAAAATAAAGTACTCATAACACAATCTTTCATGATGTCAATTCATCCCTTATACAATGTGTTTATCTATCATTCTATCATTCCTATGTCTATAATTTAAGCAACGTCCCGTCTTGCGTATGTAAACACGAACACATGTTAAAGGAATCCTGTAAACCACCTGAGTGGAACAAGGCACAAACTTTGTGACGTGTTTCTTGCTGAAAACAGGTTTCGTCACTTTTGGCCCGCTCACCAGAGCGCAAATTTTAGACAATCTGCACAGGGCGGTGAAAACAACCTCCACGTCAAAATTAGACGCTATACTTTTCAGATTGTGCGACACACTAGCAACGTCCCACAGTGTGGGACGTTGCTTAAATGATAGACTTCGATGGCAAGCGGTTTCTCTTGGCAACAATTGCAGTTCAAACTTGCTGGGACATTGTAAAACTTGTGGTTGATCCTCCATGCTGGACGGTGCGCAGGTGGAGAGACGCAACAAGGGAAGGTTAGAAAGAGAGTTGCTGGAGGCGGAAAACACACATGCTTGCTGCAAAGACTTTTGCATCTGCGTCGCATCGGTGTATATGCAATCGAAAGAGTACAGCTTCATTAACACTATCTAGCTAGTAAATATTAACACGGCGCTTTTTCTTTCCCTTTTTTCCTTTCCTCGTTCGGATTGTGCGGCGGGGTAATGTAGCTGTTTTGCTAACTTTTTGAACAGGCGGTCGGCGGGCTATAGCTACTGATTTGGCGGTGCGCCGTGTTTCTATTGGGACGAGAATACGCGCGTGCAGGGCGGATAGCAGAGTTGGAAGCATTCGCTAAACCTTAGTTGCCAGTTAGCGCTTGTCCTATGTGCTTCTTCGTCCTTTTGTCCCGCCTTTTTTGCGATATTTTAATATGAATGTAGATTAATCGCTATGAAACGAAAAGTTTGTACATTTCGATCAGGGTGAGGATCGAACCCGGGACTCCGGGGTGCGAGACGAGCACGCATCCCCGACGCCACGGCGGCTCCATGGTTCTGGTTGACTAAAGATGTGCCTAGTGCGTACGTCATTGCACACGTCACGTCGCAGCCGTCTGGCGGACTAAATGTGTGGCCTAACGCCTGGCTGACTAAATGTGTGACCTAACCTAATTGTATTCGCTGGGTGAAGGAGCTGTAGAGTTGAACTGACGTGTTCGGCGATAAACGTTGCTATACTGCCATGCTGTTCAGTTTTCTTTTTTTTTTTTTCGGGTCGCCCATCTGCTTTTGTCGCAAAAGACGCATACTTAGGTTAGAAATAAAACGAGGCTGTAAACGTGACTCCCCAAAAGTGGCGAAATATTGTTACCCGTCTTACATGTCCTTAAAAGTAACTAAGTAAATTACTCGTTTCTTTTCTAGAAAATGTAACTATCGTTACCCAAAAAGTTGCTAGGTAGAAGTAACTCGTTACTAGTAACGCGTTACGTGTTCTTTATATCCCATAACAGAAAAGTCGCACGTGAAAAAAATTCTGAACATGCAGCTCGTGACGGTCTGCCCGCCAGAACTTGGGGATTTTATGCGGAACAGGCAGCAGCCAGCCCAGAAACCAACAGCAAAGACTTACGCAGAACTAATACCGCGCAAGAAAAGACCGCACCATGCAGTCGGTCGGGGCCTCGCTTTTGACTTTTGTCTCCTGAATTGCGACAATGTCCCAGTCATGCTCGGTGTACAGGCGGTTTAGTTACTGCTGCCGTCGTCTGGCCGCGAGTCCCCGAACGTTCAACGTAGCCACCCGCGGGGCGTTTTCAAGGGAAATCATCGAAAAGCGAGTCTCAGACATCGTACGCTGTGGTCACCTCTCGCTCTAATTGGGAAGAGACGTAGAGCTACTGCAGCCATCGCGTCGTCTCTTCTTGCTCTGCGCCAGCAACCAAGTTCGGTATGCTGAAACGACTAGTCGATTCCCTGCTCTGGGTCGCTGAGACGACGTTGGACCGTCTCAGGCGCGAAGTCCATTGCAGGACCATTACCGGCGTTCAGTGTGCCAGTCGCCAGTATCATCTAGCTGGCCGTCTTCGCATGGGGCTCATTTACAGCAACGGGGCTTTCTGACGTCAATGCTATGGCGCAGACCTGGCTTTCTGGCATTGCTAACGGCGGGCGTTGCTGCGCACCGGACACCTGAGGGTCTTGCGATAAAAATCTCCGTGTTTGGAGTCGCCGCCGCCTCGGCTTCTTCCTCGTCCATTACAAATCAAATCAAATCAAATCAAAATGCTTTATTTTTCTCTATTTGGAGAGGGAAGACAGAGAAAAAAGCAACATAACAGTTGCTTGACAGGTCTCCATCTCCCCTCAGCAGCAGCCGAGACAGCACACAAAACAGTTAACACAAAAAAAGAAATGGTTTATGTAATTATTCTTTTGATCTAAACAAAAACAAAAAAAGAAAAATCACCACACGTCTTGCACCTACACTAACACTTAAGGCTCAACAAAAAATTAAAAACAAATATTTGTTTACCAATGTCAAAAGTTCTATGTTTAATTCCCCCAAACGATTTAAAAGACGAGGAATAGTATTTCGCAACATCTGAATTCCATAATTTGTTCTGGAGTGCGGCACTAGCTACGTATCGGCGCTGCGTGTAGCATAAATCGTGTCTCTAATTGTAATCTGTGAGATAGACAGAAATACGTTTTCTTTGAGATGAAAAGAATTTTTATAGGTAATACAAAGTTTATAATTATAGAAATTTGGAATCTCTACAATATTAAGATTTTTAAACAATGGTATTTTATGGGCATCGTACGGAGCATGGCATATAATACGCACAACTTTTTTTTTGCAGCATTTGTATCTGCTTAAGATTTGTGGACGTTGAATTTCCCCAAACCAAAAAGCAGTAATTATAATGCACATAAAATAAAGAATGATATAAAAGAAGCATTGCTGACATTGGGAGTATATGACGATGTTTGTACATAACACCTACGACCTTTGAGAGTTTTTGACATGTAAAATGTACCATGTCATCCCATAGCATGTATTGATTAAATATTGCACCCAAAACTCTAACACTTTCGACTATATCTATCTTATGGTTACCGAGGGAGAGAACAGAGGTATGAAAGCAATTTGTATTTCTTGCTCTAAAAAAAACGGCTTTAGTTTTACTACAATTAATTTGCAAGGAATTAGACACTGTCCAAGTATTTGATTTATCTAGAAATTTATTTGCTGTACTTATAATCTGCTCTGCATCCGTACCTGAAAAAATACACTGGTATCATCCGCGTAAATAATAAAGCGTACATTGTCATCAATATTTACTATGTCATTGACATACAAGTTAAAGAGGAGTGGTCCCAAAATACTACCTTGTGGCACTCCAGCTGTTAATGGCTGCAATTTAGATCGCTTTTTATCTATTTCAACGCACTGGTAGCGATACTGAAGATAACGTATCATGGGCGTACCAACCGGGGGGGGGGGGGGGGGGGGGGCAAGGGGGGCGCTTGCCCCCCCAGTTCTCAGAGTTGGGGAGAAAGGCATGTGTTTTGCCCCCCCCTGAAACAGCCGCCACTGGGCAGGGCAAAGGCCGGCGGCGCCCAAGGAATACCAAGGGCCTCGCCCCTCGACCCGCGGGCGCATATTTTTAACGCGCAGGCGATAGAAACCCTAGCAACGGCGCTTACGCCGGATTGGCTGGTTCGTGGAGATAGGCGCTGCCGCCGTAAACATAGGCAGGGGTTACAATGCGAGTTTCCGAAGCGGTAGCGTAACTTAGTTGTAAGATGTCTGCCTCAGAAGTAGCAGACCCGGGTTCTGTCCAGGGTGTGGGCTTCTTTTTTTTTTTTTTTTACTCAGACATTTTGTTTTGTTGAGGCATTTGGCTATATTTACGACATTTCTTTTTACGATTAACACTGAAAAAAAAAAAAAAACGAATGTTGTCGACGAAACATCACTGAACTAAATCGTATGGGACTCTATTTAGGATGTACATGGGCGACAGCGGGGCATGGGTTGCCGGCTGCAAGGCGGCGTGTACGGGGGTAGAAGAGGGGGGGGGGGGGGGGCTAAGTGGGTTAATACTTTTGTAATTAGCAGCCACACACTGTCGCCGCGAAGCGGCGTGAACGCCGGCGGGGAGAGGGGGGGGGGGGCGGGTTATATACACGCGCTGTCCGAATCCGAAATTTAAGTTCCCGCGCGTTGCCGAGCAGCCAATCCGGCGTGAGCGTCGTTGGTAGGGGGTCTATCACCTGCGCCGTAAAAGTTAGCGATGGACCGAATCTGCCGAACTTCAGATTCGGCAAAGTTCCGCACATGCCGAAATTTAGAAGGAAAGTTCGGCAAAAATTCGGCAAATGTTTTCGCGCGCGCACGAACAGCGATGGGGCCATGGATCGCAAATGGACGCCGCGCAGTCGCGCGGTTACCATCGTACAGTTTAGTACAACCAGCAGTAACGGCAAGGTGTGGAGTAGGCCACACGGTTACTGTGCGTTTGTGAGCTTTTGCGAGTGTGGTTTTTTTCAATATTTTCTGCCTCTAAAACAGAAGACCGACCAGTAATCTACGCAGTCCACTGCGCAAGTGACAAATGATGCGGTGCATTCTGGATAACGTGATTTTCATTTGACCTTTCCATTGATGAAACGAGGTGGTTCAAACATTGACTGACAACTGACAAGTACGCTCAGTGTTCGCAGCCCACTGCCGACAAACGGGGCAGAGTCACGAGAGCTTGCCAGAATGTAGGGGATGCTGGTGGCATCCCCGTCATAATGTGATACATGTTTTCCCGCTTCTTTTCTTTCCTTTTTACGCACTTTCTGTAGTGTGTATATTTTGTACATTTATATATCGGTTTTGTTGTTTCACATGTGATGGCGGGCTGGCAGGCGCTCTGCGTAAGGTTTTTCACCTATCTGCCTAGCCCGGGCCGCACACCACCACATGGGCCCCTTCCAGTTTGTGCAAATCAAATTATTATTATTAATATTATTATAATAATTATTATAACAATGCTATTTTCGGCTCACAAGTAGTTTGTGCCAAAACAGAATATTACTTTTTAGTTCGCGTTATTTCGCGATTTTATGTATCTGTATAAAACTAAACACAGAACTATCTATCATCAGTGCTCCACGTTGCACATCCGACATTTCTAACTCTCTCATCTTCCTAAACGTTCGTGTGTGTCCTAACACCAGAAACTGGAATTTTAAAGGTTAAAAACGGCACGTTGCGAATATGGAACGCACACTTTCATGCAAAGCTGACGTCAAGTGACTCAAATCGAAAAGCATGCATATTAACAATATTGTTACCTCTTCTGGTGAAGCCTCAGCAACCGTTGCATTCGTTTTCGCGCACGAAACGGCAACTCCCAGAAAAAGTAAGAACGGAGTGATTGCCTTTATTTTAACAATGTAAACACACTTGCGGGTGTGCACTGATGAGGTTCAAAATCAAAACTCTGGTAGCGTGATTTGTCACTGCGACGGCTACTACCCAACCTCGTTGTCACGCCACTTTCTGGAAGCAGACACTAAAATTGCAAGTAAACACACAAAAGCGACACCGATACAATTATCTTGCAGAATATCACCTTATTTAGTAATAACTGTGTCAATAGGCACTACATGTTGTATTTAAGCTAAGAAAAAAAAAACACAAAACGTTTTTCGTGAGAAAAAAATAAATATGAACGTTAAGTCAGGAAAATAGCTAACGTAATACCTGTTCACAAAACTGGTGACCGCCAACTAATAAGTAATTACCGTCCCATCTCTCTCCCCAGTGTTCCATCTAAGCTCGTGGAGCATATACTTTACTCAAATATAATAAACTTTCTTGACTCTCATAATCTTCTTTTTGAACATCTGCACGGATTTCGTAAATCTTACTCTTTTTGAAACCCAGCTAGCTAACCGCCTTCCTTACTGATATTCATTCAAGCTTCGATTCGAATATTCAGACCTACGCCATTTTCATATACTTCTCCAAAGCATTCGACAAAGTACCACACCAACGTCTTTTAACAAGGCTTAACGATATTAATATCCATCCCTGAGTTGTTAAGTGGATTTCTTAATTCCTAATTAGCCGTAAGCAATATTCCTCCGTTAACAACGTAAAAGCTCCCACCTCTGCCATAACTTCAGGTGTTCCCCAGGGAACCGTACTTGGCTCCCTTCTGTTCCTAATCTATAGTAATCATGTCCACCTTAATATAGGTTCTTCTCTGCGCCTGTTCGCCGACGATTGTGTCATTTACCGACCCATTCTTCGATACCATGATCATCATGCTCTCCAGGAAGACCTTGAGTCTGTAATCCATTGGTGTGAAAAATGGCAGATGACGTAAACTTCAATAAATGTAGATCCCTACCCTTTTCCCGTAGTTCGCGTGCCACACCACGTCCGTATTACCTCACTAACACTCAAGCAATAGCATGCTCATCATATAAATACCTGGGTGTTCATCTCACCTCTGACCTATCAGGGACTACTCACATAACTTCTGTTATTTCTGATACTAACCGTTCTCTCGGATATTTGCGCCGTAACCTCAAACTTGCTACACCCTCCGTAAAACGACTAGCGTATACTACACTTATGAGATCGAAGTTAGAACACGCCTCATCTATATGGTCCCCCAATGGTAGTTTTACCTTGCAAATAATCTAGAATCCATCCAAAACAGAGCCCTTCGTTTTATTTATAACAACTACTCACCATATACCAGCAAATCAGGATTATGCCAATCAGCTAACCTTCATTCACTTTCCCTTCGGCGCCGATTAGCATGCCTTTCTCTCCTTAGAATTTTTTACCACAATAGCCACCTCAAAGAATCACCGCTATCACCCCCATTGTATTTTCCCGCGTCTAGATAATCTATGTAAATTACGTCCAATTCGATCATCAACTGTTTCTCACCAGACTTTCACACTACCATTGGCCATCGAGGATCGAGTTCACTACCTCAAGTTAAACAGGAGTGGTTCCAAAATACTACGTTGTGGCATTCCAGCTGTTAATGGCTGCAATTTAGATCGCTTTTTATCTATTTCAACGCACTGGTAGCGATACTGAAGATAACTTTTAACCATACTTAGGGATCTACCATGCACACCGTACATATAAAGCTTTTGGAGCAAAGTATTATGATTGAGGCGGTCAAAAGCCTTTGAAAAGTTTATAAATAGCCAGGACACAAACGAGGTTTGTGTCCTGGCTGTCGGGGGTCTTGCTGGGGACAGCTTTAACGTACTACCGTACGATATCCGAGGTCTCATGCCCGAAGGCTCGACACTCTGGAAACCTCGGCGCTCTGCAGTCGCGCCGTATGTGCCCCGTGCGTCGACAGCGGAAGCACACCGGTGCGAGTTTGGGGACAAGAACCGGCCGCGTGCCTCCGTAAAGGCGGAGCTGATGCGGCAAGGTTTTCGGTGTTAAGTCTTCACAGAGCACCATGCGTACGATGACGGCCGTGGAATCCAGGTCCGCCAGGCCCTCGTTCCTCCTCTTCCCTCGGATGGCTCCCTTGATCTCCCCGTATGGCTTGAATCCCCGTCGAAGGGCGTCTGTAGATAAGTCAGTGTCACCCAGTGGGCTTTTACCTTCAGCTCCCGCTTTTCGGGATCAGAAACCAGGCATGGTCGTGGAAACACCAGCACGGTCCCCGCTTGTAGAAGCGTCTCTTAGGCTCAGGTTTTGTGCAGCTTCAGCAGCCAGAGGTGCCCTATTTGAAAAGCGCCTAATTCTGCCACGTCTACCCGAATTCCCACCTGGTTCAGAGGCCCGATGAAGCCTTCAGCGCGGTACGGCCGCCACCGGGAATCAGCATGCAGCACGAGACTGCATTTCATGGCTTCTCCGATAAAGAGGGTAGGCAGTATCGCTGCGTCACTCGGAACATCGCCACGCACGGCATCACCGCGGCTCGGAGTCACCGTCATCACACTCACAGCGGAGGGTTTCATTCACGTTGTCCCATCGGCGTACCGGCATTCGAACATAGATCGGCCACGCAGAACACGCGTTCAGCGGCTATTGGGACGCAGACTAGCGGGAGTTTAATGACTAGCTGTCCGCGTCCCAAATTATTTAAGGCTAGGCTTAAGCGTGGTCCTGTGATTTTCCGGCCATCAGTTCCATTCCATGCCTAGCGTGCATTAGAAATCCGCTAAATTTAGCGGAGAATGTGGCGTCACGTGTCGTCTCCTGGCGTCACTTGACCTCTACGCTTTGGGAAAATTGACGGTCACGGCGTGATCTATACGTCAACGCAGTTTCCCGCCAAATATAGCGAGAAAATTCGCGTCGTGTGGCCAAAAGATCATTCCGGTTACCCCGTGAAATTTACCTGGAAATTGATGTCACATGATCAAAGCACCAATTAAGAAATCCGCTAAATTTAGCGGAGAATGTGGCGTCACGTGTCGTCTCCTGGCGTCACTTGACCTCTACGCTTTGGGAAAATTGACGGTCACGGCGTGATCTATACGTCAACGCAGTTTCCCCGCCAAATATAGCGAGAAAATTCGCGTCGTGTGGCCAAAAGATCATTCCGGTTACCCCGTGAAATTTACCTGGAAATTGATGTCACATGATCAAAGCACCAATTAAGAAATCCGCTAAATTTAGCGGAGAATGTGGCGTCACGTGTCGTCTCCTGGCGTCACTTGACCTCTACGCTTTGGGAAAATTGACGGTCACGGCGTGATCTATACGTCAACGCAGTTTCCCCGCCAAATATAGCGAGAAAATTCGCGTCGTGTGGCCAAAAGATCATTCCGGTTACCCCGTGAAATTTACCTGGAAATTGATGTCACATGATCAAAGCACCAATTAAGAAATCCGCTAAATTTAGCGGAGAATGTGGCGTCACGTGTCGTCTCCTGGCGTCACTTGACCTCTACGCTTTGGGAAAATTGACGGTCACGGCGTGATCTATACGTCAACGCAGTTTCCCCGCCAAATATAGCGAGAAAATTCGCGTCGTGTGGCCAAAAGATCATTCCGGTTACCCCGTGAAATTTACCTGGAAATTGATGTCACATGATCAAAGCACCAATTAAGAAATCCGCTAAATTTAGCGGAGAATGTGGCGTCACGTGTCGTCTCCTGGCGTCACTTGACCTCTACGCTTTGGGAAAATTGACGGTCACGGCGTGATCTATACGTCAACGCAGTTTCCCCGCCAAATATAGCGAGAAAATTCGCGTCGTGTGGCCAAAAGATCATTCCGGTTACCCCGTGAAATTTACCTGGAAATTGATGTCACATGATCAAAGCACCAATTAAGAAATCCGCTAAATTTAGCGGAGAATGTGGCGTCACGTGTCGTCTCATGGCGTCACTTGACCTCTACGCTTTGGGAAAATTGACGGTCACGGCGTGATCTATTGGGCAGGAGATCGAACTATAGGGGGCGCTCTCACCCGTTTGTTGTCCTCCCCTACTCGGTTTTTGGGTTTACTCAACACAAGGCCTGTGCACATGCCCAGAGGCCTTATGGGCATGTCCATGTCATCTTCTACAATAGAGCGCGGGGCACAGTTTAATGTAAAAAAATACAAACAATCGACGAAGCGACGTTAAGTGCCGGATCTCTCCTCAGAGAATGCTAGCTTGACCCACTTCGGCTTTTGTGCTGAGCTGGGACCGTGCATGCTGCATTGTTCATGCAGGCCGGAGTGGAAATAAAAGAGCCCCTCCTCCCCCTCACCGGACAATACGAACTCCAGCCGAACGCTGACGTCGCGTTCGGTTATGTCGGCCGAGCGCTGAGTCATTGTATTTGTTGTCCCCATCCGTGCAGTTCTAAATTTAACCGCTTGGGGCGTCACGGTCGCTCCTCCTCCCCAATACGTCAACGCAGTTTCCCCGCCAAATATAGCGAGAAAATTCGCGTCATGTGGCCAAAAGATCATTCCGGTTACCCCGTGAAATTTACCTGGAAATTGATGTCACATGACCAAAGCACCAATTAAAAAATCCGCTAAATTTAGCGGAGAATGTGGCGTCACGTGTCGTCTCCTGGCGTCACTTGACCTCTACGCTTTGGGAAAATTGACGGTCACGGCGTGATCTATACGTCAACGCAGTTTCCTCGCCAAATATAGCGAGAAACTTCGCCTCGTGCGTCGACAGCGAAAGCACACCGGTGCGAGTCCGGGGACAACAACAGGCCGCGTGCCTCCGTAAAGGCGGAGCTGATGCGGCAAGGACTTCGGTGTTAAGTCTTCACAGAGCACCATGCGTAAGATGACGGCCGTGGAATCCAGGTCCGGCAGGTGCTCGTTCCTCCACTTCCCTCGGATGACTCCTATGATCTCCCCGTATGGCTTGAATCCCCGTCGAAGGGCGTCTGTAGATAAGTCAGTGTCACCCAGTGGGCTTTTACATTCAGCTCCCGCTTTTCGGGTTCAGAGACCAGGCATGGTCGTGGAAACACCGGCACGGTCCCCGCTTGTAGAAGCTTCTCTTAGGCTCAGGTTTTGTGCAGCTTCAGCAGCCAGAGGTGCCCTATTTGAAAAGCGCCTAATCCTGCCACGTCTAACCGAATTCCCACCTGGTTCAGAGGCCCGACGAAGCCTTCAGCGCGGTACGGCCGCCACCGGGAATCAGCATGCAGCACGAGACTGCATTTCATGGCTTCTCCGATAAAGAGGGTAGGCAGTATCGCTGCGTCACTCGGAACATCGCCACGCACGGCATCAGCGCGGCTCGGAGTCACCGTCATCACACTCACAGCGGAGGGTTTCATTCCATGTGCACTCGCTACCGCTTTCGAACATAGATCGGCCACGCAGACACGCTTCCATGGCTTTGGGACGAGCGGGGGTTTAATGACTATAGTAGGTTACAAGTCAAGAAGGTAGCGGCAAATGCCCCTCAAAGGGAATCATATATTCCTCCGCCACCTCCGCATCCAATAGCGTCCCATCGTTTCCGTGACGTTGCGGCCAACGCGCGAGGAGGGTCGTGCCTTTCTGTACATATTTGCTTTATCTCTCGACTTTGACTTAGCATTGTGGAAGCCACGAGAGGGAGATTAAGTCTTCCCCCTTCCGATGGAAACAAAGACGACTTTCGGGGATTAGCTTCCCCCTCCGATTGATACAAAGGCTGCTTTCAGGGGCTCGGTTCCTTCTCCGATGAATACAAAGGTTGTTTTCTTAAAAAGTGGGGGTCGGAGATAAGTTGGCACCACTCTGTGGCCATTATCTATCAATTGAAGCGGAACAAGGAGCGTTTCCAGTGAACTCTTCTTTCGATTGCGGAGGGATTTGAAACCGGCGCACCACGCTTGTGGGAGGAGCTTCTCCTACCTTCTTAACTTGTAACCGACTATAGCTGTCGCGTCCCAATATTTAAGGCTAGGCTTAAGCGTCGTCCTGTGATTTTTTCCGTCCATCAGTCCATCCATCCTAGCGTGCATTTTTCGCTAAATTTAGCGGAGAATGTGGCGTCACGTGTCGTCTCCTGGCGTCACTTGACCTATACGCTTTGTGAAAATTAACGGTCACGGCGTGATCTATACGTCAACGCAGTTTCCCCGCCAAATATAGCGAGAAAATTCGCGTCGTGTGGCCAAAAGATCATTCCGGTTACCCCGTGAAATTTACCAGGAAATTGATGTCACATGACCAAAGCACCAATTAAGAAATCCGCTAAATTTAGCGGGAAAATTCACACCTTGTGATCTAGACACAGATCCTGTTTCCCCGCTCAATTTAGCGGAGGAAATCGACGTCACATGACTTGGCGCCCCGTTATCTTTACAACAATTCAGTTTCCCTGCCAAATTTAGCGGGGAAAGTGTCGTCAGGTGACGTCACTGACGACACGTGACCTAAACATTCCGGGGAAATGGGCAACACGTGACCTATACGCGTGATTAGTTTCCCCGCTACATTTAGCGGGGAGATTCGCGTATTGTGGCCAAAAGATCAATTCAGTTTTCACACTAAACTTAGCGGGAAATTGATTTCACGCGGCCTACACTGTACACCAGTCCAGTTTTCCCGCTAAATTTAGCAGGAAACCTTAAAGCAACTTCGCCATTCAGTTCTAATTATTCAAAAGCTCCTTCGGCTGCCATATTCGGATGAAAATTTAAAAAAATAACTTCAAACATTTGTATAAAATAACAGTTAGTACTGAAACTTTGTCATCCGGTTTGTACCACTAGCATTGTATTTGGACGCAGAATGAGCGATTAACAATGCATAAGTTACTTGAAAAAAAAGGAAAAAAAAACTAATTTGATTTAGGGGGCATTTCAGCCTCCGCTATTTCAAGAACTAGACGATTTCATCGTATAAACTTTGTGCAATTGTAGTTTTACATTAATTATTCAAAACATTTGTTCATTCCATGTATGTTTGGGCTGTGGAATAACGTCGACAGATCTACGCCCGTGTTTGCGTACAAATCTTTTATTTATGATATTATGCATCTTTTTTTGTCTCAATGTGTGATCATTTTCATTCGTTATTTGATACGGAGGTTTTGCTTTTCGTTTTGGTTCATATTATTCTAGGATTTTTCACCGCTACCGTAAGTTCTTTTGACCCTCGTCGTGCAATGACCTCGAATGAGGTGGTTGTCTGTGCCAATATATATATGAAATACAGAAATTACGTTTGACGTTTCGGTTCACGAATGTTGTCAAGAAGAATTCTGCGAGTTGAGTACCCTTCGTCTAGCCCAGGGCCACGTCTCTCTGGGAGGCGGCGCGCAAGCCTCCCGCGGATTCGAGCCCCCGTTCCCATGCCTCGAGCGCCATTAATAATAGTTCTATATTTTCGATTCATTTTCGCTCTAAAAGTAACTCTGCACATATAACATGCATGTTCACACAATTTGTACTATTCTGTTTTCTTTTGGACGGAGTACTACTTCGCCTAAAAATTTGCTTCTCGGCCCTTTCTCGTGTAAATCAACCGGAACGGCACTACCACTACCAGGCCACTAGTGCAAGCTCTTTGTTCAGGGAGGCACCTTGGCTGCACAAACGTTTCCTCAGCAGGAATAACTGCCGAAGATAAAGCTATGAGCTCGGGCTTTTAGCTGACAGAAATACATTCAAAATGGAAGTCTTTTCTTATAATGCTGCTATAATAATCCTGAGGAAAGAAAAAAAAAAACTGCCATATGAAGATATATTGAATTAAAACGAAAGAAACACACAAGAGGACGAAACAGACGACACGGCTGTTGAGCCTAGTGATTTGTGCGACGGGTCAAAGACGGTATGCTTGTTCTCAATCTATGGAAAACTGCCAGCACGTTCGTGTTTTAAATCTTCTTATAACATCAGGCGTGGGCCCAAAGTAGTCATCTTCAAACGAAAGCTAAAGATGGCAAAACGGTGAGCTTACAAAAAGTAGAAAGCACAAGGTTCCTTCTCTAGAAAATCTCTGGGGTGTTACTGGGACAGTCGACGTTTGCAGCGGGAAAAAAACAGTGCTGTTTGTTTGTTTATATGTTTGTCCCAAAATAGCAAGACATTGCCCCGAAAGGACGAGCGCCAACGGAGAGGGAGAGAGAAGGGGGGGCTCCCTTGGCCCTTGTTCTTTTTGGGGCAAGCAATCTGGCCCCCAACCTTGAATGAGTTTGAGACTCCTGGTCTAGCCATTTTTCAGGCCCGATGTACGTTTTTATAGCGTTTCCTGCCAGATAAATAAAATAATAACAAATACATCCCTCCGGGCTCAACTTGTATGTTTTCACAAAAGTTTACTGCGTAAAAACTAAAAGAAGGGAGCATTTGAAAAAAAAAAATGATTTTCTGCATTGCCCCCCCCCCCCCCCAAAGAAAAAAGAAAATATCTAGCAAAGAATGAATACTTTTAAGAATATAATAAAGAGTGGAAATATTTTTCTTGTTTAAAACCCCCCTTACCACCGGAAATGTAGCTGAAACGGCCCCAGAGGAAAAACAAGGACAGGCACGTGGAAAGGAAGCGTAACTCTGAGTACGTGTAGGCCAATACCATTGGGTAGGCGCCCTATTTTTGAGAGCCCGCCCTTTTGTGCGCGCGCCAAAAAACGACATAAAAAAAAAATCTTTGACAAAGTTAGTGCACGAGCGGTGTGGCATCTGAACTCGAGTCGAAAGCGCTGGCGCGCCCCGGCTTGTCAGTCATCACGATCATCTGGTGGGCAAGTTGGTGTATCATGTCTATCCTTCCTTGTCGTATTTGCGCTGTTAATTCCGCATAAGGCTTGGCACTGTTTTGTTTCAGTTTCTAGTACGCCGGCCCAGATCATCTGCTGCAGGTCATCTGGAGCGGTGTCATGTGCAGCAATGTCAACTGCAGCAAGGTCATCTGCAGCAAGCAATGGCAAATTGCCGCAAACGAGAGCATTTTCACTGTCCATCGAGCAAGCACACTACTCGCTGCTTGCCGGCCGCCCTTGGGTTGTTTGTGTGCATGCTCTTACAGCCTTGAACTTGGTCTGCCTCAACGGGGGACGAGTCTCCCAGCTGTAGATGAGAAATTAATCCAGTGGAGTACAACCGCTAGCCTGGTGTTTTTAACGTGCACCACGCAGTAGTGATATGCGACCGCACGCCGGTACGATGCTCGTTCTTATTGAAATGGGCAGGGGTGGGGGCTTAGTTTGGGATCCTGGGCTCTGCAGCGCGAGCTTTCGCTCCGCGTGCTCGGAGTTCGTGTGCCCTAGCCCACTCGGCCACCATCGCCCCCAGCAGCCCAAAGCTGTCCAAGCAACCGAGCAGGCCCGATGAAAAAACAAACCCTGGACACACGACTGAGTTGCTATAAAACAACGCGTTCGCATGGCCTCTCCTACCCGTTCGACACACAAAACGTCAGCTAGATCCTGCTGGCCCGTTGAGGCGCTGTGACCTAGCTACGGCTCCCCAAAATTTCGCTTGTGTCCTTTGTGTAGATTATCTTGGACCCTGAATTGATACAAAAAAGTCATCTACTTCCTATCTCAGCCACAAGAAAGCAAAGAAATACTGAAGGGACAAAAATAAAAGGCTTGCACAGATTCGCTACAGCAGCTCGCGTGCATTGAGACCATTTTTTTTTTTCGTGTGAAGTAAACATTTTGAACCTGAGTGGTTGCCTGGTAGTGTTTGCACGAAGAGTCGGGTTCTTTTTATCAGTGTGCCCCCCTCCCCCCTCTTCTTTGTGGGCGAGGAAACACCTTTTACAATTTTCAAACAACCAAGCCACAAAAAAAAAAAGAGTTGCGGGGTTAAGGGGCGTGAAGAAAGGCTTTGAGCATCAGAAGAATGACAGACCTTGTGTTTTGTAAATTCAGGTTACAGTATGATTCCGGTATATCTTACCCTTACAAAAAAATAATATATATATATATATATATATATATATATATATATATATATATATATATTTATATATGTAAAGTGGTGAAGGTTTACGAATGTTTCCGTTGATATGCAGGCAAAAGTAAGGTGCTCAGACACAGCAGCCGTGGGATGATGAAAATAACGAATCTAATTTCTTTATTTTCATCATCAAACGGCTGCTGTGTCTGCGCATATATATATATATATATATATATATATATGTAAAGTGATGAAGGTTTACGAATGTTTCCGTTGATATGCAGGAAAACGTAAGGTGCTCAGACACAGCAGCCGTGGGATGATGAAAATAACGGATCTAATTTCTTTATTTTCATCATCAAACGGCTGCTGTGTCTGCGCACCCAACATTTGCCCATATACAAAGTATACACACACACTCGCACGCACACACAGACACATACACACACACACATGTATATATATTTATATATATATATATATATATATCTGTTCATTTTTCGAGGCTTTTTGAAATGCTAGTCAACAAAACAATGTCCTTTCGTTTAACTTTGTAGAAGAGTGAAACACACATCGCGGTACTTTTTTTGTTATCTATTGAAAATCAGGAACGGAAATACTCCTACGTCTTTCACTGTCAGTTCTTGTACCGCTGTCAGATTGGGCGGAAATCCGGTTGTGTGTCGAACACATCGTGCTTTTCAAAATGCTAGTCAATAAAACAATGTCCTTTCGTTTAACTATACAGAAAAGTGAAACACAAATCGGGGTACTTTTTTTAAAAGTAAATACTCCTTCGTCTTTGACTGTCAGTAATTGCACCGCTGCCAGATTGAGCGGAAGTCCGGTTGTGTGTTGCACACATCGTGCTTAATCCTCGGGCTTATAAACAAGAGTACATCTCGGGCGATCCAGAGCCATACCCGCAGTGAACACCACGATGCTCTTTGAAACTGGAGTCTGCGTCGCTCTTGGACTTTTTGCCCTTTTGTACCAGTGAGTTCATATTTTATTCATAATTCCATGTTCCTTGTCTCTGAGACTTCGGTTGCTCAAAAGACTCAAGGAAAAAAATCAATAGTTACCAGTAATTTAAAATTAGTATCTCCATTAAATAAACCAATTAGTTCACAACTAAGTTTTCTTTTTTTGATTTCAGAGCTTGTGTAATGGTTATTAGTTGGAACTTTTACTGCATGGTTTTTTGTACTGCACGTTTGCTTGTGTACAATGCTGCAGTTATGTTCCTTAAAGGTGCCCTGCAATGATATTTAAGCGCCTACCTTTTTTTGCGGTTTCCACATCTCTTGAAGTTCGATCAAGCCAGTGGGCACGGAGGGAGTAACTAAATATTAGTGCGTAATATATTAATCGGACGACGCGGACACCTCCTCCACCTTCGGGGGCGACCCGCGGTGCCCAAAGCACGCGATATGTTACGTCTTTGGTCCTGGGCTTACTACTGGTCAGAGCCGCAAAAAGTTTCTTTTTAGTCAAAATATAAAATATAAGTGGCGCGAACCGTTTCAATTATTTATAAAAGAATTTTTTTTTTAATATTTTAGATCACAAAAGAAACAAATGCAGTTTAAAAAGTACGGTAAGAAGAAATGACCCGTCGACATACCCGCCACCAAACGGTGGAAAAGGTGGCACATGCTAGAAAGGTGTAATGGGATCAGGCACCGACGAGCGGCGAGTGTAGAAAGGTCCTGGATGTACGCGGCGGCGCTGCAGTCGAGGATCCCAAGGGGTTCTGAGCGTTCCGAAGGCCTTCGTCTAGCAGCTTTGGCTTGCGGCTTGACCCTTTGGCGGCATGACAGCGCGAAGTGGCTCCCGTTTTTAACTGATCTTTACCCCGCGTTTGCTATCGTTTGTGGCCAATAAAGTGTCAAGCCGAATTAGTGATTAATCGCGCAGCAAATGCAACGCGAGCCGCCCTGGCTGCCCGCTTCATACAACCTACCCAGAATATGATTTAGTGGAGCCCTCCCAAGCTGTGGACACGGAGTACAGCAGCCGTGAGCGCTCGCTGAGCTCACTACCCCTCCTCTAGTTCACGGCCACTCAAGCGACCAAGGACGTCACGAAGGAGGTTATTTTTTGTTTTTTTTTTACATTTTAATTTTGCTTATAACTTTTAAAATAAAGCGGAATTCTAGAAAAGAAAAGATTAATCCAGTTACTACATGCAGTGTGCTCAGGTTCGGTGCAAAATAAAAACCAGTAAAAAGTCCTTGCAGGGCCCCTTTAAGGCTGGTCTGCACATTGACGTTCACTTTTGGCATTGCGCGTTGCGTGCTTGCTACCGCTTAGCTGATATATACAAGTTACTGAAAAAAAGTAATTAATTTAGGTTACTGAGTATTGGCTTCAAAAGTAATTTAAGTAGAGAAGAAATGACTCAAATAGAAATTAATATGTTTAATTAGTAACTACCGGAAAAAAGTAGCGAATTACGTTTGAAGCTACTTTTCTATTTTGTTATGGGAACAAAAAAGTACATAGGTTTTCATCTGTTTGCGAACTTCTGCTAGCCAAATATAAAGCGGCTTGTATTTTCACAGAATTGCTTTAATAGTTGGTTCTGCTTCTATGCGCCTAATTGTTTGGTACTTTATTGTTTTTTGGTTAATGATGTACTGCGGATGTATAATTTCTACTTTGAGGTTTAGCAATGCCTGAGCTTGATTTTGCAGACGGTGTTTTATTGCTTACAGTGTTCCGTAAATTGCATCTAAAAATAGTTTACGTAGAGTACAAAGTAAATTAGAGGTTATGTACTTTAAGTAAAGTTGTAAGTACATCGGGTGCAATTTACTTGTAGTAAAACACTATAAAAACAATGTGCTCTCAAAATAAATACAAGTACTTTCTAACACAATCTTTCATGATGTGCTTTCATCTCTTATACAGTATTTTTTGCTTAACAGATATGCAATGCTCTAGGGGTGATCGGAGGTGCATCCATGTTTTTTTTCGAAAATGGCGGCAAATATTGGATAAAGTCAAGTCGCCAGAGAGTAGTAGTTTTACTTTAGCTGACGAACTATTTAACACAATAAGCTTACAATGTACTTATTTGTATCGGTCTTATAGCCGCCATTATTCCACTCAAAGGAACCAACAGGCGACGTCTCGAAAGACAATAGCGCGTTTTCACATGACGATACGTGTTTTGTTATTTCCAAATTCGGGGAATTTATTTTGAAGTCGAAAGTTGTACTTTCCTCGGAAAGTACCTTACAAATAATTTAAATACATGGTGAGAGAATGTACTTCAAGTTAAGTATACGTTTATGAAACCTACTTAAAGTAGTATGTACTTTAAGTACCATGCAATTACTTTACTTGCCAACACAGCGTGTTTATTATTTTTGTATACGAAACCTTTGGGGGAATTACTAAGGTTTCTCGAACGATCTTAGAATTTTTCAAGACCTGGATATTCTTAGTTTTGTGAAGAAACTGGCGCTCAATTTTTCAAGTACTGCACAAACTACGGGAATGCCACATGAGCTTCAGAGCTTGTACTGCATTGTGTTGCCTCCTTTGAGTGAAGATGCAGTGTGTACACCTCATGTAGTGGGCGAGAGTTCCTACGTTGAAAAGAGGATGGGACAATCCCTTTCTTAAAATGCGTCAAGTGCTCGTCTAATTCAGATTTAGTACACAAAGGAACGCCAGTCTTCGACGCTAATCCCGCAGTGGCTGCACTTAAAAATGCCCAGGCGTTAAGTCTTCGCGTTTTTTGTACGGTTCCGACTGTTGTTGAGGCAGAGGGAGAAGCGTAAATAGCCCCGAAAAATAACTTCCTCCGTAAATCGTCTTGACTTAAAGACTTCCCCTTAGCGCATTTGTCATTCTCCCCATACTCTCGTTGTTGGTCATGCATTTAGAGTTATAATAACCGAAAAATGTATAACAGTGGAGTTCTCTAAATCAGAAGATGACAAGTGTAATAACAAGGTCCCAAATCTCCACAGCATTGTTCACGAATGGCGGTTACGTGGTTGGTTCGAGAACGTTTACAAATTCAATGATCGCTACATCTTGATGAATTGACATATATACAAGGTCTCGTTGTATCTCTGGAATACAGAAAACTTAGGCAACATTTAGGGCAGAGTTCAAGGGCGTCGATAGACGCACAAACAAGGGCTACTGTTAATATCACCCATAAAAAGTGCTTCCTGGCAAAAGACAAAAGGAAAAGAAAAGAAAAAACCTGTTACTTGTAAAACGCGCGGTTCAGAGAGTCTTGACGAACCGTCGCAGCCTGCCACCCCCGGGCTCTCGCGAGTCCCACCAACTACCCAAAACGGGAGAAGGCGCAAACCCTCGTCACCCAGTGGTCACTACCGTTTCTGAGAACAAGCGGGGTCTAGATTCACCGAGAATTCGGACTCTGCCCACCCCCTTCCACCGCGCACTCACATACATGAAGGACACACCTCTGCGCCGCAGACGTCGTTGGCCCCTCGAAGCGCCAAGCGATCCAAGGAGAGCCGCTGTCGCCGACCACGTTCGGTTAAAAGACACAGAACAAAGCACCGGAGCCAAACCATAGCCATGTGACTGTCATGTTTAAAAAAAAAATCCGATAAAACGCGCGGAGCACGTAGTCAGGTGGCAGGTGCACGAGGTTGGCTGGGCTGGAGTGGATTGCGGCGTCATCTACGGTCCGCCGTAAGGTGTCACAAAGTACAGAACTGGTAGTTAATCTCCCGAAGCTCCGGCAATCCGGTTTTTTCGCTCGACAATTCGATAACGCTTTCATCCGGCCAAAGTTGGTGGTTGTCCCACCGCCCAGGTGTGTCTCAGCGACAACGTGATGCCGGATAGAGAGGCCAAACGACAGCGGCCATGACGCGCCGGCCGCTTGCTCTCCGAAGGCATTCGAGGTCGGACAGATGCGACGTGTCTGTCTGCTTCACTCTAAGGAAAAAGGTAGTCATATGTGACTATCTTTGGGGTAGTAAAAATTGTCCCAAATATCACGACCCCCAGGGTAAAAATGACGAAGCCACACGTAGTCGAAAAGCAGATAGTGAAATACCACTACCCCCTAAAGCAAAAAGGCGGCCAAGTAGTGAGGCTCGAATTCCCCGGTAAGGCCTAGCGAAGAGCACGGCTTTTCGGCCGAGTGAGAGAATAGAGCGCATACGCCTCTTCGACGTCTTCCAAGCGCCTTCAGACTATCTAAACATCCATCCCCAGACATCGGTAAGGACGGCAGTGTATGTGCCGGAATTGCCTCGATTGCTCCCGACGGTATCTCGCTAGATTGACTAATTTTACCCCCGGCGGGGAACGCTAAAAAGAGACATCGTTACACGAGGAGTCGGCATGCTGACTTTATTGAAAACCTATGCTGGGCACCTTCGTGAAAACAACCTATGCGCTGGGCGCCTTCGTCGACACAGACGTGAGGCTTTCAACTCGCACCAACGCTATCGCTATTTTGTTTTCTTCTAGTTTGGGCCTACCTTTACCGGCGTGGTTATCCATTTGTGCGCGTGGGTGCCTGCACTTCACAGCTCTTCGACACAAAACGAGCATTTAGGTGGCTGAGTCGGCTGAGTGGCACAATTATTATGATTGTTATCGTACTGAGAGGGAGGGACGCAGGAAGGCCTAGGGACCGCAGTCCAGCCAGGCCAGCTGTTTGTAAATCAATATCTACATAGACAGCTCAATACTTCGCTTATTGAATCAAGCGGCAGCTTGAGCCACCTAGGAAGTGTGGCAGTAACCGCTATATTACACTAAAAAAATACTCATGGACCAATTCATAATACTGTACTTCTTACTGCACATACAGCGTACAACTACTCATACGCCAACACACACACCAAGATACCGAACACTGTTAGAGGCACATACACGTAGATGTCAGCAGTAAAACAAGGCACCAACAACTCCAACACAACACCTCCGCGACTCCAACACAAACAACTCCAACACAACACCTCCGCGACTCCAAAAGAAACGACTCCAACAACCACCCCACCGACCCGATTCGTATATATACTCTACCATATTCTGACAAGGGTTAGGCAAGTGAGTGCCACTGTTTACTAGATGAATACAAAACGTATTTGCAAGTAGAGGAGCGTTCATAAAGTTCGTATTATTGTCACGAAGGAATACAGATTCAGCAATCAAACTCGAGTAGGATTTGAGACTTTCTCTACATATTCGCTACCAAAAGTTACCCACTTTTTCTAGCGATGCACCACATACCGGAGGCCATTGTTATAGAACTCCTCGTTTTGAGGGTTCAGGAATCGCTCCACTTCAGTAATCATAAACTTCAAAAGCGCTAACAAAGACGAGGACAAAAGTAGGAAGGCGAACAGGATCACTTTGTCACCGTCCTTGAAGTGCTTTCCTCTTATTTGGCCACACTGGAAGCGTCTCCGCCATTTAACCAAATTGTCATAAACTGGGGCGTTGTCCCCGAACAACGCTCCCAGATTGGAATGAATATCCTTGGCATCGCTTCCCTTCAAATCGAGAAAACGAATCACTGCATGTGCCGTGTACCGAGGGGTGTTGACATTTTTGTTTCGACTCCCTAGCGGCGTTCCGAGCTACTATAGCATACGATGTTTATACTGTGTGGAAACTAGAGGGACGCGCGCTCATGTTGATGCCTGTTTAGTTCAATTTTGTTTTTAATTCTTTGTGGCAATAATACGAACTTTATGAACGCCCTTCGTATTATTGGTATACAGGTGGTTTGTGTATTTAAACTGGCAGGCTAGACACCTCGCTTAATCTAGCGCTTCGAAGGGCAACATGATGTGAAAGCAATCGGCTAAAGAAACACCGCACGGGATGCTCCTGATCAGTTTCGGTTTCAGATTCACGCAGTGATAAGCTTACTCAAGCCATGTTGCCTTATGCTCGTTCCGCGCGTGTAATAGCAGCAAAAATTACAACAATGTCTGCATTCGTACACAGTAATCGGCTAAAGGTAACATAATTCTTAATCTTGTGTTGTTGAATTTGTTTTTTTTCCTCTTAAATTCAGTGCTTCAGAATAGGTAACTTAATTGTAGCGTGTATACGCTAGCGGCTATGCTTTCCCGTGTTGGTCGAGTGACCGATGAGTCGCTCTACTCTCTCTACATTTAAAAAAACCCTAAATTAAACTTTATAAAAGAAAAGTATTGGGGTAGAATTATATATTTAAAAAAAAGCATAGCCGAGGTTTTTCTTTTATGTGCAGCATTCGGAGAACATGTACAGCCCTATCAAATTTTTTTGAATATTTTAGTTTTCTGTTGACAACAAAAGGACGGGACTTTCCAAGAATGGGGACACCTCATATAAACAGTGTATTAAGCTTAAAACATTAGGGTATTACAACCAAAACTATACTGTATGTATATGTATATAAAGTGGCTGTAATGGAGACAAAGTGTTCAGGTGGCGATTGTTTGAATTCTTTTATTTTCCAAACCGGATATACAATTTTAGATTAAAATTATTTTCCTTTAATAATAACTTTGGAATCATTGCTTAAATGTAAATCTGAACAGGAGTCTTTTTTCCAGCACTGGTTTATCAAACTATAATAATTATAGTAATGACACTTTCTGAAGCCAGAAACGACCTTGCAGCCTTTTTATTGGCATTTTTGAATATGAAACAAACCAATAAACCTGCATCAAAACAGGGAACATATAGCCAAAAAACAATGTTTTGTATGTATTAAAAACATATTAAATAATCAAAATATGTAACCCCACAGTCATTTCACCATTCTAAAAAAAAATATCTGAAAATATGTATAACACAAAAAGTTATATGATTTAGAGAATGGAAGACACTGGGCCATAGAACCAAAGTTTTAACAATAAACAAATGTATGAGGGGGTACACAAAAGTAAATGGAATGAATTTCAGGAGGCCGGGCGCTCGTAGTACCAGCATCCGCCTCTAGCAGCTCTAAGTGGCGCCCTTTCCCGAGTCAGTTTGCCGACCGGTGTCGCCGGCTGAGGATCTAGCGGCATGTTGTGAATTTTTTCCACACGCGCTTTAAAAGCATCCTTTTTTTTTTTTGGCAATGTCTGACTCGAAGGGCCTTCCACATTCACAAAACGAGTTCCTTTGAAGACTTTTCATAAGGGCGAAGAAAGAAAAGTCGCACTGGGCGAGGGCCTGAAAATACGGGAGGTGGAGAAGCGGTCTCATGGCCCTTTTTTGCTAAAAAGTGGTTGCACTGACAGGGCAGTCAGTGTGTGCTGGGCATTGTTGTGATGGAACTGTCATTCTTTCTCTCTCTCACATCGGGGAATTTCTGCCTTACTGAGTCTCGGAAGTGTCGCAAAATTCCCGGGTAAAACACCTGATGAACAGATTCACCAAGAGGAACAAACTCGAAGTGAACAATGCCCAAATTTTTTTTTTTTATCAGCTGAGGAGATTGATGGTTGCCCTGAAATAGGTTTGTCGTCGATCAATAATTCACCGGCATTAATGCGAGAAACCAGTCATAGACTAGCGATTTCTTATTCAAGTTCAAGTTCAAGTTCAAGTGTTATTCGCCTCAAAGACGTTCGTTCGAACGTATTACATGAGGGGGGGGGGGGGGTAGAAAAATACAAACAAATGCAAGATACAATGGCAATCAAAGAACTAACTAAGGTTAAAAATTAACAACAAACAAAAACAAAGAACGAACTATACAGAATTCAGAACAAAGTTTACACAAACCGGGCGCAACAGAACTGGGGACACAGTGTGCAATTTATAGCAAACACAAGCAGACATGGCGCTGAAAACATATCATAGTACCAAAGCCGAAGATTTTTCGCGGAATATTATTTCGTTCTGTTCAGTGACTATGTCGTTTGGGAGAGAATTCCAATTTTTAATGGACAGAGCAAGAGGAGAGTATTTGTATCTATTAGTGCGACCGAATATAGGTGCAATTTTTAAGGAATGATCATGACGCAAAGAAATGTATGGGGCAGGCTTACAGTGAGTGAGCATGAATAATGGCATGTTGTAATAAAACTTATGAAAAAGAGTAAGGCGAGCGACTATGCGACGTGATTCAAGAGAAGTTAAATTAGAAAGAACCTTTAGTTGGGAGACACTGATTTTCGTACTGTAGTTTCGATGAATGAAGCGGGCGGCCTTATTCTGGACTGATTCTAGCCTATTAATTAGGTTAACATCTTTGTAAGCTTTCTGAAGCATTACAAGAGTTTCGGCATAGTTTTTCCTGAAACCAAATTTCACTGCGGCACGCTGTTCCTTTATATCAGACATTGCAAAAAGAAAAAAACAACAAAAAATGATTGTCAAGCGCTTGTAAAAAAAAAATTATGGAAGACAATGCCATTAGGCAAACTCACTCGGTCCAATAGCTGTTAAGCGCTGCTGGCTGAGGAAGCTGGTACTACAAACCTCCCGCCTTTCAGAAATTCATTCCAATTACTTTTGCATCCCCCTTGCATAATTCACTGTGCCAAAAGCTTTCGATATATGTCATGTTTAAAAAAAAAAATATGGCAACAAGTCAATTAGGTTCAATAGACCTTATACGAAATTGCTTTGCGATCTGACCACACTGAGAGCATCGCCATTTTAATGTTGGCAAGCGTCGTCGGTACCAAAGCACGATGGGGGCATCGTAGAGAGCAGTATACGGGCAGTGTGCGATAGCTCGGCAGCTGTGCTTTCCGGCTTCTGATCTTGAAATGTACACGAACAGTTTAAACAACCTACCGCAACTGTCTGATGAAACTCAAGGAGGCCTGTGCATGCTGGCAACAACCTCGTCGAAGCAGCGGAGCAAGAAATACGCCTTCGCTGTGGAAGCTTACACACTGCGGGTTGTCGCCAGCGTGTGCGCAGTCCTCCGAAAGTGTTGTCAGACAGTTGCGGTAGGTTGTTTTAAACGTTCCACGGTCGGAAGGCGGAAAACACAGCTGCCACTGCATCGCACACTGCCCGTACGGTTGTCTCCGATGCCTCCACATTGCTTCAGTACCCAGGCAGCACATCATGACAGGCTCAGGCTTGAGCCAGGACTGGGCAGCCGGGGAAGTTTCACTGGGCCTAGATTGTTTTGCTTCATGGCGCTAGGCAGCTCTATCTTGGTATACAATACCAGTCTGGCCACCACGGGCAGTTCCCTGTATAGCCATGGACTGGCTCACCGTTGAAATGATGGTCTGGGCGAGGCGGGAAGCTCAGGGGTACCCCAAGCTTGGCTCTTTAATGTATACAGCTAGGGCCAGGTTTGTGGCCGAGTTGTCAGCCAAGCTTGGCTAGACAATATAATTCAACCCGAACAAGCAGGCCAATTACCGGCCCCCTATTGAAAAATTTTGCAAACTGGGACCACTTCAAACGGGATTATTGCCACTGGTTAAATTGGTTGAACTGGACAAACTGAAACTGTGCATACTGGTCTTACTACGAATCTGTGCATACCGGTCTTACTGTGAAAATGTGTATACTGGTTCACTCCATGCAGTTAAACCCGTTTAACTGGGCATAGTGACAACACAGGTCGTAAACGAATAAAGTTCACTTTATTAAAAAAAAATAAAAAATACATACTACAGACCGCAAAAATAATCATGAAAACACGTTTACAATGCAAAAAAAAAAATGTCATGATATTATTCGTGTGTCCCAGCCGGTTGGCGAGATTCTCCACATCTTCTGGAGTGTCGAAGTTCCGGCGGAGGCAAACATAGTACCCCGAGGCATCTGAAATATGAATAAACATCAGTAATTAGAACCCCGCAGATTTATGTTCACCCGTCTGTTCTAAAACGGTATGTAACTGAACAAAAAACATGCACTATCATAAACAGTATGAGAGGGAATATGGAAGCGTGTGCCAATCGTACATGTGGTGTTAGTCTCGCGGCAATTAAGTATAAACCGCATGTAAGCGATTTGGCGAGCGACGAGACAAGCGACGACGATCCGCTTCGCTGTCGTTCGGTCACTCGCGTTTCGCGGCAAACCACATGAAAGCGACGGGACAAGTGACCCCGACGATGAACGACGATTTCTAGAAATCCAAAAACCGAGCGACGCGACGAGCGACCGGGGGAAATCTCCGCCGCTCCTCGCTGACTCTCGTCGCTCGCTTAATCGCTTACATGCGGTTCAACCTTTACGCATAGCAACGCCTAGGAGTGGAAAGATCCTGCTGTTGTTACCCCCTCTCTGCCACCCCAGTCTGTCGTCCGCTATGCAACTCGCAACCACTGTGCATGTACACTGGCGGTTGTATTACTAGCATAGCTGTTCCGAACCGGGTTGCAGAAAGGTTCAGTTTCACATGCACCTGATTATGAAAATGAATCCAAATGGTCGAGCCTACTTACCTGGCTCGCTGGCGCGGAGACAGAGACAGCCATTGTCCGCGCTGGAATGAGGACGGAGCGAATTCCGAACACGCCGTTCTGGGATGCAGCCATTTCGCCCGCGAACGAGTGGAACTCAGGCGGAGGACGTGATCAGCCACAGGAACCATCGACAGAGGCAGCACTCAAGGCTCCGGCAAACTATCTTATACAAAGACAACTTAAAGACAACTAGTAATTCTCCTCAAGCAGAAAAGCAGCGCAAACAAAGGCCCAACCAACCGTCGCGCCAGATCCGTTTTTTGTAGCGTTAGCTACACTGGCTGAGGTTGAGCAGTTTAGCGTGGCCCTCATAATGAGCCGTGCTACTTATGCGGAGCGCACGGCGCCGCGCGCTCCGCATAATGAGCACGGCTCGCATAATGAGCACGGCTCATTACGAGAGCCACGCGAAGACGCCGCCGCGCGCTCCGCCGCGCCCGCCGCGCCCGCCTCGCCCGCCTCGCCGGTCTGTGCATTCCAGAGGAGTGACGTCATAGCCGCGGCAGACACACTGGCGCCGCCGCGTGCCCAGCTGTGCGCCTCCGTTGCGTAGTAGCCAAGTCTGACGCTGCACCGGAGCCGCTTGATAGCTCCTCTCATTTTGTGCGCATAAGCTCACGCTACATATATCCTTGTTTGGTTCCCGGAACTGCCGCCGCCGCCGACCTAAAACTGGCGCTTCGAGCGGGCGCGAGGGCCGCGCTGATTGGACCGCGCGCTCCCTGTCCTTGCACGTGAGCAGCTCTCCCCTTTCAAGGCATCCGCGCTGCGCGCGGGGACACTGCATCATCTGCGGTCACGGGGCATTTTCGCATTCCAGGCGCCTGACTCATATTGTAAAATAGTTTTTTGTTGGGCGAGTTGGGGAACATTTGGATACGGACACAAGAGAGAGAAACAAACACGAGCAGCGCTCGTGTTTGTTTCTCTCTCTTGTGTCCGTCTTTTTTGCGCAAAACCATGTATCCAGACTCATATTGGGTGCGCTCTTTTTGCCGCGCTTTTCCAACATCACGTGGGAGGCTCCCCGCCTCGGGAACTTGCGCTGGATTACATACTTGGGTAGTAATTCAATTACTATAATTGAATTACTGTAATTTAATTACTTTTCTTTTTAATTTAATAATAATAATAGTATCTTTATTTCCATCAATCTTGATGGGGGAGCCCGAGGAAAAAAGCTGCGATATGCAGCTTCGCTGGTCCTCGGTCCCCTTACAGTGGTCAACGGCCAGCATCGAAGAAACAAAGATGAAAATCACATCAAGTAGCAGCTGCAGGTATTGCTAACAGAAAAACAAAACAAAACAAATAACTTTTTAAATAACTTTTTGTAATTGTAATTAATTACTTTTGGCTAAAAGAAATTGTAATTGCAATTGAATTACTTTCTAGCGTCAGTGATTCCCAAAATTTTAGGTACAATTACAATTACTTTTGCAAAACTTTGCGGCGCCGACGGAACCTCTCTGAAAGCCCCAGCGCTTGCACAAGTGGCATAGCTCTCGGTGAAACACTCCCACACAGACACAAACTCACACACACGCACAACATAAAAAGAGTCGCATTGTTTGTTGTTTTGTTGCTTACACTGCGGGCTTAGAGACAATCCTCTTTGGAGCCTCTCTCAACGGCGCCGTATAGCGCCGTCTGCGGTGCGATAAGAAAACAATAGCGTAAACATGCCAAAATATTGAAAGAAAAAATTGAGCTTCAGCTTTCAGCCGAGGTTGGGAATTTTAATTGTCTATGAAGTTATTTTTCTTTTTTTTTTGCCAGTTTTTGTACGTCCCTCTTCCAGTACTGTCACATATGCGTATCTTTGTAATATTGTCAAGTTTATTTCCTGTTGGGTTTACTTCGGATTTTATTTCCCATAAGCACTTTGGACACTGACCTCGCACCTGTGAATATTGTCACCAACGATGCGGGAGCCCCGATTCGGTGCTTAAATATTTCTCAGCCATTATATATTTCAACTCAATGTAAATAATTCACAATACCATAATGTTTGTAAGTGAATGTGGTCGTATTAGCGCATGCGGATTTTACCTTTATATTAACACTTGTAAAATATTCCTATATGACTATAATTGTCACATTTTTATTTGCCGGGTTAAAAAAAGTCTGTCAACACAATTTTTCTTTAGCGATCTGGCGTATTCCAGCATATGAACGAATTTATTATTACTTATTAAATATATAAGAACGTAATGCTTCATTGCCCCATACTGTCAAGTTCTATTGTGAATTTAACAAAATTCATAAAAAGAAAGTACACTACGTGAATATTGGAGTAAGGAATGAACAAATACGTTGCATTCTCAGAAATAAGTAATTGCAAAGTAATTGCATTACTTTTTAAAAGTAATTTGTAATTGTAATTAGTTACTTTTTAAAAATAATTTGTAATTGTAATTAATTACTTTTCTCGTAGTAGTAATTGTAATTGTAGTTAAACTACTTTTGAAGCAAAGTAATTGTAATTGTAATTAAATTACATTTTGGAAGTCATTTACCCATGTACGCGCTGGAAGCGACTTCTCGGTGCAAGCCAGGATGGATAAAGGCCGCGGTAAAAAGCGGGAAAGTTATAAAGTTCAAGTGGGAACGATTGGGTGGGAGAGAGATATGAACTCGTATGGAGGCGATTGCATCACTGAATTCTTGACCTGTAACGAACTGTTGTTGCAAGCTATGTACAGCTGTACAGAGCGCGACACTGTTAGCGCGAACAAGCGATCGCCCGTTTTTCCAGTTTTTCTCTTTGAAACCAAGGGATGTCATCCAAGTTATTATTGCTACGGAAAGAGCTCATTTAGTTCTATAATGTAAGCGATAAGATTTCGTGCTCGCTAATACAATTTAGAAGTAAAATGCGAAAATGCGCCGATGTCGTGTTCGCGCTAACAGTGTCGCGATGTGTACATGCGTCAAAATAAAGCTTTTATTTGCTCTAGTAATCTGTGATGCGACATCTGTATAGAAAAAATGTACAGTAAAAGCCAGACATTTTCTCTGCTAGCTGTGGCATGATTCATTCCAGAAACACATCTTTGCCTATGGAGTCGGTAAAAACTTGTTTTGTCAAATTGTTGTTTTTTCATTGTGAGCCGTTTGGAGTGTAAAAGCACAATTCGTTCATGTAGAAAACAAAATGTAATTAATGTGGTTTTCCCACTTGAGAGTTAAATTAGAAAGAGTGAAACCAACTCGATCCAAATGAAAAAGGCCAATTGAATCGATTTCAATGTTTAATTATTTTAAACTAGCCGCACTACTAGCTTGACCAGTACAACGAGCACTTTCTCCAGTTCCGCTGGTATGACTTGCTTAGATACCGTGAGATCAGTTTCATTGCCAGTTGTAAATATTTGATTGCCAGTTAGAACATTTCGACTGCCATTCCAAACTGTTTGGCTGACAGCTTGAACATTATGACACCAGTGTCGCCTGTTTAAGCTACCAGTTTTGCCTGGTTAACTACCAGTTTGAACTGTACAATTGACAGTTCAGCCAACTCAGCTGCCACCTTGGCCAGTTCATTTTCTAAGTTCGACCAATTTCGACAGTTTGATTTCCAATTTGTCCGGAACATTTCCACTACAACCAGTTCATTTCGGGTTTGGCCTGTTTATGTCCAAACTGTTTTCAAATTGTTTTTTTCTAATTGGAAAAACGCGTTCTTTTTAATGTCCCCAGGTAAAACAGACTTCTTGCACTGAAACGTCGCTTTCCAGTGCGAGGGCTCGTGCCACAAAGCACCAAAAATATGTTAAGAGAACGCTCATACGAATAGAAAAAGTGAAAAAAGTTCAACAAACTATTGAGTAACAGTGGCTTTCAGCGGGCATTCTGGGTCCAATAAAATACAAGCTTGAGCCAAGGATCATTACATAGCGGCAATTCGCTGCCGTTCCTTGGCTCACCCTATCTTGGGTCTGGCAGCATGCCCGAACACTGGCTTTTGCTTGTATTAAGTGGACCAGGGAATTCCTATGAACCACCATGGAACCTCAAAGCTTGGCAGAGGCATTGCTACCTTGGCCATTTCTGACCGAGGAAAATCAATGAACATCCAGGGTACCTCATACACTGGCAGCGGCCTGCTTACCCTGGTCATCAATGACCAAGGACATTGATTGGTCAACCAGGAAAAACGTTCCCTGGTAGTTCCGTGGCTTTCTAGAGCAAGGAAAGACTGTGAAACGCCAGGCTGGCATACAAACGTATGCCAGCCTGCCGACAACGCTTGCTAACATTAAACTAGAGACGCTCTCAGTGTTGTCAGACTAACAAGAAATTTCTCATAAGGTTTATTGAGACGAGGCAATTGTTTCTGCAACATCAAGCAACATCGGCCAGAGTGTGTGCCCAAACAAAGGTGGACTTCGATAATTGGTGCTGCAGCTACTATACTCCGTTCACCTCAAAGGTGAGACTGCGGTGGAAGCTACGTCCTCATTGGACCAGTCATACGCCTCTATTTCGCCATGTCATCAAGCTCCCGCCTATACCCACATTATAAATTGATTTTTAGCTCAAATATTCATCCACGGAATTTGAAGCATGGTAGATTCAGAAGAACAGCCATTGCCCTTTTCAAAAGAATGCAGTTTTAGGAAGTTTTTGCCTCCAAAGTCCCATGTCCCTCCTTAAATATTCCGGCTGAGTTACTTTCGAACAAACCAGCCAATAAATAGATTATGAACAGAATCAAAATTAGACATTCCACTGAAACAAGTAGCAAAGTGAAATCACCAATTAGCCGAATGCTCAGGCGGTCGTAACCTGCCAACTCGATAGCCTCCACCAAAAACTGTTTTCATTGCATCAGTTGGCAAAGTAAATGTGAAACACAGGCACGATAAAGACAGGCACTGTACCATGGTTCCCACACCGATCGTAGCTGGCGTCCTATGACACTGTCACATAGCACGTCCCGATGTCACATTGTGGTGAGCTGGCCGACGTAAGCAGAAATTGCAACCGCATATTTTGGTCATTCCAAAGCTGTGTCAACTGCATGCAGTTTGAATGTTCTCATGTTCTGCGAAGTTACTGCACGCACCATGAGTGACAAGGAACATGATGAGCAGGCATTATCGGTATACAAAAGGCTATCCATGACACCTATCTAGGCAGGTCAGACATGAAGAGCTTGACAAAAACTATCTTCTGGTACATCGGCGTTGACAAACACATCTAAAACCATGTAAGAAGGTGCAAGACATGTGCCCAGTCCTGTTAAATGCCTCTGGTGCAGGTTCGGGTCAGCTGGTTGGACACCAAGCAACGCTGAACACGGCTTATATCAGGCCGTACTGCTGGAGAGTTACGTAATACTGGTTGTGGTCTACTCAGACACAAGGTAGATAGAAGCATCGGCCAAGACCACAGTGGAAGCCCAGTGCGACATCTTTGGTCGATCTGGACAGCCAAGGAGACTTATGTTTGACAACGGACCCAAATTAATAGTACTGTTTTCAATTTACAACGGTCATGTACAGCACCCCACCACCACTTTGTATCACCGGGTTAGCCAAGCATGCGAAATGTGAAGTCAAGGGGGCATTCATGAGGTTCAGCCTCGCATTCTTGGAACCAGGCTTGCAAGCACTTCACCACTGTTGTTGAAGCTCCGTTGCTACAGAACCTCAGTAAAAGTTAGGAAGTACTCTTCTAAGCTGTTGTTCAGCTACCGCATCTGATCCCAGACTGATATTTGTCTATATTTATTTGGACACGTCCCCGAACGAGGGAGGCAACCATCCTTTTGGCGCGGGACAGACTGTGTTTAGGCTATGGTGGATTCCTGAAGTTGCCTGCTCACTTGATGGTATACAAATGACAACAGTAGGCACCCCAAGAGGATAGCACCAACAGCAGGCGGATCAGCTCTGGACACGGCTTCCCCAAGTGGACCGGCCTGCCTGTAGTAAGTTTTTGACGGAGATGCAACACTGTTGGTGGTTCAGTGGTTCGATGATCAGGCTGCTCCTTGGCAACAGGAGCCATCCAAAAAGGGCTGGTAGAGCGGCCAGGTGATGGGGTACCCTAGAGTGCCTTCATGTGCGCTTCGCATAGAGTGATTCCAACTGCCTGCTTCCCTTTCCCACACCCTCTTCCACCGCCATTTTGTTCCTCTCATTGTTTCCCTGTGCTCCGGAAAGTGGCCTTTGTGTCCATCGGTAATCCCATCCGAGGGGGAAAATGCTAATCCTCCCTCCGTGGGTTCCACAACGCTGCTCCGAACTTGTGAGATAAGGTGCTTGTTTCCGGGAGGGTTATAAGCCCCACGGATTATCGCCGAGAACCAAAATGGCTGCTGGTTTGTCGGCGAGTGGTATTACAAAGGGTGGCATCACCCTAGCAAAGCGCACATGAAGGACTCCCTAGGGTACCCTGATGGGACACGAGTAGTGGCCGGGGTTCACAGTCAGCGCGGACCCTGCGGGCGATGAAGCAGAGGTGATTGCCTTTTAGGTTTAGGTTTAATTAATTATGAAACAGAACATCATTACTGAAGAACAAGAATGGCATAATAGGCGCGAGCTCGCGCTCGAGCTTGCGCTCATAATAGTACAAATAGTTTCCTTGACGACGTAACAAACTAGTAAAAGTCACTTATTAGATTCTCATTTCCTTATTTTTTTTTTTTTTTCAAAAAAATCTCAAGAAGGACATTAAGGGGGTACAGAATGAAAAGTTGGAATATACCCGGAACACTTCGAAACGGGTGAAACATGATCCATGATATCCGTAAATAATAATCACACGATGTATATTCAGCAGATGGCTATATTTTTAGTTTTAACCGACGGATTCTGGCGAGCGCTTCAAAATCAGCGATCGAGTGGGCACGATGCATTTCGGGATATTTGCCCGTGACGTCACGCTCGCAACGTCACGGGTCCATACACGGCCAAGGGTACAGTAATTACAATCGTCGTCACTAGGTGACGCCAGCTTTATCGTCAGCGCATTACAATTCTGCGACGTGGGCATGCCCGAGGTATGGTGTACTAGACCTGAGAGGTGCGCCAAGCGCCGCTAGCTCCCGCACGCCTCCATCGGACACGCCGCACCGTGGCGTAGCTCCTGAAGAGCCCGTATCGCGAGACATTTCATTGAAGCTCAGACACCAACTACCAGGTTGGGGTCCGAGCTAATTTCAAACGTGCGAACATGCATGGCAATCAAAAGTGTGCAAATTACCATCATTGTTGCTAATTTTAGCATTTAAATTAACAAGTTATAAAATAAAAAACTAACATCAATGCAAACATTCGCTAATCTGAGAAATCCATGTAAAATTATATTAATTGTGGGGAAAGCATATGGTGCGAGTAAAATCGCGACTCGTGATAAATCGGCAAAGCTTTTAGTCATTGCCAATGATTACGGACTCAAACCCCCCCCCCCCCCGCAGAAAAAAAAAGGAAAGAAAAAAAATACAGATGTTTACAAATCTGTTATGCGAACTTATATCACAGCTCCTGAGGAGGAGGAGGGGAGGGTATGCAGGAGGAGGACGGGAGGGTACGGAGGAGGAGGAGGGGAGGTACTCCATACCCTCCCCTCCTCCTCCTGCGTACCTTCCCCTCCCCTTCCTGCGCATCCTCCCCTGCTACTCTTGCGTGTCCTCCTCCTAAGTATCCTTCCCTTCTCCTCCCCCGTACGCAGGAGGAGGGGAGTGTATGGAGGATTAGGAGGAGGAGAGGATATGCAGAAGGAAGAGGGGAAGGTGCGGACCCTCCCCTTCTCCTCCGGCGTACCCTCCCCTCCTCCCCCGTACATTCCACTTTTCCTCTTCCGAACCCTCCTCCTCTGTACCTTCCTCTCTTCCTCCATACCCTCCCGTGATCCTTTCCATACCCTCCTCAGTACCCTCTCTTCCTCCGTATCCTCCCCTCCTCCTCTTCCATACCCTCCCCTCCACCTCTGTACACTTCCCTCCTTCTTTATACCTTCCCCTCCTTCTCCATACCCTCTGATTCTCCTCCTCCGTATCCTCCCCTCCTCCTCCGTACCCTCCCCTCCTCCTCCGGTTACGCCCACGGCGACGCCGACGCCGCAAAACACGAGAACGTGCGCCTTACAGCTGCGTTCTAAAAAAAAGGTTTCCTTTTTTGTGTTTTTTAGCTAGGAAATTTCTTAGAACACTTTAGTCTTTCATTTATTCGCGCCGTTGTTTTGCCAATCTCAGCTTTTCCATTTCGGAGGAACGCCTACCCACTTGCACATTTGCTCACTGCAGCAAGCTTCGTTGCCGTTGGAAAAAGGTGAAACAGTAGGGAGTTTTAGTATTCCGTAATCGAGCGAACGCAAGGCTTTAATGTTTGCATTACAGTTGAATGTTTCAGACTGCGCGTGCGCGGAGCCCGAAATTGCAATCTTGGATTGGCTCATGTCGACGACGCGCATGTGGGGCACGGAACTCTAACGCTGAGCAGGAGAACAGGGGGACCCTCACTAGAGGTCTTCCAGTTTCCGCCGCGGGAGGGCGAGCAACGAGCGGGATCCGCGAATAGGGGCTGGATGGCGAGCTCCCCGAGTTAGGCGCAGGCGAAGGCACAAGAAGTTCGATGCTTGTCGCGGAGGTCGGGCGCCTGCTGGGCTTCCTAGTGCATTTAGTCGATATTTCGGTACCTGTTTTCTTGTGTCTTTGAGTGGGTTTTATTAGCCCCGTTTTGAAATAAACTCTGATAATAACTTAATAAGGCGTTTGAGCGTGGGACATTCACACACTTGCTGAACTAGAATGTCCAATTTTTCACATCTAATGGCTTCCTAGGAGACCTCTAAGGTCTGCATGCTCTGCTACTGTGCAACAAGCAGACTTTCTTGAGATGACAATAGAAAATACAGCGCCTTGAACGCTGTGAATATCAGCACATGGCAGAGTTGAAATGCCTGTCAAGTGCTCACTTCAGGGAAAGGCATTTACTTCTGATGCCTTCATAGCTGTTTGAAGTCTAGTTGTAATTCCGTACACGCACTCTATTACCCACAACCTTAAGAATGTAGTTGACCGGTACGACGTACCAGTGGTTTTCTCGGCACCTAATATGTTGTCAAGATTGTGCCACCAAATCAATTTTTCCGCTGAGGCTGGAGACAAATTCAAAACTAAACACCGCAAGACATACACAGAATGCACAACGGGAGTTGTTTACGAAATTTCAATGTCATGCGGGTCAGTATACATCGGTTAGACTGGCCTATGCTTCAATGATCGCGCACGTGAACATGACGCGGTCACACGAGCAACCCCTATCTGGACATCTGGCAACACACTGCAGCCGCTGCCAATGCCCCCCGTCAATTAAAGACAGAAAAGTTCTGGCCAGATACCCAGATAAGATATCCAGGAGCTCCAAGAGGCTTTTGAAATCAAAGCGAAGGGCAAGATGTTCACAAGTGGACACCTATAAACTTATCGACAAAAGAATTTGAATTTCTAGAAACGGGTCCACACCGTGCTTAGTCGTGACGAAGGTTTTTTTTTTTTTTCAGGGCTATATAAGGTATTTGTTTTTTCAAGAAATGTTAGTTGCGATTTGCCAGTGTTTATGTCTCGTTCCGGTCCTTGTGTTTTTTCGGCGCCTGACCTCGTCATGTGACCTTAGTAAACTTACTTTCTTCTACAATGAGCCCTTTTCAGTATTTCCCGCTAGACCACATTTCCTTTTGTATCAATGAGATTGCCATCTCTATCTGCACAGCAAGATTTTACACTTTGCATACGTGATGTAGTACCTCAAGAGATCAGCTTGCTGTTTGGATACGCACAGCCACCGAAACGCCATGCCAAAAGGATTTGCGAGGTCGTACGTTTGACGTCACTACAAAGATCATCAGCTGCGACCAACGTGTTTGATTACCGCTAAAAATCACGTCGGAGGCTTGGGGTAATAGACCTTTTTCCGACTCGAAGCGCCCCTGGTGGCACGGTGGCACGAAATGAAGTCTGGGTACCAGTTCGCGACTTAGTTTTGGTTTTAGTTTCAGATTTTGTCATGATCATCATGTCGTGGAAGAACACGCTGCTTAAGTTTTCATTGCTGCGGCTTCCTACAAGTTTACGATACTGTAGGCGCTGCCGAGAGATACCCACATACGCACTTCGCACTGTTTGTTTGGCTCACGATTTGCCGGATTTCGGGCAAAGGTAGGCAAATGAATGACGATGAATTTCAACATCCCTGCTGGTGTCCCTGTCGTGCAAGCACGTTGGCATGCCCGTGAAGAAAGGTTGTGCAGGCTTGGAAGTTCACGTGTTGGCTCCAGGAGTTCAGAGAGCGGCTGTCTGGTCGAAACCGATCCTATGCCACCCCGCTCCGTGGCCAACCGGTTCCCGGCGTGCAACGCGCGAAGTGTTGCATGGGAAGTTTTGAAAGTGGCCTCTAAAATCAACACCGTGGAAGTAGAAAGTCTGATATCTTTCTTATTTACGCAGATAAGAATTTACTTATAAACGTCCCTGCCATTCCTTTGATTTCTTTCGGCTTTCTGGATATGATTAAACTGTAGCCTGACGTGGCTAGGTGAGAACCAGTCGAGTAGAGTTGTCCGCTTTCGGGCGGATTTCGCCTCCGGGCAGTTGTTCCTCCATTGGCAAGATAAACTCCATTTTCGGCTGGCGTATAGTGATTGAGAGCTTAAGAAGGGCAAGGCGGGGCCTCTCATGATTATGCTTCTTGTTTTGCGACTCGGTCTTCGGCGATCTTATTGACTGATAGTGTGACTTCATTAGCGACGCAGCGATAATATTATTACATGAAATTACACCACGCTATGCAGAGTACAAGTTCGTCTGCTTCTTTTGCAGGGGTTGTCGTGACGACAGAACGCCAAGCTCTGATTGGCTGCGATTGAAGAATACTGGTTAGACCTCAAGGAAGCTTGAAAAAAATCACAGCTCGGCGTTCTGACGTCACTCCAACCCCTGTGCAAGAAGCAGACGAACTCGCGCTCCGCAGAGGCGCATATTGGAGCGATGATTCGCTTCATCTGGAAAGTTCGAGCGGTTCGAAAAGGTAGCGGTCGCATAAACACAAAGCCCGCACTAAAGCGGCTATGTCTGGACGCCTTTGTCGAGCTTGATTCGATATGTTGGCGATAACGTGCGTAAATTCACAAAAATAAAATTCATTATACTTTGTTTCACCCTAAATTCAGACCCACCCGACGCTAGGACCTGAAGGGATAACCAGACAACGTCAAAGGCGCACCATCATGATGTTTGTCATAAATCTGTATGTTTAGTGTTATAGCTGAACCAATCATGAACAAAAAAAGTCATGGTGGCTTGCGCTTCTGACGCTGCTTTAGTTGTCCCATTAGCTCGTAGCATCGGCTGCGCCTGGACTTAACCTGAAACAATGTATAGCTAGCGGTTTCCCGGAAGCGTGGTAGTCTCCATTGGCTCGTAACATTGGCAGCGCCGTGACTTGAACAGAAAGTGAAGCGATTCTGTATGAGTAAAATCACTTGAAATTTCTTCATTTGGCACTCGGATCACAAATATCGAGATATTGTTTCTTTTTTTTTTTTTAATTTGTTGCACGGAGGCTGCTGAAGGTTATTGATGAAGTACAGCTAAAGACCGATCTTTTCACAGAGTGACGTCATAAAAAGACTTTCCGGAATGTCCTTTGTCGCGCATCTTCAGTGCCTATCAAAGATGCGCATGCACACACTTTCCAGTTGCGAAAAAAAGTTCAAGAAAATACATAATGACTGGTGTCAGTGAACAAAATGTAAGGGTGCAAACGAGCTGGTGTACATTGCACATTGTTGAAAAAACCCCAAAACTGCGGATAAACGACACAACACTAAAAAGTCTCTAGACTTTTTAGTGTTGTGTCGTTTACCCGCAGTCTCGGGGTTTTTTCAACCATGGTGTCAGTGCGTGAGAATATACCTGGCGACCTTGCGGTTGACCGCGCTGCCCACACGAGCAAAACGCGCTTGCGACCGAAAGTTCCTTTTATTATGTAAGAACTGGTAAAATGGACGTCATATGCAAATTCACATGATAAAACTACCTTAGAAGTTACCTCTAACTCGAATTTTACAGGAACCCCTTGAGCTTCTTTTTGAACCAATTATGGCTTGTTACATACTTCGTTTTACATCACTTTGCAAAGGAATTGGCTAGGGTCGAGCAAATTCGACGGAACCGTTAGACCACGAGTTCCTCGTTTAGTGGCACGAATATGGCTGGGCATCTTTTTGAACCTTGCAGAATATTTTTTGTTTCCAGGAGTAAAAAACATTGAAAAATATTTACCGGCGCCGTGTGTTGTTCGAAAGATTCTTTGTCAAACAAGGTAAAACAGTATAAGCTTTGGCACTCACCCCCTATCTTTCTGGCGTCTACAATAAGATAAAACAAAGGGTAGTAGTGCACTAGTGAGAAACCCTAACAATGGGTCTGATTCAGTAAAGATAAACGAATCTTTGCCGTATTCTGGAAAACAAACTGGCAGAATCTTTTAGAAACATTGTTGCTCAGTGTTCTGCAGTCACAATCAGTTAGTTCAGGTTTTATGGCAGAAACTGCACCCTGAATATTTTGTAACCCTTCAAGATGCAACAAGGGTGTTTCAGGTACATATATAAACCCAAAGCTACACCCTTCCAGAACTCTTTTCTTAGTACAACACACAGTTTTATTTGTTCGTATAACGTGCTGCTCCAATGATTATTTCGCACATGTGAATGGTGTAAAAAAGTGTTTAGGAACAATTCTAGGAGAAAGTGAAGCGAGCACTCTTTTTGAAGGGTGTTCACCGCACCGATGCTAGTTTCAAACAACATTAGCAGAGGTTGTTTCATAAATTAAGTGGAACATATATTGCCAGCACAAATGTTTTTTTAGTGGAAGGTACATTCCTTGAACTTAGTGTGTTAATCCTTACGTGGGATATTAACTCGAGCAATGCACCTGCGATGAGTGTCTGAACACTTGGGAATACAAGGAGTTGAAAAAGTTAACAGAGTCATGATTCCTTTTCTTCTCGCATGCGTGATTCCATGCGTCCGTATTTGTTGTGTTTGTACAGGTTAAAACTGCATGTATTGCTTGTGGCTTGTAATCTGGTTGTTTATGAAAAATGGAAGACGTTTGCAAATTTCTGTAGTGCGAGATTAGAGCGCAGCTCTTAAGAAGGGGGGGGGAGGGTACCGAGGGAATCTGTGCCCCTCAGCCTCCCGTACCCTCCCCTCCTTCTCCCCTCCTCCTCTCCTCCTCCCATCCTCCTCCACCCCTCCCCTTCTCCTTCTCATTCTCTCCTCCTCTCCGCCTTCCCTCCTATGCTTCTACTCCTCCGTAACCTCCCCTCCTCCTCCTGCGTACCCCCTCCTCCAACAGCTTCCACGCTCAATTTAGCGGGAAAATTGACGCCAGTTGACCTCAACACCAGTTCAGTGTTCCCGCTAAATTTAACGGGAAAACTGACGTCACAATACTTCGTGTCACGCCACCCGTGAACAATTTTTGCTTCTCCTCTTGATGTAGCTGGAAACTTGACGTCACGTGACGTCAACACCAATTTAATTTCCCACCAAATTTAGCGGGGCGGTCAGCCGAATAGCGACGGCGACGGCGACGGCGACGGCGACGTCGCTGTACGCGGAAACGGGCGCCCAAGAGCTGCGCTCTAAATACTATTGACGAAATCGCCAGCATCCTCATTTAGGTTCCTCCTCAGCATCATTATTCTGTTGCTGTTACACCCTTAGGGTATTGGTCACGAGACATGCCGAATATTACCCTTTAGTATGTAAGTATGTGTCGTGTTTAGGCGTTTAAATTTTGGATCGATTTTTCTGCAGTGTCTACAAGGTATGCAAGATAAAGACGACGTTCTTCAGCGACCTGGGCGTTCAAGGACCAAAACATCACCCAATATATGGAAACACTCCTGAAATAAGTGAAAGGGTAGATAACTTCTTCATAAGGTGGTTGATACAAGTGCCTGAGCAGATACCGTCTATAGTAAACTGTGTGTGGTCATCTTCATGAAGTCCTTTTATAAGGCAGCGGAAGGATCTACAAATATTTTGATCTAAAAATGAGCCATAAAGCAATGCCCTCGTCATCCACCTAATGTGCCAAAAACATTCAGCAAAAAGACAACCCAAACTAAATGCAGTTTTCCGCAGGGGACTACCTTTTCGTACACACATTCCCCGAGAAAAAAAAAAAAGAACATGCCAAGTCACTTTAGTTGTGACTGAGGTGCGAGAAAGAATTGCTGACCCGATTGTGATTTGGACAAGTTGGGAAGGGCATTGCTTTTGGGGTGTGAGGGTGTATCTGGTGGGTAATATTTATCAAAGATTTTTCGCACAGCATAAAGGTGGTTTGATGCAAAGAGTAGTGTTTAAATAAACACTGAAGATCGAGGAAGGGCGCAGAAGTGTTAGCCATAACGAAAGTGTCGACTCCAGTCTGCGTCCACGACTAATGACGACATTGTACATGGGGATGAAAATCAGCACTAAAGACAGGGACAAACGAGGAACATACACGACAGAACAAGTTCTGATTCGCATCTTTGTGTTGATTACTAATAAAAAAACAAAACAAAAAACAGCAAGCAACGCACTAGATATTCACACACGTATCTTCCACCCATAATATCTGCTTACTGCGGCACCCGCTTGCTACTCATTGTCACTTTCAGGAACTCCAGCTTGTTGCTGAAAAGTTTGTTGCCTTCGCTTTTCCTGGGGGACATATTTGGCTTTTTTTTCGGGACTTATAAGACTACGGCGGTATCATGTGGCTGCCAACATTTTTTTAAATGGTGCGATACTCGCACTAAGGGGGAAGACGTTTGGTCTCTTCCCTTCTATAACACGCTTGGCATACTGGCAGCCCCTCACCTTTTTCAGCAGGCTGCTTGACACGTTTGACAGTTGTGTCGATAGACAGCCAGCTTTTTTTAGACTGCATGCCTATGTCTTAAAGCTGTCTCTAAAAGTGTGGAGGCACCACGTTTACGGTGCTAATCCGAGACATGATATAGCGATGCCCTATTTTATTTTCTTTGAGTGGGCCGACCTAGTCCAGAATACATCTTTGTTCTTTGACTATCGCTCCAGCAAATATAGGAGTCTTCTAGACAGAGAGAGAAGTGCAAATATTTTAGTATCTTTTTTTTCGGAACACCAAAGGTTAACGTCGGTCGGTCGGTCTACGGAACTTATGAGCCACCCATTATCGTCGGTCGGTCTACGGAACTTATGAGCCGCCCGAAATGTGCTACCCGCCTCTCGCCGCAACACACAGCGCTTTGTCAAGGAAGAAGTAGATCGAAATTTGAAGGTTTATCTTCTTGAAGCACGAAAGATGTAGAACAAATGTGCACAATGTTGCTTTCAAATAATTTGCACGTCTAATCATTTTGGTAAAGAACAAGAAGCTGAGCTAATCCAAATCATGAGGGTGGGTCAAAATATAGATTCGCACTAAATGGTTATAGTTATAGTCATAGTGATTTATTTCGGCTCAAGAGAGCCTTGGCGCAGCAGAAAGGCAAGTCGCCCATACCGTGAAGGCCCACTGCGCTGCGTCCAACGACGATGCGATGGTATAGCAGAGTTGAATTTTTAAAGAAATGGTGATGATGGTTTAAAAGGAGCTTTTGGACGAGGGTGAGGGCTTGTTGTAGCGGTCGAAAAGGCCGAAGTGATCTTTGTGGGGCCGCCATGGGCTACTGATTTCTAGCAGGCCTGTCTCAAGCGCCTGGCGAGGGCGCTTGAGACCGTGCATGGGTTGCAGACGAGCCTCCCTAATTTTCCGCGACGCAGGAAGCCCAACAGCCCCGTGGTGGGGCTCCAGGGGTTGGCGCCGATGTTTTTCGTGCGGCGGTCTTCACGAAAGCTGGCTCTGAAGTCTCCTAGCTGCGGTATAGCTTGTAACCGAGCAGTTTGACCACTCTGTCCATCTAAGACATGGTGTGTGCCACTGGCCCGGCTGGCTCTCTGACAATGCAAAAACAAACACGCCTTATGCCTAGCTGGCTTTCTTTTCCTCCGATTTTGTGTTTTGAGGTATTATCCAGCGAATCAACGCAAAGACCGGAGCAGCGAAGAGAAATTAAGAATTAAGAAAGATCGACGTACTTTTCTCTATTCCAATGAATATAATAATGCAGATGCAAGCTTCATGCTGCAGGCTCACACTTGACAGCGTTATTTGAGGCGATTATGTTTTCGTTTCTGGTTTGGTTCTAAGCACCACATGCGGAGATCTAGAGAACCTACTCGGCTCGCTTTTTCTGCTGGGCATCCGAGCGTTTGGAAACGCCCGAGCGGAGCGCGGGAAAAATCTCGGAGGCCATGATCTGAGCGTCACAAAGCTTAAAGGGACACTGAACCAAAGAATTTAGTGTCCATAATAAGTGGCGCACATTCTTTCCACGAGCCAGCAGCCGAGTAACGGTTGATAGTTGAGCGTGTTGGTACATACTTGTATATTTGACAGCTTGAACCAGGGGAAGATATATAGAGAAATTGAGACAGGAGAGAAAAGACAGCTGTCTTTTCTCTCCTGTCTCAATTTCTCTATATATCTTCCCCTGGTTCAAGCTGTCAAATATACAAGTATGCCAGCAGCCGCCGGTGTGCGCGAGCACACGCAACGAAAATGACGTCAAAGACCTCCATTCGCGCTTAAGAGGACAGTGAAATGCATGGGCTTCGGGCCAAAGGAGAATAAATACAGGCTTTTCATCTCTACAAGTGAAAGCTACGTGCTTGTTAGACCAATTAATCGCTTACCCTTTACACCAGACACCACTGTGTAGATGAAAAACTTGTCTTTATTCTCCTTTGGCCCGAAGCCCATACATTGCACTGTCATCTTAACCACGAATGGAGGTCTTTGACGTCATTTTTGTTGCGTGTACTCGCGCACACCGGCGGCTGCTGTCTCGTGGAAAGAACGTGCGCCACTTATTATGAACACTAAATTCCTTGGTTCAGTATCCCTTTAAATCTCTATTGTCGACCTCTTTTAAGAGACGCCAGAATGTCGTCTACGTAACGCATGACCTTGGTAACGCTGGTAACGCCAAGCGCCCTTTCGACTGCACAATCCACTTCAATCACGTAAATGCCTCTTAAGTGACATCTATGAAATCCCTGCAGTTTTTATGCCCCGCAAAAGACAAGCCAAATATGTCCAAGAGTTAACGCAAAGGCAGGGGGAATGGTAGTGAACAAGTGTTGTAAGAAACATGTCAATCTGTCGGTTACATGTGCAATGGGAGTAATGTATCAAATTCCACTATCATGAGGCAGCATGTAGGTTGTGCAAATGGGACGCCGCCTGAACGATTGGCTTTGAGAAGACAGCCATCTTCTTGGGGCCGCATTGGAAGCACAATTGCTGGTTCACTGAAGAGAGCGCCTGTGCGAATCGTCTTTTAGTTCTAGCACCGTCTTAGGACCACAAAAGGACAAGGTGACAAGCGAAGTTCTAGAGGCATTTCACATCCACAGAGGGGGAAAAACTTGTATAAGTGTGGCGCGCAGTGTCGTTGTCAAGAGACAAGCTGGAGTTCATAAAATAGATAATAAAGGGCCAGCGCGTGCCATAGAAAGCGGATATACTGAGTCAAAGATCCGTGTATGAATAGGTTGTGAGTTGCTTGTTTTCTTTCTTCTTTTCTATAAGTAAATAAAAAAATAGTTGTGAGGCAGCCCTTGTTTTGTGGTGTATGTTCTTGTTCCTCTCTTGATTGTGTTTTGTACTGTTTTACATCATCATCTAAAGTAACTACAAAATAACTCAGATTTCATTTTTCATTTATTTTTCCGGATAGACCAGTGACAGTGGATGATAGGACAAATCAATTGTAGATAAGCCAAGGCTTTTCCGCGCAATGATTTATGGGAGGCTTGGGTTTGAAAAGGTTTTGATGAAAATGAATTCTACATCGAGAGTGCGAAAGCTTTGTGAATCACGCTCGTAAATTTTATTATCATGCCTTTTTGTCGTCCTATTATGTAATCCTGGAAAATATATGTCTTTATTTTCTTTCAAGGGAATCTTGAATGCAATAGAAGAGTGGTCATCCATATATGGCGACATTTTTGGGTAACATATGTTTATTCTATCTCTGCGACCTTCTCTTCCAAAGTATGAACCCAACTTGTATTCTTGTTCACTGAATAGAAAGTGCCGAATAAACAAGGACGAAGAAGGGGAAAGCGACGAATAAACAAGGACGAAGAGTGCGCTTCGTCTCTGTCCCCTTCTTCGTCCTTGTTTATTCGGCGCTTTTCATTCAGTGATGTACCAACTAGCCCATTTATCGATTCTACTACACTTCTTGTTCAGCTTACTTACCGACTCCCAGCAGAAGATCTGTATTCAGTTTGGCGACAATTTCTATTCCGTGTACAGTAGTTCCCCACCCCCAAATTAGCCAGGCCTGGTTTCATCTAGCGACCGGCACGCTGATGCCACAAAAACCTTTGCAGCGCGTTCTCTGATTGCAGATGGTTTAAAGGACATTCAATGAGCACTCACCACCATGCCCTTCACAACCGTCCCTTTCAACCGCTCGCCTTCCAATTATAACAGTTAAGTAGTAAGGCAATCTGGAGGCCGATTACCAAACACTTAAAATACAGGTTTATTGCGGCCGCTTCTTCGCTGGCGCTCTGGATCGCACCCTGGTCTAATGTGGTTACGCGCGCTGTCGCGCCCGCTTTACAATCCAGAATGACAAATACATAACCAGCAGTCCGCTCAGTGCCACGGGGAATATAACAAAAACCATCATCATCACACCAGTTTTATTCTAGGGTGTACTTATTAGGACTCAAAGCGTACACCGCGGCAGGCGAGCATACGCTCTAGCAGAAGGGGCTTTGCCTGTCTGCTTTGCCTGGTACGCTGCCGTGTGTGCATCCGTTTAGGGTCAATAAATCTCTTATAATTTATCACTTGCACTCAAGTAGTCTACGCTGCACGAAAAGAGCTGACCCAAATGTTCGTTACTACGCTTCATGAAACCATAAGAAAGGCAGGGGGTTACATATGGTGTGAGTAGCCAATTAAATTTTTACATTAGCCCACAACAATGCCGAAGAATGAATCACGAAGCAAGAAGAGTGAACATAAATTCTTATTCACGCGATGCATCTCTTCAACGCGCCACAGATTAGCAAAACCAAGATTTCGCGAAATCCGCCTGTTCACACGTGGAGTTTGAGGCGTGAAACCTGTGACGTATTGACCCACGAGAATTTCGCCAAACCTTGTAATCTGCACCGGGAATATCAAGAGCTTCGCATGAAAATAATATGAAGCACGCAGAGTGTGAAGAGACAGTCTGTTTTATTATTAGCACTCAATGAACTTCGTCAGATTCGGCTAACTGGGTTTACTAGTCCTGACAAACCCGGGAAAGACCGTGAATGTCAAAAAACAGGCGGATGATCTCGAAGCATTTCGGACCCTTTTGCACCGTCAAAAAAGAAAGTTGTCCCCAGCCATCATGGTTATATGCGGTGCTTGCACTCGTCGCGACTGTTGATGAATCTGCACCGCGCCACCAACCCGTACTGCTAAAGCGCCGTTCACACACTTCCAACCAAGTTGGAACAATACTCATCGCCCGCTTGCATCACCACTTCTCCGCTTGTCGCTCACCGCCATGTTTGCTTTTCTTTTTTTCGGCTCTGGTTCCGCTTTGAAGTTCAGACGTCATAGCCAAGACAAGCGGCCATTAGCAGCGTCCGCGTTTCTCCTTCGGGTGATTGACAGGCCTCGGTGAGGTTTCAGCAAAAAATTGGTCCAGAAGCGAGGAACACGCGCCACTTATTTCGGAGGCGCGACTTTTTCGGTTGCGTTCAGACGGAGAATCTGTTTCCCGAAACCTAGTTTCGCAACACAAGATTCGCCAGCAAAATGCATTGTGTGAATAGGCCTTAAGAAGCCACAACCTCCCTTTCTAGAATGGCAATAGGTATATTTAAAAAATAATAATATTAGAACTAGAAAGAAAAGAAAAGCGAATACGGCCATACCATAAATGAGAAGAATTTAATTGTCGGTCTAAGATTGTTCTCGTCTGTATTTTTAGGAAAATGTGTTATATTTTTCAGATAGACACCGCTGATAGCGCGTTTTCGTTTTCTGACATGTAAAGCAAAAGTGCATCCCAGAAATAAGGGTCAGCGCGCAAATTACCTGCGCCAACCCACCCTATGTAATCATGTGCATGTTAATTGTCGCCGAAAGCTTAAGAAACTCAGGGTACCTGTGGCTAGTCCAGAGCAGTTTATTAGCGCTCTCTGCAAGTCGTCGTTCCCTGTGTGCCCTAAAACACTCGGTCACCAATTCTCTCTCCCCCCCCCCCCCCGTCCTACGTTTATGGTTTTCTCTCCACCACTTATATTTTGACCTTTGTTTCTCAGCAAAAGTAAAGAGTGTAATTTCGTGCCTCTTTGCGTTACTCTTTGCTTTCTTCCGTATATTGTTCATGTATGTGACGCAGATTGTTAAAGATTTGAGCCTTGCGGAATGTCAGGCTCGTGCGTGGGCACTAAGGCAGAAAAAGACAGGGACCTCTTAAGTAACTTTTAGGTGGTATGACTTTAACGGCGTTCAATACACCGAAATGTGCCAAACTAGTTTGAGAAGGGTGAAACGTTGATTGTCGATATATGATGATGAAGCTTACGAATCGCTGTAATAAAGTAGCAAATAGCGTATGTTCAGAATTCCGAGACGAAAGCGGAATATGCCTACTCTTCTGGTACACACCAGCATTATTTGGATACCTTTCCCCGTTCCACCATTAACATATTCGTAATATTTTTCAGATATTTCCATGGCTTCAGACCCATATTGGTCATCCGAAACCCCGAACTGATCAAGCAAATATTTGTTAGGAACTTTGACAGCTTCCCTAAAAGACATGTGAGAGATTCATTTCATGAAAATGGCATTTACTTTGGCTTATTTAGAATTTGTAAGAAAATCGAACCCCTTCCTAATTCTCTAAGGGCCGTTTGCACCAACGCCGCTAAGCGCAAAGCGAAGCTTAGCCGGGAACGTAAGCTAAGTTTCGGTTTCGTTCGGTTGCACCAAAATCGCTTATCGCTAAACCTAGCACTAAACTACGCTTATCGTAAGCGCTCAACATTGGGCGCTTTGCTTTTGGTTGTTTCTTAATCCTGGATTTAAAACATGGCAGGCTGGTTTGTGGCGGTCGACGCGGTGGACAGAATTGGTTGGACAAAGTGTTTTAGGCTACAACAGCGTGAGAGTCTCGACAGTATGACCTTCGATTGTGACAAGGATGCAAAATATTGTCGCGTGAAGTGTTTATCGACCCCTGTTGTCAGGTTGGCTCTCCACTCTCATTGCGTGTTAGCCCTAACCGAGATACGTACGGAGCTGTGGGGCTCACGTCTGTCTTCCCGTTGGTTATTCTGTCAACGAGCTTATTCGTATGCATACCTTACTAATTTTCGCTTAAGTGTAACGTATTGTTATTTACCAGCTTGTTTATTTCTGCTTGCAACGCATATCCTTCAACATTTTGCTGCTGCAACGCATATCAGCGCGTTGAAGAGTGGCTATACATGATCTATGCGATCAGCTGATTGTCGATACTTCTGCCGTTTGCATCAAATTGCGGCGCTTTTAAATTATAAAACAGCAAAAAGTAAATTTACTTTGTTTTCTGAGTTTCGAGACAATCTTCAGTCAATTTTCCTTGTCTCGCGAGTAGAATCTTGGCTTCAGCAAACTGTATCGTTCCATAACCGTAACGTTCCTGGTGATCGCGCTTTTTAAGAATATTTTGCTTTATATCTTTCATTCGTGGCGACGACAACTTCTATTCGTGGCGACAACTCGACGACTTCTATTCGACGATTTCCGGGCATTTTCGCAGCTGCCGTGGCGAGTTCGTCACTGTTTTGAACTTCATCGGTCTCAGGCATGACTTGATTTTAGCAGTCATCTTACCTGAATACTTATTCTCGAGGATGTTTTGTCTTCAGCGATGTTGCGAGTAGAGCGTCCTTCTCGCGTTCGGTGAGATTTGGGGCCCCCGATGGCTCCTTTATCTCAAAATGTGAGCACGAAAAGTACTGTCACTGTCAAAATATTTTGTTATCAACCGATATTAAACACACAATCACAGATGTAAAGAGCATTCGTGTTTATTTAACGCGTTGACTCTTGTTTTTGAAACTTAAGCGAAGAAAATGATTGAATTTGGAGACCTTTAATTCGGTGCTCACCGAAGAAATACAGCGAAAAGCAGACGTCGACGACGGCTACTACAGCAGGTTTTTTGTTTACATCACGAGATTCCTCTGCGCCAATCGTATTCGTCCCTCTGAGCGTTCCCTAGTTCGCTCTGTTTGTCCCTACATTCCCTAGGCAAATCCAGCGTTTAGCTGGGGGCGCGTCTGTAAAGCCGGGTTAACGTTAGTGCAACCGGAATTTAAACTCGTGCTTATCCGAGCTCGGTTTAGGGCGCTAAGCTGACTTAGGAAAGAGCCGCTTTGGGTTAAGGTAAGCGATGTTGGTGCAACCGGCCCTAAGAGGCACATTTCAGTTGAGCCGTTTCTTACTATAGTCAAATACAACACAAGAGCGACAGTGCAAGGGGGAAAATGAGGCGAGGAAAAAAAAACCGTTCTGGAAGGGAGGTCGCTCTTCTCCACTTTAGCTTTTTAGTTTCTGCCCTTTTTCCCCTCGCACTATCCTTCTTATGTTTTATCTGACTATACTACGGAGGACCCTCTGTACTGAAAGCACCGCGAACTTATGTCGTCAGCTTTCCTCCATGCCAACACCTTCACTCTCAAATATTTCTCCTCATATGCTCACCGGCTGGTTAGTGCATACCATTTGACCACATTCGTTTCCGTGGTACACCACGCGATGCTGAAGTTTCTGTTCAGCGTCCTATCCTGCCCATACATACAAAGGGGTCCCCAAGTGGCAAGAAAATGACGTCACAGGAGCCGAAGTGTCATGCTCTTGGAAGTCGCCATCATGGCGGTTGGCACTTTAAGTTCAGGCAAAAAAGGACTAGCGAACGCGAGTGTCCCTGTCGTCGCGGCGTCCCAGCTCGTGGCTGCCGAAACTACCGTGGTCTTTCGAGCTGGTGAGAGACCTGCAGCTGAACAGACGTCTGCCACATCTACCACCACTGCAGTGACACCGCCAGGATCGCAGCTGCGACCGCAGGACACTTCTATGACGTCATCAGCGGACATTTAAGGACCAGATTTTAGAGCGCGGTAAACACACCAGAGACACGTTTTAGGCGCCATCGCCGAACGCTATTGAAAACCTGGTGTCCAATCCTTGCCCCACGTTTGTCCCTTCATCTCGCGTTTTTTACTTTAGGGTTGCAGAGCGAATCCGCGCAGGCGGAAAGTGGCTTGCGGAGCCTGGTAGCGAAATCAACTTATTGGTGGCGGAAAATTTGAATCAGTCCGGGACCGATATCCATATCTTTCGCCAGCGACGAGTCGGTTTCGCTACCGGCTCCAAAATTCACATTCCACCTGCGCAGATTTGCCCGCGAATCCGCAAGTGTGAACGCGCCATTAGGTGAACAGTAGAGCACTCAGCCCTCCGGCTCTCTTCTCGAGGAGGGGTTGGTCACGCTAAAAATTTACGTCGTCTGCCGTGAGGGGAAATAGGGAGTGTCTTTATATGCAAAGCTCTTATTAAATCTCTCAACGGCTGTATATATATAAAACGAACATCCAGCGATTAGTAGCATGAAGCCTTGAGAAAGGTACATGACAGAGTTCCCGGAGTATTGCGGGATGCACTCAAAAAGTAAGTGTCGACAAACTAAAAGCGGTTACGAAACTATATTAAATTGGGCAACGTCACTTTCACGCGTTAATGGCAGATGCTAATTGGTTCTTGAATGGCGTCATTATTTTTTATTTGTTTTAGTGACTATGGAGTGAACATATCTCACCAATACAAAGCGGCGACCCATAAGCCCCTTGGCTAAATTTCGCCTTTCAAATGATTAAAACTACACTTGTGCCATAAGATTGTTTGGAACACACTCTGCAATACACGCTTTCACTCCCGTTGTATTTAGTTCGTGCGTCCTGTTATAATGACGTCTCTAACGTGCAGTCCTCATATATCCCCTGCTTGCTATATTATCTTCAACTTCTTCCTTCATCATTCCCAACAAGGCCACAATTAGTTTGGAAGAGATGAAATACATCGACATGATGATAGTGATCAAAGTTGCCTAGCGGAGTTTCAAAAAGTGTTCGTTATGTAAAGTTTTCAACTTTGCAATGCACCCCCCCCCCCTCCCTTGAAAAGAAGTGGCTTGAACCTTGTCTTTTTCAGCAAATCCAGGAGGTGTCTAGCGTTGTTCCAGTCAATACCGTAAAACTCTCCAGAATTTCAGGCGACAAATGGAGGCTAATGAGAGCTCTAACATCACCGGCCTTCAGGTCGAACAAGTTGAAGCAGGTATGTATAAAACAGGACGCTGTTTACAAACAAGCCCGCGTTTGCCCACACCACGTTGGGGCGGTGCGCGTGCACACAAACTATATTCGTCGGAAGAGAGGGAGCGTGTGCGCATGCGCAGCACCGACAGTAGCACCACCGCAAAGGCGTGACCTCGAAGAGTTTATTTAATGGAGAGAACTGGGAGCAGAGACATCGACAAATGGCGAGCACGTACAAGCAGTGTTTTGCCGAGTACGCGGAAATAAGCAACTTAAAACGTTATCAAATTTGTAGTATACAGCGATGTCCCTGTGTTACGTTGGCCATTTAAGGGGACCGAAAACATCGCTAACCTTAATAAAAAGTAACAAATAATGAGTAAAGTAATTTGAGAGAATATACCATAGAAGTTACTTAAGTCTTCAGTGATGCCGAATTCTTGCAAGTACGTTAGTGTTTTATCGGAAATCTAACGCATTACTAATAGCTTACTTGCATGGGACGCGTTACTTTCTAGACCGCGTCGACGACCAGCGTCTACCTAAAATGTAAATCAATATATGATGGCGGTGAAATTCGTTCATTCTGGTTTTCGTACGTGGACAATATTTTTTTGAGGACTCGATCCTTGTGTTAAACAGCGATGTACGCACCATGCATAATTTTGAATGCCTCTCCAATGTATCTAATCTTGACGCCCGCTTGTTCTATTCTTTCGGGCAAAGTTATAATCGCTGGTGTAAAGTGGTCAGTTCAGCTCGATGCTCTTGGAGGAAACATGCTAGCCGATTTCGCCGTCTAGATTGTTGGTGAAATACGTTCGTATTGTGAAGCGCCCTGAACAGCTTAAAAACCTATAGAACACTTAAGATTATTTGCATCGACGTCCATCGAGTCTTCTATTCTATTCTTTATTATATGAGGGCAGCATAGAGTTACCAACTACCCCCACCTGAATCGGAGGCAGAAGCAGCACGCCGAATGCCTCAACAGGCAGGCCTGCCCAAGTTTGCGGCGATCGACCAACTACAAATTCAAACCCGCCGCAACGATTCCAAGGACCGAGCAGAGAGCCACCTAACAATTCAGTAGCTCCGACTAGTTAGTACGATAACCGGCAGACATATCTTGCAGGCGCTGGGACAAAACTTAGAAGGTAGTTGAGCCTGCGCTGACCCCAATCCTCGTCTTTTGGGATGCGACATATATGACGGTCCACTAGACACCTGCGGAGTCATGGGGTAGAACACACTGCGCCGCGAAACTTCAGTAACGAAGCACCAGAGAGAAGTGGAAGCCATGATTGGCGAAGGAACAGCGCTGCGCTTCCATACTGACGCTGCAGAAGCAAGGCGACCTTACTGAAATCGCTTGATACTGCGATACCACCGAGACGAGACAAACGCTGAAACTTCCCAGCAACCCGACAGTGTAAACAGCGGAGCTTCAGACACTGCTATTAGCTGTTGGTGACGACCGGGGACGCCTACTGGACGGAACAAACTAAACACATCATATCTACTGGTACTCTGACTCCAGGCAGCCAGAGGATGAACGTGGGAAGCATTCCACCCGAAGCGATTTCGTTTAAATGATCCGCGCAATCGCACTGGAGCTTCGACGGGACCGCCACACGTTTACGATCAAGTGGATTCCAGGCCATCCGGGAGTAAAAGGCAACGAGCTGGCGAAGAACGCGGAACGGGAAGCTTTAAGTCGAATCCCCGAAAATTCCCCAAAAGTCTCCAGCTCGGAAGCTACCCAGGAACAATAGTACAGCTACGAGGAAGCGGTTCAACTCGCGAAAAGGAACGGCAGGAAGCGCGTCGGCTTCTAAATCCTGGAGGAAGATGACGCGGTCCCCCCTGGCTGAGGTCGGTGTGCTGCCGTTCGATTGCGGACGACATGGACCGGTACCGCTGTCACCCCAACCAAGCGAGCACTCTTAGAAAAAAAAAAGGAGAGGGTCGCGTCACTCGGCGTACCCCAGAAGGGCTTGAGGCTCCAGCTTCCAACCTCGGGCACATTTCCCGAGAATGAGCTGGTGCCACGTACTAGAGCATCGCGACGCCGCGTCTGCTCAACTATCCAAAGGCATGAAAAACCTACGAGATAACGCATCTCGACTAACCCTACGCAATCGCCAGAACACCGAAAAGCCGTTCTAGACTCGCTCTTTGCGTATCTGCGGAAGGCAGGCCTTCAGTACTGTCAAACTCCCGTCCTCTTCCAGCTGATGCTGCTCGCTGAACCTCAGTAGTCCTTTTCGTAACTCTGGCCGGTGGTAGGCTATTTGTGGCTATTCGTCTATTACTTTAAATACTTGTGCCACTTGGACACAAGAGGCCATCTCAATTCGTAACTCTGCTCAAATACCAACGAGGAAGAGAGAGAGAAAACTTCTTTATTGACCCTTAGTTCAGGGTGTCAAGGGGACATCCAGGAGGAGGCAAGTAAAAGGGGGATGAAGAAATGGAGATCACAGAGGGCTGGTAGCATCATCCAGTGCTTTGAGGTCCTCTTCGATCGTGGTGATGTGATAAAGTATTGCGTCCAAGATGGCGGGAACAAGTTGATTATTTGTTGGAGACAGCCTCCCTTTCCACGTGGTGGGTCGGAGCCTGGGAGGGATTGTGGAAAGTGTAGAGCGGATGGAAGTGCATGGAGACAGTTCCAGTAGGTGTGCTCGGGGTAGCCACGACAGAAGGGACATTTGGCTGTCTTTTGTGCGCCTCGGAAGAGGAGAGTATAGTGTGGGGAGGGAGTAGAGTGTAGGCCGGAGCTCGACGTAGGGTTGTGGCTTGTTGTCGGGAGAGGGTGAGTTGCGGTGTTCCGAGGGTGAGTCTGATTTCGCGGAGTCTTCGAAGTATATCGGCGCATTGTACGTGGTTTCCGCTACGTTGTAGTTTGGGCTCATAGGATTTAGGCCAGGTGAGCACAGGTCCTGGAACAGACGTGACTCGGGAAAGCAAATGTGCTTGTTCGTTGCCTGCGATCAAGGGGTTGCCAGGAATCTAGTGGATGTAGAGGTGACGGGAGAGAGTGGTGTCGACAGCGGCGCGGAGGTCGAGTGACATGTGGCTGGGGAGCTGATTGTATTGAAAGGCGCGGAGTGACGTTTAGGAGTCACTGAGGATTGCGATGGAAGTGTGTCCTTCGAAGGAGTTGGCGATGGCATGGAGGATGACAGAGGAGATCGCCTGCGCTTCCAGGAGGTCTGCTGAGGAAGCTTGGGTGTAAGCGAGGCGTTGGCCTAGGGCAGTGAAACACAATGCGGCCGAGTGTTTTGCTGATATCATAGCTGGCGTTCGCGTAGTTGATCAGGTGGTGGTTGGCCTGAAGAGTGTTGATTTTTTTGGCTTATGAAGTTGGCTCTGTGCCAGCGGCGTGCGAGGTTTATGTCGGGATTCATGTGTTTTGGTATGGGGAGGATGGTGATTTGAGGTATAGTGTCCCAGGGCGGAGTGGTGTTCATCGATGGGAGGCAGGTGCGAGGTGTTGTAACCGAGAGTCTGGAGAATGTAGCGACCTTCCAGGGAGGTGGTCAGGCGATGTTGTTGTCCCAGTCGGTGCAGGTCGATTCGCTCTTCGAGGTTGTTGAAAGTGTCCTTATGTTGTAGTTGCTATGGGAGCGTACTGCAATACGCCGAGGACGAGAGGGGAGGGTTTTCGGAGTTGTGCTTGGAGGTGTTTGAGTTGGCTGTTCATGAGAGGGGTGTAGTGGATGCGATTGAGTACTCGACAGTAGATGAGAGCTTCGATGGCGCGTCTTAAGTCGTCCTCTTTAAGGCCTCTTTGGCGGCGGGAGATGCGACCAAGGATGTGTGGGATGTGATTGATTTGTTTGAAGAGGGTGGTTACGGTGATGTCGCTAGCCCCGTTGTTTTGAATGGTGAGACTTAGGAGATTGATGTGTTGCGCTTTGCGCAACACATCAATCTCTGTCTGGTTTTTTTGGGGGGTTAGAGATGATGAGGAGTACAGATTTAAATGGGGAACACGCCAGACCTATTTTGATGGCATAGCGTGCGACAGTGTCGCAGGCGCGCTGCAATGTTTCTTCCTGTTGACCTGGGGAGCCGGTGTTGATCCACAGAGCAACGCCGTCAGCATAGATGGAGAACTTAAGATGGGGTATGGTGTCGAGTTAAGCGGGAAGTTCTTCCGTGGCATGATTGAAAAGGGTAAGGGAGAGGATGGAGCCACGTGGCACGCCTCTGTGTAAAGAAAAAGGGGTGGAGGTGTGCTCAGGAATTTTGAATGCTGCAGCGCGGTTCGATAAAAAGTTTCGAATGTAGTTGTACTTTCGTGGGCCGCACTTCGTTTCTTTGAGGGTGTTGAGTATTCAGTCTTGTGACACGTTATCGAAAGACTTGTTGATGTCGAGACCAAGGAGCGAGCGGAGTTGTGTGGTGCTTTTCTGTTGGAGGAGATTGCTCTATAACCGGGAAAAGACAGTCTTGTGTGAAGATATTCTTCCGGTGGCCAATGAACGTAGAGGGTAGGGCGTGCACGTGCTCGAGATGCCATTCGAGGCGTTTGAAGACGAGTTTCTCGAAAAGCTTGCCGATGCACGAGGTAAGTGTAATAGGTCTAATATTTTTTTTTTTACTTCGGGGGCTTTGTTTGGTTGGGGTATCATGGAGACGATGGCGTGTTTCCACTCTGCCGGTATGTGGCCTGTTTGCCAAACCCGATTGAAGTAGTCTAGCATTCGTTGGAGTTGTGCGTCGTCGAGGTTGCGGAACAGTTGGTATGTAATTTGGTCTTCGCCGGGTGATGTGTTGCTTTGGAAGGAGCCGAGTGCCCGCTTTAGTTCGTTGAGTGGGAAGGAGGCATCCATGTCAGATGGGTCGAATGGAGGGGGAGTGGTTTTTTTTTGTTTGTGGTGTTTCAGTCGGAGGAGGGAAGAGGGTGTGGCGGAGTTGTTGCTCGAGTTCAACTTGTATACTTTTGTTGGCTAAGAATGTTGCGCTTGAGGGGGTCGCAGGGTTGGGTGGGTTTGACGAGTGTGATCAGGATGCGCCAGGCTTTTGTAGTGCCTAGTTGACCGGTGAGGGAGTCGCAGAGCTGGAGCCAGTTTTCAGTACGTGAGTTGCTGTGCGTAGGTTTCGGCTTCTTCGGTGATGACGTGAATTTTTTCGTTATGCTCTTTAGAATGTTTGGCTTTCTTCCACATTTTCACTAGCTTATGTCTTGTTTCCCATAGGCTGAGAAGATGGGTGTCACTGTACGGGGTGGCGGTTGTGGTTTGAGCTTCTTTGGTGAGTTTGCGCTGGGCTTGGAGGAGATGGTTGACCCAGGCACTAGGGTCTAGTTCCGGAGGTGAAGTGTTTGGAGGTGTAGTAACGAAAGTGATCAAAGCTCGCGATGCGAACTGGTGTTGCGACGTATTTTTTGTTTTACTTCAGTGGTGAGTCTGATGTAGCTGAGGCCACTTGTCGTGTACCGAGTCGAGGCAAGAGGACCAGAGACCGAGGCCGCAAAATAGCACCAGCTACGTCAGTAGCCTTTATCAAACAACCCCCCAAACCTCGAGCCGCACACGCGCGCATTGCAGCCATACACGCGCATCAGTCTCGGGCTACCCGAGTCACGCGTATCTGCCGGTCAACATAGTCAGCCAGCGCTTGGGCCATATAACGGAAGATACATTCCAAGTTATATGACACCTCCCCGTTTTAAATATTAATGTCCATAACGAGTTGGAGGACGCGAAACTCGCCCACTCCGGGTTACGGTTGCTGAAAGGTCGTTGTCCTGTTGGCCGGCCGCTTCCATCTCGTAGGCTCGAGAGCTGAAGATGGTGCCGTGTGCGTCGTACTGTCCCTCGGTCCGTTCCCACGAGCTAAGACCTAGGCTGTCCTGCTTGGCCTTGTATCATTCCCTGCGAAGCCGCACCCGCGTGGATCCGGACCGCTGAGTGGAGGGTAGCACCTTGCAGTCTCCCGTCCGTTGGCGTGTGTTATAGTCAGACGCCTCTCTCGTCATACGAGCCTTGTACCGTTGTCGATACCTCTTCGAGTGTCACCAGTGAGGTCTCAGTGTATTTGGCGCCCTCGGAAGTGTTGAACGGATCTTCCGTCCCGTCAGAAGCTCTGCAGGGGGAGAAACGTTCAGGCCCAGGGGTAGTCCGGTGTGCCAGAAGAGCTTGCGCCGCATCTGATGATTTCGGTCAGCAGGTTCTTTTCAGTTCGCACCGCTCTTTCGGCCTCCACGTTGCTTTGGGGGTAATACGGGCGATAAGTCACCAGTAGGTCTCTCACTGGTCCGAAAATCGCCGGAACTCGCTCGATCCAAACTGGGGGACCGTTGTCTGAGCGTATAACTTCCGGACATCCATGTCTTCCGAAAACTTGACTGGAGTCTTTCGTCAAGTCTTCCGTTGTCGTTCGAGGAAGTTCCTCAAGCTCGAAGAACTTCGTGTAGTATTCGATAATGACTACATACTGCTTCCCCCTCAGCTGGAAAAGGTTCGTTCCGATCTCTTGCCACGGGAGGTTGGGTAGTGGAGCTTTAAGTAGGTGGTCCGTAGTTGCTCGTCGGTATTGCTGGCATGTAGGGCAGCGACTTACATATTCTTGTATTTTTTGCTGACCCCGAGCCACCAGACAGAATCTCTCGCTCTTGCATGGCATCGGACGACACCCTGATGTCCACAGTGTATTCTTTCTAGGATCTCTCCTCGCAGACCAGGGGGGGGGGGGGGGATAACTAGCCTATCGTTCCGTATGAGTAGACCTTGGACAACCGAAAGGTCTCTTGCGAGACTGCCGAACTTCTTTAAGTTTGGAGGAAGGTTGTCCGTCTCAGGCCACTGTTTACGGCAGTATTCCATAACTTTTGCCGTACTGGGGTCGTTGTAAAGTTCAGTCCTCAGCCTTTCCAGAAAGGAAAAAGACGCTGGAAGAACCTCCACTGTCAGCATTTCGTACTCTTGAACGAATGTTTAACTCTTGTCTGCGTCTTTCGGTGTGACTGTGGAGTTGTCTATCGTTGTTAGCGGCTTCCTGGACAAAACCTCTGCGGTGTACATCTTCTTACCTTGTACGTGTGAGATAGTGAAGTCGTACTCGAAGATGCGCATTCTTAGTCTCTGTATCCGCGGTGTCATTTCGTCGATGACGTTTTGTCGATAGCAGAGGTACCAGGGTCTTATGATCTTTCTCGACATGAGATACTTGCCCTGCTAAGTAGGTTCTAAAATGATCACACACCCAGACGATGGCCAAAGCCTCTTTTTCGACTTGGGCGTACCTTTGTTTTGTCCGTCGTCATGGCTCTCGACGCGTATGCCATGAGGCGTCTGCTATCCTCCTTCCTCCTCTTGAAGTGGTACCGCCCCCAGTCCATACGAAGATGCGTCTGCCGATAACGTCAGGTGCGCTCCTGGTTTATTGGAGCTTAGGACAGGAGTCTTCCACAGACGATCTTTGACCTCGTCGAAGGTTTTCTTTTAGGCTCGCCCCTGAGCCAGCTTGCATCCTCATGCAGTATATCTCTAAGTGGCTTAGTCTTGTCCGCGATGTCAGCTAGAAACTTGCCGAGGTGGTTCACCATGCCTAAAAACGATCTTTGCTCTGCCATTCTTTCCGGTGCTGGCATCTTGACAATCAGCTTCCGTTTTCTTAGGGTCTGCCGCGATGCCTCAGCAGTCTAGGATGTGGCCCAAAAATCTGATGTGATTCTCTGGCGAACTCGCACTTTGCGGTGTTCAAGGTCATGGAGGCGTCACGGAGGCGGCGGAGCACCACTTCGAGATTTCTGTCGTGCTCTGTTTTGTCTCGGCCGAAAACTAGAATGTCATCCATGTGACAAACATGCCCCCGGGATTCCTTCTAGGATCCTCAGCATCTCCCGCTGGAAGACTTCTGGCGCCGTCGCGATGCCGAACTGGAGTCTCTTAAACTGAAAACACCCTACTCCAGGTTATCGTTGCCTTGAACTTTCCTAGTGTTCTGAGTGGAGAGTGGCCGGCTCCAAAAAGATCTGTCCTTGTTGGCTCCAGCGCTGTCAAGGTTGTAGCGTCGCACGTGCTAGGAGGGATAGCCGTGCTGTCCGCTCCTGCATCCACCTTGAACGTTACTTCCCGGTCGCACACTTTAGCTGTGAAGAACCAGGGGCTCCCGTTACTTGCGTGTACCAGCTCGCCAAAGAATACTTCGTTTAGTCTTGGCCCATGTGTTTGTGATTTTCGATTTTCTATCGCATGCTCCAAAAAACAGGCGCTCTCGAACTGGTCTAGCTTTCTGCAGGCGTTACATTTCTTGCCTCGCGCAGCGCATTGAAGCTGGGTGTGCTTCTGCGAACTCCCATACCATCGGCATGTCCATGTTGAACTGTCAGGACGTCCTTAGCTTTACGACGTGCTCTGACATTGGGTATCTTTGTTTCCGCGTCTTCTTCGCGTATGTCTTAAGTTCTTCGAGTTGTGCGCTTCCAGCCTTGGCGCTGCGCAGCTCTGACTGTAGCCGCTGAACCGTCTCCGACGATCGTGTTGTCGTGGTCGCTTTTTGCAGTGTAAGTTGAGCGTCCAGCTGGAGTTTCTCACTGAGTTTTGTGTCAAGCAGTCCTACCACAATGCGATCTCGGATGAGCTCGTTCCACAGAGAGCCATACTCGCAAGTGTCCGCCAGTTTATGTAGGGCCGTGATGAAGAGCTCCACTGGCTCGTCCGGTTCTTGCTTTCTCGAGTTGAATATGACTCGTTCGAAGATGGTGTTCACCCGAGGAATGAAGTGGGTGTCGAACTTGGCCTTGACTACGTTGTAGTCGATAAGCTCATCTTCGGCCAAGTTGAGCGAGGAGAGAACATTCTCTGCCTCTCTGTCCATCGCGTAAAGGAAAGTGTGGACCTGATCGGTGTGTCCCGGAAATAGAGTTCTGAGATTATGGAGTAGCGTTCCCACCGGGTTATCCATCTCTTCCAGTCGTTAGGATTCCGGAAATCCAACTTCTTCGGGAGTTCGACTGCGAAAGGATTGAAGAAGGATGCCCCTCCGCTGACCTGGGTGTCCGAAGAGCCCGGACAGTCTGCGTTGTAAGGCATGACGTTGTTCGGCCGCTGGTTTGCTTCCTGCCTGGCCTTGAGGTCACGCTGGCAACCCTGTTGTTGGTTCTCAGGTCCTTCGATCGGCGGTAGACGTGACAAAAAGGCGGCTGGAAGTCTGGTGGAGAGAGACACATCGGCGGAGGGAGTGCAACCGACGAGCGGAACACCAAGCGGAAGCGGAAGTCGCGGGAGGCGCTACTACTATACTCGCGGTTAACTTACTGTGGCAATGCAGTCAATGCTAGGGGATAGGGTGCACAACCGCCGTACACGCGCTTACCTCCTCTCTTCGGATTGCCACAGAAACCTGAGCGCGATTATAGGCTAGATCCAGTATCCATTACTGTTGATCACCCGATACAAAGGGGAGAGCCGCAGACTCCAATCCAATCCAAATCCTTGGAGATGGTAGAGGATCCTTCATCCCACCGCTGCCACCATGTCGAGCACAGATTCGAGTCAAGAGGACCAGACACAGGAGCCACAAGAGAACCGCAGCTACGTCAGTAGCCTTTATCAAACAACCCACCAAACATCGAGCCGCACACGTGCGCATCGCAACCGTACACGCGCATCAGTCCCGCTCTACCCGAGTAACACGAATCTGCCAATCAACATTGCCAGCCAGTGCTTGGGCCATATCGCGCAAGATGCGTTCCCAGTTATATGACAGGGATGATCGCTGCCTAGCTGTTCGTGAGATGCAGACCGCTCAGGTACAGATGGCCCTCTATGGAAGGATAGGCAAGGATTGGTATCGCGTTGTGCGCTGTTACCGGTTCGGGTGGGTTGTGTAGTGTCGTTGAAAAGGGACATAGAGGTATGTGCAGTAGCTTGTTCGAGCAGGCGTCCATTGTAGTGAGTGTTGGAGTAACCCCAGGAGATATTTGGGCTGTTGAGGTCTCCGAGGAGAAGGATGTCGTGATCCGTGTTGTCTGCTACGAGTTCGGTAATCCAGGGCGTTGGATCTATAATCTGGCGGCCCGGTTTCCAGTATACATTCACAATGTTGATGGGATTGGGGCAGTTTTGTGGTTGAAGGGTAGTAATGATGTGCTCTTGATGAGCAGTCTTGATATTCTTTGTGTTGAGTATTATCCTGGGGTGTTGATTGGATTGTAACGAGGTTGGGGGAGTATGTGTTTTGCATGCGGTCAATTTGGGTGATGCTTGTTGGGTATAGGAGGTATACTGTAGGAGGTTGTAAGTGCCTTGCGTATCCGGTAGCAGGATGACGTCAGGTTTGCGGTCGAGCGTATTTAGGTAATGCGTGATAGTGGCTCCTTTACGCTGTAGGCTACGGCAGTTCCATTGGAGGATGTATATAGCTGGTTTATACATCATTTTCACCTTTAACTGAGGATTTGTCGCCGTTTTGGCGGTGTATTCTGCTCTCATTGTGATAGGGGTCGGGTGTCTTGCGTTTCGTGGGTTGTGAGCAATGTGCTTTGAGGTCTGCTACGTCCGGCTCGAGAGCTGTGAGGCGCGCCTGGATGTTTTGAAGATTGAGCTTTATTTGGTTTAGGGCACCGGGAACCTGGGAATCGGTGGGTTGAGAGGGGGGAGTTGTGATGTCCATTGGTTGGTCGTCTGGTGACCGGTTAGCGACTTCCTGCCTTTATCGCGTGGACTATGCTGGTGGTGTTTGGTGCGCGCTTGGCAGCAAGAAGTTCCTGTTTGTATGTGTCAGAGGCAGTTATGGCTTGTGGTGCGGGTTTGGTTCAGCGTGTAGATTGGGGAGAGGGGTGGGAACGGAGTGCTTCTCTTACCTTGTTGTTACGGCTGAGACTTCGGGCTTTGCACGGTTGCTGGGATATCCTTATGAGGTGGGTGGGCGGCAATAATGTTTTCGTCTGGTGTTGATATCGGGCGTCTTGGGGGAGGGAGGTTTTGGGTTGAAGGGTGGGGGAGGTGAGGTTTTTTCCACTCCTGTTTCTCGGTGGTGGAGGAGGAGTACGCTGTTTGTGGGGTGCTTTGGGGCGCTGCTGCACTCGCCTTTTGTAGGCAGCGAGTGTGGCTTGCGCATCGGCCTGCTTCTTGGCGGGGCAGTTTGGGCCTTTCGAGGAGTGGTCGTCTCCACAGTTGATGCAGTAGGGGACACAATTATGAGCAGTGTCCGATGTGATGTTTTCTTGGTAGCAGATGTCAAACACGGTGAGCTTGCCCTTCTTGGGGCAGACTTCCGTGTGGTGACCGAGTTGTAGACAGGTTTTACATTGCTGGGATTTGGGCTTAAATGGGGGAGGGGGGGGGGGGTAGCAGCGGAATTCATGGCGGGGCTAGTAGATTGTGAAAGGCACATACGTTTCTTGGAAGGTGATGAGCGCCATCACTGTCTTTCCCATCATGCGAGCGGTGATGACAGGAGCTTCGGACTCGATGTGGGCGATTATCTGATCGGAGGGGATGAGAGCGGGGACACCATGAATGACGCCCTTGCAGGAGTTTGTTGGAGCCGAGAGGTAGCTGGTCATGGTGTATGTGGAGTTCTGACTGGTGATTTGAGTGGTTAGAAGCAGCTTGCCTTAGGCGGAGGGGCGGTAGGTGTAGGCGACAAATGTGTTGTGCACGTCTCAGATCTTGAATTACGTCTCTTGTACTTCAGTGGGTGTGAGATGGGCGGCGGTGATGACAGCAGTCGGTAAGGAGGGTGGACTTAAAAACTCCGAAAGGCAAACCCCGTCGGTCAGCTTTATAATGATGCTGAGGTAATTTTCCGCCATTTTTTTTTAAATAGCGCACGGTAGTGCACGGTGCAGGAGCGTACGGAGCCTTGGCGGGATGCGTCGCAGAAAGCTGTCGGCGGACGTGCAGCGGCGGGCCGACAGAGCGAGGTGGTGTTTATGCGAGGATCGCGTTCTCCTCCGGGGTTTGCAGAGCCCGGAGAAAGTCGACCGCTTTCGATGGTGCCTGGAATGCATCTCCCCAACCAGGTAGAGGGGCAAAGAGCGATAAACTGGCAGCTGAAAGTGACCTCCACCCGGCCGGCGGCATGTTCCACATTTTTGACCACTAGACACGTGACCTTATAGTTTTACGTCTAGATTTTAACGATATACCGCGCACAGATAATTGCTTATTGACCTTTAATAAAAGTACCGACGAGATAAGTTATGTTTCGTTTGTTTTAAGTCCAAAATGTGGTTTTACGACAAAAACTCGGGCAGGTTCGCATTGGATCCGCTAGATGCCGTCAGGCGCGGCGCTGTATTTTCGGGCTTTTATAGTGTGGGACATGCAAACACTCCACAAAGCCACCCGACCACCGGAAACACATTCTCGACTCGCTGCTTGCCTTTGTGCGCACAGCGAACCTTCCCCTGTACATGTAATTATCTTTCCTTCCTTAAGGTTTCTCTCTTTCCTCTTTGGTCCTATCTTCCCTCCCTAAGCCACCGTTCCAGATGAATACAGTTCAAGCGGCACGGTGGTCATTCCATTTTCTGCTAGTAAAAAAAAAAACGTTTCAATCAATTGGGCTTTTATCGGAGCTAGACACTAATTTCTGGGGCTAACATCATTAAAAATAATTTATTATGTTTTTGCAGCAATCGCAATACATATTTCGGCTCAATTTTGCGTGAAAGTCTCATGACTTGGTACTGTCACGTGTCTAGTGGTCAAAATTGTTCAACATGGCGGTAGTCAGGGGGGCTGGGGGGGGGGGGAGGTCATGTTTTGCCTGGTAAACGAGATACCAGTTTATCGCTTTAAGCCCATCGACCTCATTGTCCAATACGCGCGATTAATAGACTCTTCAAAAGTAAGCGCCATTTAGTTGCTTCTGTGGCAATTATTCTAGGTTACCGTTATTTGAGCACGTTCTCTGAGCATGTACTCAACATTACGACTGCGTCAGCGTTTGGTGGGGACTCGGTTCCAATCACACGCTTCGTGTCCAAGAAATGGCGACTGCCAATGTTGCTTGACGGGGTTTGGTAATGGGTCTATTTTTCGCGGCTTCACCTCTATCGCTTTTATGTGTTTTTTTTTAAAGCATGAAATGCGTTTAGTATTTCCCCAGACCAGAAATTTTGCACGTCCCTCCTTGTATTTCCCGCTTAATTTAGCGCAAAATTGGCGTCACGTGACCTAATGTCACGTGACCTATAATATTCCAGTTTATTGTCTGTGCGCTACATTTAACGGGAGACCTCACGTCGCGTGATTCATGTGCAAATTCAATTTCCCCGCCAAATTTACCGCAAAAATAAATGTCACGTAAGATAAAGTGACGAGATTTACACCAATTCAGTTTCTCCGCGAAGCTTTGAGGGAAAAACGTCACATAACGTCACGGGACCCACACACTGATTCAGTAGCCCCGCCAGATTTGACGGAGTAACTAATGTCACCTGACCCACGCACTAAGTCGGTTTTTTCGTGAGATTTAGCGGGGAAATTGTAAAAAAAAAACCAAAAAAAAAATTCTATAGGTTGGTTTTTACTCTCCGAAATGACTAAAGGATTACGAGGTCAAGGTCACTGCCATTTTGTTAAAACAAAATGTGTTGGATGGGTCGTTATCTATGAGAAAATCAACATGAACGAGCGGTATGAAAGAGCGTCATGATTGAGCTACACGCTGGCAGCGTTACAAAATTAGGTTTCCCGGCTAAATTTAGTGAGAAAATTGACACCATGACTTGACGCATCCTGACTTAAATACCAATCCAGTTTTCCCCCTTTATTTAGCGGAGAAAAATAGACCCCACGTGGCCTGGGATCAGGTGACCAATAAATTAATCCAGCTTCTCGCTAAATTTTGCGAAGATAAAAAAAATACAGTGCGGTTTGCGTGGGACACATTCGTTTCCTTGTCTTGGCATGATCATGCTCGTGTAATTTTTTCTTCTTTTTTAGGCATTCCCGATGATTGAAGAATGCACCGAGGAATTCCTGGAGATTATGGAGAAAGATGAGGCGGCGCAGAATCGGGGAGGGATCGATATCAGCATACCCTTCTGCAGACTCTCCCTCGAGATTCTCTTGCGCTTCACGATGGGAGCCAGGCTCAATGTCCAGGCGGCGTCCGAGGAGACCGAAGTGATTCTGAACGCGGGTCGAAACGCGGCACGCCGGTTTCCTTTAGGCTGGCTCACGATTTGCAGTGAGTGCTTCATAACATTCTACGCGGTGCGAAAAAAACAACAACAACGTTATTCGTTGCTTACCGATCTACGTTACCTCTAAATAGAGGGTTTTAGTAGATCGTTTTGGTACCTCCAATACCCTCGTTAACGATACCCCAGAACTTTAGGATGCATGCGTGAAGACTGCGGCAAAATATCGGGCATCGTTATCAGAGTAATCTGAGGGATTTACGAAAGCTCTTTAATAGAAGAAACGCGTTACCGTTGTCGATAAAAAGTAAGGCACAGTACGTTTTATTTATTGATTTTCATTTATTTATTGGTACTACCGGCAGCCGTGGGGCAGTCGAGGTAAGACATTTCTGTTTTCGAATTAATAGATTTGTCTTTCTTGACGTTAGAGGTTTGCATCAGCACCGTAATTAAAGAAACAGTATGTCCATGCAGAAGTTTAACATAATTGCCTAGTATTTTTACGGTTGAGTTCATGAATTTATATAACTTGACGCCTAGAAAAACGAAAAACAATTGAAGTGTATGTTTTTTTTAAGTATTGAGAAGAAGACGACACAAGTGACGTAACTACGTTACCCGTTACTCGTAATAAGTAACGTGAGTACGTTATTCGTTACCGTTCTCAAAAGTAACGAGTTCTTTATTAGGTTACTAAAACAGTAATCGTTGTAACGCCGTAATTTGTAACGCGTTACCGCTAAAAATGGACTACTTTAACATAGGCTTATCAAACTCAAAAAGTAAAAAAAAAGAAAGGAAACGATTTTTCACAGTGCGCTCCGATCGACAGCGACGGCTGTTGAATTAATGAAATATCCGCTTTAGGATTGAAACAGTGGGTTGAGCTAGTTGGTTCATAATGGGCTTTAAATATATTCGCTAATGATTCGTGAGAAACCAAAAGCGGCCAGTCATTATCTAGACATGAATTCCTTTTTTTTTAAACAATGCATGTTACTATATTCCAAATTATCGTCTGGTTTTTTTTTAATGCCAGTAAGCTTATGCTTGTGTTTTTCTAAGATCTGAGTGAACTTTATTTTGAATTTTTTTTATATTCCAGCAAAACGCACTTTTTCCTGTATTCGAAGTATTTCTCATAAAACGTCTTTCGCTCATCAATTTGCTGATTGCTCTTGTGCTGTCCAAGGCTTTCTTGCCTTCTTGTGCTTTCCGAACTTCTGTACCGGAAATGCTGGGCGATAACATTGTTACAGTTTGCCCAAAAATAAATCGTACGGAATCCCAGTCTATGTCCGAACACAAATGCAGAACATACATAAATGGTGTCGTTTTTGATGTATCAATGAAACACTTTTGTTTCTGAACCTTTTCCAGTTACTGAGCATGGAAACACAACAGAGGGGCAAATGGTTACTTAACCCTTTGAGGACAAGCACCCAAAAACATGAGAACATCACCTTAGTTACAGAAAAATTAGGGTTCAAGGTCCCAAAATGTCATCACCACTAAAAGGTTTTCAGAATTACAGTTTAAGTTTAGATGTTACAGTACTGATCGATGCCTCCAAACAACAACAAGCACAACCCCGTGTTTCACGCATTGTGAAACAGAAACACTGCAGTCTTTGCCAGGCGTGAAACACAGATGTACTTTGCATTTTCGGCACATTACACGGGTTATACCAGTGCAGTTAAGGAATTTACAGCGTCCTTTTTTATCGGCGTACATTGCGAAGTGTCCAACGGTGTTCAGACGAACGTCTTTGACTGGGATGACGGCCATCGGCCAACGGCGATTTTTGGCTTCAAATTGGTTCTCCACGTCCGACAGCGCCTTCCTTCTTGTCGGTGTTGAGATCTTTTTTTTTTTTTCCTCTCGGAGGGCCCAGGCTATCTCAGCCTTAAACTTCAGAAGTGGCAGTTGCCTTTCTTAGTGATGTTTGCTGCGTCGGCGTCTCGTCGGTATAACAACCAACAGTTTACGACAACTACATCTATCAGGTGGAAGAACAGCTTCAGGTAGCACTTCTTGGACCTTAGCGTTGTGCGGTAGAGGGCCACCAGCATGTCGAGAGGGTCCACACCTCCCATAATCTGGTTGTATATTTTCACTATGGAGGGCCATAAAACGTCCACCATGAATCGGGCTTTCTTTCAAAGCTGCTGTCACTATGTTCAGGGCTGGCTGACGCGAAGGTGGAAACCAGGGAGACAGAGCGGTTGTCGAACCATTTTACAGCTCGGATGTTGATTCCATCTATGGTTACTTCCCTCTCTTCGAATGCCCCTCGGCCGCTTTTCTTCAAGTCCTTGTCTGTAGGAAGCTTACAGCCTCTCACTCGCGCTTCACGAACTGTGCCGACACGGTGAATTCCAACCTTCATCAAAGTAACTTCAAGGTCTAAACTTGTAAACCAGTTATCAAACAACAAAATATAATTATTGTGCCAAGGCACCACATCCGCCATCGGAAGGACGATATTCCCGCTTGCTTGGATATCCGGCATTCCTGGTTGAGGCGAGAGTTTTCCTGTGTATATTTCAAAGTTATAGAACATGCCAGCTACATCATATAACATAAACATTTTGTAACCCCCATTTCTCGGGTTTCTATGGAAGGTAGTGCTTTATTGAGCTCCTTTCTTTGAAGGGAACAAGCTGCTCATCTACACAAAGTTTCTGACTTTTAGGAATCGCTTGAAACTTCGTCCCAAGGTGATCCACAACAGGTCAGATCTTGTATATCTTGTCTCGGTCTGCATCAGAAGCATCCGGAGCGTGCTGGCTGCTATTGAAGTGGAGCAATCGCTTGATAAACTCCCACCGGTCACGCCTCAGGACGTCCGCTATCTGCGGCACCCTAAATTGTTCTGACCAATACAGTCGCGTTTGTGGCTACTTGTTGATTGAAATTGTCATCACTATCCCAAGAGATTGTTCGAGCTCATTCTGGGTCATACAGATCACCTGGTTTGGGTTTTTCTGGGTGCTGTAAAGGCTTGTTTGATCACAAATATTTGTGAGCATCGCAGCACCAATGAACTTCCGGTAGCATGGGCGTACCAACCGGGGGGACAAGGGGGGCCCTTGCCCCCCAGTTGTCATAGTAGAGGGGGGGGGGGGGGGCAAAACGTGTTTTGCCCTCCGCCTGATACAGCCGCTACTGGGCAGGGCAAACACTGGCCAGCGGCGCCCAAGAAATACCAAGGGCACCGTCCCTCGGCCCTAAAGGAGGGGGGGGGGGTCTGGTTTGTCCCCCCCCCCCACTCAAAAACAAGTTGGTACGCCACTGTCCGGAGGTATGATAGGGGAGATTCAACACCACTTGTATACAGAGGGACGTCCTTCCAAGCTGGTTCTGACTTCCCATCTATGCCACAAACAACTTTCCAGACCGGAGATCTCTTGGGTACCGGAGTTGTAGTGGCACTGGAGGCTGTGGAGCGTTGGCCTCTGTCACCTTCTTCATCACTTTCAGTGGTGAAACTCATATCTTTGAAGATAAATATACATCACTGTAGCTGTTCATAGAGTGCCCTAAATTTTTGTTCACAAGATATACACAAGACCCCCCCCCCTTTCCTCCAAACTGGAAAATGAGAATCCTGTATAAACCCCAGGTGGACATCACATTACAAAGCCAATCTAGCCATCAGCAAATTTTAGCTACTATCGATTCATTTTCGGCTGGCAATGAATACTCTCGTATACAACTATAACCTTCATTGTCATGGATAGGATGAATTTCTTTCTCGTAAGTGGAAGAATCCAAATCAGAATCGTCACTAAGCTCTGGTGGCTACCTCGCTGCAGTCTTTTCATAGAAAGAACATGCATTCATCCTGGTGTAGTGACTGCCGAGTTAGCGCGAAAACAAAAAAAAATATATATATATGCAGTTTAAAAAAGCACTATACAAAAAACCAGGGTCGTTATCGTTTCGTGGAATAACGTTTTACGGACAACATTTTATAGATACACATTTCATATACACACATTTCGTCGACATGAACTTTTCATCGACACTCGTAGTGCGAATTGCACGCTGTAGGGACATTTTGTCACACTTTTATCACTAAGGTGCTTGTTAACCCTGCCCCGCACCTGCGTTCATACCGCATTCCTGCGACAGTCTGCGGCGGCTCGTTACAAAAATGTTAACCCACCTGACCGACCCTCAAACGCCGCTTCGCGGCGACAGTCTCATGCAGCTTATTACTGAAAGAAAGCTAATCTGAGCTGTCGATGAAACGATTTGTCGATAAAGCAATCTGTCGATAAAACATCGCGTGTCGATCAAATGATCTGTCCATGAAACGTCGTTCAATGAACCAACTGCCACCGCAAGAACCATGCTTCCTCGGCAAAACGCACTGGAATAAAGCATACCAGATTGTGCCTGCTGTTTCCATGGGCAACATACCCTAATTTGCACCTCATGGCTTTGAAACGTGCAATTAGTTAACACGATCTGGTGCATAGAGGCTCCGATAACTATTACAAAGATAACCAATACTGCAACACATTTTGAATGGTTGCTTACCTTGTTTCCAGATAGATGAGCCGAACGCTTGACGGCGACGAGGAACCCACGGACTGCGCGCCAAACTGCTTCTTCGTTGGTCATTATTTTTGCCGTTTACGTGCAGATGACAGCAGCAAACAGACAAGGGGTGTTGTTGCTAGACGTCTCTCAAAACAATTTCAAAAAGAGGCCGAAACTTGCGAAGTTTTATGATATTTTCTGGTATGTTGCCTGATGCTAACACTCGGCGAGACACGGTTAAATCACACGATAAAGTACCGGTAATTACGTCGTGCGATTATGTACTAGTAACACACGCAACAATAAAAGTTTCACTCTCCAGTGCAAATGTTGTGGGTATACCAATTACGTTCTCACAGCGCGTGTTGCATTAAACGATATCAAGAGATTGTGGACATGCTGCCTTAAATGTGGTAGACCAATAAAATACGAGACCAATAAGGAGTTCTGATGCTGGTCTTTTTTAATTTCACAGACCTTGTTCCGACGTGGGACATTATAAAAAAGGTTATGGTCTTCGTGCAAGGATGCTTGCGTGAGGCACCTACAGAGATCTTTAATAAACACTTATTTGAGCTGGTGCGCCAGCGCAGAGAAAAGGAATGGGTGAGTCTCCTTGAAATTAAGACAAAGTAAGAGTGCATGCAGGTTTTATGTGAAGCGCACCTCAATTTCGGAGCCACATCCGTGCAGCTATCACGCCAGAAAAACGCCTAGCTTGGCACGAGCTTGGCAATCATAGGGGCTTAGCTGAGGCTTAATAAGCTCTTGCGCCTATGCGTTAGTTAGGGCCAGATTTGTTTTGCTTTTTCATGGCTTTTCTAATAGCCTGCCACATAATTGCCAAAGTGCCAGATTTGAGTCAAACATTCCACATATGAACCGAAGAGCAACAAAAAAGCTGAAATTTGGCACTCGTTTGGCATTTAGTTCCGAAGTTGTCACGCAAAAACCGAAAAAGAAAAGCTCATCTGCAAATATGATAACTTGCAGTGTTTCAAAGAGAGTATTAGACACTTTTGAAAAAAAAATAAACAACTAAATACTAAACCCTGAACCACGAGGCACAGGCCAACACAGACATGAAAGGACGTGACAAGTGGCCAGAGACTCTAACATAGTTCTGTCTTCCATGTGGATAACTCCCGAACTAGGCAATAGACCCATGGCCAAGCCTATAATTTCAGCAATACAAATTCGCAATGGGCCTTCTAGGAAGGCTTTAAACATGCATATACGGGATGTCCGTTTTTAATTAGAAATATTTATTATACAAATTCACGAAATATAGAATCATGCCTTTGGTGCAGATGAGTTATACGGCCAGGGGGCATAATATAAGGGCGTAATACTCGCCATAACTGAAATAATTAACTCAGTCTTTCTAATTATCTTTTAATTAGCGAAATTAAATATACGGTTTCATTTAGAAACGTGCTGCCCGTCATCTTAAAGCAGTAAATAAGTTTGTAGAATGATTTGAATCACTTGGTAAGCTCAGGGGTGCACTAAAGTTTCTCCTCGTGCGAGAGGCGCTAGGCTTTAGGTTTGTTTGCAAAAGTGGAAACTTTAGAGCACCCCCCGCGCTCACCCCCTGCTTGAAATTTTTTTTTTGTAAATTGACGGATGTGGTGGTTTTAAATGACGCTCAGGAAGTTTCTGATTTAAACCACATCTTTTGCTTTCAATACTTAAAAAATTAATAAAACAATTTGTTGATTATTTGACTTATTGTGACAATAAGTTCCATTGTTAAGACCCTCTGGGCTCCCAACTTACCAGCATAAACCCCATTAGTACATTTTTGAGGGCTTCTTAAAGATAGGTCTGCTCGAATTGAACTCAGACACTTTGTATATTGTACCTATCTGACACCGACTTGTAACAATTAGCGTAAAATAATAAAAAAGTGTGCCTAAATTTCGTCCTATGCTAGCCATGCTTCTCGGAAACCACCTTTATTTTAAAACAAATTATACGAGCGGCTGTATATAACCATTTCTAACAACTTTCCAGAATGCCTTTCAAAGATATGCAGAACGAAAATTACTGATATCGCTACAATTACCAGATTCAATTATGGGCACAACAATCAAAATTTTGCAGTTTTCCGAAAATACACTGTTCGTGAACGACAATATAAATATCTTGTCAGGAATAGAAACGAAAAAAGTCCGCTGCAACCCTTTATAGTAAATTTGGGAATACCATCGGACACTGTCAATAGTTTGGAATACAGTTTTCCGATAGGCGAAAGCACCTCACCAGCCGTAACGCACATAAAAAGCAAATTGTCATTAAAGCCCTTTGTCACAAGAGAAGTAGTGTTAAAATAAATAAAAAAATGCTTGTACAAAAACGATGTGAGAACAGCTCACAAACAGATTTTCGAGACGTATGAATATCAGATTCACTGAGCAGCGTTATATTGCTGGACTCCTTCCCGCTATGCTTCTTCACAAAGCGCCAAAATTCTTCGGGTCACTCGTTCAGGCTAAGCACCATCTGCTCACGGCACACGTTTTGTCATTATCGAGAAGTTTGTTTTTGTTAATTCACGGCATATAATAATATTTTTCGTTTCCCGCATTCAGTTTTGTTTTCTTTTTGTACGATATATGCAAATGTAATTTGGACCTTCAGTAATGTCGCAAATTCTAGGAGATCCCTGTCGGGTACTTTTTAGGGCGTTTAAGGCACTTTGAAAGGAGTATATTCGTTGCATTATCTATTACCGTTGTGATGACCGTCCACGATAGAATCAACATTCGAATCTTGTAATATGCTAATTCTAAACGCATCTTCTCATAATTTATAAAACCACAGTCATTATCAAGAATTTATGCATATCCCAGTACGTAGAAACGTAATGTGAGTTTTAAAAAGATTGAAAACCAGATTGCAAATGGATGATGGTAAGCATCAGCTTTTACCAGCGGATCATTTCCGCAAGTTAGTTCTCAGACATAAAGGTTATATAAAAATGAATCAAGAATATTTCCTGAGCAACTCAATAACACTTTCTGTAGCGTAAAAGAATTTCATTTATATAGTTTAGTAGACGAGACGCTTTTAAACGCCTGCATGAGCTTTCACTGTTAATGAAACAAAAAGCCACTCATCTTAAAGTAGATAAAAATCTTCGTAAATATTTACGTGATATTTAGTAGCCGCTGGCTTGTTTACAAAAGGAATTAAAGTGGTCTATAAAAAGTGCAGAATTTAAAAATAGGGTAAAATAATATTATCCAACAAAAAGGATAAACCCATCAGCAGAAGGCATCCCGATTTTCAACCCAGAACGATTCTTGACAAGTTTTTAAATCGAGATGTATATTTTCCTTCAAATTGCGTACAGCTGTTAGTACATAACTGCCGTATTATATGAGAACGTTTTCTGAAAATAAAAAAAAAAATGTGAAATATTCATTGTTGGCGATACCACCATGAAGCCGCATTTTAAACAATCTAACATTGTAGTTATATCAACCAGGCAGATTATATATTAATACATCTGTTTTGGTTCTTAGACCATGGACATTTTGATAATAGACATTCAAGCTTCGAGCCATCATCACCTTAACTTACGTTCCATGAAATAACCCCGTAATCCCGGAAAAAAGGCAGCACCCTCAAAAATGTACAAAGAAGAGGGTCACCATCGGAACTGTGGATTTCCGGGGCGCTGGACGACCTGTCTGTGGAACAGCCGCACTGGTCTCGTTCCCAACTGCTCGGCAAAGTTGACAAACGTTCATTCTGAGTGCAGTGTTGGCAACACGCAGAAACTTTTCTTCGGCAGTCAAAATATCAAACCGAGCAGGCGAAGCATTTTTTTTTATAACCCTCGCATGCGCCGATTCACCGCTGTATTCTCCGCCGATGTTGTATTCCGTGTTCCCAGTTGGGGGCGTAGCCCTGCCATCAGATTCAGAGCCGATTGGTCTCGTCACGGAAGGATTGTTGCGCCTTGAAGAAATCTGGTACTTGTAGCTGCTTTTTTTTTCAGACGTATGAATATGTCCTTTTCGTCAGCGTAAATATGCATTTGCAGTGGAACCGACGTAAATATGACGCACAGTGAAAAAATTGATGTCTGCCGAAGAACTGAGCTGAGCAGCAATTGCACACGTCCTTGTACCCAGCCATCCGTTGATCGGCAACAAGGACCAAGGACGTGTGCGATTGCTGCAAGTTGTTTTCGAACAAAAAGTTCCGAGGAAGATTTGTGAGCTACTGCGGCTACTTTTTATTCGGTTATAAAACCTAGAAGTTGCTAAGTATAAATCCTTTGATAGAAATGAAACGCACACTGTATAAGATAGATATTTACAAAGCTCTCAAACACTGCGAGAATTTCACAAAAACAGTTTAGTCATGATTGTTGGCATTGAGCATATTGCGAAGAGCCAAGTAAATATACCCAGGTATTAATGATGCCAAGCCTAATGGAACGATTTTAAACAAATCATTTATGCCGTACATACTTTTTGTTTTTTTTTAGCTGACAGGAACTGAAGATTTGTTTCAGCTGTTATTTAATGCGGAAGAAAAATACGGCCCAGATCGGAAGCCTGATGGCACGACGCATTCTACGGGTAACGGGCACTCAGAAAATTGCAAGTATATTTTTATGTGTATTGCGAGTTCATGAAATTGTCATAGTTTGTTACCTATACAAATAAAAAAAAATACTCTGCGCCGCCGAGCATATTTTTTTTTTTTTTATATTTCAGCGAGGGCATCCAGGTAATCTGGTGAATATCAACATGCACGGTGGTGGAAACCAGAATACTGCGGAGTCCTGAAAGAAAATCCTTAAACATGTCTAAACCCTAGTTACACTAGCGTTCCGAATTGTTATTAAACCAACGATACTTGATTCAATCGCAATCGGCTGGAGTTACACGGCGGCACCAACTTTCATTGAGCCGCGAACAATCATTGAGTTCATTGAGCTAACGATCAGTTAGTTCAGAACTGAGCTGGCCTACCTCAGGTACCTAAGGGGGGTTCGTCCCAATAGATCTAAAAATGCCGCCGATGGCCAGCGCTACCGAAGAACTTAGTATTGACATTTTGGCTGGAACGCGTCTCCAACTGGTGTGTTTACCGCGTGGAACGCACGCCTCTCCGAGTGGTGTGTTTACCTTCGACAACGTGAGCCAGATGCTGGTGCTCCAGAACCTGGCCTCGACTGTGTGTGGGCCCCGGATGTACGAATACGTGCGGGATTTCCGGAGCGACCGCAAGGTCACCATCGGCGTCGAGTCCATCCGCACGGGCATCATCCCGTTCCCGAGCAAGGGCACCCCGCAAGGCTCGGTCCCGTCACTCACCTTGCTCAGCATTGCAATGCGCAAGCTACCTACTATACTGGAACAACCTCTATGAGAACGACCTGACAATTTGGATTACATTGGGATAGGACGGGGAAAAACAAGTCTCCTTCCCAGAGGCCATCGAGACGGTGCCGAACTAGATGAAAAGTCTGAGCTGTTGCTCGCCCTCCTGGGTCGAGCGAACCCCGAACAACAAAGAGGTGGACATCCGCCTCACCATCAAAGACGGAATCCCCGTGCAAGTAGTGGAACAGATCCAGATTTTGGGCCTTCACCTCCAGCGAGACCGTGGAGCCAAGTACACGGTCGACCTACTCGTCGATATAACCACGCAAGTCATGCGCGTGATGAGGAGGATAACAAGTCGCAGACACTGACTCTAGGAATTGGAGCTGATCTGACTGACCCAAGCCCTCGTAGTGAGCCGCACCACGTACGCAACTCCGTATTCCAACCTACTGTCGAGAGGTAAGGGCAAGATGGACGTAATTATCCGCAAGGTGTAGAAGCTGGCACTCCTGCGCCTGGGCGTGAACAACACCTTCCAGGAACTCGTCGACGCGTAACTAGCTATGTCAGCTGGAGCCCCTGGCTTTTGCTCCGTCTGGGCGGTACGTCCTGAGCTGGCTCGGCACCCCCATCCCCGAATCGCAACGCGAGACGATTCAGCTGCCGCTCGCCCTTCAGGACGAGATCCAGGTGGCACGAATCCCACAAAATATGAACCTATTCTGCACCCAGGTCGTCGGACGGCTCAGGCCAAGGCTCTGCGACATACTTAAGGCAACCGGAACGACTTCCTAAAATTCAATAACTTTGAAAAAAGAAATGTGGCGCCGTTGACTAATATACTGTGAAAAAAAACAAGAACCTCCATCCCTCCCACAGCCGACCCCAACCCCCAAACGAACGTCACCACTAGTGAATCCACGGAGCGCCTCCAATAATCCGATCACCCTTAAAGGGCAGCTCCACCGTCAATTTGAACGTTTTTATGGAAACATATTTTCAGAGAGGCTACCCAAAGTCTAGCCTAAAGCAGCGGTTAAATTATTAAAAACCCGTTTACATAATTTATAATAGTTAAAATACTGTGAAAGTGATGGCCAATCTAACTTGCCACTTGACTGGCTCGCCATTTTGACGTGACGTCACATATGATATAAACATTTGCACGGGTGCAGTTTGATCCTGACCCGCCTGGCAGCAGGTCACTTTTATGCGTTTGTGCCGCATATCGAAATTAACTCATCAGGCTCGTCTGAATCAAGCAATGAACAGGATATCCTCCTAGATTTTGAAAACGATACCCTAGACGATAACCCGCTTACATACGATCCGCTGCCATCGCCTCCAAGAGAATTGCCAGCGGCATTCACGATCCGCGGGTCTGTGGACCCAGATGCCGTTTCCGAAGCAGAATGGTAAGGCAGCTTTTGTTGCTAGCACGCCGAAAAAAAAAAAAAAAAACTGATCGACGTTATGCCTTTTATTAGGAGGCACGTTTTGTTATATCGTGGGGGTTATCAATAGACAGTTTTAGTTGACCGTGTTTTCAAGCAACGCTTCAGTAGCGGGAGATCGCACTGTCTCCTGACGGTCACCTTTTACTGTGTCCTTGTCTTTGCGCTCTTTTGTTTTTCATTATGTCCGCCACTTCCAAGCCTGATCTCGCGCGCGTCCGGAGCGGTAGCGGGCCTCTGAAAACTATCTACTAAAAAGCGGACAGTCGATAGCACCAACAAGCTACAAGGCAAGATCCCTCACCAAGGAAATCGCCAACTTGTGACGTCACGGCAACGTCAGCGCCATCATGGCAGCGCCCGTGCGCCGCACTTGCTCAGTGTTGCCAGCAGAGCGCCAGCAAGTGCTTTGGCCCTGTTGGCGTAAATTTCCAAATTAATTTTCTTCTAAGAAAATAAATATTTTGCCGAGATATTTTGTAGACATGCTCTGGAAGAACACACAAATACTTGGTGAAAATTTGCTAGAAATCGGGTGACCATCAAAGTTACGGCGGAGTTGCCTTTTAAGTTGAGGCTGCAGCCAATGCCACAAGAACATGATCTTCAGAGTTCGCTGCTCTCGAAGCGTTCATGCTGAAGAAGGAGCGCCAGCGCTAGAAAGGCACGTCTCAAGGCCAGAAGCGCGGGTAATATCTCGCGCTTGTAGCTTCGGCTGCAATCCCTGCGTAAGGGTGAACATAGTGTAGCTTGCGTCAGCGTCGTTGCCAGCGCTCCTTGCAGCGTCTCACAACAAGGGAGGGGGGGGGGGGGTGGCGACGCTAGCAGGTGACCACGCCAAGACGGACGTGTTTGTCGATTGGGGCTGGTCGGTCGGGGGTCCACCAACGATGACGTAATTCGCCGGCGTTTTCTTCTGGCTAGCATTTTGCCATGAAACGGTATCACGTACCTGGAAGGTTGAGACCTTAATTTGACGTCCGCTGCGTTCCTCATAAAACGAAAATCTACATGTAAAGTTTTTTTGTTTTTTTTTCTCTTCAATAGATAGATATACAACTGTAAGGTTGTTTTCGTCTTGTGCTTTCTTTTCTATAGGATTGACTGAGCAGCCAAGTATTCTTTATATTTTGAGTTCCTGGTTTCAGCAAAAAATTGGCCAACTAAAGACTCAGAAAAGACACTATAAATCGCAGTGAAAATAAAGCAAGCACCATGCCATCCTTGCGCGATCGAAGGCCCGCCATCTTTCCTTTCCTAGCTTGCACTTGACCAGTTATTTTTTTCTCTGCATGTTTGACACCTCATTCGAGACACGCCTGAATGGAATACTCATTGATATTACATTTCTACTCAGCGGACACAACGCGTACTGAACGGACTATCACACCATTTGAAACAGCAGCCAATGTGGAATTCTTCGTCGTTGCCGGGTGAGTCCAAGCACAAATTAAACTGAGAGAACACGAAAATAATTCAGAAGTTTTGAATCTCTACTTCTAACAATTGTTTGCTGCAACGCTGTATTTGTAAACAAATTGTTGAGATAGAATTTTTACTTCAAAAACAAATGCTCGGCGAAGACACCGGACAAAATATTGGAACAAGCTTGGCTGGCACCAGCAGGCGTATTTGGAAACGGTGGACGATACGCGGCACGGCAAAGTCGTCCTCGCCATATTGGCTGCTCCTCGAAGATGACGCAGCGTCGTCACACATAGCAACGCGTGATTGCTGCGACGGATGGAAGAGGACGTCGCGTGCATATCACTGGGGGGCGCGTTAACCTGGTTCAGCCCTTTCCCCTGCCCCTTGCGCGCCTCTTGGCGGCGACAGTCTGCGGTTGTTCATTCACGCGCCCCAGTGACACCCACGCGTGACGTCGCTTCGAAGCAGCGTGAGAGAGAAGGGGGGGGGGGGTAATTTAAAACACGCCCCAGGGATACACTCTCCGTTGGTGTCTGTGACCACGAAGCGTCCTCGTCGAGGAGCAGCGAATTCGGGGCGAGTGGGAATTGCCATGAAGTTCGCGCTGAGGGCGGAGAGCTTAAGCGTGAACGGAGTATAGGCTTGACTATCTTGTTTGTTAGCGTTGATGAAGTTTCACCATCGACGTGGCTTAATCCCCTGTCAAACGTTTTGTTGCATTGTCTTCATTGTCTGTAAGGCCTGGTTGCCCGAGTGCTGCCAGCATGGTGTCCATTACACGAAACTTTTGTTCCAGGTTTGAGACTATCGCTTCGGCACTCTCGTTCACGGCGCATCTTTTGGCAAAGCATCAAGACGTCCAAGACAAAGTGAGGGCTGAAGTGAAATTGCTCCTGGAAGAATATGTAAGTCTGGTAGATAGATTAATGGCTTTACACAAAAATATCAAGGTTTATAAAAGCGAAAATTTGAGTCACTGATTTGCCTCAAAATTTGCTCAGTAGATTAGTAGGTACATTTGAACTACTAGCCCAAATTACAAATCACAACAATTATTTTTTTTCGCAGAGTTATTGCAGTTTTAATTTTGGTCTAACAGGTTGAGAGTTTCTAACATTCTACTGGTAACAGTGTAGACGTGTTGATATAAGGAAAACACAAAATGCAGGAGAGGGCACTTGGAGGTGCTCCCAGAAGACTCCGCCGGTTGCGAAAGCTTTGAAAATAATGCTTGGATTTGGGCTAGTTGGTTTGTCATTCTTAGGTATACTGCGTTGCAAAGCTACACTCAACACATAAAGACGCTAACTATGAGATGATATGAAGGACAGTTAAGAACATGACTTCCTTGTGAAAGCACAGACTACAACTGTTTATTTTTCGTTCCTTCTTCTTCCTTTTTTATACCCTTGTTTTGAAGAATGAAGATTGCCTGCAAATTCTTCATAGTATTATTAAAGAGTCAAACACGGCAATAGGCACTCACACCCTACGGTCTCGAAGAAATTTCTTGCCCATTCTAGTGTACTAACCCAAAAGGGCGGCGTGCTGAGTCCACTCCAAGGTTCGTACACCAGCCTTCAAAATGCTCATTTAAAATTCCCTTAAATGCAAATCGAAGTTGTTTTGAGCAGACTAACTTCTTCACTTCACTTCATTTTCTTAAAGACCTTCTTTGTAACTATTACATAAGAAATGGTTAACAACAAAAAAAAATACACATAAATGCCACAGATACTTATTATTGAAGGTAATGAGCTGCATTTTCCATGAAATTTGAGCGACAGATTATAACAGCAATCTAATGATAAAGGCCGTTCCAATCAGAGGCTTCGTGGGGAAAAACTTAGGAGAAAAATGCAGTGGTGCGTGGGCGAGAGGCTTGCAATGGGTAACCGGTGCGCTGGGATATGCGCGCAGGTGGTACAATGTAGGGAGCACGGGCGAGCGAAGAATAATATAACTTGTGAATTAAACAGAGGCTGTTTATGCGGCGACGACAAGACGGATTACCTATAATTGATTTAGCTTTCAGTTTGGAAATGCTAGCATCGCACGAATAGCAAGAATGAATGAATCTTGTTGCTCGATTTTGATCTTCTTCGAGAGCCTTAGAATGATGAACTTGATGCGAACTCCAGGTGGTGGGTGCATATTCTAACTTTTGTCTCATGAGTGATTTGTAGGTTGGTATTTTCACGTGTTGAGGGGCGTACCGTAGATGACGGCTAAGGAATCCTAGTGTTCTGTTTAAAGACGCGATAATGTTAGGGATATGCATACGTCATGAAGCATCGTTGCAGAAGGTGACAACAAAATATTTGTAGGAGTCCACACATTTACCGGGATTTTGAGCGATGACATAGCGGAAGACATGGGGGAGCGATGACATAGCGGCGGACAGTGGTGGAGAGGACATGAGTTTACATTTAATGATGTTAAGTGTCATTAGCCAGCAGTTGCGCCATAGAAAAACGGCGGTACGATCATTCTGAAAGGAAGTTTAATTAGCGGCGTTAGTGACTGAGCAATAAAAAACACGATCATCGACGAATATGCGAATTTGGGAAGGCACGTGCAGCGGCAGATCATCAGCATATGCCAGGAAGAGAAGCTCACCAGGAACAGATTTTGCGGGACACCTGACTTTACTGGGAGTAAATTTAAGGTACAGTTGTTAATAAGAACAGATTGGGAGCGGTTGTTGAAAACTTCTTTAATGCAATCAAAGACACCGGGATTTAAATTTAACTGTGCAAATTTTGGTAACAAGCGCTTATGAGATATTTTGTGAAAAGCTTGAGAAAAATATAAGGAAATTGCTTCAGTTTGGATATAGGAGTCTAGGTTGGAATGCAGGTCATAAAGAAAGATGGTCGGCTGAGTTTCACAGGAGTAACCCTTACGAAACCGGTGCCGAGACTTATTAAAGAGATTATTCGAGTCCAAAAAATGCATGATTGGAGAATAGTGTGCATGTTCCATGATTTTTCAATTCACGCTTGTGAGAGAAATGAGACGATAGTTCAATGGAGATTCTTGGCTACCTGAATTCTAGATTCGAACGACCTTTCCAACTTTCCAGTCAGCTGGGATGATGCCCATGGAAAGTTACGGGGAAATCAGTGATAATATGTAGATTGACGAAATGTGCTTAGTATTCGTAAGAAAGTTTAAATTAATCTATCAGCACCGATTGAGGATGAGAGTTTCATATTTTCGATTTTAGATGAAATGCCATCAGCTTTGAATGTGATGGGGAACATTGCCGGCTGTATAATAGAAAGTTGCATAGGGATTCGAAATTTAGGCTCTCTAGTAAAAACCGATGAGAAGGTATTATTAAATACGTTAGCACATTTAGATTCGTTGACAATCTCTCCTAAATCATTGCTAAGGGGAACCATGCGAATCTGCTGCGGGTATGTTACTTGCCAGAACTTCCTGGGGTTAAGGTAAGAATATGAGGTAGATCAAAATGAAAAAGAAAATCGTTTTGCATTTTGAATCGCAGTTTGATAACATTCGTCTGCCGCGTAGTATTTTCCCCACGCACAAGGGCTCACTCGCAGCTTTGCTGCACGAAAAGACGATTTTTTTTTCTAGTAATTTTAAAGTTTTTGTGAACCATGGTTTTTTTGCGATTGGCGCGGAAACTGATTTTGGGACCTGTATTTTTTAGTTTGTTAGTTATATTATTCTAGAAACAGCCAGTTTTTATGAACAGATCGGTTATGAAAGGTCCTTTCAAAACATGAAAATAATTTGTTGAACTGCATTTATTTCCTGTTAATTTCTTTTGTCGTAGAAGCGATTTTTTTTCCTTCTTTTTCATTTTTGTCTCAATGGCCGCTGAAAACGAAGAAATATCGAGTCACAATTCTCAGGGTTTTCAAAAAGTTTAGGTAATGAGATAATTCAAAGGCACGTGCAACCACTCGTTGGAGGGATGGCGCCACCCCTTGCCAGATAGCGGAAGTTTTCTTGCCACTCGCCTCAAAGTTGAACGATGTGACTTGTCGCGTTTGCTTTGGGCAGTCTGTATCGCAGAAGCGCGCAACTTTGCCATTAAAGCAGCACGTTAGGCTGGACAGATCGTGATTAATTGACCTTTTTCCTTTAAGCCTCACGGATGCATATACCCTCTTCCCTGTCCTTGCTTCACACTGTCGCCTTCGTTAGAGCGCAGCTTATAGCCGGCCGTTCACGCGTATAGCAGCGTCGCCGTCGGCACCGGCGTAAACGCTCTGCTAAATTTAGCGAGAAATTGAATTTGTGCTGAGGTCACGTGATATAAATTGTCCCGCTAAATCTAGCGGAGAATCTGAAGTTGTTCATGGATGACGTGATACCAAGCCTTTGACGTCATTTTTGCCGTTACATTTAGCTGGGAAACTGAATTTGTGCTGAGGGCATCAGGAGGGAAGGAGGAGGAGTAGAGGATGAGGAGGAAAGAAAGAGGAGCAAGAGGAGGAGCAGGGAAGGAGGAGGAAATGAGGGGAGGACGAAAAGCAGATGAGTAAGACGGAAGGAGGAAGAGGAGGAGGGCATACCCTCCCCTCCATACCCTCCCCTCTTCCTCCTCAAGAGCTGCGCTTTAATTTTGAGTTAGAGAAATTTGTAAACGTCTTTCATTTTTTTAAGTGCACCGCCCCGCACGACCGAGGGGGTCGACACACCTTCGCGGGTATTTTTATTGTTTTGTGTCACAATTTTGTTTTTTTTAGGATTGGTAGTATAGCGAACAAACAACGATGAAAACAAATACAACGGCAGAATGCCAATGTGTTTATACGGGAGGAGGCACATCTTGCCTGTCCTTTATTTGTAGTTCACTGAAAACCCTCCAGACGATGCTTTTTACTGGAAAAAGGTTAATTGACGATCTGTGTGACAAAAAGCGCCTTTCTGGTCGGCCTTCTACGGCGATTCACGCTATGGCGTTTTAGAAAAATTGGTTAGGCTTTTACAGATGGTAATAAGAGTAAGTTCAGGCTTTCGACTTCGGAATAATTAAGTTAAAACAAACGAGCCAATGACTTCAAGTTTTTATCGTGGTTTTTAGACACACCATCAAACTTTTCTCTGGCAACTGACTATCCTAGTAGAGACGTCACAGATAGTGAGCATAAAGTGCGCCACCAATGTCCTGGATAAGATATGTTTGTTTTTGAACTAGATTTTTTTACACCTCCTGGCCAGATTTCACAACAATTCAGGGAATTTGCTCGCTTGTATTTTCTTAATTACATCTATTAGAGGGATTCAGCTTTCAAACTGAAATTTTGCAGACCTGCAACCATCATTTCAGCCAGAATTTATAGCACACAAAACGTGATCCCGTTCATGTCCCGCGCTAATTCATTTGTTTCATCACCGCTTGCTTTGTGTATCAGTAACTGAAACGCGCTCCCAGAATGTTTAGCACAGGGGTCGGCAACCTTTCGCAGCGGTAGGCCGGGTCGCCACGAAGTCTTTATGGAGGGGGCCGGACGGCAAGTCGCGTAGAGGGGGAGGGGGGAGAAGACAAAAAGGCAAATAGCAACTGAAGAGTTTCTCTGCCCTAGCATGGGGATGTCGGACAATGCCAATTGGGAGACTTCGTGTTGTGTTGTCCTTCCTTTCCCCCTATTTCATGGTTTTGCCTGAAATAGGAGCGTTCCTTGCTTCTGCGAACCCCATGCGAGTTTCTAAGTGCCGTGTGGCTCTTGGATCTGTGAGAGGAAGCTGCAGCGGGGGGGGGGGGGGGGGGGGGGTTGTTTCTGGGATGTCAAGGGCACAGTAGCGCTTGCAATAGCCACTAGCCCAGCATTCATCATTGTTAAGTCTTTTCTAAGGTCATGCCTGGTGCCCGGGGACCCTAGGTTGCCGATCCTGGTTTAGAAGATGCGCAGAAAAAGACGAAAAAAAGAATTGTGAAGTTTTGTTTTATTAAATTCGAAATAAAACTGTAGCATATGCGTTTCTGAGTGTTACCAATGATTTGTCATACCTGCTCGATTTACGAATAACTTCTTGAGATTGTGCCAAATAAAACCATGTGCCAAATAAATTGAATAAAATGAAAATGGCACAATGTTACACTAGAAGTGCGGCTTGAAAGATCTCAAATCCAATCCGCTATTTGATATATCCTTTCTAGACGTTTTCACGTACATCCTGCATTCCTAGGAATTTATTCTTTGCCTTTTTAATTTCTTTTGCAGGGTGGTATCAACTACGACAACATATCCAGGCTGCAGTACTTGAACCAAGTCATTTCAGAATCGCTAAGAGTATATCCTCCCATTCCAGGGTAGGTGTGCTTGTTTTATAGGAGTGCTACGTGAACCTCGAGTTTATCATATTTCTTTCCTTTATTATTTACATATCATTATTATTATCGATAATAGTATTAACAAAACAAGAAGTCATTAGTCACAGGTATTCCAGTTGAAAGAAGACCAGATGCACTAAAGTTTTAAAATAATATTCAACATTCTCGTGCACATTGCACACCACATATCTTTAAGAGCACAAAGGGCTGAATTGAAATTTAAAATTAACATAAGAAAAAGTAAGACATAGAGCGTTTCACTACCTTATAATATTGAAGTGCTTTTATCGTAATTGTCTAATTAGATACAGAGGTCTCTGAATTACACTGTTCTTTAAGGCTTAGACATTTGCATGTTCAAACGATAGCGCCAAGATGCTGCATGCACCTTAAATATCTTGATTCATACTACCGTCCAGACAACTGAACAGAAAATGTGTGAAGGACTTCAAATTCAACGGCTTTCGGATCCCAAAGGAAACACAGATTCAGGTTCCCGTTCGACTGATACACCATGATCCAAGATATTGGGTCGACCCCGAAGAGTTCAATCCTGACAGGTAAAAGATCAACCTGCCGTAATTGAGGTTGCTGTAATTATAAAAATGCATGGGACTAATTTATTACCCAGAGTAATGACTTTGGATATGTAATCATTAGAACCACTGATCTCAATGACAATTGCTGAATCGCGTTTGACCAGCACCGCCTATGGACGGGAATGCGGCCACGGTCGGCCATCTTTTTGGTAGAGTTATATCATCTCTAGCCATCATAGTAATATGGCGGACAGCGCAATGGCGGCAGGCTGCCATAAAATAGCCGTAGATCTAGTACACTGTATCGTGGGTGATATTTCGTGCTTGATTGAAGTTGTTCGACGAAGCAGATTCTTGAAACCCGGCGTGAACGGTAGCTTCGTCTTTGAAGACCCGGCGAAAGTTCTACGAAAGCGCAGCACCAGGGGAAAGCAGCGCAGCTCGCATCGAAAGCAGACTCCGTAACGCCGTCTGCTTTCGATGCTTATTGCGATGCGTGCTGTGCTGCTTTTCCCCGGTGCTGCGCGATTTCGTGAAACTTTCACCGGATCCTCAGAGACCGGGCTACCGTTCACGCCGGGTTTTAAAAACATGTTTCGTCAAACAATTTCAATCAATCACGGAATATCACCTCCGCTATTTTGATGGCAGCCTGCCACCACAACTGCCAAAACGCCGTCTGCCATGGATGGATGATGGTGGCTGCCAAGTGGCTTCAGCAGCTGTATCTTGGCTAGAGGTGATATAACTCTACCAAAAAGATGGCCGCCAGTGACCGCATTCGCGGAGCGGGCAAACGCGATCCAGCAATTGTCATTGAGATCAGTGATTAGAACAGTCAATATTGACATCACATATAAAGCGTGTCCCTTTGAATATGTACAGGGACAGTTCTACGCAAAAATGAACTACGCATCGCCGAATCTTCATTATGAGGCTAAAGGTATAGCGAGCGGTCCGAACCAAATGCAAAGGTTTCTGAACTAACCATTTTCTTAGAAACACGTTTTCCATGATTCACTAAAAATATCTATGGTGAGGTTGCCCATTTTTGTTAACTTGCGCCATTCAGCTCCACGCGTTTGTGGATTCCATCTAGCGCCATTTTACCATCGCTCATAACTTTTGTATAAGATGACGGTCAGTTTTGAAACTTGCCATCTTGTTGGGATCGCTAGCGTTACATTTAGGCAGAGGACGAACGTTCGGCAATGCGTAGTTAATTTTTACAATAAAAAAACTCATAAAAACGGTTATTTTTTGCACTTTGTACATGTAACCTCGTTGCGAATACTAAATCATTTTCGATGTCTTCATAGCTGTACGCGTATTTTACTAAGCGATAGCTTGAGCAATCTGTCACTAGAAGGGAGTTCAAGACAATTCGTTTTTCGCTTCTTGAAAGCGTACACGTGGGTATTTTTTAACTGCAGTAGAGATCATTTAGTAGGTATTTGCTACTTAAATTACTACTACTACTATTAAAATGTAGTAAAGTGTAATTTAGTAATTTAGAAGGGCATGCAAATACAGCCGCTCATTGGCCATGCTTGAGTCGACCAATACAACCTAAAAAATTCAATGACAACGAATGTCCTTCTCTTTCTCTGTGGAACGACTTTCCTGTCAGATAGCCCAACTCTGCAACGCACCTCGCGCTACGGAACCCAAGGATCCTGGGTTCAATCTTAATCCCTGCCCGTTTCGATCTGGACAAGCATCGCATGAATGAGTAGTGCCTGGTGCACGTTAAACACACCGGGCAAGCGGTCGCACTGACCAGGTTAAATTTCCCCTCTGCAGTGGGTAACAATAACTGAATATTACTGGCACGCTAACCTTCTTCTCTATAAACAACTGCCGACTAATTTTGCAGTGCACCTTTCTATAAATATTACAGGGCCTCGAGGTCATCCCCAGTTGCAATGGGTGACGCAGGGTATTGTGGGGATGTCTGAATGTGGGCTCAAGGCCGATTCTGGCGCTTTTGTATATCTTAGAAGCGGCGCGATGTACTCCTCTTTATCTTTGAGAGTTCATAATGAAAAGATGATTGAACAATGTTTAACAAAATTTGGCATACCTTATCGTTTTTGGAGCGCAGCTCTTAGGCGCCCGTTTCCGGCTTGAGCGGCGTCGCCGTCGGCGTAACCGCGCGTTGCATGCGACTCAGGTTGCATGCAACCCGCGCTGCATGCAGTTCAGGTTGCATGCAAGCCGCGTTGCATGCAACCCGTCGACGTCGGAATAACCGCGCGTTACATGCAATGCAACCCAGGTTGCATTCAGTCCAAGCTGCATGCATCCCGCCGGAGTCGCCTGGTTGCATGCAACCCGGCGACGTTCCCGAAGTCACGTGACCCCCCCCCCCCCGCGGTCATTTGACCCCCAGGTCACGTGTCCCCCAGGTCACGTGGCCCCCCAGGTCACGTGGCCCCCCAGGTCACGTGACCCTCCTCCCGAGGTCACGTGACCCCCCCCCCCCCCCCCCCCCAGACCACGTGACCCCCCCGTGCCTTCCCCTCCTCAAGAGCTGCGCTCTAATTCGGCGTTACAGGGAGTTGTAAACGGCTTTCATTTTTTTTTGTCCTTTAATCTTTTGTGTTCTGAAAACAAAAAAATGTCAGAGTAACATTAACTTCGTTTCTAGTCACTTGTACTATTACAGAAACAGTACAACGGATCAAGGCCTCCGAGATTTTTCGCGCCCTGTCCGCGCAGCTTAGGCCATGTTGGATTCGCCGGTAGAGACTGTTGCTGCGGGGCGCTTGGTGGCGCTCACAATCAAATCAAACAGTATAAAGGAATATCCGGAAATACTCATAGTCACCATTGTCGTCGGTCTACGGACCTTGGGAGCAGTGGGAAATGTGCTCCCCGCCTCTCACCGAAACATGTATATTTCTGGCAATTGAGGTCAAAATTTGAAAGTTCATCATTTAATGCGCCAAAGCTATAGAAAAAATATCTGTGCACTTCAGTGAAAGCTCCGAAAGCAGTTGTCATGCATAACGACAACATTTGTTTTGCTTGTTCTGATGGCCGGTAGGGTATCAACTTATGACTAATATAGATACAGAGTAAATCTTGCATTATGAGGTATCATCCAGCCAAACAGCGCAAAGACCGAAGCAGGGAATAAAAATTACTTATCAGCAGTGATCAACCTACTTATCTCTATTCTGATGATGAGAACATTGAAAATGCGACCTGCGTTCCGGGGGATCACACTTGACAGCGCGCTTGCAGCCGATTTTGTTTCTGTTTCTGGTCGGGTTATAAGCGCCGCATCCGGAGCTCTGAAGACCTGGCTTGGGTCGCTTTCTCTGCTGGGCAGCGGAGCATTGGTACAGGCTAAAAAAAGCCTTCCGAGAAATCTCGGTGATCTTGAACAGATCGTCAAAATTCAACTAGCAGGCGGTGATGGCGCCACACATTTCCAAAATAGATTTAATCCCTATGCCTACCGAAGACAACATAGATTTAATAAAGTCATTGGGTTTTAGAGACAGCGAAGGAAAAGTGGAATTCAAGACAGTAGAGATTACCAAGCAAAGATTAAGTGAATGGTGGCAGAAAGCGAGAGAAAACTAGGTATTTTCTTATTAACGGATGGCAAGGAGGGTTTTTAGCTTCACTTTCTTTTCAGTGCGGAGTGGTTATAGTTTTCACATTTAAATTTCTAAGCTTAAATGGCAAGACTAAATGGCTAGATGGCGCAAGCTACCGCCTAATTCAAAGGACTCAGTCGGATTCATCCATCCATCCATCTATAGATTGTTGTATCTGATCTCTCTGCCGCGTATCATTCGACGCGTTAATTGGGACACAATGCCCATTCAAACATTCACGCAGTGCTTGATTCCAATCCTTGGCATCGCTTGATATAACTGTGATGACGTCAATGCATTAGTGTACAGGCTTCGGCTATTCTAGGCGGTGTTGGGCAGACCGTCCGAACAGGAGGGTTTCATACGCCGCATGCTTTCGGCGCAAACGCGAGCAACATCTCTCCTTACTGCGTTCCTCTAATAGTGTACGCTTCCAACAAACGATGCCAGTGTCCTGTATCCTTTCGATAACCCTTTCAGGGCTAAGCTGACAGTGAGTTGGAGGTTACGTGCCCCATGATCCATTCATATGTCAATCTCTCGCCACATGATCACGCTCCATCTCATGCCCCCGAAAGAACAGGGTGAAGCAATGGATGGGAGGCGGCGGTTTGGTCTGCCGAGAGCGTAGCTTCTAATGCATTGTAAGCTTATGAGTGAACGAAGTAACGTATCCACTTGCTCACATTTCCGTTCAACGACGGAGGACCTCATAACTTTTTTTGTATGGAGTTCCCTTACTCTTTCAAATAATATCCGGCGCAAGCTTTATATCGAAATGTATCTTTTTTTTTTTTTTTCAACCAGATTCAGCCCGGAAAACCAGAAAACGATTGAGCCATCGGCCTACATGCCTTTCGGCATCGGACTTCGGATCTGTCCAGCGGCGCGGTTCGCCGAAATTGCACTCGCATTAATTTTGTCTAAGATTGTGGGCAAGTTCAAGTTGCATCTGAGCGACCAACCAGACAAGGCAAGGCGACATTCTGCGAAATCCCACAAGGCCACACGCGAAATTCAGTATGCTTTTCCTTGCACCTCCCCTCCCCCTCCCCTTCCCTTTCCCCTCCCTCTCCGCTCTCCTCCCCCCCCCCCTTCCAACCGACAGCAATGCGTATAGCCACTAGCACGTGATTGTGAAGAGAGTGAGAGGGCAGTGCAGTTAATTGTCTACCCTCGCCCGCTCGCCGTCTCCTATACAGTTACTCTATAAAAAATGTCTATTCCCCGGCTTTTATTGTTACCCAGGTGAAAGGGGCCAACTACAGCAACTAAATAAGCTACGCTTCAGAGTAGCGACGCTTAGCCACCTTGGTGCTTCAAATCCTGGTTGGCAGTTATCCGATGCTTTATCTGAAATCACAAGAAACGCTTTTACACCCTCCACTTATGTATATGCAGTTCGCAACAGAGCAAAGCAATATTGTGGGAGCTTTCCAAAACCGAGTATAATGCTGAGGATATCGCACTTATGAATCATGACGATGGGCAGTGGCGTCTGCTCTACACTAAGCACCAAAATGGCGGCGCCTCCACAATGGCAGTAAACAGAGTGCCGATACTCTAAACGTACTTCATTTGGTGGCTCTAGGGCTAAACTCATGGGCTGATGCCGCAATGCACCGATGCTGCCGTAGGTCAAGGGAATTTTAGTCGTTGTGCACGTGCGACAACCTCGCTGGATCTCTGCGCTTGCACAGCACAGAACGGCACGAGCCGTATCGATTACTGCCGCCTGCCTCCAGTGAACTAATGTTATGGCGGCTTCACGCATGCGCCGAACCCTTGGTGAGATCGGACTGTTGTCTTCGAACAAATGATGCTTCTGTGTGTTCACTCAGTAGAACAAACCCAGTAAGCGCGGTTCATCGGCATATTTTAGCGAATGAGAAGTAGCGAATACACTTTCGGCCTTGTAATTTTGAATTGCAGCAGAGCTCCCCGCATAATTTTTACGCACTCAGGCTCCAAGCGCGTGCTTCATATATAAAGTCTCAAGCGTGATTAGGATTATTCGTGCAATGCTGATATTTCTCAACTAAAAAGAAGTGGCTTGCCATGGGCTCTTCCCTCGAGCGAGCTCGCATTCTTTGGTCATTATTATATATCAACTTGAATTCTGGGTATGCTTTCAGAAATATAGAACGTCAGTGCACTCGCACTTGTAATCATTTACTGACGAGCAATCAGCTTAGCCTATGAGTATGTCATGCAATATAGCCTCCCAATGGTCACGCGGTTTGATAGCAAACTGAGTAGATCCCCATGATGTAACGCAGTATTAATTAGGATATTTTCTCTTTCAGAGAACCATCAAGTATGCCTCGCCAGTGAGTCTTGCATTCGCCGATGGGGGAGCTTGGGTGTGGATGGAGAAGATATGAAGACATCAAAGTCGAGCTTAAAGTTAATTGAAGGATTCGCAGCGCTCAAAAAGAAGACAAAAATGACAGTATTTGTGTACACTCGGCGTTTCGCTGAAAAAAAAACAAAAAACAGAGTTAATGTACTAGATTTTTAAAATTTTGTTCAATCCAGACACGTCAAACAGAAAATATATATTTACTGTAGGAGAAAGCTGGCATATATTCGATCGATCCTGATGTTGCACATTATTTAGATCGACAACGTCTATCATAAATACCGTCTGTTTATTCCCTAGAACCGTCCGAGTGATTTTCAGCTTTTGGAATTACTTCTGCAATGTACACGAGAGAAACATATTCGCAAGTGACTCTCTTAAGCACGTTCAGTTTAGATACCATTCCGTTTAGATTTTGGACGCTCTACTTTTTCTATTATTGTTGCAATTACTTTTTTATTGTTGTCGTCGCATAAAGAACACGATCGCCAATGACAGTCTTAACCCGTCGTAGCTACAAGAACATGCAGTATTAAAAAAAAACACTGAAATGCTTCCGTTGAATATGTCAACAGCCTGTAGGAAATAACGCCCGACCTTTTAACATTCAAAGACATTACTTCATGTTGTTTTTTCTTCATTAAAGATAACTAAACTTTTTTTTCTAAAAACGTGTGCCTTTAAAATATTGCTTGTGTTCTTAAAGGAATGCCTTCAAGCTTAAAGAAAAGACAAGAAACCTCCCTTCATAGAAAAAAAAACAACGTGGTGATTGCATGACCGAGCCATCGTTTTATTTGACTAATTTGACTAAGCACACCAGGATTAGTTTGCAATGAACAGGGGTGCTTTTTGTTTTGGGCTTTACGCTGAAGGAGTGTTTTTACATATTATCCGAGAAAAATGTGAGTGCTGCTGACCTGTCAGTCATTCTGCTCTTTGACGTAAACGGCAGGTGCATTAGAATTTTATATTCTTTCGGAAAGCTCATATACATACCCAGTATTTAGGAAACCAATATATGCCAAGATGTTTAAAAAAAAGAAACTCAACAATACTTTGGCATCGGCCTTTTGCAAACAAGGTTTTAATTTATGTTTTACTCTCATCTTTGATATTTCAAACTGTCGAGGGCCTTCACGTACAGTAAATCGTCAAGAATCGCTGAGTTCGATTTATCTCACCTCTGACACCGGTGCAGAAAAGTGTAGGGCGGTGTACTCCCGGTCGTATCTTTACACACAAGCAGGAAGTCAACTGCCCAAAACTTCTCCGCACCGGTGAAGGAGGTGGAGGCAAATAGATAGAAGCTAATGCCAATCATTTTTACAAAAACGCGCAATTGGTATGCTAGTGTACCGCTATTTCCAAGCGGTAACATCATCTGTCTTTCGCAATTTACCGATCATGACATTTCTTTCTTTGTCAGAATACGGTCTCTGCGCCAATCAGGATTATGACGAGCACAGTTATTGCCCGCTTCATTAATTGATACAACTGACAACAGTAAAAGCGTGACTGACGGACGATTATTGTTTTTCTTATCTAATAACCATCTTGTGAAGTCCCCTTAGCATATAATTGGATATAAGAACTAGAATTGCTTAGCATTGGCAATGAAAAAGTCAGACATTAAAACCACTTTTTTTTTCTTTTCTACATGAACTACATTCTTAGTGAGTTTGAACTACCTTACGGTATTACGTCTCTATAGTACGACACGTGTTTGGCTGTGTTTTCAGCATTCTGTGCTTGCCCTTGTGGCGTTTACATAATATCCCATCTTTGTTGGTACGTACATATTTGTAATGACATTTAAATAGCCTTGTGCTGAGAATCCCAGATTCATTATGTGTGGTTTCCACGTTTGTATTTTATGGGAAATAAAACAAACTAAAAGGTTAGCCGTGTTGCTTACGAGACCCTGGTTATGCCTAGCTTACATGTCTAGTTTAGAGGAGCCTGGTTAGACCCGTTATGGAGCATGCGAAAAAATTGAATGGGATACAAATACCGCTACAAGCTGTTTAAAATGTAAAAAAAATACCAAATAAAAAACTAACATAAAAGAAATAAACGTTTGCTCGGAGAATTAAAAACAAGCAAAAAGGGGGCAATGGTGATGACGTTTAGCTTAATGTTGGCCACGTCCACGCCGTAGCATTGACTGCGCTGTTGTTTGCGCCTCAATTCGCCCTGCTCGAGTCTGCCGATTTCGGTAACTTGGCGGGGCGCAAAGTTTGCCGGACCGTTTTAAAAACATTTAGACACAACTACGTCGTAATATTTGACGTGTGGCTTCCTAGGTGATACTAAAGAGGACTGCATTACTGTTTCCCAAAGACGCAAAGTGAAGCGGATTTGCCAATTGAATAAATACTTAGCCTAGGAAAAAATATTTTTTACATGGTTAGAACAGCCATGTCCCAAAAAAATGTTTGTGGAAATTTTCTTTGCCAAATAGTTTGGCCACAATGCCCATTTTTTGACTTGCGGCAGAAATCGAAATTGTCCACCCTTGGGATGATGATGATAGCGTTCGTACTCAACTAGAGTAAGATCTGCGTTCGCTGGACCTCAGAGCCAGACATGTACACGTTACCCACAAAAAGAAACTCAATACCATTACTCGATCGTTACTCTGTCAAAAAGTAACTAAATGCGTTACTCGTTACCGATCCTCAAAAGGGAAAGCGATATTAATGCGAAAGAATTACCTGTCAAATGGAGCGAAGCCGGCGTTTTCTGTAACCGTCTGTAGCAGAACGACTGCACCTACAAGCGGAATTCTCATTGGCTGCGACGCGTGATATCAGATGCTTCGTCACAAAAGCATGGACTCAAACAACGAAAAAAAAAATATCGTTTTGTTTACGGTTACGATTACCTTTTCCTGTTGATATCGCTTTTGTTTCGGTTTTTTATGGTTTTAATTTCCACGCTTTCGGTTACCGGTTACACTTTCTAAAAACATTTTTTCCCGGTTCCCCCGGTAATTTGCTTTAATGAAATGCTAGATAGACGTTTTACAACAAACGGTTCCGAGATATTCAACAACGGGACATTAACAATAGAAATAACTCAAAAACGTCTTAGTACTTCTAACCGGTCAAAAGATGCACACGTTTCAAGCTCCAACACTTGTTCACTATATCTAATTACATTACTTAGTTTGATACCCCAGCACACATATCACCCCCGCTACTCGGGGATCATCGCATTCTATATATTAAAATTAAAAATAAACATCGCTACTTTGTTGTTCGACAGCGTTTGTAAACAGCCGTCAGAAAGTTCCCACAGGGTGCTGGCAGAACCATTCGCACCTTCGTGTCGCTATATAGTTCATTGCAACCTATGATATGAAGGTGAGGCTTCACCCACATCGAAGGAAGGAGCAGAACTATAGCCCTCCCCTAGTAAAATACTGCCAAGCAGAATAAACTCATAAAATTGCGAGCTGGGTTATTTATTTTACTTATTTATTTTAAAAATACTGCAGGCCATTTCTCTGGCCCAAGCAGGAGTGACGAAAAATACAACATATGGGTACAGATGAAAAAAAAAATGACAAAAAACAATAATACAAAAGAAGGCAGGACCAATGATGCGGAATGAATTATCGAATTAAATATCGTTCTAGTGCCTGAATTAAATTGGCTGACTCAATAATGGTTTCTGGTAGTAAGTTCTAATCAAAAAAGTGCGAGGAAAGAAAACTGTGCTTAAAGGTATTAGGGATAACGCATTACAGATGGGCTGTAATGCGTTATCCCTAGAGTCTCGTGTTTTTCTTGAACTTAACTGATTCAGATATGGGAGTGTATTTAAGCTTACTTTGGATGTCAGGATGTTGTAAAGAAATAAAATACGACTCATTTTTCGACGTGCATCGAGAGGTGGTTTTTGGTTATTCCTCATAAGTTCAGTGGGTGAGTTCAAGCTATTGTATTTACTTAATGTCAACCTAACTGGCTTTTTTGTACAAGTTCAAACTGGTGGATGTCTTATTTAGTGTGTGGATTCCAAATAACCGATGCATATTCGAGTTTTTATTTGATGAACGTAGGGGTGTGCGAATATTCGCCATTTTCGAATAACGAATCGAATATTACTCTATTCGATTCGCTAATCGAATCGAATAATAATTTTCAAAAGTTTCGAATATTTTTCGAACAATTTCCGAATAATCGTTACGGTGTCGCGCCGCGAAATTCCCTTCACAGGTGTCCCACAACGCTCCGACACGCCTGCCATACGCGCCCGCAAGATGGCAATACGTACCCTCTTCTCCTAGACAATGATTATCATCATTGGGAGCAGCAGTTTCTCTCTATACGTACGTTGCTGTTGCCTCCATTAGGGACCACTGTGTTAAGTATAACCCGCATGAAAGCGATTCGCCAAGAGAGGAGACAGGCGACGTTGATAAGCTTCGCTGTCGCTCGGTCAGTCGCGCGATGAGGCAAGCCGCATGAAAGTGGCGTGGGCGAGCGACCAAGGCGATGAGGACGTTTTCTAGAAAACACCGAGCGACGCGACGAGCGACAGTGAGATATCTCCGTCGCTCGCTGCTGACTCTCGTCGCTCGCTAAATTGCTTACATGCGGTTCAGTCTTTAGGGACCGGTTTCGCACAAGACTGCTCGTGCACGCTTTCGGAAAGCGTGTCATAGAGACGTTTCAGAACTTGCGACGGTACCGCCGCTCTGTATGAGCGAAGTAGAAGTGGTAGAAGCGGGAAGTTGTTCGAAGAGGAAGCGCAGTAGAATGTGGAAGTTTTTCGGCCGCTCCCATGCAACCAATTGAAGAAGATGTAGTATTTAAATGTTTCATCAATTCTATACACACTACCTAGATGGCGCAACTGTTCCACCATTGAGCCCGTGTTATTAGGGTTGCCTCCCCGTGGCGCTTTAACCCCATGTTGTTAACCGTTGAATAAAGAAGTGCGCATTCAACCACCGAGCGCATAGGACCTCTCCCTTTCTTCCGGGGCTCCTGCGCCCACGGCTTCGTCGGTCACCACTTCGGCATGTAAGAACCTCGTCTCTTCCGCAGGCCCACGAAGGCACTGCTCTTCTTTATTTTCACGGGTGACCGCCTTTCTTTATATTGCTACATTTTTGGCGACGAGCATTTACTACAGAAGCCACAACAGCTGCTTGTGTCGAGTCTTTCTTTACACTTTCCATGGTTGTTCCACTTGTTCAATGTGTGAAGATGTTGCTTTTTGAGGGCGCAAGTGGAACAAGACAATGCGTTTTCCCAGAATCTTCTCAGATCAGTGAAAACAAAGTTCCTAGACGTAAGCACACAGGCACATCACGCCCTTGCCACCTTTTTTGATCCTCGATTCAAGGACCTCTGCTACTACAAGGAATAAAAAGAGAATTTAGAGTTCCTAATAAGTACGTTGCTTCAAGATGTAGTACCAGGCTCAAGCGAGCTCTGATTTTATGTTCAGTATCCGCGTGAACCGTGATATTATGTTTAGCATTCTAATAGTTTAGTAGCTTTTGTCTATATTTAATTATATATCGTTGAACTCTAGTCATTATCGTCTAGTCGCGTTTTTACAATAATTTTAATAAACATTTTGTAACATTAAAATAATTTTATAATATATTTGCTCTTCTTTACTAGCTGTCTACTTACTATTCGGAAACTATTCGAAAATTATTCGATTCGTATTCGTATTCGATTCGGTGCCACAATTATTCGATTCGTATTCGATTTGGTTTCAAAAATCACTATTAGCACACCCCTAGATGAACATATTGTATGCAAGGAGCTTAGCACTACTGGGGACGTGTTAGAGCTTTCGTTTTAGAAAACACAGTTTAGCGAAAGCTTTAGAGCAAATATTTCAGATGTGTGTAGACCAAATTAAACGATTAGTAATGGTAACACGTAAATATTTATAGCTAGTAACCTCAGGAATAGCAATGTTGTGAAGGTGAAACCTAAATGAACTTATATGTTTTTTGAGTATTTCTTAGAAGCACAGTTTTTCAATATCAAAATTCATAACCCAAGCCTCACACCATTGTTCTATTTTGATAATAGATTCTTGAAGTGCAAAATGGTCGTCAGCAGTGGTGATGTCTTTAAAAACAATACAATCATCCGTAAACAGTCTTATGAAATCAGACCGAGGAACCACTTGAGTTAGATCATTTATATAAATAAGGAACATGAATGGTCCCAGAACACTTCTTTGGGGCACGCCGGAAGTGACAGCTAGAACATTTGAAACATGGCCATTAACATTAACAAAGGGCTTACAGAACTCTAAAAACTAACATCCACTTGTCCTTAATCATCGAGTATCGCGAGAAATTTATGAACAGTCGTAACCAGTTGCGTGACGGTGGACATTCCCTTCCTGAATCCATGCTCCTTAGGCGCTAAGATACCCGTTTCGGGTAAGACGCTCTTAATACAACCGGCCACGACGTGTTCCTATAACTTGCAGCAAGTAAAACTAATTGATATTGGCCTAAAATTAGACACGAATAAATTATTTCCTTTCTTGTGAATCGGTACAACTCGAAGCTCTACTCTGCAGTCACCTGGCACTTCTCCGGCAAGTATGGAAACTTGAAAAATCTTAGTACAAAATACAGCTAACTGTAGTGCATAACGTTTTAAAAAGGCATTGGGTAGACCGTCTGAACCAGAACTCTTTTTGACTTTCAGTTTACGCAACGTGAACAGGACACCTTCGACTGAAATTACAGGAACCTCGAGAAAACTTATAGGAGGGCCCGGTACCCCGTTGTCGTCGTTTGGACTAAATACGCTTTGGAAATATTGGTTAAAGGTTTCGCTATTTTATTGCCCTCGTGACAAAGTTGCCACCCACTTTAATTTTTGTTAACACTTTCTTTTTGATCCCAGATAACGCCAAACTTTCTGTGGGTCGCTTTTAATGAACTCGGAAAGCGTGATATTAAAATAATGTGTTTTTGATAAAGTTACCTTAGCCACGAAGTACTCTCTTGCAGTGTTATGTTGCATTCTACGCCGCTTCAATTTACGTGTAGTCTGAACGATTTCTCGGCTAATCCAGGGGTTTGGGCGTTTAGTACGTACTTTCCTCAAAGGGACAAAGTCTTCGATATAAAAATTTATAGCTTCCTTAAAATGTTTCCCCAAGCCGGAAACCCTTTGCTCGAAGTTAATATTTAACTTATCATCAAGGAAATTGATTACGTTGACATCGCTAGCTAGGTCATAGTCTTTAATATTCAATACAGAATGATTCCGCGTACTTCCAACGTGTCTAGCAGTCCAACAAAAAAAAACAAAAAAACTATGATTTGAGATACCAGGTTCAACAACAAGCACTCAATTGAGAAACATTTGACTAACAAAAAAAAAATAGATCTCAAAGAGCATTTTCACGGGTGTGCTCACAACCAATTTGATTAAGGTTTACGCCAGCATAATGTCTAAGATTCTATCGCTGCAATTAGACATTCCATATGCCAGCTGCTTCCAGTCGCTGCAATTAATCCCATAGGCCAGTTGGTCTGTCGTATTTTGGGACATTGATGATTTGATGGTATGATAATTTGATGGTGTGATGGTCTGTTGTATTTTCGGACATCTTATAGCCTAATGGTTTGATGGACTGTTGGTCGGTATGAATTTCGAATTACACATATGTACCGGCAGAAGACAAAAATTCCATTAAAGTCAATTGATAAAGATTCTGTGCCCATTATTATTTCAAAAAGCAACACCCGAAGCGTTTGGGTACCTTCCGAGATATCCGGAAAAACCTGAAAGCAAAGTTTGTATTTTGGTTATGGCATGCCACCATTTCTATTTACAAATGATTGAACGTTGAATTATTAAAACGCAAAAACAAAACGGAACAGAAAATGCGCTTATTCCACTCACTGCCTTCGAAACTACACTACGCGCAGCAACTTCATCGGTGTCCGTTGAGTGGCTATTTACACTCTGTCTCCATTGTTCATGCTCGGCATGACGGCGTCGTGCGACAGCGTGCAGTACACTAAGGCTCGTCGGCCCGAGAATGCGGTAAACCTCGTAGTACAGCATTCGCGGCTTTGTAAACGTTCTTCCTCGCAAACATTTAGTTCACAGTACAGGTGCGCCTAGTAAATAAATTTCCTGTCAAGCAAAGTAAGTTTTTCCGCACATTCTCTGCCACTTAGATCGTAAACATGATCTACTTGACCGTACAAAGCGGATCAACAAATTGTTTCACCAACGGACAATAAAACAATTTAAAACCAAACTATGGTTGAAGAAACGTACCTGAGTCTATAAGAAGGTGTCTTCGTTACCTTTCGAGCATTCTAGGACAATTGTTTGAGGCTGATTATTACGGATTGAACGTCCCTGTTATCAAGCCACGCTGTTGTCAGCTTTCCACATCGAATGTAATTCACGCATGCACGACGTCGTGAGATCATTGACGCCTTCTCTGGGCCCCAGCTGAAACCTTCCGAATATAGCCAATTTCTTTCCACCACCGAAATATGTCATGAGAAGCACCATCAGTCCTTTTTGCGTTCTGATGTTCTATCGAGATATCCTGAGGGTCTCACCCGGGCAACATCAAAACGTTTCGATAATTTTTCAGTCACCACAAGAATCATTTGACCGTCTCTGAGCTACAAGAACAAAAGCCTTCAATCGTCCTATCAGCCACCATCAGAAAATGTTTGGTGGTCCATCAAACACCATCAAGTAAACCTGCCGGACCATCAAAGAAGTCTGATGACCATCCAAGAGGATATGTTCGGCCATCAGATAAGTTTTGTTGAACCATCAGGAAGGTGTTATGGTCCGTCAAGAAGGTGTGATGGGCCGCGATGAACGTGTGATGGTCTATCAGAAAGTGTGATGGACCATCAGACAAGTCTGATGGGCCATCAAGGAATTTTGATGGGCCATCAAACATTTCTGATGATATTTTCGATCGGGAATTATCTCTTGCTCTATACTTCTTCCAGGGAGCAGTATCACATCGCACACTCCAAACTCTTGTTGAAAAAGAAACGGAAAGTAAATTTATAACGAGTTAAACGATTAGAAAATGACACCTGGTGGATGTCGCTAAAGCCTCGTTTGTAACATCCAGTCTTGGAACATTGACTACTAGTGACGATGCCTGTCTCGCCAAGATTCACTGAATGTTTCCAGAGTAACAAAACTCCCAAGCTTCGTTTCAGAACTGAGTCGCGGTGCAGCAGCCGCAATCTCAAATATGGCACAGTACCTTATGCGGTCGAAGCGAAGCGTGTACAGTGCAGTGTTTGTTCTCCTGTAAGCTCTTCAATCCAAGTACCCGGCCTGTAGCGACACTTTATGGTTTGTTTTTGTTGAAATGTTTTACTTCGTTTCGAGCGGTGCGTGACTTGACCCTTGCCGCTTTCATCTCCCTCTCTCTCTCGCCTCAAAAGACATCGAAGTCGAGTGTTAGGCTTAGCGCCTGAGGCGTAGAGTTTGAAACGCAGCACCAGCGCAACCGGAGCGAGTAAACGAGCCGGCAATCTCCTTCGGCGAACCCAATTAACTGCCGCTTGTTATTAATTAACAACTACCCGGGTATCTCCGTAGCCGTGGTAACGCGGAAACGTTTTATATACGTTTTTATTGTTTTGGGCCGACCTTCATGATGGTCGACTGAAAACTCCTGCCAAACCAGCCAATCAGAACTGCATTCTGCACGATTGATTTCCGGTAAGCGGACTGAATAGAATTTGGTACTCTGAGAACATTAGGTGACTCTTCATCGGTTCTCACTTTCATACCATTATTCGTGGAGGCCAGAAGAGGGGAGGGCATAGAGAGCGTGAGAAGCGGTTACCATCGGTCTCACAAAACAATAGAGGATCACACCACTTTCACACGTCATCTCTCTATGTCAGCACTCCTTAGATGGCTTAACCCCCCTTTATATTGACAGTTGACTGCAAAGCGAGAAGTGGACTCGACCATCATGCCCACACATAAATATACCAAAAGAAGTATCGTCCAGACCCTCGAAGACGGTGCTCTTAGCCTCGCGCCGGGCGCTTTTCTGTGGTGCCTCAAGAGTGTGCTAGAATCAGACTTGTACGTAGTTCAACTACTTTACTCAAGTTACTGTAGTTTAACTACTTTTCTGAGTAGTTTAGTAACTTTCAATTACAATTTTATTTAGGTACTTCATAGTTTACTTCAATTACCTTTTTTGAGTAACTTTTACTCAATTTACAAATTACTTTCGAATTTTAGTGGTTGTTTTGATTATCAACAAACATGCATGCACAATGGAGATAAGATGTTCGAAGATCAGCTCATATGTGCAAAGTGGGGGAAGCATGTGACGTAGGAAAGGGGGGGCGGGAAGAAAATTGTTTGTAGAGTCCGAAACTCCCCCAAACGTTTCACAAGCCCCCCCCCCCCCCCCCCCCCCCCCCCCCATTGCAACAACACTGCTACGAGGCGCGGGGAGCGAACAGACACGACGCAAGAGAGGCCGAGTAACTGCGGGATTTGCGCCGAAGACGCGTTTTTTTGTGTCCCGAAGCTCAAGGAGACTCGACCCTTTTGAAGAAAGGGCTGGTCCCCTCTTCTCCCTAACGTAGAAACTCTTGCCCACTACAGGAGGTGCACCTACTGCATCCTCACTCAAAGGAGGCTACAAAATGCAGCACCTACTCTCTGAAGTTCATCTGGTGCTCCCGTAGTTTGTGCTGTACTCGAAGAATCGCGTGCTAAAGGGCAACGCAAAGATTACCTTTTTGCGTTGCCTTTCTTCCCAAAACTCAGAATAGGGAGATCTTCAAAGATTCATAGATCGTTCAAAAAACCTGTAGTAATTCCAAAATGGTTTTTATATAAAAATAATCAAGAAGCAGTGTTGGGAAGTACTCTATGTACATGGTAATTAAAGTACTACTGTTTAGAAAAATTGTACTTTACTTGAAGTAAATTTTCTGAGCATGTACTTCTATTTTTCGAGGAAAGTAAAACTCCCAACTTCAATGTACATTCCTCGAATTTGAAAACAAAAAACAAATGGCGGTATCGTCGCGTGAAAATGCGCTCTTTCGAGACGTACATCTGGTCATTTCTCTAAGTGAAGTAAGGACGGCTGTAAGATCGATGGAAATAAGTGCCTTTAAGTTGATTGTGTCAAATAGCTCGTCAGCGAGAGTAAAACAACAGCTCTGCGGCGACTTGACGTTATGTGATATTTGCTGCCATTTATGTAAAAAAACTGATGCGCCTCCGCTTAACCCTGGAGCAATAGATACCGGTTAAAAAAACACAGTATAGGTAATGGAAGGGCATCATGAAAGATTGTGTTAAAAGTGCTTGTACTTTACCGTGAAATATATTGTATTTATATACGGTACTTCATGTACATTGCACCCGGCGTACTTACTACTTTACTTGAAGTACATAACCTCTCATTTACTTTGTAATTTACTTCAAGTCCTTTTTAGATGTACTTTATGCAACAGTGTAAAGAAGCAAACAATGTCTAGAAAATGAAGCTCAGACAGTGCTAAACATCAAAGTACAAATGACACATTCGCAGTACATTATTGACCAAACAAACAAGAAAGTACAAAACAATTAGGCACGTCGTAGAAGCAGAACTAGCTATTAAAGCATTTCTGTGAAAAAAAACAAGCCGATTCAAATTTGGCTAGCACAATTTCGCTAACGGATCAAAACCTCTGTACATGCTTTTTTACCATAAGAAAACATAAAAGTAACTTCAAATGTAATTCGCTAATTTTTTACGGTAATTAGTAATTTTCTCAATTACTTTCTCTTTGAGTAATTTCTACTCTCCTCAAATTACTTCTGACGTCAATACTTAGTAACTTAACTTAATTACTTTTTTTGAGCTGTTATTGAGAATACGCAAAAATTACATGGGATGCACATACCGCTACAAGTTGCTTTAAACTTTAAACTAACCTCGGCGACTAGCATACAGACTTGTTTTTAACACATATTCCCGCACTTATTCTCATATAGAAGTATGGGAAGTTCCAAATATTCCAGCCATGTTGTCGAGAGATAAGTTCGAAACAAAAATTACTTCTTTTTCCAAATTAATAATAAGGACGTATATATTAAGAAGTCAGATTTATTTTAAATTCGTGCAACTAAATGCTCAAGGCATCATCACAGCATGTGCATCCCATATCCATTTCTGCGAAATGATTGTTTTAAATTCAGTTTTTTTTCTTAAAACCATTTACGACTGGAATATACGCCACCTGGCATCACTGTGTCATCAACATCACTTAGTTAATTTCTTGAGAGCATTGAAAATATTATTGTTTCTGCCACCATTTAAATGCCACTCTATTTGTTCATTTTGTAGTAATGTAGTAGAACTTTTTTGTATGATGAAGTTTTGAAGGATGCGTAATTATGTCAGTTAAGTTCCGTTTTGTATTCAACGAGAAACTTAATTATTCGTTAAACTCTTTTTTGTATCGGTGACTTGTATATACCGTTTTTACATAATTTCTTCACCCTGTAATAGCCCTAAAATGGCTGACGGTATCAATAAAAGAAGTGATTGTATTTAACCCGACACAAGCGCAGGAAAAAAAAAACATTTTTGACAGTTATAAAAACGGGGAAACAACGTTTCTTTCTTATATAACAGGAGGGTGATATAGGGACGGTGCTATAAGGTGATATAAAGAGGCTGACATGCATATAATGAGGGTGTTTAGAAGGAGGGAGATTAAATGACACCTATAGTTCAGGTTGTTCTTCGTCCCTATTTTTGTTTTTTTCTTTACCGCTGTCAAAACCTTGCTTCTTTTTCCCCAGTCTCGGGTTGAGTTCATGATGGCAAACTTCCACCAGCTCGTCCGCGCACTGAGAGTATTTACGAGGTTAGGTTTGGTAGGCTCTGTTGGTGGCCTATTTGTGCCTAATCGGGCGGTGAAACTGGGATATATCTGATATATGTCTGTCTGCCTTCGAGCCGCAACTGTTCTCTGGGCATGTTTTTTTTTTCTTTTTTTATTTCTCTTTACCTCTCTCTATTTCTCAACTTGTGTTTGTTTATTTGTTTCCTGTAATGGTGAATAAATTCACGTGAGTTGGAGTCAGTCGGCTTGTGGTAAACGTTGTTTCTATTTCTCTTTCTTAAGGCCCGTTCACACTCTTGCAACCGAGTACGACCGAGAGAGACCAGACTGGTTTTTAAGCCTCTTGCGACCTCTTAGGACCGGATGCGCTGCAGCGGTGCTGGTCCTAAGAGGTCGCAAGAGGCTTAAAAACCGGTCTGGTCTCTCTCGGTCGTACTCGGTTGCAAAAGTGTGAACGGACCTTTATAAATACATGTACTATTGTGTTCGAATGAAATGCGAGCAGCGACGGAACTTCCAGCGCACCTCCGGCACAGCGTCGAAGCTTGAGTTGTGCTGAGCGAGGTGCAAACACATCGGAGTAGGACGCACACCCTCTCGCAGCATTCTATATACTCTCCACCCCGCAGTTTTATCAGTTTCCAGGAGCTTGCAGGAGGCGCGGCATTTGTTGACGGCCTCGCGCTCATGTGTTGGCATTTCGTTCGAACCAGATAGTACGCAAATATTAATGAGTACTCGCTTACCCGAGCGTATCCAGCAACTATTCAGGGTTTTGAAGATTCAAATCCACCTCAAAGTTAAATATTTTGTTTTCTATGGCGGCAACTGTTATGGCGCATTCCCACTGGCTGTTGAGCCGTGTTTGCGAATCGGTTGCGGATACGATTCGCGAGCGACCCCGTTCAGACACGCCAAGACGCGGTTGGCGGTTTGTCGGAGATCGCTCGTGATCTTTCGAGACTTGTGTGTGGCAACCTTGTTTCACAAACCAAAATACTGTTTAATCAACGGTCCAAAGACAACATTCAACTATTCTGGTACTGGAGGTTTTTCTTGAGGATGTTCGCATGCATCACGAGTTCAGGCAGCGGAAAAAGAGACATGAACTCGTAAAACCTGTTTGCGATTCCGTCGACCTCGCACACAAGCAAAGCCCAGCTAAGCGCGCCTTGCTGATTCAGAAGAGAATGCCCCCAACCCTTTCTTTGAAGCGGACCCTTCCCGCATGAGTAGCTGACTTAGTTTGGGGGATAGTAGAGTCACTGAATACTGTGTCAGAGTACCGCATTCCCAATCTTTAATGCTTTGCCGACCACAGTCCCACTCTAGCCGAGTATGTTTCCATTTTCTGCAGCATTGTTGAACGGCAGCAGTCACGTGTGCGTCACTATTATTATCACTTTTTGTAATCTTCGCCATGAGCCGCCACACTGAGTCCAGCCAGCTTCTGCTGCAACGCTCCGGGTCGCTTCTCAGCCAGGTAGCGCGGTGGCGCATGTATTTCCGTAAAATCACATCTTAACGTTCCGTATTTCGCGACTCCCATATGCCTGCTTGCTGTGCCTTCGTGTGCCGGAGCAGGTCAGAGAACGGCAAAAGACACTTCCGCTTCCCGTCAGGCAAGAACGCTAGTGTGAGAAGTGTTGGGCTTGCCATCATAAAACGAAATAATTCCAAGCCCACTGCAGGAAGCATGTATTGTGAGGTGAGTGCATGTCACTGGTCTTCTGCGCGTATTGCTGTTCGCCTCGCAGCCTATCAGTCTGCTTCGACTGAGCTTTGTTAAGCACGAACGATACTGGGAAGTGCGGCTGCTTCTGAATAAGAATTATATTGCAGTCCTTTTAATTCAAATTGCTTCGCTTAATTCGTACGAAACGTAAAGAAAATACATGTAAGGAATACATGTAATGCATGCACAATTCGAAGCACGAACGTCCGCGTGACTCATAACGCAATTTAAGCAAACAGTCTTGCGTGAATGGGCACTGAGGCGGTTGTCATTTTGTTTTATTACATTGCTGTTTTTCTCTTTTCTGGTACAAAAACATTGGCAGGTTGATACTTTAGACACATGTTACGGATAAAAAAAAAACAGGGCACGGGAGGGCAAAAAAAAACATTCTTTTCGTGTAAGGCTCGTCAAATTATGAGGCGCTGGAGAAAACAAGCCTTCTTTCTGCGTTAAGTCCTTATTTCGAACTCTTTTCGTTCGGTTCTGCCCATTAAAAAGCATGCGGGAAGCGCTTCAGCGCGCACCTCGTATCGTAGCGACGTAGTGTTCTTCCGCACCATAAAGACCGTCTGCTTTCATCGCCGTCACCATGGCATACGAACGCCAAATTACCTTTTTGGACGGCGCGTTTATAACTTCGCGGCGACAGTCTGCGGCTGCTCATTACAAAACTATTAAACTGTGGCTAACACACGGTGTTTGGAAAATAGATGTTCGTTGTAATGGCGACGGCGATGAAAGCAGACGGCCTTTATGTTGCGGAAGAACACTGTGGCGGAGCGATACGAGGTATATGCTGAGGCCCTTTCCGCATGTTTCTTGAATGGGCGAAACGCGAAAAAAAAATAGCCAGAAATAAGGACTTAACCCAGGAGGCTGGTTTTCTCTAGTGCCTCATTATATGATAATCCTTACACGAAAGGCATGTTTTTAGTCCGGAGTTTGGAGATACATGTTTTTACAACATCACGGGTCATGTTTTGTACAACATCAGTATGAATGTGCCAAAACATTACTAAACCCTTCACAGCACGGTCTTAGATAGGTATGTCATTTGATGCCCCGAGTGATTGAGACGCATGCTGCTGCTCAGGTATAATGAATGATGACACAAACATACTTAATGTTTGTGGTTTAGAGAGTCATTGATTTCATATCAAACCAGTCTCGTAACTCACCGTCAGTTCATTTGTCTGCATTAACCATTTACAGAGATAGCATCGACGTCAACTGCCTTGAGAATCGTCATGGGGAAATCATTGCTGAACTTCGCTGCAAGCTTCATCTGGCAGAAAAGCAATTGTCAAGCTATCACAGGGGCTTGACACTACGTTTCAATCTGCCCTGTTCCTGTTCAGTCCTGAACATCTTGTATGCAGTTGTAAATAAATCGATGAAATGCTTCCATTTATGCAACAGCCTTTTGAATGTCCAAAAAGCGTGAACAAAAAAATGCCAGCGGCTCAGTGGGGTAACAGGAATAAGCAGGTAAGCTCAATGCGATAAAATTCGTCACAGCAATAGGGACACAACACAGACCACCCTCACTTAATGAAGTATTGGTATTTCTGGATATTTAGACAGTGATACGTGACTCATTTCAAAATGATATATTTTACCAGTGAGGTATACGACTACTAACCTTGAGGTCTTTAACCTGAACCACAAAGTAATGTTTACACGAGTGCAGCTAGACTGTGTCGTAAATGTTGTCGCAAATTATTTAAAGTGGATATCCACAGTGCCACACACTTAACTGAGAGACCTTTCGACAACGTCAGCGACGCGGTATGCGTACAGTTGTTGTACAGTGTACTATGCAAGGATTCAAAATGGCGACACGGATATGAATGAATTTGAACGCCACGGCGCGGAGCTTGGGAGTTTCGGTACTCTGGAAACCTATTCAGTAACTCCATGGGATAGAGGACCAGTTTTCCTCCAGCGTTGTTTGCTCTTATCATTTTTGGTCACTGGTAGACCGTGGTGCGGGGAATGCGCTCAATGCTAACCGGTCGTGGCTACATTGGCGGCAGACTCTCCTCTTGTCACCCACACATCGGTCGAGTCTGCTGTTCGTTCCACATTAAGCTCAAATAAACACCGTCTAGATTACTTATGCATCGTCTTGTACATACACTTTATTTTTTGAGTATGTTCCCTCCTTTCGGTAGTAGAAACCTTACAGGTCGAGCTAGCACAGTTACCCTGCCAGCTCCTGATAGTGTTGGCTACGCAATTAGGTTTACGTCGCCTCTTAGGTTTACGTCGCCGTGGTGGTAATGCATGTTGTCAAAAACCTTAAATTGTTCACGGGACTGCCTCAGTGGGTAAAAAAATCTCTCATTTTGGTTGATTAAATTCGGGTCTCGAAGTCTACGGGCAAAGACGCAAGGCAGCGCAGCGACGGGCTTTGCCACCACGAGTAGTAAGCAAACAAGCTTACACGTACCAAGCCACCGGAGCGAAGCCAGTTAAGATTACGAGTCAATTATTTTTGCGTCCTGATTCAAGGGACGGACGTGAACATCACTTTTCTTCGTGATTTGTCTACTGCAACGCTAGAACTACAATGCCTTGGACGCCTCACCAGCGGCAGATTCTATCTTGTTTTGAAAGCCACCTACATCACCTCAGCGTCGCGTTGCAATTGGTTGTCGCTTCGCGGTTCGAGAAAGCGCTTGGAAAAAATCGGTCCGGAAGCGGTTGGCAAAAACGCGCCCCAACCGTTCGATTGCAGCCGCTTGGTTCCAGCCGCTTTGCTGTTAAGAACGCGAGGATCCGCTTCGCGGTTGCGGATCCGCTTCCATTGTGTACGCGCCCTCAGTGCACTTTTCCGACAATATCTTGCGGCGTCCGCACGCAAACATCCACATGATCACGGGGCACGCGCCGTCCATTCGTCGCAGCGATAGAGTTAATCTTAAGCGGGTTTCAGATGCAGCGATTTCACGGCCGAAATCGCTGCCGCTAACGGCGCGGCGGCACGGATCGCGAGGTTTCATTTCACATGAGCGTTTTCTGCCGATGGCCAATGTTGCTTGCAGCAAGCAGATGCGATCACTTTCACGGCCTCAGTCACCTCTTCCTAGAATTTCTCTTTGGTCCCATTGTGTCTAAATGTTTTGAGCTGCACGTCCCAAAGAACCCGACGCTTCGACACTTCACTTATAAGCAGTTCATTGAACTGGGCGCGATACACTTTCTTACTTGGTGGACGATCTGTGTTCAAAAAGACACGTCAATGTCGCTCAGTTCTTCTTCGTCTTTTAATTTTCTCACTAGAGCTCGCACGAGCCGCTTCCGATTAGCGTCTCTTGCGCTCGCTACACTTGGTACTCAGGTGAGGATAGTAAAAACAGAGCCGCGTGTTTCATTGAGAAAACAAATTCCCAAGAAGGGGACAGCAATCCCCCTCCTCCATAACCTCCTGAACAGTTCCGACGCCACACTGCAGCTGAAGCAAAGAAGCTCGACCCGCCGGAAAAAAGAAACCGCAATGCAGTCGCTTGTTTCTCTGCTTGTCGTCTGCTTCAAGAAGGTAAAAATGCCGCCGTCCTGTTCGCCAGCTTTCCCGCAATGTTTCTCCTTCTTTCACGTGATTTCCCGCCGCGCTGTGAGTGGCCAGCTGGGAAGCTGCCGCTCTGCCGCGGCGAAAAATTTCCAACCTGGTGGAACCGTGCCGCTCTGCCGCTGCGGCTGGCCAAAGCGCCGCGACGGCAGAAATCGCGTCGCTCTAGGGCCAAAATCGCTGCATGTGATACCCGCTTAAAGGCCCTACGCACATTTGCGTTTGAGAGCGTTTGAGTGCGTTTGAATGCGTTGCGGCTGCGAGAAACCAGGACATCCCTGCTTCATATGCCGCGTGCCAAGCTATTCCTTGAATTGAATTCCACGCTTTATACAAAGCACAGATGTGCCGGTGACTCGCTTTCGTTTCTCGACGCAACGCATTCAAGCGCACCCAAACGCTCTCAAACGCAACTCCGTAGGGGCCTTTAAGCTGTGGAACGACGCGGGATAAACGGCGCCGGTACATAAAAGGCTATGACTTTTATCGAATCTGCACTGAGGGGGTCATTTTTACCTTTGTAAAATTTCAAGGGGTAGTTATCTTCTTTCGAACAATGAGACCAACAAAGTTTCCAAGGTCAAAAGAGGTGGTGTTCGCAGACGACCGAATAAGCGATGAGTGTGACTTGTGGCGCCATCTCTCAATAGCCGCAGCAAGTGGACAACACCGAGTGTCGACTCGTCGCCGCTCTTCTCAGGAGATGGCGCCTGAAGTTACATTTATTGCTAACTCGATAGTCTGCCAACACGTTCACCGTAGAGTGGGCAAATTTTGTCTTCTCAGTTTTTACAGGAAGAGAAATGTACGGCTTGAAATTTCAAAATGTCAAATTGGTTACTTTGTGAAAGCTTCGATATTTTATGTGCAGGCGCCGATTTTCTGGCTTGTTTTACCGCGCAATATCCACTGTGGCCAGCCTATAAGGAAAAAAAAAACATGCAAAAATGAATCGGCAACTGATGCTTTCTTTTTCTAAAAGGCCCTTTCCTCAATTCAGTGCCACCTGGTGGCGGTTTCACTTTTGCCGTACTAATGGCGGCAACGAACCTGTAGCCCGCTCGGGCACCGTCACTTGCAACTCAACGGCAAACGAGAATGTGCTCTTCACTGCACAATTCTCTCTCGATCATCTCTTTCAGTGCCCATGGCCACAAAGATGCAACCAGTCAGAACGAAGCGCCAACCCAGATAGACGCCTTGATAAGGTTCTATACATCAAGGGGCATTGAATTCGATTCTGAGCTACTAACAGATTGACTGGGCCCGAGTTATAGAAATGAACGCTTGCGCAGCTCTTGCATTCAATTCCTGCTTCACAACTTGCTAACGTCTCGAATGTATGGGTCTCAAATCCTCAACTCAGGAGTATCTTCAACTTTTTCCTTCATTAATAAACAGAAGGCCGCCATTAGTACGGCACAGATGCCATTTTTCAGATGATGGCGATCGTGATCACAGTGGCCGGACTGAATTTCGGAAAGGGTCTATAAAGACAATCAGTGCAGCATGTCACTGGTCACATTCAATAAAAACCTTGCTGATACAAAACAGCATGCCATTATTATTATTATTATTATTATTATTATTATTATTATTATTATTATTATTATTATTAGTAGTAGTAGTAGTAGTAGTAGTAGTAATAGTTGTAGTGGTAGTAGTAGTAGTAGTAGTAGAAGTAGTAGTAGTAGTATTAATAGTATTCATTATTTTTAGTTTACCAAGTTCCCTGAACTATTGGCAGAAGAAGAAACACGAAAAACGCCTACAGTTTCCCTCCCGCGTGTACGCGAGCCGAACTTCCTTGTGCCTTACGAACACGCTGTAGAAAAACCAGCATCGCTGCAACTCCCTGTTCTGTTCGAGAACATCGATCTTGAAAGTAAGCTGGGTTGTCCAGCAGAAAAAAACAAGCGCTGCGCAACGCCGGAGAAGTGACGAACAGCACCAGCGGAGACGACGAAGGAGTCCGAGTCATCGATCCTAAGATGCTCTCGCAACCCACGATATCATCTCTGCGACCAAGCCTGAGATGGGGCACAGACGCCGAAAATCCGTTAGGCTCCAGCTCAGAGCACAAGGCATAGCATGGCAAATCAAGGTAACTAAGGTGAGGCATGTGGAAATATTTCTTACCCTACTTATTGCCGATGTGCGCGAGCAAACCCTTCGCTCAGTCGGTCTTTCGATATTGACAAAATGCTCTTGATGACATCTTGAGTATGAATAATTCTAATCTTTCATTAATTAAAAAAGGGAAGAATGTCAGACTGTCAACTTGTACGGTGTTTTGGTTTAAAGACGCGATGACTCATCCGCTGTGCGTTTTAGAGACACCTCGAAATTGCCCATGGCAACCGATACTCCTGGTCGTAGCGACATAAATAGAAACCATAGAGAATCACTCCAACATGCGGCCACCAATAGTCTGTTGCACGTTAATAAAAGCGGGACAAGCCTCTCTCCCACAGCTCTCCCTCGCCACGATTCGTGGTTTTCTTCTCTTCTTTTGGCGTCCCTGCATCGTTCGCCCTGCTAAAAAGAAAAGAGAGGAGGACCTTGTGGGAGGAGCTTTATTTATTTATTTATTCATTCATACTGCTCGCCTTTTTCAAGGCTTTAGGAGGAGTAGTAAAACACAAATACGAAATATACATAGAGCTATTATAATGTACGCTAGAGGTTCAAGTGGCGCTAGTGTGCTGACGCAAATTGAAGCAGACAGCAACCAGTCCAAAATTGACTTCCGGTAATGCATTTCTATGGGAAAGAGTGAGTGCATTTTCTCCCTGCGCTCGATCGTAAGAGCGAATATCCCGAAGAATTCGTACGTACTAGGTAGCTTGGAACATTTCTCAGTCAGGCCAACTAAATAATTGATCAGTTACGGCATTTTTGTTTCAAATTCATCGCATTAAAAACGGTGCTAAAACGGCTTCGTGCGTGTATTGATGTGCACTGTCGGACACTCGTAGCGCGAACACGACGTCGGCGCATTTCAGCTTGAGGGATATACGTGCCAAACAAACGAAGGACATCTGGAAATTAAGGGAGACGGCAAGGAATACGCAGTAACACTGGATCAGTAACCACCCGCGCATGTACGATCAAGATAAATTGAAGGCCACGTAATATATTCCGACGATTTTAAATAAGTAAGTACCGCTTTATTTTTTCTGCTCTGTGCGAACTTCTACGTTCAAAATATCACCAGCACGATCGAAATCTTTTAGAACAAGTGCCCGATAAAAGCTGCCTGGCAGAGAAAACAATACGAAGAGACACTTTCCATAGCCCACGTGCTTTATTACTTACATTTTGAATGTTTTTATCCGCTCATGCACGACGGGGTCATTTTCATATAATGACAGGACTGGCATATAAGCAATATGTAAGCGTCACCGGAATGCTGGCGAGCCTTGAACATACTCTATATTCCTTTCGATCATTATTTTGCTTTGAATCGTCGCTTGTTTTTACATGCGTGCTGCAGAACACACGTTTGGAATTGAAATGTGGCGAAGTTAAACATCGTTCACTAATGAAGAAAAATCTGCTAACTAAAATAATTACACTTTTAAAATGTTAATCAAGGTACATACTATTCGGCACGACCCAAACAACCAAAGTGTTCCGTGTTATTTTCCGGCGAAGAGGCAAAATGCACGCGCGTTTTCCCATAGGAATGCACTGGAGCACCGCAAAAGTAGACTGGTTGCTGTCTGCTTCAATTTGCGTCACGGAAGTCGCATAGACACTAGCGCCAGTTGTACCTCTAGCGTGCATTATAATAACTCTATGGAAATATATGCTCAAATACATAAAATATGAACAGCGTCGGCAGTACCCCACAACACTGCAGCACAAAAGACACACGTCAATTCCCGCTGAAAGAAACATAATTGTGCGAAAGACAGAAAAATTGAAAAAAAAGAGCATTCATTATCAAAACAAATAAATCCCGATTCGACAGAAGAAGGCAACATAAAATAAGGTTCTGACAAAACTCTTTTATTTTTTTCGTGTTAAAACCGTGACAATAGCACCCACTCGACCATGCCGGCTGGCAGTGTAACACTAGACCGCAATGAACGATGAAGAAAATCCAATGTTCCGAACAAGACTGTCTATTCAATTCGCAATGAAAAGTGTGATAAAAAAAACCTCCTTCAATTGCGTCAGTTGCTAAAGAATTACACCTGGGAAAAGTGCGTGACAAGAATAATAAAATGTACTTTTAGAAATTGAAAAATCTTTGATTGATAATCGGTACGATTTCCTTGTTGCCCGCGGTTGAAATAAATATATATACTGAATTTTGCTGACTTTAAGGCCGCCATTAACAATAAGGTACAACCCCTTAGTCTGTACCTCCGGCGTTTGGTTCTATGTATTCAAGGTTAGCATTCGGTAAAAGCTGGTTTGGAGATACTGACCAGCTGTGGGAATTGTAAATACCATGAAAGGGGAACAGCGCGAAAATAAACGAGGGACGAGTAGAAGAGGTAACGACAGACACGGCGCTGGAGGTACAGATTAAAGGGTTTGTTACCTCTACTACTCGTCCCTCATTTATTTTCGCGCTGTTCCCCTTCCATGATGTCAGACCAACTCGTCCAACTTTAAGCGTTGTTGAATTGTAAATACATGTAGTTGGCTTTATTTGTATTTTTTTCCGATTTAATTTTGTGATTGCCAAAAAGTGATTGCTTACAATTGTTTATAAGACCTATTCTTGAATAGGCTGACGTGGTATGGGATACGTATAATAAGGTAATTATTATACGGATCCCATACCACGTCAGCCTATTCAAGAATAGGTCTTATGTAACATTTGTAGGCAATAACTTTTAATGATATGACAGAATGACCCAGGGACTATCTTAAAGGGACACTGACAGGGTATTTGTTCTCGCCAAGGTTTTTATTTGTACATGACATATCAGAGTGCAACTACCTAAAACCCAATTTGCGGCTCGAAATGAATTTTCTTTCCCCCGATAACATCCGATCGAGAACTGGACGGTTTGAGGCGCGCTCAACCTCTTCGCCGTGGTCACGTGCCGTTTTCTATGGTTTAGACGCAACCACCAAAGATAATCAAAGTCAATAGGTCATCGAAGGCGCACACCCTATACTAAAAAAGACAAAAAATATGATACCCATTTTTTATGCCTCAAACAAAAAAAAAAAAAAACTGCCAATACAATGATTAATAAAAAAAGTTGCACAGCCACGTGACTTCCGGTAATTTTCTCCTCCTCTATATTCCTTCTTCCTCCCCAGTCCAGTTCCGGTTTCGGTTTTGAGCAATTGCGTTTTTTTTTTTGTTACTTTATTAAAAATATCCGTGTCGCTTTAGCAAACTATTGATCGGGTAGTCTTCTGACACCGTAATGGATCACCTGGCAAAGGAAAAAAAATGTTTTTGTGGGGTGTCAGTGTCTCTTTAAGTAGCCTAGCCTTTGGTACGCGCAATTTACAATGTAGTCCATGTAGCTGTTCCACGCAAATCGGATGGCATGCTAACGCCCACGCATATTAATGATTCGACTTTCTGCAGGGTCGTGGCGCGAAGCCACCCCCTCATCTCCCTCGTAGCATGGAGTGAAGCTGGGAGCACGTGTGTTGCGTTCCACAGCCACTGGGGAGCAGGCCCGCTAGTGCAGAGAATCGCTCCGATAAGAAATCGAAACCTAGAAACGCGTCCAAATGGAGCGTTTTTACGGAACGCCGTAATATACTGCCCCTGCGTTATATACTTCTAAAAGGAGCTGATTTAGTGTTTTTCGATGAGGCTGAGCAAGTTTCTAATTAGAACCATTTGTCTATTTTCATTATTTAAAATGTTCATTAACTAATAATAATTAATTAGCCGACTGATGGTTAGGATCGGCCCCCTTAACTATGTCCCCCTGGCCGCATATATCACCTGCACAAACCGCATTAGTGTAACTTTCACGGCTTTTTTTAAACAAATCTGTTAAATTAAAAAAAAACAAAAAAACAACAAACGTGTATATGTATTAATACAGGGTGTTTCACGAAAGGTGGACAAATTCGATATTGCGAAAACTACGCATCGCACCAAAAAAGGCTTTTGTCGTTTTAGTCCTAGGCCAGGGGCCTCTTTAGGAAAATTATTTAAGTTCGAGAGAATTAAGTTGTTAATTATTTTCGCGTAATTATCTTTTTCTAAATATGGAGTTTAAGGGCGTGGTTTCAATTCAAATCTTGCTGAGCATAATCTAAAAACATTAAATCAACAAATTGCAGAACGATAGAAGGCACGCGCGGTATTTTACGGCTTTCTGAAAACCGCACAATTTCGGCGGGTTTTTAAGTTTCGGTTTGCAATCGGAGCGCTTCTCGGCGCCGATGGCACCGCGCCCCGTGGAGAAATAGTGCAACCTGCCTCTGCTGCGCTGTCCTCGCGCAACACTTGTTTAGTAGTTCTATCAGTGACCATTCTGGGTTTAGCAGTTTTGAAAGTGAACAAAAAATGCTTGGGTCCTTTTCTTTTTTTTTTAATACAAAATAAAATTTAGAATGGCTTATTGACGCAACCGCGAACCAATGATTCAACGAGTTGGAACGTGCTATGAAAAATTTAACAAATTTCGTTTTACCATAACTTGGCAAATAGAGAACGCCACGGCCCATATGAGCAAATCAGAGCGACGGAGGCGAAGCACGTGTCATTCCTTACCGAAGCTACAAGGGGAAGAGCGTAAACCATGCGGTTGGAGCCGGGGCAAAGAAGGAAATTTTCTTACCCGGAACCTGTTTTTGCGGTGTTGCAGAGGTCCCTCTGCTTCACCCCCCCCCCCCCCCCCCCCTAAAAGATTATAAAAGATCAACCCTCCACAAAAAATTCGTACAAGAGAGGCTCTCCTCAATCTTTCTCTCCCGCCCATGACTTTGCGACAAATTATTGTCACGTATTTACATTGGATGTGTTGATTGGATCATTCGGACCCCAGTCTTCTTCGCTTGCCAAGTTGGGGTGGGCGCTGCTGTTGGCGTGACGCATGCGCAATAGTAGCGTCACTTTCTGCTCACGCCCAGTGATCACACCATGTGTGGACACACGCGGACTTGTTTTTAGACAGCGCGTTGGTCCATAGCAATGGCATAAGAATAGGGGAAAGCAACAAGAAAGACGAGGATGGAACAAGCATGTTTTGTTCTGCTTCGACAGGACGAATCGTCCTCTCCTCATATTGGTTTGACCGCTTTCCTTCATTCTTTTACGATTGATTCTTTCGCTGTCAACCATTCTTAACGTCAACGAGCGCGCGCGCTCGTTCTACGCTCGCTGACGCTGTCTGCGAACGGGGTGTTTATACTCCAACGTCAAGTTGAACTGCGGCGCCGCGCTGAGCAGCTCGACGCGCGCCAGCGCAGCTTGCGACGGACTTGAACATGCTCTACGTTCAACGTTGGACGCCGACGGCGACGACGGAGGCTATCCCAGAAGCCCTCGCGCTAGTGCCTAGCTCATTCGGGAAGCCGGTTGTCGGGGTCAGTCGGAGTGTTGCTCTTTTCTGGGATATGAACCTGTCCTTGCCGTGTATCGTGTACTGTTGTCGTGTTCCCGTGTTGGTGTGCGTATTTAACGTTCGTGCGCTTGACTGGGCGAGTGTGTGCGTGGACGTGGACTGCTCCCAGGATGCGCTACTCTCGATTCTCGATAGGCCTATCGACCTAACGAGCCGGTGGTGGTAGGCCGTGTTGTTGGGGTGCCGGCAAAAGCTGGAAGCTCGATGACGCGCCAAAGGTAGGGGTAATTAGTATTAAGGATGGCCTAATGCGTCTGCTTTTTATAATCATGTGCTATAGTCGCACTCACCGGCAGTCGTTCCCGATCGAAAAAGCGTCGTCGAATGTACGCGGGAACAGCGGACACAGTGAAACCTCTGAAATATTAAGCCGGCCAGAAAGTTTCAATTGGGTTCTCTCAGCTTGTAAACGGTCTCAGCTTGTAAACGATAGTAGCGGTACGCTCTGACAATTGAACTGCATCCTGTATTGTTTGTATAGGCTTCGTAAAGTACGTTACAATTTCGAACGCGCACATTGCGTAATTTAGGCATCGTCTGCTCCCTTTGGTGTCCGTTTCTTAAGTCAGCGTGAAAGTCTACAATGATGATAGCACACCGACTATCTGTCAGAAAGAGGTCTCTGTGGAATATCGAGTGGATCAATTTCATCGAAGCAATTCCGGCGGAATCGCCGGAGTCGCTTGGCACGATTCCGGCGAACCTGCGAAGCAGCTAGGTTCGACAAACGCGATATCGTTTTTTTTTTTCTTTTCTGTTTTTGTTTTTTGTTGACATTTGTGTGACATTTAGGAGAAAATAAATTCTGGTTTGCACTCGTTATCGCCATCATTTGCTTGTTTTTGAACTGCTAAACGCTACCCCGAATGGTTGTTTTGAAGCGTGACATGACAACACGAGGACGAATCACACTGACCGATTGCATCTAGGCTAGGTGGCGAGAGCTACCGCCCATAGATAACCCGTACAGACGATGCGGTTGCCATGGAGACGCACATGCGCAAAGTGGGGCAGTTGGTCGGGGCGCGCTGGACCAGCGTTGGTCTACGCTGGACTGTAAACACCTTCGTTCGGGCGCTTCTCGACGCGGCGTAGTGGCCGACAAACGTCGGTCTGCGCCGGCGCGCGTTGCGTTCGTCGACGTTGGAGTATAAACAGCCCTTTAGTCTCTACGTACGAAGCTACGTCCTAGAGGTAGGCGATGAAATGCATCTCATATTGGTTTACTTGCTTCCTTTCGAGAAGGCACACCTTGGTGAAAGTCGATTGAACGAACACTGAAACCATGAATTGTGTGCATGGTGAAACCCGTCAGTTTCAAGCAGTGTTGTGGGTAACGCGTTCCAAGTAACTGCGTTACCAATAACGCCTTACATCTTTGGTAACGTAGTAACCTACTCGTTACTTTTTCAAGACAGTAAACGGGTAAAGTACTTACGTTACGTATTTCAAGTAATGCGTAAAGTTGTTGCGTTACCCGTTTCTTCTTCCCAATACTTAACAAAAATTACATTTCAACGTTTTTCGTGCTTTTAGTCGCCAAGTCAGTGAATCTTTTAGTTTTTAGCGTTTTCTTTGCGTTTTTTGCTCGTGAGTATTTAGGTGAAACCGTAAAAAATATAAAGTAATTATATTCAGTTTCTACATGAACATAATGTTTCTCGAAATTTTGCGCTTATGCACACGTGTACCGTCAAAACAGTAAAACGCGTTAATTCCTAATTAAAAAAGTAAAGCAGAAGTAACGTGCATTACGTTTTAACGGTGACGGTAACGCGTTCTTTTTATTTTGAGGTAACATAGGTCGGTTCGAGTTCCTTTATTTTGCAAGTAACGAGTGACGTATTTCGGTACTTTTTTCGGTAACGCCTGCGACACTGCTTTCAAGGCTCAAGGGGATGAGGTTCGCGTGCTCAGAAACGAATGATAGACTTATTCGACCTAACCGCAATAAATTACAGGATACAAACGTTCCGATAGTCTCGTGCGAATGTTTATTTGGTATAGCGTTAATTAGGTAGCCGCATTTCTATGTCTTTCACTCAGCTTTTGGAATCCTAAATTTTTGCTTGTGTAATCAAAAATTGAGGAAAAGTACTTCACTTCCGGCTATACATGGCCACTCGCAGGATTAGAACGACAGGGAGGTGACTCAGGTTTCCTGCCCTCAGAGCGTTGCTTATTGAAAGTTTTGGAATAGTATGTAAGAGGTGTGGTAGAGATAGAGTGATGTATCACGCAGGGTGCATTTTTATAGAATATATATAACGTATTACATGTTCAAAAGCTGAAATTTTACCCGATGCGGACTATCTACAACCGAGGCCTATACAATGATTTGTTGTTGTGCTTTTTCTAGATCGTTCACTGCGACAAGAGGTGGAGCACTTTATGGATAACGAAGTTTATTAATCTTGATCCATGATACAATATTTTTTTGCGAGCTAATTCGGCAGTCATTTGCCAGGGTGTGCTCTGTATGATAATCTTTACGATTCGGACAAGACACTAAGTGCGGACCGTCTGTGGCGTGCGGACTATGCACCGGGTGCGACTATCTAAGCAAAAACTTTTATTTTTGACCCCAAATATGCCCCTGCGGGCTATGCACCGGGTGCGAACTATGGTCCGGAAAGTACGGTAATAAATATTCTAAAAACACGTTAGCAACTATTGTTTTGCTTGTTTGAAGGAATTTGAATAATGATGTCAGATATTCGAGTAAACCACAAAATACGTTAATTTTTAACATGCATATAACAGTGGCATATTTCGTTTTAGCAGTATCTACTGAAACCGTGCTATGGACAGCTCTTATACACTGTTCAGTAAGACATAAAAACATCCACCACTTTTTTTTTTTTTTCATAACAACCTTTTTTTGTTTCGTGAACAAACTTTAGTAGACCTGCAGCTATAGTTTATTTTCTTCCCGTGTTCACTGCAAACTGAAAAAAAAACATAAATGTAATCGAAGTGCTGCGTTTCTAAAACATTTGAACACCACCACCAAGAATACTCGAAGCCCGGTGAACAACCTCATCCACCTCCACGTAGCGACATCACACTCCTTTCGATGACGCCAACTCAAAAGTGTGCTCCGAGCAAGTCGCCGAGCGTTCTTGGACGCATTGATTGGACCCGAGACCCAGCCGAGCGCTGCCGCACTGTTCGTGTCCAATCCGCGTCAGCGCTCGATCTCACTCTCACGACAGTCGAAGTGCGCTTGTTCGCGATCTTTTAATTTGGCGGTGTCGTTTGGAAACGGGACCTGGGACGCAGTCTATTCGGGAGTTACGTTCTTCGGCGACCTGGGAACCAATTGCTGATCACTTTCTGGTTCGTGCATGTCTTCGAGTAGAAGCCTTTCTTGGAGAGACTCCTGTTTATCCTTGGGGAGAAATAGCTTGCCTGCAAAAAGAATCACTCGAGGTCGTGTGAGTTTGAATGAGGCACGCTGCGAACACTGACAACTGAATAAGGGTGGAAAGTGATTCGGTACGTTTGCGCTTTATGGTTCGGGATTCGTTTTTTGGCGCTCTTAACGCATAGCATGCAGTCTCATTGATCTCAGCGTCTGGCAGTCTACAGACGAAGTCGTGAATGTAGGTTGAAACACACGCGACGAAAATCAACAAATGTTATGCTGCTTTAGAATAGGGTTGCAGAATACCTAGGCAACGCTCCTTGTGCCGGCTAAAGAGCATGCTTCGACAGTGGAGTGCGAGCTTCCGGTTAGCAATGCCTCCGTCGTACGGCAACGCAGTGAAATGTAGAGATGGACAAACATGAATTTTTTTGCAGTTGGCCCTGTGTGTTCCGGATTGATTGATGAGACAGGCTCGTGAAGGTTTTTATTTGTTTACCATTAAACGTAGCAGCAGTTTTTAGTTTAGATGTTCTCCGGGATCCGAATATAAAATAATTTAATATAACCTTAAATAACATCAGTAAAATAAAATCAATACAAAAAAAAGGAGACGATTGGCGTAACCGTCGTCGTTTCTTTTTATGTTTTGTTTTCATTTTTGAGATTAGCAGGTCAACAGGATTATCTAAGTATTTTTTTAAATATTGTAAGTCCTTGAAGCGGATCAGTTATTTCCGATGTTCAGTCAGTATAAAGCTGTATCAGAATGCCAATAGCATATAGAAAGTATAGTCTTTGACATAACGTGTCTTTTTTTTTTTTACCAAAATAAATGCATCCTAAATCACTTTATAGGCTTGTGCACTCTATACACGAGAAATAAATTCTCGCCAAACGGACTCTAAAAAGTGTTTCGCGGGAAAATATAGACTTCATATTAGAGTGTACAACGAGGGGGCATTTCTATGAATAAAGCACTGACGGCCGGTCTCTTGCCAGATGACCCTTTTGCGGCACTGAGCTTCATAAACAGCCTTTTAAGTGGTAGTGTTTGAAATGATGAAGCTGTTACATTCCTCGGAGACGAAATTAGCTCACTTGATTTGTTTGCTCTGATGGTCGCAGTAATGCAACACTTAATTTACATTTAAACCTTTTCGTCCATTTAAGTCTACGTAGATTGTGGTCATTTTTGATATTCGTTAATGCTGAATATTAAGTTATGAAGCACATGGTTCTGGTCGTTTTATATTCACTTGAATTTACTCTCATTTATACGGGTTATGGTAATTAAGTTTACCCTACAACAATAAAACGCTATTACCGAATCTTATGACATAGAAATATCCAGTCCTCTTCAAATTCGTGCACAAAATAATAAAAAGCTTTGCCTCTGAATGAATTTAAAATTTAAATAATGCATATTACAGTTGAATGACGATCATTTTCAGAGGGCGCAATGTAAGGATTTTCCTATCTCGCGTCACGAAAAGTTGTATAAAGACCACGAATGCTTGTACTTACATATTTTTATCAGTACATTCGTGACTGCTTTTACTATTTTTACCACCAGTTTTTGATTCTCATTCTTGCTAGGCATAAGGTCATAGATCATCTCTAGCACTTGGCAGAGGAGTTTGGGGAGATCAGTCGATTCAATGCTCTTGATCCAACACTTAAAAAAATCAAGAAACAAAAATAACACACGTAGATTACACCAGCTATAAAATGTCGTAGGTTATCTAGTACTAGAGATGGGAAATTGATCCATTAACCTACCAATCAATCAATGAAGTCTTTAATCTCAATAATTTTTTTTAATTGGTTTATCGGTAAAATTTTAACGAACTAAAAGAAAGTAAAAATTAAACGTTTTCACCACACACACCTAGACGAGTATGAAGGGCAAACTTCAGCTAAAATTGTAACAATTGTAACCAATTTTAAATTGTAAAGTATAGGGGTGAGACCCGTAACTTTAGACAGGTGTAGCAGGTTACACGTGTCTCGGTCACTTAAACGAGGTGCAAGTGTCCGTTTAGTTCAACAGAGAGTATTGTCAACAATAAAAGGAGGTCGCTCGGGCCGGAAAATATCAAAGAACCTCTTTGCCTCGAGCAGCTCAAGTAATATTGCCACGAATGATAGACGATGAGGCAGGCGAAAACGTAAAGAACTAAAGATTTAATGGGGGCGAACTTGTACCAGGAACGAAAAAAGAGAACACGCGTCGAGTAACCAGCGGCGAGCGCTGACGGCGGCAGCAGCAAGCGACTGTCCGTCGGTGTAACAGCTGGCTATCGCGAGAAAGAATCAGTGAATTAATCGGCGATATGGCGCTCGGCTCGTCATCTACTATGCTCGTCATGTAGAATATTCGGCCTAGAATGTTTGGGAAAGAGCTAGGGCGAGGCTGATTAGACAAGTTCTTTCTCGCCTTCTTATGGTTTACGCTCGTGGTACGAGTGTACCGACGTGTGGAGGACGGCCGACCGAAGCCCGTTGTGCTACCACTGCGGGGAGGCGGACCGCATTTATCGCCGACGCCCCTACAAACAACTTGGGCTGCGCGGGTTCCACCCGTACGACCCGCGCGCACGGTACGGTTAGCGCCCCCGAGACATCGACAACTGTCTTCGCCGTCCACCGTTTTCTGCTCCCGCTTCACCGCAAGGAGCTTGCTCACCTTCACCCCGACGTCCTGCATCACCTGTCTATAGGTCTCGCCGAGATGGCCTGTCTCCCATGTCCCGCAGGGAAAACTAAACACGACAACCCCTGAAGTGGAGTTGCCGTAGACCGGCAAAAGTAAACACCCTCCAAGAGCGTCGGAGTGCCCGGTACTCTAGCGACGACAAGCATCGGAACGACGACTCTGCAAAGGTGCCCAACAACCTCAACGTTATCATCGACGGCCACAACGCGTCGGCAGTCATGGACTTCGGAGCAGATTACTCTGTTTTGATTGGGAAGCTCTCTCGCCGACTTCGGAAAGTCACGACGCCCTGGTATGGCCCATAAATACCCACCGCCGGAGGACACCTCATCCCGCCTGTTGGCGTGATGAGGTGTCCTCCGCACAGCTCGCATCGTGATGCACTGCTCGCGTCGGAATTCAAGGGAAGACCTCTCCAGTTAAGTTCGTCGTCCTTCAGGACTGTGCGAGAGACGTCATCCTTGGCATGGACTCTCTGTGTGAGTACGGTGCCGTGATCGACCTTAGTGCTAACAGGCTGACGCTGCGAAATCCCGTCCTACCTCCGGAGGGATCCAAAATGCCAGCTGCCGTCCGAGTCATTGTGGATCATGTGAACCTGCCGCCGAGGCCGAGTGACCGTCGTGTTCGATGCAGTCGCCTGCGGGGAAGGCCTTCTGGAAGCCGACGTCCAACTGCTTCTCGGAAGAGGAATAGGCATCGCAAATAGCGTAACAGAGCTGCAGGATAAACGCACTGTGGTCCTCGTGATGAACTTTCAACAGGAGGCGCAGCACCTCACGAAAGGTACCACTGTAGGACACGTCGAGGAATACCGGAACGCCTCCGAAATCGCCGCGATCTCCGGTGAGTCCCTCACCATCTCAGTCGGACAGTACACCGCCGCCGCAGCTAGACGTTAACCCCAAGCTCCGCACCACGGAACGACGGCAGCTCAGAGACCTCCTCGCCGAATTCAACGGCTACTTTGCGACGACGTCTAAAGTGCGCCGGACAACAGTTGCAAAACATCGCGTCGTTACCAACGAGAACATGCCCCCTGAGCTTCGGCCGCCATACCTGGGTTTTTCCAAAATCAAAGGGAGGCCATTCATAAACAAGTCCGAGAAATGCTCAACGACGACATCATCCAGCCGTCAAGCCAGTGCGCTGGCCTCTCCAGTCGAACTGGTGAAAAAGAAGGACGGAACGCTTCGATTCTGCGTGGATTAAGGGCGGCTCAACGCGGTGACGAATAAAGACGTGTATCCGCACCGTGTAGACCGGCTGCGCCACTCCCGATACTTCTCGTCGATGGACCGGAAGAGTGGTTACTGGGAGATCGAAGATGACAAACGGGACCGAGAGAACACTGCCTTCGTCACGCCCGACGGATTGTACAAGTCCAAAGTGATGCCCTTTGGATTGTGCACGGCGCCGGTAACTTCCCAGCGAGTGATGGCTAGGTACCGCCCAATTCGTGTGGTACAAAAATATTTTTATTTACTCACGCTACCATGTGGATACATTATACATACCACTAGCATCAACTGAACATATACATTGAGCGCATACACTTACACGGCACAACAAACATGAATACAACAGCACGCCCAATAACTACTTCTGAGCTCTGCGTTTCCGCCTTTTATACAGGTCGTTTCGTAAGTACGGAGTTTTTCGGTGACCACCTAAGCAATAAATATTATTATCACCATGTTGGATTTTTTGTCAGTAATGTCATACCTCTGAGAGTACTTTGAACGGCTCAGGGGATTAATCTCTTAATAAAAAGTAAACGCTCATGCCGTAATCATTTGAAAGCCACTAAATCAAGCTGCTCCACTGCGGTTCCAAGCCACGTGTTTGCTTTCCCGCGCTGCTCGTCATATACTGAAAAAAGATTATATGAATTTATTTCTGATATGTTTATTGGACACATTCATATCAGTTGGCATATGTTGCATATCAGTTCTTATATGTCGCATATCAGTTTTTTGGTATTTCATATCAGTTTCATATATTGCATATGAGTTTCTGGATATTTCATATCAGTTTCATATGTCGCATATCAGTTTTTGGATATTTCATATCAGTTCTTATATAGATTCATATACTTTTTTTCAGTAGGGTGGACACCGTACTGGCAGGCTTCAAATGGCAGAGCTGTCTCGGTTATCTTGATGACGTCGTGGTATTACCGGCTAACTTCGACGAGCACTTGCGACGCCTTCGGGCCGTGCTTCAAGCAATCAGGACCGCAGGACTCACCCTCAAGCCGACGAAGTGCCGGTTTTTCTACGGCGAATTAATGTTTCTAGGCCCCGTTGTGAGCAACGAAGGTGCTCATCCTGACCCTGAGAAGGCTCGCGCCGTAGCGGCAATTGCCCCGCCCACAAGAAAGTAGGCCGTCCGAAGATTCCTCGGACTTTGCGCGTATATCTGTGGTTCGTTCGAGATTTCGCCAAGATTTCTGTGCCATTCACGCACGTCACAAAAAACGCCGTGAACGGGAGAAAAACAACAACAGGCCTACGATGAGCTAAAGCTAAGACTCCAATCACCACCAATTCTTGACCACTTCGACCGTTCGGACGCCAGCAATACAGGCCTCGGCGCGGTACTGGTGCTACGACAAGAGGGTACATAGCGCGTGATTGCCTACGCAAGTCGAACGTTGTCGAGCGCTAAACTAAATTACTCGACGCCAGAGGAGGATTGTCATGCCGTCGTCTGGGCCATCACGAAATTCCACCCGTATTTATACGAGGGCCCTTTTCGAGTAGCCACAAACCACCACTCGCTGTTCTGGTTAGCAAGCCTGAAGGACCCATCGGGACGCCTCGCTCGATGGAGCCTACGGCTACAAACGTACCGTGTGACCGTGGCTACAAGTCAGGCCGAAAGCACAGCGATGCCGACTGCCTGTCCAGAGCCCCCGTCGAGCCAGCTACCGGCTGCGCCCAAAACGGCGACGACGAGGACAATCGCATTCTCGGTGCAGTGAGCGTGGACGGCATGGCAGTGCTTCAACGGGACAATCCTGAACTACGCGCGCTGATCGACCACTTGGAGGGACGAGGGCGCATGATTCCCCGAACCTTCTCACGTGCGCTTCCAACATTTGCCGTTCGGCAGAGATAACTTCAAGGACAAAAACTCGACGTGACTCCCTGTAATTCCTATAAGTCTTAGAGAAGAGATCTTCCAAGCCTGCCATGAAGACCCGACATCACGTCTCCAGGGCTACAGCACAACACTTGCACGTATTCGAGAAAAATACTACTGGCCCAAGCTCCAGAAGACTGTGCACCTGTACATCCGATCGTTCCGTGAATGCCAACGACACCAGAAACCACTGATGAAGCCGGTAGGCTCCTGCAGCCGATCACTCTCCGGACCACGCCGTTCCAGCAGATCGAAATGTACTTGCTTGGACCATTCCCACCATCAACGCCAAGAAACCGGTTGATCATTGTCGCGACCGATTACCTTACAAGGTACGCCGAGACAAAAGTTCTCCCGTTGGAAACTGCTGTGGAAGTAGCCAAGTTCTTCGTCAAGGACATCGCCCTCAGGCCCGATTCTCCCGAAGTACTGATTACGGACCGAGGATCGTCGTTTTCGGCACAGCTAACTCAGGAGATCCTCCGGCTCAGCCACACCAGTGATCGTCGAACAACGGCGTACCATCCACAGACAAATGGGCTGACGGAACGGCTAAACATGACTATCGCCGACATGATCCCCATGTACGTCAACGTGGAGCACAAGACGTGGGACAAGGTCTTACTCTACGCCACGTTTGCCTACAAAACGGCCGTTCATGAGACCACTGGACTTACACGTTTCCTGCTGGTACATGGTCGGAAAGTAACAATCATGCTGAACGCGGTGCTGCCCCAGGAGCCAGCTGACGATAGCAGTGACGACGCCCAGGTGGTTGCCCAACGGACCAAAGAAGTCCGCCAGCTCGCCCGACACCGGATTCAAGACCAGCAGTGCGTCGACACTGGCCGCTAAAACCTTCGTCGTCGGGACGTTCACCTTCGGCCCGTTGACAGGGTGTGAGTGTGGACACTCATTCGTCGCCACGGCTTCAGCGAAAAACTGTTGAAACGGTACTTCGGACCGTACAAGGTACTTCGTTGCCTCGGGGAGCTCAACTACGATGTGGTGCCCGACGAAATGCAAACATCATCACGACGCAGACCCTAGGAGAGTAAGCCCAACATACATGCGACGGGAGAAGTTCCAACTTCAGAAATAAAAACTGCAGTGTACCCTCCACTGGGTTCTCACTTATGAAACTCAAGCCCGAGGCGCTAGTTTTAAAAATACCTAACATATCTGACACAAATACCGCCCTTTCTGAATCCAATTTTGAACGGGACAGAAAAAGATTTTCATCCAAAAATCCAAAGACGCGAACGTTTGCCTCCAATCTACTCTTAACCTCCCTATCACGCCTCACTAAGCACAAATCACCTAGCACTGGAGCCACACTCGCACTAATACACACACCTTCTTTTTGCACAAGTTGTACGTCTCTAAAAACGATATACGTGGATTCGAAATAAAAGCCTAGAAGCTCTAAAAAAAGCTTTCCATGGCAATCTCATAAAAAGTTTGGAGCTTAACCTCCCCAGACGCCTCAATGCCTCAGGGATAGCTACAAACAGACCGTCATGCGGGATGAAATAAAGAACGTTTTCAACGTCAAATGATGCCCCATCACAGACACAAGAGTTAACATTTCACAGAAATTCCACCACTGTTTCTTAATTAATCACCCTGAAAGGATTGTTCAACCGCAGTTGCGAAAGGTTACGCTGGAGGTACGATGACACCTCTATACAGCTTATACAGGAACTCAGTCTACACGATGGCATCTTTATACAGCCTATACAGGAACTCTAGTTGGAGTTGCAACTGCCTCGCCGCTGAGGACGCTGACAAATAGGTGAATGGCATATACGACACCGACCTTTGAAGTATAGCGGCATTCTGGAACACGAGAACAAACACATCAAGGGGCTTTATAACAAATACAACCGATAAGAGTCTCTAGAGGTCAGGAGGTAAATATATCACATGTTTCTGCTCGTTCCAGATTAGTGTGGCTGAATTATGCTAAGGAAACACTCTTATCATTAAATACGCGCTAAATGAACTAAATGAAGGACTTACCCGTATCACGTTGATGAGCGTACGGATAATTTGAAACTAAAGATGAAAGGGAAAGTAAAAATAGCGCGTTATTAATATAAAAATTTATGTATAGCCTCGGATTTTTCTCTTACCGTTGCTATTTCATTTTCAACGCAGATATAAACTGGCGTATCTTGGCACTGTAAAATATATTGATTTTAGTGTTTTATCGCATATGAAGCCTTATAATTACGTCAACCAACCACGTCATTAGAATCGCGAAATATGCAGGAATTATACATTATACCTATACTCCGCTTCACGACAGTTTGGTGAACTTTGGCGGCTACGGCCTCCGCGACTGAGTAAAGGCCTGTTCACACACGCAGCGGAGCGCTACAAGCGCGCTGACATCGCGCTAAGCGCGTGCTGACGGGAGCGTTCACCAGCTTTGTATCGCTCCGCCAAAACTGTTGCTCATGGCAGACGATAAGTAGCTGACGACACGTGAGGAGCGCTACATCAGCGCTTCGCTGCATGTGAGAACCGGCCTTAAGCAGCGTTACTGGAGCAAGCTCAGTTTAACAGCTCCGCCTGCGACGTGGGCTCAGTGGCGGTCACGAGAACTAGCAGCGTTACAGTCGAGCCTTGCTTCCGGATTGTCTAGCCCGCCAAGTTTGAATAGCAATACTTGAGCTTGGGCGAGTTGTTGATTCATATTAACACTTCAGCACGCAAGGAAACAGACGCACACAAAAATAAATTTCAAACACTCAAAGAACACTGTACTCAAAGAAAGAACACTCACAATTCGCTGACTCTGATCTCTGTGGTGTATTACACTTCATCTTCATTATTTTTTGCTATTATACATATGAAAGTAAAAAAGAAAAGGAAGAAAAGAAAAAGAAAAGGAAGCTCTCAAGGCGGTGGTAGTAGACGACGCGCGAGACAGAGAAGCAAGATCCGACTACAGCGCCGCTAGTTCTCGTGACCGCCACCTGGGCCACTCGCCTCTGCTGGCGAGAATAGGGAGCTGCGAAACTGAGCTTGCTCCAGTAACGTTGGCCTTAACGGCGTCGGAGCAAGGCACGTGCCACCACGACACTGGAGCGCGTGTGTCACTGCGTCCAGAAACCGACTGTCGTCTGCTGGCCAAGAGTTGTCTGCTGCGAAACCAACCAACTTCGGACGAACGTCCATTGCCGCGACATTGCTGTCCGCTAGAGTAGAAAGGTCTTCGGGAACAATTCATGAAACAACCATGCGCGCATTTTACCCGCAAATCTGTGGGGGGTGCGAATTCCAGTGAGATGTTTTGAGCGAAAGCGGTCGATTACACCGAAGCGATTGCCAGCAGCCACGGCATTACAAGAAGGAAAAAAAAAAAAAATCGGGTACGGATGCGGTAGGGGTGTTGCTTTTTTGGATCAATATATTTAAAACGTATAAATACCTGAATGTTTATTCTTTATTTTTTTATATATTCTCGATAGAGATCGAATAGCGCGAGTTCGATTGCCGTTAAAAGAAAAAGAAACCTAGAACTACTTTTTGTCGCGGACGGCGCTGTTGCTGTGCGGTAGTGGAGTGTTATCAGTTCACTTGCTCCAACGCTCTTATTATGTCGTGGGGCCCACTGCCTCCACAGTTCGCCAAGTTATCGAGAAACGGAGTACAGTCATGTCTCGTTAATATGGACCACATTAATATGGATACCCCGCTATATAGACACCACTTTCGGAAAACAAAAATCTGGAAAATATATACATGCATGTCTGTCTCGTTAATATGGACAACTCGCATTATGCACAATTTTTTAATGGAACGGAGGTGCCCACATTACCGAGACATCACTGTATAGGTGAAAATTTAGGTTTTTATTTTGAATAAAATCGATGGTGCGCAGGTGGTATTATAAAGAATTAACATTCCTATTTGGACAAGATGCACGAGTGGTGCTCGATGGAATGAGTATAAAGCTACAAAGTACCTGACAGCCTGAGAAAGGCAGGGCGACGCGAGTCTCGCCCTTGCAAGAAATGTTTTAGGCAGTCTAAAGAAATCCTATACACAGTTTAGGAACTCTTTCAATTTGCTCGTTTTCACAATTTTCAAAGGACTTTCTCTAGGCTCTCTTTCAACCGAAGTCAATAGCGCACAGATTATAGAAATGCCACAGAATTTATATGGCCACGTCCCAATGAACGCTTTCTCAATATTTATAGATAATGTATATAGACTCCGCTCAATAGATTAATGAGATTCTTTGCAGTGAAGCGACATCAACCGCGTTAAAGCATTCTTGCGGAGGCTGCTTTTTACTGTCGAATAATTATCGCCTTTTGCAATGTGTTATAGTTGGAGATGCAGTTCACCAGCCATGGTAAACCATATTTGGTATAATTTATTGGGCGAAACAAAAAGCCACATGCTTGTAATATATATATATATATATATATATATATATATATATATATATATATATATATATATATTTATATATATATGAAAGATCTATGGACTAAACAAGAACAAGGAAAGGTTTATTTGACGTTTCAAAAAAAGGCCTATCTTCTTAAGAATGACCATTGGGGGAACTTGGCACAATTTGTCTGTAGTCCCGCAAAGTGAAAAATAACAGCAAAATCTTTTTTTTATGTAAGTTTTTGCTTTTATTGTTTACTTTGCGGGACTACAGCAAAAATCGTGCCAAGTTCCCTCAATCGTAATTCAGAAGAAGAGAGGCCTCCTCTCTTAGCGTCAAATAAACCTTTCCTTGCTTTGTTTAGTCCATGGCTCTTTCCTGTGTATTTCAATATTCACCGGCCCACAAGCTTTAATCATCATGGCTATATATATATATATATTCTGGGATAATCCTAGTTCAAATTGTTGCCTCTCAAGGGCCGGGTATGTATAGCGGTAGAGTTACTAGTATTATGAATGCGGCGTATAAAATTTGTGGTGCCTGCGCCGTATGTGCACACAGCAAGTGGCAAGTGCATACCTCCATGAATGTATTTTCCGAACCTAAAATTATTGTTGATTTTTTTTTTCCAAGTGTTTTATTGTTTTGAGAAAGGGGACAGAAACGCCGATATAATCTCTGTATACTTCATATACAATTTATGTACTATTTATATTTCATCTCTATACACTAGTATCTATAAAAAGATTAAAGGAAAAACGGACAAAAAATCAATAGAAAGCGGAAAGAAAAATGAATAAATCTTCAGAATATCTGTTTTCTATACAAAGTCTGTAGAAACTGGATAAACATTTTTGTAAGGGGGCGACCATCTTATTATCACTCCAAAGCCAAGGACACTGCCTGACTACCCAATAAGAACACCAAAGAACGAATACACGAAAAACGAAGTCTGAACATATATAAGCGACGCCTTGCAATTCTTACAGCGTCAGCGACTATAAAAGCACACTTCCTAGGGAGTACTGAAAAGGTATTCGACGTTACAAAAACAAGCGTCAACGGGTACGTTACCTCTCCCTCACTCTGATATTAAAAAAAAAAAAAAATATCAGCAGACCGTCGACTGGTACTCTGAAGTTCCTGAAAATATCTCTTTTAAAGTATGTTTAGAAGGTATGCTGATTATCAGTCCTATGAGGAGAACAAGTCGTCTGCGCCTTGCGCAGGAGTTGCGGTGACGTCAGAAAGAAGCTGAGCTCTGGTTGGCTCTGATTAAAGGATGGTGGGTAGAGCTCAAAGCAAGCTGCCTTGAGGTCTACCCACTATTCTTCAATCAGAGCCAATCAGAGCTCGGCGTTCTGACCTCCTGAAAAAGAAGCAGACGAACTTGCGCTCCGCAGAGACAGACCGCCCCGTTTCAGCTTCAACGCGCAAAACGAAGCATATTACTGCCATGGTTTTTAGTTTTTGTATCAATTGCTATATTGCCTCTGTAAACGGTTACGTGGTGCGCATACGGTAAGAAAACTGGAGCTACTAATTTTCCGAAAACTATTTGGCAGAGCTAATCGCTGCAATCTACGAAGGGAACTTGGCAGACGACGAGGCTAAAACTATGTTAAGACTTAAAATACAGTATGCGCTGTATTACTGTTCATGGCGAAAGTGCTTGCTCAACGTCACAGCACATGCCAATTTTCTTTTTGTTTTTTTTACAGACGTTGAAATTTTTGTAGATTCCAGCGATTGGTTTTTCGATATGTTTTGCGAGAAAGTACGCTCAAGATTTCTTAGAGTGTTGCAAACAGACTGTGTCCCGCTTCACTATACTATACACCGCAAGATAACGCTGAGGGGAATCAAAGCCAGCGCAACGCCGAGTGAGTGGCAATAGACCTTCGGGATGTGCCCTGCGACGCGCGGTGAGCACGGTCATGTGGTACGTTCGCAGCATTAAGGCCGGTTCTCACATGAAGCGAAGCGCTGATGTAGCGCTCCTCACGTGCCGTCAGCTACTTATCGCCTACCACGAGCAACAGTTTTGGCGGTGCGATACAAAGCTGGTCAACGCTCCGGTCAGCACGCGCTTAGCGCGAGGTTAGCGCTATGCTTGTAGCGCTCCGCTGCATGTGTGAACAGGCCTTTAGACTGGCTTGGATGCGTCGTAGCGTACACTAAGGAGCGATGTAGCTTTGAAATGAAACATAAACTTTCAGAAGGAAGGGTGTGCTCCTACACCCCTTGTCCCATATAAGACACCTCAAAACTTCAGTTCGACGTATAGCGCACTCACGTCGAACCGGCACTACTAATTTTCAGGAGCGCCTTGAGAGCCGCGTGATACAACCTAGTAAAATAGCCAATGGACGTGTTGCTAACTTCCAAAAAAATAATCGAGGTTTTCTCGGCACTACTGCCAAACCTCAGTGTTTTTAGAGCGCAGCTCTTAGGCGCCCGTTTCCGGCTTGAGGGGCGTCGGCGTAACCGCGCGGTGCATTATGGGAAATGTCCCATAATGCACCGCGCGAGCCCCCCCCCCCCCCCGGGGTCACGTGACCTCGGGGGGGGGGGGGGTCACGTGACCCTGGAGGGGGGGGGGCTCGCGCGGTGCATTATGAGACCTTTCCCATAATGCACCGCGCGACCCCCCCCCCCCCCCCCCCGAGGACATTGAAGAATGAGGGGAGGAGGAGGAGGAGGAGGAGGGGTATACCCTCCCCTGAGTACCCTTCCCTCCTCCTCCTCAAGAGCTGCGCTCCAATTTGGCGTTACAGGGAGTTGTAAACGGCTTTCATTTTTTTTTGTTTTGTTTTTGTCTTTGATACGTAATTCAGCTGTTTAAGAAGTTTTATCGCACCGTTATCAAGCCCCTCGTAAAAGTTGGGGCAGTCAGTTCGTAGTGGGTGCGCTGTACGTCCAGCTAAAGTTTTAGGGTGTATTAAAGGGGGAAAAGGGTGTAATACCACACCCTTTTTTTCAGAGAGTGCACTATACACTCCTTTTCATACTAGGCACGAGCGCTGTCGACGCAACGATCCGATGGAGCCAATGAAGTCGCGACAAAATTGCATCGTCACGGCGATCATCGTCTTTGGGCGTTTGCTTTTACCATCGAAACCAATCACGTACAGTGATTGCGCCGTAATCCCTGCGCCGGCTTTTTGCACGTGATTGGTTTCTCCGGTGATAGCAAACGGAAAAAGACCATGAGCGCCGTGATGATGCGATTTTAGGGACACTTGATTGTTTCCGTCGTATCGCAGCGTCGGATCCGAGCGGACCTAATCTGCAACAGAGTATAAAAAAAAAAACTACTCCTTTTTCTTTTGCTTGCAAGTCGGTTGAGGAATGGGCAATGCCCGTTTTGCTGCTAATTGTAAAAAAAAAAAAAGATGAAAAAGTTTTATTTCGTTTGATTGCGCAACCAGTAATCAAGGACAGAATACCTACAATGAAAGGAAGACGTGTAACTTAAGAGCTTGTAAACTGGCGCATGCTGCTACTTTTACGGTATTATAAGGCGTGAAATGCGTACCTTTTCAATTTTATCGTTGACGGGAAATGATATGGTAAGAGGACTCTCGCACATTTCATAGCCTTTCAGTTTGGATGAGGGGCAAACAACTTCCACAACATCATCCATATCTCGTTCTTCAAGAGCATTGTTTGCTACCTTGCAGACACTGGTAATCGTGGCTGCTACAGCCTCTGCAACAATTCAATCAAAGTTAGCGCTAACACAGTCGAGAAAGCTTTCTAAAGGCCCGTACGCACATTAAAGCCTGGTTCAGACAGTTGCGTTTGACTGCGTTTGACTGCGTTGCGGCAGCGATAAACCAGGACATCCGTGCTGCTTATATCGCGTGCCAAGATGATTCCTTGAACTGGATTCTACGCTTCATACGAAGCACAGATGTGCCGGTGACTCGCTTTCGGTTCTTGACGCACCGCAGTCAAACGCACTCAAACGCAAGTGTCTGAACCGGCCTTAAAGCCCGGTTCACACAGTTGCGTTTGACTGCGTTTGACTGCGTTGCGGCTGCGAGACACCAGGACATCCCTGCTGCTTATATCGCGTGCCAAGAAGATTCCTTGAATTGGATTCCACGCTTCATACGAAGCACAGATGTGTCGGTGACTCGCTTTCGGTTCTCGCCGCAACGCAGTCAAACGCACTCAAACGCACTCAAACGCAAGTGTCTGAACCGGCCTTAACGTTGAGAGCGTTTGATTGCGTTTGACTGCGTTGCGGCTGCGAGAAACCAGGACATCCCCGCTTCTTATGTCGCGTGCCAAGCTATTCCTCTATTTGGATTCTACGCTTCATATGAAGCACAGAAGTGCCGATCACTCGCTTTTTTTTCGCGACGCAACGCAGTCAAACGCACTCAAACGCTGTCAAACGCGAATGTGCGTAGGGGCCTTAATACTCTTGCTCCACGGACGCATAGAGGCCTGTTCACACATGCAGCGGAGCGCTACAAGCATAGCGCTGACCTCGCGCTAAGCGCGTGCGGACGGGAGCGTTCACCAGCTTTGTATCGCATCGTCAAAACTGTTTCTCATGGCAGACGATAAGTTGCTACGACACGTGAGCAGCGCTACATCAGCGCTTCTTTGCATGTGAGAACCGGCCTTTAGGCTGCAGTTACGCTGAGCCGCAGTTACCACACTATACTCTTGGGCAACCTTCTGTGGCTATGCAGTCAAAGCTATGAGCGCACGTGCGCTCGCGCCTCTTGAGCCCCCATCAAAGCTGTGCACGCGCGCTCTTTATTGTTTCTGAGGTAGCTGTCCGAAATTATACACCTTTTTCGTTTAGCCTCGCAACCAGCCACGTTGTCCCCTTATCTGGTATGCGTTCCGAACAAAAAATAAGCGATTACAACCCCGACCAAGTAAAAAAGTATAGAAGGGTCATAACTAGAACGAATGACGGTTGCAATTAAAATGTTAACACTTCGAACCGGTTTGAACCGTTATTTTTTGCTCCCCGTAACTGAACCGGAACCGAACCGAAAGCCGTGAACCCGAACCCAAACCGAACCGATACAAATTTCGGTTCGACACTCTGCTACAGAGACACCTTTTTTTTTTTGTTGAAAATAAAACAAAATTCTTTTTTTTAAACTGAGGCGCATCGCGATCTCTAATGGTTGCGCTTCGATTGGTCGCTGGATTCGGCCGTTTGGCACAAAAACCTGTTCTTAATACAAACAAGCCATTGACATTAGCATATTTTGCTGATTATTTTTAACTCATTTCTGAACATCAGAAGTATATTAAAATTTTTATTTCAGTATCCTTTTATTTAGTCACTGAGAAAACGCTGACATTCCTGCTGAGATTTAATAGACATATTCAAGGAGGAACCAATTAGAGTCACTAAAATGCCGAGCTTCATAGTAACGGCACCTCAGCCATCTCGGTACCATAAAGTCATTGTTGCCAGTTATGAGAAGCTTAGTCTGAAATCGCAGTAAACGGTTTTTCGTTAGCCACAAATGTTAAAACAGTTGGACACAGAGCGAAGCGATCTGGACCGAGCTTGCTTACACCGTGTCTAAAGATAGGAAAGTCGCAACTACGAGTCGTAACGACCTCCAATTGCGCCCGCTCTCCATTAGGCACCAAAATGGCGGCGTTCACGAGAAAATTGGGGAATTGAAGCGCCGATACTCTAAGGTGCCACTTATTAAATGACTCCAAAACAAGTTATATAAAAAAATCCTAGCCGGGGGTTTTCCGTTAGAAAAAAAAGTCAGACACCAAAGCCACAAATATACCTATATATATCTGTGTGTGTGTGGCTCTGGTGTCGGACTTTTCTTTTTAACGGAAAACCCCCGGTTGGGAATTGATTCTTTAAGAATGCTTCCTATTTATTTCCCTGGTCACACATGTGGTATCTGGAGATAAATCAAAATATTTTCGAAGTTTTGCAGCACCAAAGTTACGCATATTATTTAATGAAATGATAAAATAGTTTTAATCAATGTTTGCTTTAAAAAAAACGCCTTAATTAAAATAACGTTTGAAAGAGGAGGCAGGGGGAGTGGCTTGGCAACTCTGCGCGACTCTTCGTGTGTCTGACCTCAAAGTAGTCCAGGACAAAGCTTCTTTTTTTATTTTTTTTTTTTTGTTTTCGACGAAAAATACGAAACTTTGCAGAGAAAAGAATTTCGGTTGTTATCTCATACATTAGGGCATTGCTCAAATTGTTCCGCTAAGTCTGGCGGAGAAATTTCGAGTGACACCAGGTCAGGGGGCGTAAAGTATAATTCTAAATTTAGCGAGAACATGAACGTCATGTGACCTAACGTCACATGACATGTGTCGTGACGTCACGGAGTCAAGTCGTCAATTTACGAGGTATGTCATGTGATGTTAAGTTTTACTCTAAATTTAACGAGGGAACTTGCTTAACAACAGGTCACGTGACGCGACGTCCTGGTATCACGTGATACTGTAACCTATCGTGACACGACGTCACGTGACGTGAGGTAATATGACGTGAGGTCACGTGACCTAAATGTTGCCGTTAAATGTAGCAGGCAAACGCACGTAAATGCGGGTGGCCGGAATGACGGACGAACAAAATTTAGGGATTCAGGAATTATTTGCTCTGTACACTAAAGATGATAACCGGGAGTTATTTCTTGCGTAAGTGGTTGAGTTTCAGGTTTTGTAACTTGCATGTACCGCACCTCGCCTGTTATTATGAACTTTTCAAGGAATCAGTAAGATTTGTTATATATGGTATTCCTGAACCTAATTTTTTGAGTAGAAAAGCACTAGTAAAAAGCATGGTAGAACAAGGTGTTATTTGATAAATAATATCAATACGAATATTACTGGGAAATGACGTTGCAGCACAAGAAATGTCATACGCAAGTATATTTTTAGAGCGCAGCTCTTAGGCGCCCGATTCCGGCTTGAGCGGCGTGGGCGTCGCCGTCGCCGTCGGCGTCACCGCGCGGTGCATTATGGTACATTTTTCAGCTAAATCTAGCGGAAAAAATTCCCCGCTATATTTAGCAGAAAAATTTCACCGCTAGATTTAGCGAAAAAATTTCCCCGCTAAATCTAGCGGACAAATTTCCCCGCTATATCTAGCGGGAAAAATTTCACCGCTAAATTTAGCGGAAAAAATTTCTCTGCTAAATCTAGCGAAAAAAATTTCCCCGCTAGATCTAGCGGAAAAATTTCCCCGCTAAATCTAGCGGAAAAATTTCCCCGCTAGATTTAGCGAAAAGCTCCCCGCTAATTCTAGCGGGGAAAATTTCCCCGATAAATTTATCGGAAAACATTTTTCCGCTAGATCTAGCGGAAAAAAATTCCCCGCTAAATCTAGCGGTAAAATTTCCCCGCCAAATCTAGCGGAAAAATTTCCCTGCTAGATTTAGCGGAAAAAATTTCCCCGCTAAATCTAGCGGAAAACTTTCTCCGCTATATCTAGCTAAAAAAATTCCCCGCTAAATCTAGCGGAAAAATTTACCCGCTAAATTTAGCGAATAATTTTCCCCTAAATGCGAGGCGAGCAGGAGAGGAGGAGGGGCATAACCTCCTCTCCGTACGTTCCCCTCCTCCTCCTCAAGAGCTGCGCTCTAGTTCGGCGTTACAGGGAGTTGTAAACGGCTTTCATTTTATACAACATGAATATTGAAATTGATACTTCGTTAGAATATAAAATCATGCTTACTGAATCCGGCGAGTTTCAGCATAGTTTTTGCAAACAAGAACAGTAATCGGAGTTTTGTACCTCTGTCCAAGGTAACCAGGCCCGTAAGAACGCACTTAAAAAAAGAAAGTTGAAACATCATGTGCATTAGACAATTAAAAATACATGTTAAGACATTCTAGAACAAGACGTGCATTGCTTGTGTCAGATAATCGATTTCTGCTTATCGGCTCATACAGAGTATCGGAGGCAAACATGAACGCTACTATTGTGAGATATTATTAGATTGTCAGATATTATAGCGAAGCCACCGGTCTTCAAACCATAGGGCGCCCTACGGTTTGAAGACCGGTGGCTTCGCTGCGTTTCCATAGGAGTTAAGCCTTTTCTTTTTTTACTTTTTGCTCAGGTAAGTTCGCTCTTTGCGAATTTTAAAGAAACAATGCGCCACCTGTGGCCAACGCTGTACAAAATCGGAACGCGATAGGTTGAGAAACGGATTTTTGCGGTCGATTTAAAGAGCCTTGCCGCTATTTGGGACACGGGGTAGAGTGACAATAAAGTGGATGGAATGTAATCGAAAATGCATGTGTGATCTGCGGCTTCCAATTTGCGGGCCGACAAAAGCAAAACGCCCCAATGAGACTGTTAATTAGTTCCATAAGTTTATTAAGCGATTTTACTTTCAATCGCCACGACGCTAATTGTAAAATTTCACATTAATAGGTATATGTTATGAGATCGATCTTAATCTTTCCGACCTTAACCTTCGGCAATTACACAAGATATCTATAACCACTCTACAATCTTTGTTTCATATTCTATATATACTATTCTGGTAGTCAATGCAGAAAAGTTAAATAAAATGTAGATTCAATACATTATTTGAGAATATATTAATAAAACATTAAATAACTTTAACACTGAACACGCGCAGGTTCCTTTTTGCTGTATTTACTTCGAATCGAGTGAAAACGAAAGCGCGTACGTACTTGCTCTGCGTAATTTTAAAGCATAAGACGTACCGTTTAACGTGACCTAATATATAAATTCGCAATTTGTACATTATTTATTTCAATGTAAAACTAAGCTTGGCTGTCGCTTAGTCATTATAATATCTGCCTAAAGTTTTCTATCGTGACCAAGATTTCACTAGGCGAAGTTCCAGTGTCGCAACATACACGACATCCACAAAGGCATTTTTTTTTATCCACTGCTTGTGTGAGGAAGAAGGAAAGGCTAGAAACAGGTGTTCAACACACAAAAACGCCATTGCGAACATGCGAAATCAATTCGACGCTCATTATCAATTGAAATTAGCGTTCTAAATTTAAATAGTTTTGCCTCTTTACAACAAGTTAAAGGGACAATGCACCATTTTTTGTACTTTGCGCGAATACAGCCTTAGAACGAATCCCTGATAGTTGTCACCAATGAAACACGCATTCGTTTTTGTCTCCACAAAATAAACGACGCACAAACAATTTAAAAGAAGAACAGCAGCGTTCACCCCCTCAACTCACAGCCAGAACAAGCCGCCACGTGATCTGGAGCCGATTATATGACGCCGATGTTGATCCTAGCCACGCCCTGGGGTTGGCAAGGCAGGACACGCGCCGAGTTCCAGACATTGTTCTGGTTCGGCCATTGTCGTCATTACAGCGATTGGACATGGGCCACTACCCGAATGCTTGCCAAGCTATCGATTATCACGAGCCGAAATCTAGTGCTCACAGAATGCTCGAGTCCAATCTATGAGCAGCATTCAAATATCGCCACTGGGGGACTATACCGACACTGCGATCCCCCAGTATATCGTCATCAAGTTTTGCGAACGAGAGGCTGAAAGAAAACGCTCGCTTTTATCCATGAACTTACACCGCAACACAGAAGTTTCTTGGTCAATGTCTTCGCGTGCGAGTATACTAGTGTCCCACTTGTGCCAGTAAACTCGCGTAATGTAAAAAAACAAAACAAAAAAAACATTCCAATTGAATATTGTTGCACCGCCCCTTTAAAGTATTGTACAACACATTCCTATTCCACGTAAGAAATTAGGCTATTATAGTAACTGACTGCTAAAAAAACGCAGGACTTGCGGAGTCTTATATATTTCATTTAAGTTTAAGTACACACGCAGCCGACGCTACGAACTAATCGGACTAATCAAGCAGCGTCAAAAAGTGCAAGTCACTGGGCCTTTTTGTTTATGATTGGTTTAGCCATCATAGAATACGTCTGATAGGTCCCAAAGGATCGTAGAATCGGCTGTGTCTGAACGTAATAATGAAACGAAGTAGAGCACCTTGCACGCCGTTTCACTTTAAACCACAGCCGACGGTACCATTCAATGGAAACCATCAAGCAGCACCCGTTCTGCACCGTTAGGGCGCGTCGTTGTCTTTGTTAGAGAGTTTTAAAGAACCGTTTTTGCACATCCGATACGGCACGATGGGCCCTACGGTTCGAACTGCGCATGTGCGAGTCTTCTGCGGTGGCACATGCGCAGTTCGTACCGCAGGGTTTATCGGACCGTATCAGATGCGCAAAAACGGTTTCCTTAAATTCTCTAATGTGAAACGGAGTATACTATAAATAGACGTTTGCAAAAGTCGCCTTCTGCGCGCTGCCATCTTTGTCTGCTGTGCCATGGAACGCCTTCGGAGCATGCGCTGTTGCTCTGCTGTGCGGTATATCGAACGCTCCGCAAGCGTTCATAGCTCAGCGATTCAGCATTTTTCGCCAGGGTGATAAGCGATGGGAAGGTCTATATCTCTTGTTGGCCAGTTTGATTGTGATATCAACTGATAAGTACTATGAGCGAGTCACGGAGCAAGAGGCGGGGACATGTAAAGCCCTGCGCCTGTCAAGCTGTCAGTCGCTATAGCATGAACTTTGAAAACTAGTTGAGGATTAAACCGTTTCTGTTCTCAATTCCTGCTCACTTTAATTGCGTTCAAAGCGCTCGAAACAATCCGTTAGGGGGTGAACGATATCGTGGAAGAGTTCTGCGCACGATGTCCGGCGGATCTATATCCAACGCCAACCGCTCCAAACTCAGTGCGAATCAGGCGTAGAAAAGATATTGAGCAGCAGCAAAGGCTTTTTTTTTTCGACATTTCGAGCAGAGCCTGCTCTTTTTCAAGTGTAGGGGAATGCATCTTGCAGAATGTTTCGCTCCGAGATCGAGAGAAAGAAGTAAAACAACAAGAAACAGACAGAAGTCGAACTCGAAAACAAATTCAACACATGGGCGACGTTCGCACCAACACACAGGCACCTTTAGCAAAAACAACAACATGGAAAACCCGGTCATTACAGTCTCCAGAAAAAAAAAAATAGTAAAAATGTGTGTGAGTTTATTTTAGGGGTGGACTGTGTCTGGTTATTATTTTCTTTCTCTCGATTTCGGAGCGATACACTCTGCAACATGTATTTCCCTACATTTGAAAAAGGGCGGGCTCCGCTCGAAACGTTGAAAATAAAGCCTCCGCTGGTGCTCACAATTTATTCTACATCTGATACTTTCTTGGTGAAGAATTGTTTATTAACACTTTGGATCAGTGCGAATCCTTGAAACCGAAAGTTTCAAATCCAAAACCATAATATAAAACCATGTAAACTAATGGAGTACCGAGTATTTTAATGATGAGCTTTGGTCGACACTGTTGCGCCATAGACTCAAATGATAGTTTACATTATTTTTAACTAAAGTGAGAAGTGATCGGTTAATCATTTTGCATATGTCACGCAGTACCATTGCAAGAGTGTTACTATCTTACAGCAAATAAACATGTGGGGTTAGGAGGAACAAACAGGCTTACTTTTGTAATTGTTGATACCTTTCTTACAAATTCTGACTGCGGGACAAAAGAAATTGCGTCAGTAGTACGTTATCATTATTTCAGATACATAGTGAATTGAAAACAAAACATAATTTTGTTGGAAACCGTACCGTCATTATAAAGGAGTGATCTTCCTGTGAATAGGACGCGATGAAATTAAGAACTGCGTATTGCGCAGTTCCGAAGTCCGTCAGAGCTGTCATGTCATGGAAACATTGTTGTTGCCGTTTATGCCAAGGTGCTATTTCGCAGACTGATAGAGCTTTCGAGAAACACAGTAAAACTAACTGAAGTTAACTGAGTGTTGCTGGACATGTTACGGTGACGCAGCCGTCGTGTTCCTCAACGTGGCATGACCTACAGATTTACATTCACGCAATTTTATAACCAGTCTCTGTATTGTGCTTTTATAGTAAGCTAAGAACACTTAGTGATGTGAAAATTAGGGGCGCAATACACAATAAGATTATGCAAGTCTTAGAACACAAGAGAACAAATTAATGCATGAAAACATTGAATGAACCTATGACATACGCTGTTTATTATTAGTTCTCCATGTATCAGTAATATTTCGGTACAAAAATATTAAGAAGAAAAACGATTTTATTATTAAAGCGCATACGCACGTGTGAGTGATAACCAGCCGACCGCGAATATGTACATCACCAGTGTCTCCTATATACTTTCAGTACTCGGCGAAAAATCCCCTCTCGAGGCCGTCGCTTGCACCGCTCGTGGCGACCGCGTGAGGGCGCCAGGTTAACAGTGCACATCATCATCATCATTATGCATACTATTTTGGATTCGGATTTGGATTCTAGGGCTTCCCTTTTTGTCACGGGTGGTCGACAGTTGATTCTGGATCTAACCAGTCGCCTCCCCTGTGACGTAGAATTTACAGCATTTCCAACTGCTCCATCGGGGTCATGTTGTCGCGTTCGTAATATGAGATGCGAGGAAGGGAAGGAAGCGTTTATCGTCTACAAGCGTCTCCGATTTTCCACCCGATTTAGCTTTTGCCATGTGACAACGCAATGGATGCGCACTTGCATACGCCTTTTATGGTTTCAGTTGCTCCCTCTCGTTATTCTAACCTCTCTCAGTAGGTGCAGTGTCTACGTCGTCTGCTTCGGTCCGCTTTGCTTTGCGCGCACTCGGTGTTTGACGTCGTCTGCTTGCGCTTCGCCGCAAAGATGATTAAAATGACCTTTTCTTTTGAGCCCCGATGCCACTCGAATGAAAACAATAAGCCTGTAGGGCTTTCTTTTCCTAAAGTCCCCGCTGACATTGATTTGAGCGAAATGTTACTAGCTGCGATGCAACGAGAAAAGTGCACACCAAATGCGACGTCGTGCTAACACTAAGGTGTACGGCGAACACTAAAACACATGTCATGCCGTCTGCTTCTTCCGAAATAGAGGAAAGTTTAAATATCAAATAGGTCAATCAAAGCTCCAGAATTTCCTAGATGACAAAGACTTTTCCGAACGCGCGGGTGGTACGGCGCTAGCGTACCGCCCGCGTATTCGTGACAACAAGAAGGGATGGATGGATGCATGGCATCCATTCGTCTATCCATTCGAACGACCCTGTTTCAGTGCGCGCCTAGCGGCAAAACGTTGCACTTGCGACGACGGTGGCGGTTCATTGTTTTCCGGCTCTTTCGACAGCCATTGGAAGTATAGAGGAGTCACTGGTATCACTCATGATACCCAAACTAAACGTCATATCTAAAATTCGTTGAGATTGTATAACGTGCGCTACGTACAGGCGTCTCTGGGCAGGAAGTTGCGGTCACGTTCTCTTTTAAGCACTGCAAAAAAAAAAAAAAAAAAATACATTTATTGTAACATGTATCGGACACAGATCTGCTACACGTTTCACGTGTCTCATAAAAATGAAGCAACATAAACGAGTTCATTTAACGGGAGTGTAACCCGCGCCCTCTGGCGACTGATCGACAGCCAAAAATCAAGTTATTTTCTGTATCAGGATTTCTTCAAAACCAGCTTATAGCTCTACAAATTTTAACTTTTAGGTGTAGTTAATATTTATACGTGTTTATTTAGTCAGAATTGCCAAGTTGAGGCAGATAGATTTACGACAGCTTATATTAATGCTTCCTGCCGAATAGAGAACGGGTGGATTTTATTACTTTTTAAAAGTAACGAAATTACTCGTGGGATTACTACCTAATAAAAGTAAATAGATTATTACAAAATTACCCCCAAAAGTAATAAATTACACTGATTTAATTAAATGTCGTGACTCGTGAGTACCGTACAAGTGTGCTCGTAGCTGATTAGAGTTCTCGCCATCCGAGAGCGAGAGGGAAACTCTTACCAGCTTCACTCTGTTTTACGGAATGTCATAGGCCACGACCTGCTTTACACCAGGGACGACTTTTGAGCCTAGCTTTTGCGCCTTTCTATGCTTAACTAGCCGGATGGAGTGTCAAATTTGAAGACAGATATATCGAATGAACATAGGCTTGTTCTGACGATTCAACAAAATAAAACAACCTTGAAATACGAACGCCTTAAACGTTTAATTATAAACGTACCAGAATTAAAGTATTAAAATGGATATTAATATGTTTTAGCTAAGGGGGTAATTGAGGGCTACGATTATGGTCCGCCTGCAACCCTAACAGTGGTGAAAAAACAAATTTCGCGTACCTCTCATGTGTTTTGTTCCTTTAATTGCGCGCTGTACGGGGCACTGAGCATGACATTCATCATGCTGAGTGTCTCAGCGCAGACTGATGCTTTGTTATAAACACATTTTGAGTTTTTCCATGTGTTCCGTGGGAAAGTAGATGCCCCTTATTTTGATCACATATTTATTCATTACGTTCAAGTATTGCGCGCTCTATAATGTTACTATGTCACCTACCTGAGTTATGCCGAGAAAACTAGGCACAACGAAGTCCAAACATGATCCTATATTGAGAAGAAAGTAAGCAAATAAGCCGTGCTTTCTTGTCGCAGTGCATTGTCAGGTCAGTGCATTATAGCCGTTAGGTTCCCCTTTGAAGAATACATAAATGGATATATATTTCTTTCATTATGCATAACATGAGTTATATAAATTATGCATAATTTGTTTTCAGGCTGCACAAATGTGTTAAACAAAATCCTTAAATGCTACACTAATTCTGTTTGTGCAAGTGAGTTATACGGCCAGGGAGACATAATAGAGAGGGTTGAGCGTTACAGTAGCTAAAATCGGTTCGAATACTTTTTGAATATTGAAAATGAATATATACTTTCAATTAGACGCATGCTCAGCGTCATCGAAAACCACTAAATATCTGAAGTTTAGAAAGATTTCGGTCACGTGGGAAGGGCGGTTGTGCGCTGAAGTTAGCACTCGTGCAACGGGTACAATGCTGGCGGCTCGAAAACACGGATTATAAGAGAAGTAAAAACCCCGCATTCGCCTTTCCGCATCACTAGTCTTGAGCCTGTTGCATGAGTGGTAACTTTAGAGCAGCACCGTGTTTTACCCGTGCCTTATAACTATGTAACATTGCTTATTTATCGGTTATCTATTACGAGCTGAGCAAGTTTCTCGTTTGAGTTGTATATTTAGCTTCAAAATAAAAAAAAACAAATTAGCAAGTGGTAGCTAGTTAACCGACGTGTCGTGGCGATTATCCCTCTATGTTATGTTCTCCTGGCCGTATAACTTACCTGCATATACAACATTGGTGCAGCTTTCACGAATTTCTTTAAGAAAATATTTATAGCCTTAAAAAAAACACCTTGTACAAGTGAAGTCCAAACAAAACACAAAGGGGAGCGAAGCTGGCAAAAGAACGTGAAGAGGGAACATCTGGTAAACCTCAGAACAGCGTGCCGACGTTTCCGTAGGAGACATGGCTTCTCCAGGGTGCCCTGAAGAAGCTAGGTCTCCTAGTAAACGTCGGCACGCCATTCTGAGGTTTACCAGAAGATCCCTCTTCACACCCTCTAAAAGGAACATACAAGGTGCATACGTTCCAATGTGATCTCAAAGTTTCTGATATGTTGATTGAACACATCTATATGTTTTCTTTCCACTAGAGCACATTTACTGCACAAAACCCTTAAGGGAAATATTAAGCATTGGGTATATTATACGCTGACTCACCTTCCTGGGCGTCAGGTGCGCCACACGTCTGGATAAATGAGAAGAAGGCTAATAGGGTCGCAACGCAACTTGTCCACCACATTAGGCTCTGTTCACGGACATGCATGAGAGGTATGCAGCTTTAGCTAGAACAGACTTATACAAGTTGCTAAAATTATAGACAGGATCATCTTTATATTGTTTGCAATGATCGTTCACACAGATGTGTGCAGATTTGGAAGCGCGTTCATGAAAACCTAAGAATACTCTTTTCGCTATAGTGACCGATAAATTAAGGAACAGACGGCCTGGCGAGTCCGGTTATATCGGTATCTCTACGCAACGAATAAAATTGCACAATTATCAATACATGAAAAACAAATCGGGAAACAAAATTTGTGCCCCAGTGTTTCTGACGCGTTGGGCTCTGGCATACAGAGTTCCATTAGCAAGCGCAGGCATAACTTATAAGTTAAGCGACTGCTATCAACAAGTCAAGTTGCATATCGCAATCATTCAATAAATGTTAAACATTAAAACACCAAATGTTTTCGTAGTTCAGTTTGTTATTCCTCTTCTTGTCGTACAGAAATAGATAACAATGAACACTTTAACATAATACAATGCGGTGTCTGTGTAGGAAATTAGTACTTTAAATGGTGAATTTGTTTTTTACAATACTCTTTGCAGTAAAGTAGCCCGTGCAGTTATCGCTAGATATAAATAGGACAACTTATTATCTTGTATTGTTTGGTGGCTATCACCGTCCCTTGAAAGTTGGCATGGGTTATTATATTTCTGACAACCACAACGCGTAGCTTGAAAAGGATTTGACGGACAGCTCAGCCGCGTGATGTACACGGGTGAGGGCAAAATATGTATTCACCCACAGGTTGTGGAAACACGTCGGCATTCGTATTTTAGCCCATAAATAAGTCGTGCACATCTAGACAATGTGTATTGCAGGGATCCGGTACGAGTTTCACCGTTTTAACAAACTCATAATTTACCAAAGAAATTTTTTCCCAAATACTAATTCGGAAACTCAATTAAATAAAAGTTGTTTCTCCTTACAAGAAAAAACTTTTTACAATAATATTGATTTTAAGAATTGCACAAATTGTTAATATGTTGGCTCGAGATAAGTTTTGTAGCAACTATAACACAAATGTGGAGGGTTGTCTTTAGACATATCGCATAGCACACTGCACGATAGAAGAGCTGGATTTATATGTATTTTCTAATTATTAAATGAAGCCTCGAACAACGCATCTTTTTGGAAATGAAGCTTGGAATCACAATAAATGGCGTTAAACGGATCATCAAATCACTAGAAAAAAAAAAGACTATTGCAACCAGTTTTCAACGTGAAATGCCGATACTCCCTTTTTCATTACCATTTTTTTGTGGAAACTTCTCAACTGATGATATTCATTAAAACATTATCTACGTCGTACGTCAAACAAAAACCGAGGCAAACAGCTAATAACACATGCTACACAATCATGCATTTTATTGTCCCTGTGTCGTGTATAAAGTAACTGGAAAAGAAACAAAACTTAAACAACTCAGGGCGTGTAAAGTCTCGAGCAACTAATTATTCTTGCCTCGCAGCCCATGAGATTCTTGAATTTACCGATTAGAACGCCATCCAGTAGCTGCTGCGCCAATTATCCGAATTCGCCATTCATTTGGGCACGTAGTACTCTGCGCATCTATTGGACTCGAGAACATCAGTGCTCGGTGATGACTCGGGTCCAATCGCACGCTACGTGCACCAGAAATGGTCACCACCAATAATTGCTTGATGGGATTTTGAAGTGGGTCTATCGGTTTTATCAAGGCCGATAGAAAAAAACGTAATTGTGACGATAATAACATTATTAACTAGTGCCAGTTCGTTTTTTTAAGAAGGAAACCCGGCAAAACACTTCCGACAAAAACGCTTCGCATTTTGATACACTTTTTTTTATACGAATGATCGATCACTCATATTTTAACGAACTAAACCGGAAGTGAACATATATTGGCATCGCAAGTTTGTCTGCTTCTTGCACAGGGGTTGAGATGCTGTCAGAATGCCAAGCTCTTATTGGCGGACTGAAAAATAAAAGTGGATAGACCACGAAGCATTTTGTATCGAGGTCTACCCCCTATTCTTTGGATCGAAGTAAATCAGAACTGGCGTCGTTCTGATGTCACCGCAACCCCTGCGCAAAAAGCAGACGACTCGTTCTCCGCATAGGATATAAAATCAGTATACACGCGACTATATATATATACACCTACACAGTGTTTCCAAACAAGCACGCTTTCCCCACACCAGGTGTGGACACTGCGCCTGCGCAGAAACCAAATTCGGAAGGAGTAAAGCCTCTGCGCATGCGCAGTACCGACAGCAGCGCCACCGCAGTGGTGTGACGTCATTGAGTTGAGTTGGTATATACTTTGTCTCATCCTACGATGGACGAAGGGCCAAAGCCATGGGCCGCCAGGTCCAATCACGTTCCACGCTACACTCTTAAGAAAAAGCTAGTAGTATTTACTAGGTAAGAGCTAGTAACCGCTTGTCACATATGTTACTAGGTACCTAGTAACTTTAGGTAGCAACGGTCAAGCTAGTAACGGTTACTAGGTCAAGAAGCTAGTAACTGTTACTAGCCTCAAAGTAGAATCCATGCACTTTACTACCTCTAGCTAGCAACTAGCGCAACCTCCCGACGGAAGACCGGAAACGCAACTAGTCACGTGATTTCCTGTGGATAAAAAAAAAAGGTGTGGGGTTATGCCACTTACCACCAGGTGGCAGGGGCAAGAAAAATTGAAACTGGAAATGAGTAATCCAGGGGGCGCTAGTCAACGTCCAATTAAATGTACGCCAAAAAGGACGCCGATTATTTATAGTTTATTTCAATTCTTTCACATTCGCGAGTTGATACATACATACACCCACATTTTTAGCACACAATCGACACAATACATTCAACACAAACACAGGATCACTCTAATCGCTAACTTACGTACGGCGGCAGTGGGAATCGAACCCAGGAGGTTTTTCCACCGCAAGCTTACAAGTTGAGACGCGTTAGCCCACTCGGCCACTTCCTCCCGGCTAACTACCTTGACTGTCCTTCAGTCTTTTATACTGACCACTTGAGTGCGCAAACTTCTTGTCGTGTATCAGCACGTCAGTTCTTCGCAGTCGCTAGGTCAGTTGCGCGACGAGGCAAACCGCATAAAAGTGACGGGAACAAGCGGCCAAGCCGATGAGCGGCATTTCCTAGAAATTAAAAAACCGAGCGACGCGACGGGTGACCGTGAGAAATCGCCGTCGCTCGTCGCTGCCTCCGTCGATAGTCTCGTCACTCGCTAAATCGATTACATGCGGTTCAGCTTTTAAAACGAATGCGGTCGCCGTCGGCGAGAGAGTGCTTTCCCGCGACGACGGGGAGTACGACGACAGCTGCACTTCTTTCGCGTGCTGCGCTACAAAAATGCATGCAAAATTAATACCGCGTGCAGCTCGCATCTTAATTTTTGTACTATACGCTGACGAATGCTCGCGTTTTTGGGGAAGAAATAAGCAAATTTAGAAAGACTCGTAGAATGCCAAAACAGTTTTTTTTTTTCATTAGTCCTAAAGCTACATACACAATTAACAACGCACATCAACGGTTGTGACAGTGCACTGTCACGACCGAAGACAGCTCAATCAGAATCATTCAACCACCGAGCACACACAAACCGTGAAGAAGTTCTCAGTGTCAAGTAGGAGGAGGCAGAGAAAAGCTTCTTGGACGACGAAACCCAATCCAGTGACAGCGGCACCGGCTCGTTAGAACTATCCTCAGAGCAGTCCAGGTCCACGCACACACTCGCCCCGTCGAGCGCACGAACGTTAACTATGCACTCCAACACGGGAACACGAGAAGTGCCCACGACCACGACACAAGGCAAAAACGGCAGGTTCACATCGGAGAAACTAGCGTCTTGCGAACTCCGACCACTCCGACTGGCCCCAACTTGCTTGTCGCACAATGTTGCCAAGCGTCTCTTGTGAAAGAAAAACATTAGTTTATAAAAATACAAAAATAAAAAAAATATAGAAAACGGAATGAACTTTTTTATTTGTTTTCGGAAACGTTTTTAGTGTGGTAAGTGGCTATTTTCATCCCAGTTAAAACCAAAACGAAAATATAAACGCTCACGAACGAATGCAAACGAGAAGGAAGGTAAATAAGCCGCATGGTCATTGCATCAACAATGGCTGCTGCGCTCGCTGCACATAGGCTCGCTGCAGCGCTGGCTTCCACGTCGTGCTGGTACGGAGGCTGCGATCGTTATAAAGTCAGCTCCAACCCTTAAACATGCCCCCTCATACAATATTTGACGCTACGATTGCGTGTAGATACCTCCCCCTGCGATCCGAAACAGCAAGTACGTCGCTAACGCTGGCAATCGGGTATGAAGCAAGCGCCGCCATCTTCTCCGCGCCTTTGCGGTAGTAAATAGCTAGTAAAAGGGTAGTAACGGTCAGAAAAAGGTAGTAATGGCTGCATTTGCTAGCTTTTTCCTACCTATCGCCCGTTTGAGGTAGTAAATAGTTAGTGAAAGGTAGTAACGGTCAGAAATAGGTAGTAACTGCTGCAGTTACTAGCTTTTTACTAGCTTTTTTTTAAGAGTGTACGGACATGCCTAGCGTTGATTTGGGGTGGACGAATAGTGCTCCGAACCCAAAAACGCATTATTTCTATAGCTTTGACACTGCAAACAGCCTCTTTTTTTGCGAGGTAAAATTGTTGAGTCACTCAGTGCTATTTCAACTCGAACCACTGTCCGCCCATTCCCATCAGTGATCCGAGACGCGGGCACTGATACGCGCATCAAAGCGCAATACGCGATTTCTAAGCGGCTCGTGATTGGATCTGGCGGTCCGTAGCTTTTGCCTTTAGTCCATCGTAGGGTGAGACGAAGTATAGATATACGACCCGATAGAGCCAATAAGGCAGCGCCAGAAGTGCATTGTCAGCGCGCGCGTGGTCTTACCCGTTAGCTATTGCCCGGCTAAACTAATAACGTAGGGTTGATGCGCTCCGATCCCGCACTTTTTATGCGAGATCGCTCTGTATCGGCGATAGAAAAGCTACAAGAAAACGAGCGGCTTGACGATTCGGTTTTTCTGCCGCTTGGTTGGCTCCAGGACCGTAGCCTTGGCTGCGATCGGGCTTAAATAAAGTGAAAACGGAGTATATGTAGTGATCTGCGGCAGCAACCAGCAGCTTGGATAGCCTATCTGAAAAATTGGTACTCACGATAGAAAGATTGAAGGTCTTCCTCACAGTCAGAGCAGCAGAAAGGCGTATGTCGCGTCGGAAGCCATCTGTTTCTCGGCTCCTTCTTGTCGGCTAGATTGAACGTTCAATTCTTGACCGTTCCTATTGTTCAGTTGGATGACGACTTAGGCGGGTATATTTTTAGACAGGAATTCTACGGAAACTTTTTTTCTGAAGGGATAGGTGGATTATGTTTTTTTTTTTCTTTCTCTCTCTCCGGTGTTTTAATTTACATGACGTCTTGGTTTAGGCCTTAACACGATCGTCAGGGGAATATAAATAACCTTAATTCCGATCCAACGAGCTATGATGTCTGCTTGGTTTGAGGATAGTATGGGAGTCATTATACGAAAAATAAACAAGTTACATTGTTAGTGCTGTTTCATACAGACCGACACACTGTTTTCAAGCAGGTGCGCAGAAACGAGATCGCCCGAAAGGAAGAGTCCCCTCATGCTCCGCGTCGACAGCAGCGACGCAAGGTCAAAGCTGCGCGTTGGTTTACGCTTGTGGCGTCACACACAAGGACGTGCAGCGGCTCCCGAGAGAACATTTCTCCGCTCGACTCGATCGGCTCCTGAGAGCATCGGATTACGAGACCTGATTCAAGGTCCGCGTTGTCGGCAGAACATTGTCCCACGTTTGCATCAGGTGCGCGCAATATCCAGATTGCATAACATTGGGTAATAACATCATGGCTCACCATCGCACCACGGATACTACTCCACCATCGTCTGGTTGCCGTATTGCCTTGCGTTTTCACCAGTTCACACCACCGCGTTGTAACCATACGCACGAAGGTATAAGAAAATATGGCGCAATATCACCAGAGAAACTGCACAGAGGGACTGCACTACAGAAACAACAGAATGGCACAAGACTACGAAGACTGCTCGTCGTCTTTAAACCTATTTTAACTAAATAAAAAAGTTAATGTTTTTACGAAACGTTCCAGACCATTCTAAACTTCGAGTCTGGAACAGCCCAAGATGCTACAGTGGTGACCAGCTTTTCCCCACACAACCACCAACAACCTTAGTTCAGCCATGCCGGAGGGAGCCCATCTCCAGTACCGACTCCGCAGTCGCCCTCACGCTTCTTCCTTTCTGGCCAGCGGACCCGCCGCTGTGGTTCGTCCAAGTCGAGTCCCAATTCGCCACTCGACAAATAAACGGACGCGGAGAAGTTCCACCATGTCGGGTACAGCCTCTCCCCAACCATCGCCACAGAGGTGCGGGATCTGCTGCTCACACCGCCAGCAGTCGATGCCTACAACACCCTAAAAACGCAGCTGATCCGCCGGACAAGCGCCTCGGAGGAGAAACGCCTACAGCAAATCTTGACCGCAGAGGGACTTGGCGACAGGACACCAACGAAGCTCTTGCGTCGGATGGAGCAGCTTCTCGGAGACAAGGCAACTACAATCGATGAGTCCCTCCTCCATGAGCTCTTCCTGCAAAGACTGCGTAGCAACGTTCGGATGTTGCTCGCATCGGCGGGGGACATTGGCCTCGCCAAGATCGCCGAGCTTGCGGACAAAATTATGAATGTCTCGACGCCGTCCGCTAACATCTCAGCGGCCAACGCCCGATCCAGTCCAGACGAGGTCCGTGAATTCCGAGCCGAGGTCGATCGTCTCGCTGACCTTGTGACGAAGCTGCAAGCTCCTCGTGGCCGCCGCGCATCCCTCGGCCGTTCTGCCGCCTACCGCCAGTCTCGCTCCTCCTCCATCAAAGTTTTAACGCCGATGCTCGTGAATGCAAGCTCCCTTGCACACCAGCGGAAAACACCAAGGCCGAGCACTAATGCTGCATTCGCACTCGCGTCTAATTCGCAACCGCGAAGCGGATTCGCTTGGTTTCATCATCACATGCAAGTGAAACTGCACTGAATCTGTAAGCAACCACCACTCTCAGAAGAAAAGGTGTGGTCTTACACCCCTTGTGCCATATAATACACCCCAAAACTTCAGTTCGACGTACAGCGCACTGACATCGATCTGACGGTACTTACTTTCACGAGGGGCTTAATAGCCGTGTGGTGTGACTTATTAAAATAGCTAATATACGTTTTACTGACTACAAGCAAATAATCGGGGTTTTCTTGGCCCTACTGCAAAACTTCAGTGTTTTCTTTCTGTGGTATTGGATACGCATTTTAGCTATTTAATAAGTTATATCGCACCGTTATCAAGCCCCTCGAAAAATATGGGGCTGTCTGTTCGACTATAATGCGCTGTACGTCGAATTGAAGTTTTGGGGTGCATTATATGGGGAAAAAGGGTGTAAGGTGACGCCCTTTTTTTAGAGTAAACGTTCGCAACCGCTTCGCGATTGCAGTTCAACCGCCAGTGTGAATCGGGCATAACGGTGACAAGCGCTGGCGCCGATTCCCACAGCCACCCATCCTTGTTTTCTTGACTGACCGCATCTCTTCTGTTCGCTTTCTCGTGGACACCGGGGCAGAGGTTAGTGTTGTCCTCGCAACCGTACAAGATCACCGGCACCCCAACAAGTCGCAGCTTCGTGCCATCAACAACTCGGCCATTTCGACGTACGTTTCGCGTTCATCGTAAAGGAAATTTTTAAGGGGCATAAATGAAAGGTCACGTAGAACTTTAAAAAAAAAAATTCCACGAAATATGTTTTTCCCGCAATATTGACGCCGTTAGGCGTAATTCAGGTGGAGCTCACAGCCCGCTCTAAGCCCCGCCCACAGATCAGTGGCCCCGCCCATTCCTATTAGACTCGCCTGTCTGCTCGACCGAACTGGCTAACGAGCGTATGTCTCCCTTTCGCGTCACCCGGTGCGTCTAGTCTGAAAGACTAACACCGCTTGCTAGTCGTGCAAGCAGACGAACGGCAGCCTCCGGCATCATCCGCTATTTCAACGCAGTCTACTGTCATCTGCAATGCCGTGAGACGCGAAGACGAAAGCTATGCGTCGGCGTCCGTATTTGCCTCCGTTCGTCTGCTATTCATCCCCCGTCTAAAAACTTCTGCAACGCTCAGAAGACGCGACCATGAAAGCGGCGCTCTAGCGTTCCATCAGGCACGAGTCACGGTCCAATACAAGCGACTGTCAGCGTCTATCGATGTGCATAACAATCCAAAAAGAAAGCTAAAAAATGAACAAAATAAATATGCAGTCTTTCTAGCTTTACATGTTCCTGTTATGTTTTTCACATGGCATCTGTGAGCAAGGTAGGTGAGGCTCATGATGCACAATTAAAACGCGACGTAAAAATATCCGCTTCGGTAGGCCAGGTACACTGATAAAACTTGTAAGCTTGACTTTCAAGGCTCAATGACGGGAGCGTACCTAGGAAAAACTTGATGCGAGCCGAACGTCCGATTTCCTCCAACCAAATGGCTCGCAAATTCTTACCTGTGTAGGTGTATGCTCGGTATTAAAACCATGGTCGGAATCATGATGGTTGCACAGTTCACAGAGCAGCGGGGCCACTTTTACGGGAACCGACACCTTCATTCAGCATCAACACGCGCAAAGAAAACAATGGACCTTTTTCACATACCGACGGCACCAGGCGGTGGCTGCACGAACTAAAAATCGAGGAAGTGACCTACCTGTGCTACCAATCGATAATGGGAGCTACGCTACCAGTTTCTTCGCTCTCCGAGCAGCGGCGCGTGCCCAACGCGACTCTAAAGAGGGGGATCTGTGGCGTCCACCCAAACGTCATGTCTTTCTTTCCGTCCACTTTCTTTTTTTGTGTAACACAATTATATATATGTTGCAATTACGTGTTCTACTCGCTGATCCACAACCTCCTTCCGAATTTCCTCGATTTCTAGTGCCGACTTCCGCCGCTTGGCATCGAGTGCTCGCGCGTGCGCAGAACGCTTCTCGGAAAAGGTCCATTAAGCCAGATCGATCAAAATAGTTGATCTGAGACGCTAGGCTTAGGCCAGTCCCGCTACTAAAGTACATGTATCCTCACAGCGCTTCCGAACGCTCGTATTTGCGAAAGTTGTTTCCTGCAAACTACGTCGGTTGAGGAGATCTTCCTCTAAAAACCACCTCTGTGAACTCAAAACCACTCGCACTCAAACAAATTGCCGAGCTCAAGGAGCTTCCCTCGTTCAGCAATCCCGAGACGCCGGCAGTCATTTTGTTAACTTTTCAAACTAAAGCGGAAGAAGCAAGATGAGAATAGATTTGAAAACAGTATTGACTATATCTTGATTATTTGCTTCTCAACCATAAAAAATAGTGGATTAAAATACTTTTACGGAGCGGAGAGACAAATTTGACCCGGACCTTTAACACGTCAATCATATCTCCAGCCAATTAGAGATGTAAGCGCACCTTGTGAGCATTGGGAGGGGCTAAGCGGGCTGCGACCTCCACCTTCTGCTCCTGAATTGCGTTTAACAACATAAATATTGCGAGACTTTTTTTTTTTCGTGGAAAAATGATAAAACGAAATTGGTGTCCCATCATGCCCTTTTAAAAAGAAAAGTTTATTGCAGTGTCCCTTTAAAGGAGATACTCATGTGTCCCCTATATTCCTTTAGAAAGGGATGAAAGTGGCTCCTACACTCTAAGAAATGCCTGCGCGTTTACTTACCCGCAAAACACTCAAAGAGCCAATCTCTGCGATCTACGAAATCAGCTCAGCGAATGATGAGGCGGAACATCCGTTTAGACCTAAAATAAAGTCTGCGCTGTGGCATTACGCAATGCAAAGCGTCATGCTTACATTGCGTAAAGCCGCAGCGCAGACTTAATTTTTAGGACTAAACAGATGTTCCCCGTAATCATTCGCGGAGCTGATTTCGTAGGTCGCAGAGATTGGCTCTTTGAGTGTTTTACGGGTAAGTAGACGTGCAGGCATTTCTTAGAGTGTACAAAACGGGGAGGAAATTTGCTCCACTAGTAAGGGAGGAAAGTTTCAACCCATTTCTGCTCGTGGAGAAAATGTTGCTCCCCTATGAAGAGAGGATAATTGCCACCTTTTCCTTCCCAATGGAGGAAACTTTCTCCCTTTGTGTAGTTGATTTAGCTTCCACCAGATGGCGCTCGAAACGGGGAAAGAAGGTCGGGGAAGCGTTAATGTTTTTTTTTTTCCCCATTTTCGAACGCTATATAGATGATACACGTACAGCACTTAAAAATCAGAATACATGGAACACAAGCAGAACAACACCCAAACAACAGCGACCACGAAGCGACTCCGGACAACAAACCTTCTCTACGTATGCGAGAGAGAGAGAGAGAGAGAGAGAGAGATAGAGAAGGCTTGCGATGAAGGAAATACTAGGGTGTATGTCATAACCAGAAGCCAGACGGTCATATCTACGTATGCCAAGTTCCCACTTTCTCTATATCTGGCTGTCTTATTCTTTTAATCCGATTCGGCCGGTGGCTGCCATGATTTGTCGCATCAGCACGAAGAGGCAGAGAAAATATTGCTTGTACTTAATATTTATTCCAATTGACTCCTGGAATATCCCGCTTATCTTGATTCAACACTTTGAGAAAAGCAAATGCCGATTACTATAGTCCGTTGCAACTCAAGAAGGTAGGGCGAGGGGAAGGAAGGACGGGGAGAAGGAAGCAGACGGAACGCTGGAGAGAGGAGGAGGTTTCCCCCTCTCCTCTCTAGCGTTCCGTCGGCCTCTACCTCCCCAGTCTTCCTTTCCCTCGCCCTACCTTTTTGAGCCGTAACTTACTTTGGGATAATTAACTAAAATTTGATCATTTGTTTTTGATAATGGTTTGACGAATCATGTTCACAATGCAGTGTTGAAGCGAGTACACTGGTGCTGATCATTTCAATCAAGTTATTGCTTGATTTTAATGTTCAGCATGAGTGTACGCTGTTTTCAGTTTTGGTTGGGTAATAATTGATCTTAATTGTTGCATAAGTATTTCAACGAATTTTTTAAACAAACAATATTCCTTGTTAACAAGATTCGTTGCAACAGCAGAGAAGAAATCTTGGGTCATGCTTTGTCACCGGTATACAGAAATTTAATATTGTTCTAATTTTCTACCTGGACGGTTTTTCTTCGAAAAAGCAAGTGCCGGGAGTGATAAGGACGCACGAACCACGAGTTTCGCATCGCATTAGACAACAAAAATGAGACTGCATTTGGTGAAATAACGTAAACGCTTGAAAATATCACATTTCCCAAGTCAGAAAGTTAAAAAGACCGTGTTCAGAGTTTTAGAAGATCGTCTAGTCCCTCCCGCAAATCTATAAGTAATGCACTATGACCTCCGTTATATATACCGTAGCGGAGCCGCGTTTACATGTTTTAGTAGAACGCTTGCAACCCGCACAAGAACATAGTGTTAAAGAAATAACGTAATGCCACTAGCGACTTTTTCGGACACTAAAGCTAACATGAGGGAACCATGAAGAAAGACACGGAAAGCATTACAAGGCGTCACGCTTTGTGTTTCTGGAACTGTCAGTGGGGGTAGTTGGTTATTCTTAGAGAAACATGTTTAATTAACACCTTCTAGTCTGGAAGTGAATTTTTTTATACAATTATTTTTTATACCCGGTATTGAATATTTAGTTTGATTCCATAAGTTCTTTTAAATGATAAAATGGTTTTTAATGCTGCCACCCCATCCAAAAATATCGTCCGTCCGTCCGTCCCTGCATTTTCTGCTAAATTAAGCGGGGAAAGTGACTTTATGTGGCGTCACGTGACGTTACATGACCTAAACGTCAACTCAAATTTCCCCGCTAAATTTAGCGTGAAAATTTACGTTTTTACGGCCAGATTATAAAATTAGTTTCCCCGCAAAATTTGGCGGGAAATAGGCGTCACGTGACCTGACGTCATGTGACCTATCCAACCGTTCGGTTTCCTCACTAAACTTAGCGTAACATGTACGCCACCGGACGCACCGATTCCCTCACCAATTCAGAAGCTGACTTATCTTAAATTATGTTTATGGCTGTATAAAAAATTAGGTCCTAAAATCCGCAAATTCGCGAAGAATGACCTGGGACTACAATTGCTATCTTGAATAGCAAAGGAGAAATTTGTATTCATGATTGAAAGGTTGTGGACCCTTGTGACATCCATAGTAATGCAAATGCATCGGCCGTGTTGAACAAAATAAACTGTTTCTTGGGTGAGTCGGGTCACATGGATTGAATTGTTAAATTCTTGACCGTTTGCAATGTTCACACTACGAAAACGACTTGAGCCGCCATATTTTTATGAACGGCCTCGACGGAATCACCTTTGTTTGTCGATATGACACACGTAATAAAACCGATCGGAAAAAAGGAAAAATTATGGGACCTTCATCTCCTAAGTGCTATAATGTGTCAAATGCAGTGTTTGGGGAGCGATCGTTTAAATGTGCCAAGAACACATTAAATTGTCGTTTCGTGGAGTGCCGAATCTACGTCCTTATGAAATTTCCCCCTAAATTTAGCATGAATATGGACTCGGTACCAAGGTAACATGACGTGATATTTTCCTTACAATTCAACGGAAAACTAAATTGGTGTATTGGTCACGTGACATGAGGTCACGTGACATCAATTTTCTCGCTATGTTCAGCGGACAAACTAAATTGGTGTATAGGTCTACTGACGACGGGTCAAATTACATCAATTTCCCCGCCAAAAGTAGCGGAGAAACTAAATTGGTGTTTAGTTCACGTGACGTCAGTTTTCCAGCTAAATTGAACGGGGAGCCTGAATTGGTCTGTATAGGTCTTGTGAAGTCAAATCACGTGACATTAATTTGCCCGCCAAATTTAGCGGAAAAATTGAATTATTGTTTGGGTCAGTGACGTCAATTTCTTCTCTAAATTAGTGGGATATGCATGGACAAAGTCTTGGCAATGTGTGTGTGTGTGTAGGTGAGAGGGGGGGAGAGGTCCGTTAAAGGGAATTTCATACTTTAAGAAAACGCGTCGAACACCCATAGTGTCAGGCCGCCTTTTCTGGGATATACCGCAGACAAAAAGGCGTATCGCGGTTGTTTGGTCACGTTTTTTTATAGCAATAAAATGCCACGCATGGTGGTAATGTGTGATCTTCCAGAGCTTTTAGGACAAGTAAAGTGAGTAATCGCACTAAAAAGGAACTATATATTCAGTTTAGTGCACATTTAAGATTCTTTCTAATATTGTTTCATGGGCACTTTTAGTGCAAGTGCAATTTGCGGTGAGGTATATCCGACAGGTGAGACATGAGCGGGTGTCCAGTGAATGCCACTCTGTCTTTGGAATTCAAGCACAATCTTAAAATGTAACGGAATTCGGTGTTTGTATGCCGATGTTTGAGATATTTCTCATAGGTCCAGATATGTGGGTTGAAATTGTTTTTTTTTTTATTTCTGTGATGTTTTTAGTTTGGTTGTTTTCCAGTACTTCATGTAGACGTAATTGAAGGCAGCAACAAGTCTTTCCTCTCACGGGTGACATCTATTTCGTATATACTACACGAATGGCATTTTTTCTGGCTTATTTATTGTTTGAAAATATATTTTACGATTTTTGGATAGAGTTGGAGTGGTGTGAGCGTGGCTAGTAACCAAAATGTTACTTAAAATTTCAGTATGTTAATGCACAGATATCTACGAATTTCCTATAGATATGAAGTCAAATAAGGTGATAGTACTTTGGTAACCCGAACAAAACCATTACAGATGAACTTAGTACGTGTTTTCATTGTGATGATGACCAATATGTACACCGTGTTGTGTTCCAAATACCTGAATAATTTAGTAGAGTTGAAAGTGTTATACCCTCGGGCGATTTCTTATATTACGTCATTTTGCACTTTTGCTATAAGATTATAATTTTTGATCATATATTTTCTCAAAAGATTTCCCATTAAAACCTGTCGAACTGCAGCCCAGCGTTTTAATGAATATAACTGACAAAATCTCAATAGCAGTAAACTTTATTTGTGCAGGAAAGTTTAATAGATTAAGGTATTAAAAATGTATCGTTCGACATGGATATTCATGGTGGTTTGCCAGTGGATCTTGTCGTGGAATCGAAGCCCATCCTCAACCCAATTCTTTCATTAGCCTGTGAAAAAAATACTTAAATTAGTGGTATAGGACACACGATTCTTTTTAATGTAAACATGGTAAAAAAAAAACATATTGACTAAACATAAACTTTCACAAATTACCACCTTTAAGAGGTTATTTTAAAAATTCTATATAATAAAAAGTATATTTTGGTAAAACCAATGTATTGTTTATGTTAACTCCTCTTCGCCGGCATAGCTGCACACGAATCAAGCTTGGGGTGGTTCCCATAATCCTTTATTTTCAATATCTTTAAACGTAGGATGGGGCTAGTTAGTGTCTCAATTAAATATCCGACAAAGCAAATTTCAAGAATCTGGCTTTTTATTTCATCATTAAAGACATCTCCACAAGATCAAACGACACGTCCAAATTCACATATAAAATGTATAACCAAGGCCATGCCGCAGTACACGAGTATATGCTTCATCTCAATATTGCCTACACAATGTCACAAAAATGGTGCTGATAAAATGTTTGTAGGCTATATGAGAAACACAGGTTAAGTATAGTTAGTTTATTTCCCTAGACCTTGGCTTATTAGAGGACAATCCTCATTAAGTTTTTCTCACTTATCCTACTTTGTTGATTTTGATGTTTATTATTCTTTTCGACACAGTATACGAATGATCATGTAAGCATGGTTTAGATTGTTATCCCCGTCTTAAACAAATCTGATCTGGGTCACGTGGAAAATTCAGTTACTTTGTCTGGTTTCAGGCTACAGGGGTGCGGTAGCGAAAACAAACTGTTCTTACCCGCATAAATAAACTACGAATCGCAAAAACCTGACAAATAAAAAAAAAATCTTCATTATGAGTTGATGCTTGGACCGAATTGTCGTCAAACCAAGAAATGACACTGTTAGTCCCTGCAAAGTGTATCTAAATGAGACAAAAAATGATTTAAAGAAACGCACAAAATATTTCTTCTTTGTTTTTTCGCGCTCTATTACTTTGGCACACATAAACACCACTAGCGTCACCCTCACACCCTCACACAGCATTTTAACTTGCTGTGATGCGAAGTGTATTGATGCGAGCAGAAAAACAGGAGTTTCGTTTTTTCTGTCGGACTAGTGTTCTGTCACTGCTAAATAAACAGGCGAACGTGAAACAATCATAATGCAGTGCAGCTCTTCAGCACATTCGATGTGAACATTAAACAATCAAATAAATATTTACTTCCGGAGTTAATCAATCAATTTTTTAATAAAGATATCGCTCAATCCATTTTAGTAGGACAGTTTGTGCACCTACATTGCACTCCAATCAGAGTAGTGACCAGATCCACCACTGGTTTAAGGAGGTCCCCTGCCCCGCCTAAGGCCCTTGTCAAGATGTTCAGCACGCTGCACAGCACTCCATCCACCAGGGTGGTGAGGTTCGTTTTGCCCAGACCTTGCACCAAACACTTTAACAAAAAGACATTCAATCCGTGTAGTCATCGGGAGAATGACGATGACAGGGACGTGCTTGAGTTGTCCTCCCTTCAGCGGGAGACTTCTAACTTTCCTTTCATTCCTTTGCTTTATTTTCAGCGCCACACCAATACCTGTACGCCTTCTTAGTGGAATCTCTATGTCATAAAAATAATAAGGCACATCTCAAGAACAAATGTTGACATTTCAGAATGAAAGGAAGTCGTCAATGAACTTTCAAAATGTTTGTTCGCTTCTAAAAAATATCAGTATCATATTTATCTAGGTCTGATTCGAATTTGTTAAGAACCAGTTGTTCGCTTCCAAAAAAATATCAGTATCATATTTATCTAGGTCTGATTCGAATTTGTTACGAACCAGTTGCAGGCGGGTAATGGAATCGGTGTTATGTAAAACGGATGACAAATCAATCAGCGTGTATGACTAGACCTTTGAGGAATACGCAAACTACCCACAGTTCAGTATAGCGCTGTGCAACCTTATGCAAAAAGGTGAAATCACGCATGATTCGTTTATTACACAAATAGTGTAAGACAATAACTTTACATATTCTCTCATAGTCAGAAAGCCCCTTTAAATTGAAACTATCAAAAGAGACACGTATAAATTTTCTTTAAACTCGCTCAATACAGGAAGATAGTTTCTCCACTCTCCAATACTCTTCCAAGTAGCTGATGCAAACTCAAGGCGGCTTCGCACTATAGAGAACGAAAAGAAACATTAAACAAAACAACATAACGAATTTAAAAAAAAATTGCTCGATATGCGCGTTATGACACCAAAGAAGAGATGATATTAATTTGTAACCTGATGATCAAAATAAATTTCAGTGTCTAAAATACATCCAAATCCCTAATCAGACACTTGGCTGACAACAGTAGTGTCTAAAGCATGGTAGAATTGCAAAACATCCTAGTTTCCTGCTGAGGGAAATACCTTTGTGTCTTCGCTTCGTTTCTAACAAACTACAGCGTCCTGTGAGCCGGCACACGCGACCAATTAAAGCACGGCGATGGGCAACGAGCGCGTGTTGGAGGCTGGGCATTCAAAAGAGAGGCCCTGCCGTCCTCATCTTAACACTGACTGAAGTATGCGGCTCTTTTTTACCTTACATAATCACCTGTTCTTACAGGAAGTCTACTTCGTGGTAAAGACATTGTGAAAAAGAGACATAATTAATTAAAACACAACCGGACAGAGAATATCATTTCTGAAGCTTTGAATTTACCTGCTTTTGTGCAGCCTATAACACATTAACGAATATTCTCTATTGCCAACTTTGAACGGGGTGTGGGTAAACCCGGTATTTTAATGAAGTTGCCTACACTTATCCCGCAGATCACAAAGCATACATATTCACCTCTACTGCGAGAAAATGCATTCTAATATTTCACTCTTTCTCGAATCTCTGCAGTCGTTTGTTGTGGCAGCGTTGACCAGACACTGTAAACAAAACTTCACGCGGCGTTGGTGTCGTTACGAGAGAGGGAACTACGATGCAAGTAACTAATCTGACGGCCTCTTCTGAGTCAACCCAATCCCTAGGTGTTCCTCGATGTTCACCGCAGAGCGCTATTGGGATGGAACCTTGCGCCTTAAGTTAAACCAGCCTCATGAAGAGGTCAATATCCGTGGACACAGTGGCACTGCAACTATATTACCGTGACTAGCTATAAGTAACTATAAGAAAAAAAAATTCTTCTCACCTTCATTCACTCCGAGGCAGTATTATGAAGCCGTTCCCAAAGGACTGCTCACATTTTTTTTATTTATTTTTTTCAGTGGCTGGGCTACTTCAAATTAGAAAGCAGTGTTTCCCACGCTCTAAAAAACCTGGATAACCAACTTTCCTGTAAATCACTTAGGACAGCCAATCGCTGCGATCGAGGGAACGAGCTCAGCGAATGGCGAGGCTGTGCATACGTTTAGGTCTAGCAAAAGCAGCCATTCGTTGTGCCTCTGTGCAGGATGTTTGACGTGATGGACGTCATGCTTATTGTCACAGAGCAGATTTTGTTCTAAACAAATTATAATTTGACGAGATACCTCTACATATTGCTGCCATTGGTTCTTAAAGTATATAGTATATGCGCCCGAGTATATACGCCGGAGAGCAATCTCCTTACCGTAAGCAAATTGAAGAGGGCCTCGAGGATGGTCTCCTAAATTTTGGTAAAAAAAAAACAAAAAAAAACGCCATTAGTTTTTTTTTTTCCTTGTCAGAGTTACTGATCTTACAGATACGGGTTGTCCAGCGCTGCAGGTTTGTAGTCCGTCATCCAGGCACTGCAATTTTGAAATAATAAAGAAGAAATGTTACGAACATTGAATTACGAGTGCTCTACCGTTTACACTTAGCTTGCGGGTTAAAAGATTCAGATGTCCATTAATGAAACCAACAGGCGTTTTTGTTTATTAACTTCGTATATAAACCTTGGTGTTGGTATACCATGAGACATTAAATAATTTTCAAACTGCTTTCTCATTGTTCCATAAGTCTAACGAAAACAAAAATCATTTCGTTGTCAGCTCAAGCTATCAGCTTGAGTTTGAATCAGATATCACTGCAGATATAGCTATTGGCTTTAATCGGTATCAGACATCAGCTGTAGCTATCAGCTTTAATTGATATCAGCTATCAGCTGTAGTATATTAGCTTTAATTGGTATCAGCTACAGCTCAGCTCGAGCTTGATAGCTATCAGGCTACCAACGTTCACCAGAGATATGTGTTTGGTTTGCCAATGCTCGGAGCGCCGTGCCCTCCTCCAGGCAGGAAAGTTTCACGTCTTCGTTCTTATAAGTCATGTGCGCAAACTCCCAAAACATATTCGCCGACACATTGATTGGTCTTGAGCAGTAGCACAGCTGTGACGCATGTCCCTGTCCATTCCATAAGCTGCACACGGCCGAAACGAATCCGGGAGGCGGTTAAAAAAAATCACAAAAATGAAAGGCGTTTACAACTCCCTGTAACGCCGAATTAGAGCGCAGCTCTTGAGGAGGAGAAGGGGAAGGTACGAAGAGGGGGGCTATGCCCCTCCTCCTCGCCTCCCATTTAGGGCAAAAATTTCCGCTAAATTTAGTGGAAAAAAATTCTCCGCTGAATTTAGCGGGGAAGTTTCTCCGCTAGATAGAGCGGGGAATTTTTTTTGCATAAATTTGGAGCGGAAAATTTTCCGCTAAATTTGGCGGGGAAAGTTTTCCGCTAGATCTCTTGGTGGGGGATTTTTTTCAATTTAGTGGGGAATTTTTTTCGCTAAATTTAGAGGGAAACTTTTTCCGCTAAATTTAGCGGAAAACATTGATGTCACGAAACCTATACACCCTGGAGAATTTGATGGCACGTGACTTCTACGTAATCTCAGTTTTCCCGCTAAAATTAGCGGGAAATATCGACGTCACGTGGCTCGACGCTACGTGACCTGTATACAACCATTCAGTTTCCCCGATAAATTTAGCGGGAAAATTCGACGCCACGTGACACACCGATTCCCTCACCAATTCCCTATACTTGCATTCCATACCTTAGAGGACTTTGAAGTTACAGGTCGTTGCCAATTGGTTTCAAAGTTTCACCCTTGAAAGTAAGATTCTCTGCTTTTGCCATTCATGCTGTATATTTCTAAAAAAAACTGAAAGTTAAAAAAAAAAACCTGGGCGTGGTTAATGATCCTGCTTTTTGCATCGTGATTGTCTTTTCTAGAATTCTATTGACTGACACCACAACCTGATTGGCTACGGAGCTATAAGAAAATACTAGAGACTCGTCACGACCCTGCATTTCTTGAGCTTTCAGTGTCATCTGTTTTTCCAACGCGTGACACGCAGCTGGAATATATATTAACCATTTCTTTTGCATGATTGTTTAAAAAAATGTTTCATTACATTTATTATGTTTGATATATTCCGAATGCCATATTTTTTAATGGCTGAAGGAAACGGTGATTGTGATATTTGTGTTTACTGCTAAAAAGTACGTTTGTAACTTCTCAGTGTGCGAACATATTGCGTACACTGCCATTGAAAATACTTCATTACTAGCTGCTTAGTGTTCATGCTCACCACAGCAATTTATATTCCTCCACGCGAAAAAAAATACCACTATATATATTTAGGCTTTTTTAGGAGTGATTTCAAAGCATGCTGTTATTTCAGGGTCAAACTCTTCAAATGGCATGTTTCAAAACAGCCGTTATCTCAAAGCGATTGTCGGGATATAGATATTGCGCTATCAATTTTCACATAAAATAATTTTTGCGATATACGTGTCATATTAAAGTGATTAAAAATTGTGTTTTTGAAGGCTCAAACGCGAGAGGTGAGTATTAAAGCTTTGATATATGGCTACTGTCAGCTCGAAAACAGAGAGTAGCGTCTCGGTCGTTCAGGAGTGCTGCCTCACTTTTTTTCCCTGTGTCCCATGCGGTGACGCCACAGAACACCCAAATATGTTCGACGTCTAAGGCTATCTACGGCGCATAAGAATTAATAACTATAGCACCATATCATCATTGAAATGTAATCTTTTTACCAACGTCGCAACACCCGAAATACGTCAATTAAAAAACGAAATGACAAGTGGTTTTAAAGAGCGACCCTCCACAACGTTCGGAGTTTCCGACGTCACCATTTTCCAGGATGACCGCGCACTCTGAGAAATCTACAACTCTCAAGTAAGTCATTTAAAAGGGCCAATCTCTACAAGCTACGGATGAAGCTCGGCGGAAGGCGAAGATGTACATATGTTTATAAACCTTAAAGGGACACTGACAGGGTATTTATGCTCGCCGAAGTTTTTAGTTGTACGTGACATATGAGAGCCCAACTACCCAGAACAAAATTTGCGGCTCGAAATTCGGTTTCTTTCCGCCCGAAAACCGCCGATCAAGAACTGGCCGGTTCGAGTCTCGCTCACTCTCTTTTCCGTGGTCACGGGCCGTTTTCTAAGGTATCGATGCGATTACCAAATTTAATCGAAGTCGTGGGTCATTGAAGGCACACAGTCAATATTAAAAATAGAAAAAAATATGAAACCCATTTTTTGTGGCTTCAAAAAAGCTGCAAATACGTTGATTGAAAAAAAAAAGTAGCACAAACAACCGGAAGCTTTCTGTGCGTTCACTCAACATGGCGTCGTTTCGCGTATCGTGGGACTAGCACTAGCGGATGGCAGCGGACGACGGGCGTTGGACCTCTACTTCAGAACTGTCGTTCACGGTACTGGCGAATTCTGTCTTTCTTTGAAAGAGAAATTTCGGAACAATCAAAAGAACTGATACTCATCCCATACGACATGCCCGACCAGCAAGCCGATTGCACGAAGACGTCGCCGAGCCGTCGTCCCTTCTCCTGGCTGAAGACATCGCTCGCTCAAACGTCAAGCACGAAATGCGTACTTCAAGTTGAATACGCACGCGTACGGTTACTTTACGAGGTGCGAATGTGCCCTATGCGTGGTGCTGCCCGACTTCAAGCCGGGAGTGTATGTATTGAAGGGAAATCGGCAGCAAACTTCCGACATACAGTCTACCAGCTGCATAATTACGCATGAGAGTGTTCCTTCAATAGCTCAGTGGGGATTCCACTGCCGGTCGCGATAGCGGACGGACGTGATATGGATCGCTCCTTGCAAGCGGTGGCGGCCGTGCCCGGCCGCGGTGATAACAGGTCTTTTGCTGCTAAGGAATATCGGATGCAGTTGCCGACACTGCCCACCGGCGATGCTGCAAAGCTCAGCGTCGTTTTGCACGCTGACCTCGACGGGCGCCCGTACAAGATTGAAGACTTCAGGCAGCCGTTGCAACAGGTGGGCGTTTTGTCAGACGTGGCGGGTCTGGGCGCCTACCAGATGAGCCACGTCTGGCTGCTTAAACTGAAAACTCCGGAAGCGAAAGCAAAGCTTTTGGAAGCTGGGAGTCTTCAGGTGAAAGGTTTGACGTGCCAGCTCGTCGACCCGAACCGGAGGGAGCTGCGCGTTAAGCTTCACTGGGTCTCGTTCGACGTGCCGGTGGACTCTATTCGGCGCGCCTTCGAACCATTTAGGACCGTCAAAGAAGTCGCGAGGGAAAAGTGAAAGGTGGATGGTTTCGTCGACGTTGAGTCTACGACCCTCGTCGTGAAGATCACCCTCAACGAGGGAGTCTCGCTGGAGAGCCTGCCGCACCAGCTCCGTCTCTGCGGCGGAAACGTCTTGGTCGTGGTGCCCGGGCGTGCGGCGAAATGTCTCCGGTGCCGTCGCACCGGGCATATCCGCCGCGACTGCAGGGCACCTTGGTGTGCGGAATGCCGCGGCTTCGGACACGAGCCCAAGGACTGCGTCAAGACGTACGCTCGTGCAGCCGGCGGCAGTACCAATGCGGAGGCCACAGAGCTTCTGATGGACGAAGAAGAGGCGGAACAGGCGGCTGCACCGGCGACGCCGACAGTGCCTCAAGGGCAGCCCGACTCGGAGGAAGCCAAGGGAGGCCCTAGCGAGACGGAGACCGCCGCTTCTCAGACGGAGCCATCGCCCAAGACGTCTCCCGAAGGAACCAGTGACGCTCCGGCGAGGGATGGAATGGTGACTCCGGAAGCACCAGTGGATGCCGTCCAAGGAAGGGAGCCCGCGGTCGCCAAGGGTGGCGACGACGACCACGTTATGGTAGTCGAAACCACTACAGTGAAGCGCCGTCTGGATGATGCGCCGTCCAGGGGTGGGGAAGGACAGCCGAGACGCCTCGAGCGTGAGTGGTGCGGGAAGGTGGGACGGTTCAAGAGCCGGCCCGCGTCTCCTGTACGCCACAAGGAGTAGCCACAGTGAGTCGTCTCGGCACGTTGTTGCCTGCTTCACGCTGTAAGCACCGTGCTCCCCGCCTGGTCTTTCTCTAGCCCTTCTTCATGTTTCAAAGACCTTTGAGAGTAGGCACTTTAAACGTGCGAGGTTTAAACGCGAGGCGTAGGCAATGCCAAGTGAGCCGTTTGTTTATTGAGAAAGACCTCGACGTAATTGCCGTGCAAGAGTCGAAGATAGAGAGCGAAGACCGGACGCAAAGCATGGTGCGGCTCTTTGAGTCACGATACGATGTGTGCGTCAGTCACGCTGTGGGAACGTCGGGGGGATGCCTTTTATTTATCAGGAAGTCTCTTGGGTCTGTGACCAGAGTTGTTAGTTGCGAGTCTGGTCGCATGGTCCTGTGCGATTTGACCATTTCAAGTAAACCGTTTCGTATTTTGTGCGTCTACGCCCCTAATAAGGCGGAAGAAAGATTAGTATTTTTTGAAAACATTTTCGAGTTCGTCCAAACCGATAGGTTCGTCATTTTGTTAGGGGATTTTAACTGCGTATGCGAGCCGCGTGACCGATCGAACAGCACGCACTATAGAGATACGAGTACCATTTTTCTAAGCGATATGGTCCAGAAGTGTGAATTGGAAGACGTGGGTCAGTGTGCGTCAAGTCCTACCTGCCTGTTTTTTACTCACTTCCAAGGTGCTAGTCACGCACGGTTGGATAGAGCTTATGTCTCTTTGGAACTCGTCAGGTCCTGTAAAACGTATGCAGTGGACCCAGTGTCTTTCAGCGACCACTGTCTTGTTTCTTTTACATTGGGCTCTTCAAAGGGAAATGCCAATAATTTCAGTTGGGATCTGTGGAAATTAAATTCGAAGCTTTTACAAGACGACATTTTTGCGAGTGAGGTGCGTAAAAGTCTTGAACAACTAGATAAAGTAAAAGAAGGGAAAAGTGTCGGGACGAAATGGGAACTGTTAAAACAAGAATTTAAGATGAGCGCCATTGAAAGATCTGTTGCCTTAAAACATGGGGAAAGAAAAGAAATTACGGAGCTAAAGGGGCTGCTACAAGAGTTGCTTAACGCGGAGAGCATATCACCCGGGCTGTTTTCCGATGACATCAGTGTTGTAAAGAAACGCCTTGAGGCCCTTGATACCGAACGTTATCAAGGGGCCATGGTTCGAGCACGTTTACAGCGTTTATCACGGGGGGAGTTACCCACGAAAAGAGCCCTAGGGTTAGAAAAGAGATACGCTAGCAAGAATGAAATAAGCGAGATACAGTATCAAGGGTCTTTGACGAGTGAAAGACAAGTCATCGCGCGTGCTTTTGTTGAGTATTACAAAGGGATTTTCAGTTATCGTGCTTCAAAGATAGCAGAGTTCCAAACGTCCTTTATGCCGTTAATGCCGAAACTCGATGATGAAGTAAGAGAAAGGTTAGAACAACCAGTAGAGCTGTGGGAGATTGAAAAAGCGATAGATAATTTAAAGCCTGGAAAGTCGCCCGGTCCAGATGGTTTAGGAGGGGATTTTTACAAAACGTTTAAAGATCAAGTCGCACCTTTATTACAACGCGTTTTCGCTGAGGCGTACGACCTTGGTTGTTTGCCTCCTTCCTTTTTGTATACGCATACGATTTTTATTCCAAAGAGCGAGGACCCCGAGCGACTCCGTTCTGTTGGAGCGTATAGACCGATAACGCTCGCCAACGTTGATTATAAAATTTTCATGAAGGTATTGGCTGAACGCCTACAAATGGTTATTAACGTCATCGTCGGTTCGCACCAAACTTGCGGCATTAGAGGCCGAAGTATTGTAACAAATGTGCACGTCGCGTGCAGTATTCTAGAGTGCTGTGACGCCATGCACCGTAGGGTCGCGGTGCTACAAGTGGATTTAGAAAAAGCGTTTGACCGTGTATCGCACGAGATTCTTTTTTCGATTTTAGAACACGTTAATGTAGGGTCTCTCTTATACAACGGCATCCGTATGGCGTATATGAACTGCGCCACCAGTCTCGTAGTGAATAAATCTGTTAGTGAGCGCATTCCCTTACTGTCTTCCGTGCGGCAGGGATGTCCGCTTTCACCGCTACTTTTCTGTGTCTTTCTGGAGCCTTTTTGTTTGAGCATCATTCAAAGCAGTCAGATACGTGGGTTTAGACTACAGGAAACTGAGGTCCGTCTTTTGTCCTACGCGGACGATGTAGCGATTTTTTGTGTTGACCACGAAAGTGTGAGCAAGGCTGTACAGTTAATAGAACTATTTTGTGAACAGACGTGTAGTGCAGTCAACTGGCAGAAGTGTGTTGGTTTTTGGCACGGTGACTGGCCCTCAGCACCCGCCATTTTTAGCCGTATTGTCTGGTCCGACACGCCGGCGCGTTACCTTGGAGTACCCTTGGATCAGTACCGCGTCAATGATCAGTACTGGAGGGATGAGACTGAAGTTCTGCGTGCAAAGGCTGAGAAATGGGGGGGGAAAGGTTTATCCGTTTTTGCGCGGGCAACTGTTTGCAATTTGTTTCTGGCTGCAAAAGTCTGGTATGTGTTGCAGGTTTTGTTTTGTTCACGTATTAACATTCAGCGGATCCATCGTGTTTTCGCCGTCTTTATCTGGAGCTCGGCCTGGGAACGAACCAGCCGCACAAATCTTTTTCGTAGGGTCAAAGCTGGCGGTATAGGTCTTTCACACCTGTTTATAAGACAATTGGTTAGCAGGTTTATGTTTCTTAGAGACCAGCAAGACCCTTTTTTGCGTACAGTTATTCAGACGCGGCTGCGCAGTGCCCTGCCAGATTTTGTGGTGGCGACGAATGTAGACTTCTGCCCTGGTTTGCGCGGATACTTGAAAGAGGTTGTGGGTGCGTATCGGTTTTTAACAGCACGTTTTTCTTTGCAGTATTTGTCCGGTGTGTCGCGTAAACGGTTGTCGAGAGACCTGATGGATGCGCTTTTCCCCATGCCTTTGTATCGTTTGCTGTACAGTGCAGGCCCAGGGCAAGATGTTTTAAAGCGCGTTAAAAGAATGCTGGTTCCCGCCTACACCAAGACGTTTTTCTTTAAGTTACACAGTGAAACCCTCCCAGTTAAAGCTTGGTTATCTGAGAAAGGTATACCGGTCCCATGGTCCGATAACTGTTTTTTGTGTAAAAAGCGAGAAACTATTGAACACGTCTTCATCGACTGTTGGGACGCGGTTTTCTTTTGGGACGTCCTTCAGAGGACTCTCAAAAAGGACCTCCCAATAACGCCTCAGGGAATTAGGTTTTTACCCACAGAAAGTGCGGACGATGTGCCGTATGACATGATAATGCTCCTGGGCCTGCACAGTATATGGCGGTGCCGTATGGCTGTACGCCACGCAGATGTTGATGTACGCCCTGTTCGCAAGTATTTCGTTGAAAATATCTGTTTTCTGATTGAAGTGTACAAGGCGCAGGAACCACGACCTGATTGGTTGCCTGCTCTTGAAGGGCTAACTACCCTAAAAGACTTTTAGCATTTCTGACACCAGCCGAGCTGGCTGATGTCCTCGTTTTTATCCCTGTTGTTTTAAGTACGGAGTGATGGCGAATGTCACTGTCCTGTTCCAGGCAATAAAGAAAAAAAAAAAAATTCAATAGCTCAGTGGAAAGACGTCCGGTTCACACGCAAGAGGGCACGGGTTCGATTCCTGGTGTGGGTGTACCTTTCATTTTTTATTTTATTTTTTGTCAAGCATTAGGAAAAAAAAAATTGTTGTGGACGATACGTCGCTGAACTAAATGGTATGGATTCCATTTTTGACACCTGCGAACTCAGTGTATATCACTTTCCACAAAATGCAAGGAGCATATGAATCGGGTAGCGTCCGCTTTCCGAGCTTCGCGTAATGGTTCTACAGGAATTGCAGCCAGCCATTGATTCCGACGCGTTGATCTTTCGGAAACTTCTGCACTCTGGCCACTTTCAGATGCAGGACATGTGAGGCAACTCTTCACGCAGCACCTTGGAGTTGGGAGTATTCTTTTCGGAGCTGATCACGGGAATTCACCACGGCACTCGGGCACTGACTACTAATTGCCAACACTTAAATGTACAAAACAGCGAGCGGAACAAACATAACTGCAAAGGAATACCACGGCGAACGGACGCATTTCGTCTGCTACGTGCGGAAAGAGAAAAAAAAACACAAAAAAAAAACGCACGGTCGGGTGTTGCCACGTGACTTCCGCCACTCCCGCTATCCTCTCCACTTCTCCGTTTCGGTTTCGGTTTCGCGCAGTTGCGTTTTTTGGCTTTATTAAAAAAATACGTGACTCTGTAGCAAAATATTAATTGGGTAGTCTTCCGACACCATAATGAATCGCCTGACGAAAAAGGAAAAAAAAAATTTGGGGGGTGTCAGTGTCCCTTTAAGAAACACACTGCGCTGTGGCAGTGAGGATGCTGAAGCCTCATGCTCAGGACACACCGTAGACTCTCTACGTGTTGGGCTCAATGATATAATCGGTCTTATCATTCGTCGAGATCTCTCGGTAGACTGCAGTGATTAGCTAACCAAAGTGCTCCGAGGGAAAATGGACGCTCCAGATTTTTTCGAGTGACGATTTCGGTCTTAATTCATTCGTTTTATTTACAGCAAAATGCGAAACTCTGCACCGAAAGAACTTACGGGTTGCTCCTTGTTGCCATAACGTGCTTCGCGCGAAATAAAAAAAAAAAAAAAAGAGAGTGTTTTGGGGAGATATTAGTGTTCTTCAGGGAAAGCATCCCAGGCGAAAATTAGGTAAGTTACCTTTCCGATGTTCAAGGCGCTTGGCAGGTTCAGGACGATGAGTTCGTCGCAGTTCAGGCACTTGTTGACGTCTAACCCGGAGCACTTGAGAGCCCCAGTTAGGCTCTTTATTAATTTGTTCAGTTCCTTCAATGGCAAAATAGATGTGATAAGGTCGCCGACACCACCGAGAATTCCGCCAAGGAGACCGCCAGTTGTTTTACACAAAGAGAACAAGAGTTTGGCCAGAGGACCTGCGGAGAAAAAGAAGAAGAAGAAACGTAGGTTAAATATTTGCACGCTTTTCGCTGTTTGAAATAGTCCTCTATTCGCTGCCGGCTTAAAAGGGCAGCTCCGGTGGAAAACGAAACCATAATAAATTACTGGCATTTTTGTAGTGGCATCGAAATATGATCACAGCCGAAATATTACCTCACAACGAAGCCGCTTCCTCCACTAAAATAGAGTTTAAAGATGCGACCAGCTGCTCTTTAGCGAATGGCAAGCGAGTTAGCTTTTAGTCAAGCAACGCTGGTAGACGCGTGCCGCAGCACCACCGTGACCTCACGTCCCGGGCGTACAGCCGATGATCATTGTTGCCATCCTTCTCTAGAAGGTAGTTTTGGTTTTGTCATAGACGCGTGGAACGAAACTTTAATTCGTGATTTTTATAAAAATTCACACAATATCAAGAAAAAAAAAGAATATACCTTGTAATTCAGGGACACTGACTGAGCTGAAAACAGTCATAACCCAAAATTCGAAACTAGTGACAAGATTTGCTCTTTGAGTTTTCATTTACTATACTTACGGACAGTTAAAATAAATGTAGGGGGAGTTCCGAGATCTTATTATCATTCTGCATCCACTAGGATTTAGGCATTAGTCTATAAAAATGCAGAAGAACAAATTACGAAGCAAGCAGTCGGAATATAGTAAGCCATGCGCTGGGCTTCTTAAGCAGGGAAACTCGAGTCAATATTTTTGAATTTGTGATTACGACTCTTTTCAGCTGAGTCAGCGTCTCTAAAGTGCCAAGGTATATTTTGTTTTGTCGTTGCGATACTGTGTGCAGGTATATAAATATTACGGATCAAAGTTTGGTCTCGGGCGTCTACGGGCCAAACCGAAACTATCTGCTAAAGAGAGATGGCAACAATGATCACCGTCTGTACGGCCGCGAAGTGGCGGCACGGTGGTGCTGCGATATCATAGAGATCATATACTAACTCTAGAGGAAAAGGTCCGCCATTTTCCCATGCATTCTGGCTGCCGCAAGCGGCGGAGCATGCAGGCAGACCCTCGGGGTCCCAAACATGGTTAACATGGCAACCGAAGCCTCGCTATCCCCGATCGCACCTCCGGAAAGGGAGTCTCATACCATTTATTCTGCGAAGTTTCGTCGACAGCATTCGATTTCACGAACTTCAACAATCCACGAACTTACCGGTGGAAAGGTATTCACGTTCCTTTCGAAGCTTTCTTTTTGCATAGCGCGCAGATGTACGGCCTCGCGTCAACGCTAAACTAAACCAGATAACCGACTTCGCGGGTGGGGCGCGAGAGGGCGCGGCCGAGGAATACGAAACCGCGCAAGCACCAGATTTCCGAGATTTCGACAGAAGGGAAGTTAATGCAACGTAATGAGTATATTGGTTTTTATAAGCATTAGAATAGCTCAGAATGTAGTTTACAACGTTAAATTATCACCGTTTATATTGCTGAGAGTTTTCAGTCTTCGCGATTACCATTGCGACTGTCGTCCTTCAGCTGGCAACATTGCTTTCTTTTTCTCGTGTTCTGTCGCTCTCTTTCGCGATCTTTCACTCGGGACCCCGGGTGTCGGCGCACGGGATTTGCCACTCCTCCTCACCCACCTTTACCCCCCTGTGCGATATGCGTCGCCTCAGTGTTACTTGACACAAAGCCAACACGGCTTGTCAGCCGCTATGAGGAGGAGCTGGTCGCATCTTTAAAATCGGTTTTAGCGGAACTACGCGGCTTCACTTTTCACGTTATACTTCGGCCGCAATCATAATTTCGTGTCATTAAAGCAACACCGTGCCATTTATGTTGGTTTCGCTCGCGACCGGAGTAGCCCATTAAGAAACAACGGCGGGGCTTTTTATGTTAATGATTCCTGTTTGGCGATTGGTTCGTCGTCGCTCTTATCGTCCAATGCCCCAATCTCATGGCCACGGAGAGGTAATGAGATACCTTAACTGTTAATTATATTGTCGATTTTTTTTTTTGCTTTCCGTTTGGGTTTTGATTTTTCGCGCACGCTTGATGTTCACGACACGCCGAGTTGTTAACCAAGGTGGGAAGCTCGCGTTGGCGGCGAGAGCTTTCCAACTCCCGCGAATGAGACACAAGGCGAAGTCGCGTGCTACCACAGCTACGCGAGGCCGCAGCGCTGACGAAATTAGGCCAGCAATCGACCGCCTATAGTTTATGAGGTTAGCGGCACCAATTGCGGTCAGTACATAGCTCATCTACACTCAATATAGAGCCCATTCGTCCAGGTTTCTGTGGAACGTGCAGCACAACCAGTCAATACGGACTACGGAAGAATTCTAGCCAATCACGACGCCCGGAATGCAATTACACTGAGAAAATTAATCCGTGTCAAAACAAAGCGTAGGAATGTACAACTTAAAAAAAAAAGTACTTCCATTTACGTTCCCCGCCGATCATTTGAAGAGCCAATCATTTAGATGTACGGAACAATCTCGGCGAATGACTGGCTGAAAATATGTTTAGACGTACACAGTCGCTGACGGCTTAATAAATGTGAGGCGTGGTTCATGATGCTCACGTTTCGGGGGTTTTGAGGGAGTCGTTTTTGGAGCACTCAGTTCCGAAATCATGAAAGGTGCAGCTGGTCCGTCCTGTCCAACCGTACGTGAAATTTAACGTACTTATCGAATCTTTAAACTGGCTCGACTGTGTAAGCGATGATGATGATTGCGATTGACCGGCAGCGCCATCTTCTAGTAAACATGAGAAGCGATTTGTAGCAGGCAAAACCGTGGCGGCTCGTGTTTCCGGCGTACGATTGATGTAAACAAGACGGCCGATCTAACATTTACAGGTGGGAATTACAAGACCTACGAAGCTAGATAGAGTATGAAGTGTCTGAACGACCACAAAGGTAGGTGGTGTGTCTCCGTCATCTTGAACTTGAACGACCATTCACGTTAATGCCGTCATATCATTTCGTCCGCTCGCGTTTTTTTTTTTATCTTTTTTTTATAGTCAGCCCGCTGATCGTAAAAGTGTTAATCGCATGCGTAGTTTAGAGCATTCGCGATCGCTTACCATTGTGAGCCGTCCTCGAAATGATTTGGTTCAACCATCCAAATGAACCAGAGTGACATGGATGGCAAATCGCCTCCCGCTATACTAAGCCTAACGCTCGGCTGGGGCGGCAGACAAGCCGACCGCCATCTTTTTTTACCCTAGTCGTGAACGGTGCTGGCTCCGTTTTGGTGACGTCTTCAGCGTCCGGAGTTGGAGAAACGAAAGAAGCACCCGACGACTCGCGCGCGCTTGCGCATCGGCGTCGCCGATGTATTCGAGGACGAACCGTTCGTGTGGACACGACTCGCTAAAACTCACCCAAAATCCGCTAGGGGACTTATATTACGCGCTTAGTGCCGCATTGCGGAGACCACGTTTTATAGATGATCCCTAATTCCGTAGTCACCAGTCATCGGAGCTTCCTCCACAGTTCGCAGTGATCGGCACTTCGAGCGGCCTGCGTAGACGCTAACACTATGACATCTTGATGTGTATAGATAGTATAGGCTTTTTAACGGAACGCGCTAATTCAAGAAATATTTGTGCTCCTGTCCGTTATCCCACTACATTTGTTTGCATAATTGACGTAATGTGATGACGGGTATCAGCTGACGACGTGACGTCGCGTCACGTGACCAAGATATTTATCCTCAGGTCACGTGGCGTCAATTACCCGTCAAAATGTAGCGAGCAAATTAAGGAATGTGGTATGCTTCTTCACTCTCCGAAACGACTGTCCAGTGTACGCTGGTACTTTCTTTTGAATAAATACTCGTGCACGAAGCACCCCTTCGGGAATAAATATTCACACACTAAACACGGGCACTAACCACTACACACAACAATATATTGCCGCGCGCGCAGCTGGTCAAGTAGGCAGCGCGCGCGTGGCCTAATGGTTATCGTACCTGCCTCCCACGCGAAAAGCCAGGGTTCGATTCCTGGGAGCGACGTGTCTTTTGTTTATCCCTGCATTTAGTGTTCTGGTAAATTCGAGAATACTGGTGCTTGTTCGAGGTGCGAATGTTCTACGCGTCGAACTTTCTGCGCCGATTATTCCAGAAGCTCACGCGTGTACATAAGTGGCTTCGCGGAGCGAGCCAGAGTCAGTTTCGCCCCAGCGTTCGACTTTGCTGTCACGCCGACCTCGACGCTCGCGACGCTCTGTTCTCTTCTGTTCCATTTTTATTTTCGGGCACAAGTTCGCCCTATTAAACAGTTCAGTTTAGTTCAGTTTTCTTTTTCCTCATCACTTGTCATTCGTGACAATATCTCCAAAAGTTCTCATGGGGATACATAGTAAATAGACATGGTGTTTGTCTCCTTACCAAGCCCTGCATCCTCGAGGATATGCGTCAGTAGTTGTTCAATGAGAGGAAGCTGAACCGCCAAGTCGAGGTCAGCGATTCCTTCAAGAGCGCACTATAAGTAAACAGAAAACAAAAACATATTCAGAGGCATGTGCGGTTAAAATTGTCGTTCAGGTTTCAATACTCCGTTGCACAATCTGTTGAAACTGACAAAATAACTACGCCAAAAAACTTGTTTTAACCTGTTTTGATTGTAATTTAATGCTCGTTCTGCATATCGCCGTAGACGTGAAAAAAAAGGGGGGAGAATAGGGCCGCATCGTTTGCAAAACACAGCTGCAACGTCTAATTCTGTTCAACCTCCTCTTCGTGTCCGTGATTTTACTAGGTCGATCGTTCATCAACACTGCCACACGCAAGCTCGCATTTCAGCCATTAAAAGCTCCTCTAGCCGAGGTGTATTTAGGGCTTCTAAACAGGTTTGAAGGTTTAAAGACCAGCTATTGCTGTAAACGTTTAGCCGGAACACTGATTTATAACTAACTATAATGGACAACTTTATGGCAAACAGCAATTAGATCAGGCCGTCTCGTTCACGTGCAACAATCCACACGGCGAAATATAGGTCGTCCACACAGGACGCGTTTCCTGAAGACACATCGTTTGTTGTACCGGAAGCGGAGGCTTTGCTCCAGTACCGGTCCGATTTTGCACCTTTTGTTTTTCTTTCTTTCTTTCTTTCTTTTTTAAAGAAATCTTTTGTGGGCTAGCGTTTTTGGACAGAGGCTGCGAGCGTGCTGGTGGCGTGGGTCCGGGCAGCTCTTCCACAGACTATGTGACTGTCGTCAAGGCCTTCGTTGTTATGGTCGGCCTTCCTCAGACTCTCGAAAACAAGAACGGCGAAGAGGCGACAACGAGGAGGCGAAGAGGGGAGCCGTGATGTTTGTGTGGTTTTCGTCCAAACTCTAGACATACGCGCGTACCACAACTTTCACTTTATTTTATTAATATAAAAAAGCGGACTTTTTTTTGTTGCCATGATGGCATTTGCGTTATCCTGTCTGTACAGCGCTTAAGTGCTCGCACCCCAACATGCTATACTATATTTCGCAAATTGACTCATGTGCGCTAATGTGCGATCGTGAGCGCATCCTGTAAAAACTTCTTTTCCTGCGCGCAAGCTCATGCAAGGAAGGCATTCTGTAGAGCCATATGGTTTTGAGCCCATACTTTTACAACCACTGGAGACAAATTGTGAAACCGTCTTTAGTTTTGCGCCAAGGGCAGTGAGGGGGGAGGGGGGAGGGGGCTATATCCGCCCGCCGACTTCTAACGGGAGGCGACGCTTAGAGGAGATGCATTATTAAGTCTCGACATCTTTGTTAGAAACTCTGTTAATATTTTGTTGTCTGTCTCCTGTTCTCATCACTAATTTAAAAGAGATACATTCTTCAATGTCTTATAAGCTCCTTTTTCTCATTGAAATATTCAGCATAATCCTTAAAAATGAAGTTCGTCCCTGCACTTCTTGCACCTATACTCGCTGGTTCCTGTGGGTAAATAAGTTTGATAAAATTCAGACGTGCGTTTGGCGTCTGATACTGATTTACTGACTTCAAATAACTTTAACTGTTGAAGGCAAACATGATTATGTCCTGTGTTTAGGCCGTCCCACCAACTCAGGACTGGGCGCTTATTGTGGTACTGCAAGTATATTGCCTTTTTCGGGGGGTCGTAATCTGCAACTGGAAAAATGATATTGCGGTTGGGCCCCTGTATCTCTGGACTGATAAAAATTCGTAAAAATTGCTCTAAAGTAAGCTTGGTGGGAGATAACCCATATATTCATAGTAAGTCGTGTCAAAATGCTCAAGGAAGGCTTACCACGACCAGTTTCCCGATGAGGTTGACTGCTCCTTTCTGCAAAAACAATGTGACGGTACTTTGATTTGCCAAATTTTGTAATGCTAATGCAGATGAATCGGGGTAATTTTTCTGTGGTAGTGAATACATTGGCTTGGTTTAATTATTGAAACAATTAGGACGTACTTGATGAAAATAGGGTACATGAGCCGTAGCTGGAGTACTTTTTCTGACAGAGATGACATTAGTGGCTTTCACAGAAGCAAGTAGTTACGACATATTTAAGTTTACAGACTTTAAACTTCGAAGACAAAAACCTAAACGCTTTTTTTTTTTTTTTTAACGTGAAACGTTCTTTGGCTTGTTGCTCCGGATTTCGTGAAGTCGGATTAAGCGAAGCCGTGGCAATGTGACGTTACATTACTTTAGTTTCCCCGCTAGATTCAACGGGAAAATAACGTCACGTGACCTCAACGCCAATTCAGTTTCCCCGCTAGATTGAACGGGAAAATTACGTCACGTGATCATAACACCAATTCAGTGTCCCCACTAAATTCAGTGGGAAAAATGACGTCACATGACCGTATCACGTGACCCATGCAGAATTTCAGTTTGCCTTCCAGATTTAGCGGTAAAATTCACGTCACGTAACCTTAACGCCAGCTCAGTTTCCCCTCTAACTTTAGAGGGCGAAACGATGGCACATGACGACATGTCACGTGACCTATACACAAATTCAGTTCCCCCGCTAAATTTAGAGAGAAAATTGACGACACGTGTCCTGAAGTCCCGTGATCGATACACCAATTCAGCATCCCCGCCAAATTTAGCGGGAAATTTAGATTGCGTGACACCGCTTGCACATGTCGTGGACAAATTCGGATAGCAAATTCTTTCACACGTACCTGAAACTCAGAGAAAAACTGCCATGTGTAAACACAGTACTTGTTAAGCTACCTTATATTCAGGTGCTGAACTGGGTCAGTTGGTTGACGTTATACATGATGGGGAAAACAACTCAGAAAACACGGACTACGAGGAAGAACTACACGACAGGACAATGCTGTAACTCGCAACTGAAGATTTTAATGAATCTACCCGTTCACTACGTGACTCACCACGTAGTGAACGGGTAGAAATGTAGATTACTGACACGCTTCACGTTTGGCGAGTGTGGTTCTTTGTTTGTGTGTAATCTGTGTGTAAGATACTGGTGTATGTCTTTTTCTGTCTCCGTTTCTTTTCTTAAAATTCTTCACTTGCGAGTACAGCATTGCCCTGTCGTGTATGTTCTTCCTCGTAGTCCGTGTTTTCTGAGCTGTTTTCCCCATCATGTTAAACTATCTGAGGAAGAGCACCGTGAGAGCAAAGCTAAACGTTTGAGACGCTAGAACCTTTTACGCATGCAACATAATTGCCTAACGATTTGCCTTGCCATTTTTATAGAAAGCCTCAAGTTCGTGATAGTATATAACTCAGTCTATACTGACCGGAACCAATGCGAAAAATTGATCTACTAGTTTCCTTTGAAAAAAAAAAAAAAACTGACGATCAATGTAAAACGCACATATAAAGTACAGGGAGTTTCGGAGAAACGATAACTGTGTTTTTGACCCAGGTAAATAAAGTATGCATCGCAGAAAGCGCAATCTTTGGCGTTTTATACCAACAAGCAGCGTAACATTCTCATAAAGGTTGAGCTTTCTGGGATGCATTGTTTATTTAACCGGGCCTAAAAACGCGGTTCTCGTTTTCCGGAAACTACCTGCATAAGATAACTATTTTTTAAAAAAACTCAACTTTTTCCAGGTTGAGCGAAACAATACGTTCTTGTAGGGATTCGACATATACTGCGTGTTTTTATACAAGAGCGGGAGAGATCAGGTACGCTTATGCCATCTTCACTAAGTGCTTCTTGAGTTCACTGGCTACTAAATGGGAGAATATCTGTCAGAATCAGTCGGTTAAGTAAGTCTTTCCATTTAGTGTTCATTGGATGGTCTGATGGATGACATTTAAACTGTCTAATTTACGTCCTTTAGGCTATTAGGGATTAAACAAGTTTAAACGTTTACAAAAAAACAACGGTGTTAGGGATATTCAGTGATCAGTTTTCGCATTCTTGTCACCTGATTCCTGAACGCAATGTTAAAAAATGTGCCGCGAACCCTGTTCACAATATGAATACACTCTAAAAAAAAGCCCGTGTGGCTGCTTCCCGCACAACACTCGGAGAGCCAATCACCGCAACTTACGGAGGCAGCTCAGCAAATGACGATGCTGAAACATATGTTAGACCAAAAAACGCAGTCTGAGTTGTGACATTAAGCAATGCAAGCGTGGACGTTTTGCATTGCTTAATGTCACAACTCAGACTGCGTTTTTTGGTCTAAACATATGTTTCGGCATTGTCATTCGCTGAGCTGTTTCGTAAGTTTCGGTGATTGGCTCTCCAAGTGTTGTGCGTGAAAATAGACGCACAAACTTTTTTTAGAGTGTAGAAGAGTGACGTACTCTTTTTTTCACATCGGAATTACCCGTTATTATCTTGGCAACGTGCCGTCGGCGCATTAACCATGGATGCACTGCCGAGATATACATACGACGTTACAGAAACGACTATGCAGTGACGATTCTAAACGTCATTGAAGGTTTGACTTCCGGCACCCTTGATGCGTCCGATTATGGAATCAGGCGACGAAAAACTCGGAAGCTGATCGCTAGATATTAAAACAAAAACTGTTACCTTTTCGCAAATCCTTAAAAATGGTTAATCCTGTCAAAGTAATTGCAATATATACTGTACTGTAAACTAGCCCAACCAACTATGAATTAGCCAATCAGTGTCATCTTTACAGAGGTTGTCCAATGACAATGCAAGCATAAATTAGCAACTAAACTCGAAGTTTACTGTATGGCAGTAAGTAATCAGGGTATGACCATTTCATACGTCATGCTCAAGTCAAATCGCAGATTTCATTTTTAAGTTAAAACAAACTTACATCTCCAGATTGGCGAATCTCTGCTCGCAGATCTTAGTCATTTGCTTTCCGAGCGCACCGCAAGAGAAGAGATTTGTGGTCTGTATCTTAAGTACAGAAGATATCGATCTTTACATTTCCTTCTGATATGCGAGAAAGCCCTCAAGAAAGCGAAAAGTGAAGTTTAAGGCGCCTCCATTCTGCGTATGACAAAATTATCACAAACTTACGGTATCGGAACTGCAGAGGTCTCCACTGGTTCCAAGGCACTGCGACATCAATATTCGTTTCAAATTTTTAATTTAGTATGCAAGATTACACATCATTGTCAGCATATCGAAGCCGCCCCTCTAACATTCGCTCCTACAGACTCAGAAGCTCCCACATATCTAACATCACAGGATGCAATCGATGAACCAATCACTGATATCTCACAGTGCTTGCAAACTATTCTATCTTTTTTATTTTTAGTTTTATCAATAGGAAGGGCGACCGAAATCATGCTTCAATGGCCATTTCGGAATTCAGCGACAATTGGATATTGATGCCGCTCACTCCCCTAATCGAATAAAGATTTTAAAGCAAATCCAACCATTCATGTATGGAGTGCACCACGAGGCAGTGAATACGTAGGAGGTTTTGAGAGCGTAGATACATCTTTTTCCACGCCCCTGACTGCACAGTAATGAGACTGCTGAGAAGATGATTAATTTGGGCAGCTTACTTCAGTAAAAAGAAAATCAGTTTGTGAAATTATTTTGAAATTATTTCAAACAAAATTGTATTCAATACAAGTGGAATACATAATTCGGACACACATGGTTGAGCCAATAGCTAGGCCTACGGAGATAGCAGGCTAAATGACGAGGCTGATACGTTTAGACCCTCCAAAAATAAATATGAGCCTCGCCATTCGCCAAGCTTCTTTCGAGATTGCAGCAACTGGCTCTTTCAAGTGCTTTGTGGGAAAGTAGTCGCTCCAGATTTCTTCTAGAGTGCATGCAGAACAACTGGTTGTTATTTAAAACAAATAAAAATATTTCGTAAACATATCAATTTCGGCAGCTCTGAGGAAATTTTAGAATGTTGTAGAATACACATCTCACCTTACTGAGTCCAATGACATTCGGGATACTGATATTAACGCAGGAATCTACGGGAGAAGATAAGTATGTAAACAAAAAGACAACTTGGGGCCTGGTTGTGAAGGTAGTGATGGTAGTTTTGGGTTTCACACAAAAGGTGCGCTTTAATTGTGTATTGATTGCGTTGATTGGCACCATATTTCATTAGTAAGGCTTAGAAAAGTTTAGTAATTCATTCCATTTTATCGCTTTTCTTCCTCTAGAACATACGAGAATAATTCCTGCATAATGCAAGGCCTACTCTGCCAAGATATGAACGGGAATTTATTGGCGAAGATTATCTGTCACCCTAGGTATATTACAAATGTCATTCATTTACACTAACAAGAATATCAAAGATTGAGCAAGAGGCTACAGCAGGGGTGTTGTTTTAATCCGAACATAATTAGAATCATGCTACCAAAACATTATTTTCTGTATGTTTAGCGGTTTCGACGAACATTGCATGAGGAACAAATGTCACCATTTCTAGACGTAGTAACTAATATATTTTAACAGGTTTTTAGTTAGTTTAATGTTGGGTCACGTTGTAATTTGAGGTTTAGAGGTAGTCATTAGCAAATGCTGAACCAATTCATAAACTTTTGGAAGAGGTAACATATTTTCAGATATTGATCTATTAGTTTTTCAGTGTTTCCCTGCTGAATTTGGAACTAAATGGAGACAAAGCGTTTGAAGTCTGACACAAAGAAGAGAGACGTTATCGTTAATGCAATTCGTCATTATCTCGAAAGCTTGTCTCGTGTTATTGGACCATCGTCGCGCAACCGAGAAAGTGACCAGGAGCCCGAAGCGAGTATTTTCAGTCATGTTCACACCAATTCGAAAAGGGCTCGCGGCGCCTCTACTGCATCGAGTTTAGCAATCAAGCATCAAAATCGCACAAAAAAATTGATTTATAAATATCTCAAACCCCGTCGTTTTTTCTGATAACAATAAATACATTGCTTTCTATTCATACTTGCCCACAACACTGCGATTCCCGCATGACTCACCAACTTACTATAAACAAGCGAATTCCGTAATTTTAGTTTGTTTGCACACTACTCCTAACAACTATTATCCCATATAATGTCCGTAAAGCTCGGTTCGTAAATATGCGATGAAAACCGTATTCAATGTTGCGGGCATCACCTCTTTTTAACAAATCTCTTAGAATTAAAAACCACCATGCTGCATATTTACAAACATTAATCAGTATACTCTTACGAAAGGACGGTTTTGAGAGACTGAATTCATTTATTTGTTACTATTTGTAGCCAATTCCTTCACCTAACTTAAACGCTGCTTCGAGGCGGTTTAATATAGTCATCATACTCGTGCTGATAAACACACATATTCTGATTGATATCCTTACAGTCCGTGGCTGACGCCGTAGTCACCAGCAATACAGAGCAGAGCAGCAAAGACAGGGTGCCGTAGAACATTTTTTTCTGGAGGAGTGGCTTTCCGACTAAAACCAGTTCATCCTGTAGAAGCTATTATATGAATTCGTTTGCCAAAAGCATGAAGATTCCGTCATAGGTCACGTGACGTATTGTTTTGAAAGAAATACGTCACACAAGAGCCAACCAATGAGGTTTGGAGGGTAAAAAAAGGAAAGTGAAAACAAGCTGACACGTTTGTTATTATCACGGACAAAAACACGTTCATGGTCCTTGGCTCATCCACATGTGGATATAGTTCCTTTGCTTTCTCTTTTTAATGTCACATTAATCCCGCGGCTAACGTTCTTGAGAGTTAATTATAAAAAATGCGTTTGGAATTTACTAGACTGAACAATGATGTGTATTGTCATTAAGTGTACTTTATTTCAGAAAAAAAAATAGACTGGATAATCATGACCTTTTTCAAACACAAGTACAATTATCCTTCAAAGCGGCATATAATACAGAAACAAATTTTAGATGTCGTGTTTACTATATTTCGTTTGGTGTAATGTTGTTATGCTCGCTTTGAGTCTGTATGGCACTTTCAAATATTGTGTTTACTTGTGACTTCCAGATCGTTACAGTGTATTCACCAAACTGTAACTATAAATAAAATAGGCTTTAATATGTACAACTTGCTTTTAGGCCTAATAGAAATGCCGGCATCCAGTTAGGTAATGGTGCATTTACATTTCTTTAATGGCGTCAACCTTTTCTACCATTCTCGCTCACTTTTGTTTATTAGGGACCATAGTTTCAATGAATGCAGGAAACCTTGTGAAATGAACAACATTTTACAGTTCGCTCACGCATAAAATATAGCATACTAACTGGCATCTCGCTGAGATTTGAGACGTCAGTTGAAATGAAAGACCGCTACATTTTACATTGTGAGAGTGTATACTACGCCATCCGCCATCTTGATTTTGTTCATTTCATGGAAGCTTGCAATGGCACAGTGTAATAGATTCAAAACAGAGTATTTGAACCTCTGTACAGATTTGTAAGTAGTGCCCCGTTGATGCTCCCATTATGTTGTTGGCGCCTGCTCACTGCGATATCTCTTTGAACCTGGACGGTTATATGAATGAAGGTAGTGATAATACCTTTTCTTGTTGGGAGGCAGCTTACGCCGCATAGATTTTATAAGGTGTGCATGCATGTTGCTAGACGGACACGTGGGTTAAGCGACTTTCTTCTAGACTTCATAATCACCTTTGCAAACGTCCGTTAAAAACCAAGCGACTCAGGATGCCAATATTCACTGTATTGAACAAGAAGGAAGCATAAACTCTAAAAACAAGCCCGTGCGACTACTTCCTCGAACAACACTCGGAGAGCCAATCACCGCAACGTACGGAGGCAGCTCAGCAAATAACGATGCCGAAACATATGTTTAGACCAACAAAAGCAGTCCGAGTTGTGTCATTAAGCAATGCAAAACGTCGCGCTTGCATTGCTTAATGTCACAACTCAGACTGCATTTTTTAGTCTAAACATATGTTTGGGCATCGTCATTTGCTGAGCTGCCTCCGTAAGTTGCGGTGATCGGCTCTCCGAGTGTTGCGCGGGAAAGTAGACGCACGGGCTTTTTTTAGAGTGTAGTTCATAAAAAGTTACTTATAATATTACTTACCTCAGATGCGAGTGCTCAAAATCATGACTCTTGACGATGCGCTCTTTACAGTTTATGTCAACAAAAATTCATTTTTAAAGACATACCTAGATATATTTTTAATAAAATAGGAGGTTAGTGCGTTTAGGTAAAATAGATTTATTCAGCAAAGGAAATCGATATCAAAATAAAGGAAATGTATCACATAATGCGTCTGAAATATACAGTTTGTAATCACCCTACTTCTGTGTTCCCTCTCGCGTGGCTTTTTCAACACGCAGTAACCGCTCGTGAAGGGTAAGGAGACAAATTTGTGACAAAGATATATAATTTTTTTTTTTTATAATCTTCAGGTTTTAAAGTTTTTTCTTGTATCAATTCGTAAACCGGAAACGTCAAGTGCATAAACAAAAATTAAACAATTCACACTAGATTTTGTTTGTCATAGACGCAGCCGTTTTTTAAAAGTTGTTCGCTCCGCAGCTATATAGGGCCTTTTCTTGAAGCGTCGAAGGAGGCGCTGTTGGCAATGTACGTCCCTGGCAACTTCCGGTCAAGGAAGGTACAAACGATTCCCAACATAGCACCGCTTCCTGTAACGTTCTTGAAGTGTGTTATGACCAGTTATCCAGGAGGTTAGCTAAAGGACCGGTTGGGGAGAGGCTTGTTGCATATGTTTTATTTCTCCTATGAGACGACCAATCACCTCTTCTATTTTTATTGCACAGCATAAAGACCTCGCTAAATCTCAAACTTCGTGATTTCTGTAGAAGTCACCATCCCGGGAACTTTGACATGAAGAGGCTCGAAAGGCCTGCCGAAACAAAGCTACCGGAAGTCTCTTGAGAGCCAAGGAACGGCTTGTGTTTATAAACCAAAAAAGGTCCTATATAATAGGGAACCGTCCTATATAGTTCTTTTGGCGTGCAACCGAAATCTCGGTTACACGGCGCCTTCTCCGCCATAACCCATGCACCCACCCGGCAACTGAGGTCACGTGGGCCGGAGCCTTTGCCTCGGAACCACCAAACGCTTACGCCTATTTTTAGCCACGTGATACGGTTCCCGCCCATACCCACGCGCAGAGAGAGGGGTCAAGTGATGAAAAAGGAGGCGGCTGATTGGCCCGGCAAGCACGTAGCTTCCACCTCATTGTCGGCTTAATCGTGAACGGAGTAAAACATTGCGCATGTGGAGAAATGAGGTACAATAAAACTACATCATAGGAACAGAGCGCTCTAACATTTTATACGAGGGGTACAATCTGTCGGGAGATCTGTTTTCAACAGCTGCATCTCTCGATGACGGCAACGTTTCCAGGCCGAAAAGGTTTACACCCCCGAAGAGTGTCTCGATCGTCATAGACCCCTTTCAAAAGTCACGTGCTGATTATAAGAAGGTCGGAACCACTGCACAATGGCGGAACAAGTGCATCGAGGAACGTGCAAGTCAATCCATAAGGTAGCGAACGTCGGAGCGAGGTCAACACTACAAGTCGGCGAGCCAATCAAACAACGTCGAAAGTGCAACGTCACTGCGCTCATCACCTTTTCCTGTGGGTATGTTTTTTTTCCAGTGTGCCGCGACGTTGATGTTTTAGACCGCCATTGTGCAGGGATTCTACGGCTGCCACAGAGGGCAGTATTTCGAAAGGGGTCTATTAACAACTGTGGCGTTTTCAGAAAGCAAAACACGTAAGCGCTAAAAGGAAAAAGAGAGTAGGTTAAAGTCAAGGATGAAGAAAGAATAAAACAATTAAAACTGGGACAACACAACACATCTTTCGACTAGCAACGACGAGTAAAAATTTTCAAGAGCGAGCAGCCGACTATACCGAGGAGGGAAAGGAAGGAGAAGGGGAGAGAAGGAGAGATAAAAAACGCGAAGTGCAAGTCAGAGAGGGGGGTTTATCTCGGATTTTAGAAATTCAACCTCGGTTTTCTTCAGCACGAGGGAAGGGTTTGACAAGTTGTTATTTACTGTGGTCATGGCGAATGACTCTATGATCTCCCTGCCAAATCTGCTGTCATGCCCCCCCCCCCCCCCCCAGGATTTTTGTTTCATCAAAGACGGGATGGCAAAGCGAACACGAACGGGCATGTATGACTATGGGATTATAGGAATCTGGAGAGGCCTTAGAAACTTCGTTGTGATGTTCCCGGAGTCTGTGATTGGTGCATCTGCCGGTCTGACCTATGTATTGATGGCCGCAGCTCAAGGGGATGGAGTAAACTTTCTTCTCTTGGCATGGTATGAACTTCTTTTCGTGTTTAACAGTGCAGCTAATCGGAATCCGGTTGTTGTTCACTTGTTGACAGAGTTACTTAAGACGCATGCGGCACGAGAAAACAACAATCGTGTGAAAAAAACTCTGTCAACAAGTGAACAAGAACCGGATTCCGATTAGCTGCACTGTTAAACACGAAAAGAAATTCATACCATGCCAAGAGAAGAAAGTTTACTCCATCCCCTTGAGCTGCGGCCATCAATACATAGGTTAGACCGGCACATGCACCAATCACAGACTCCGGGAACATCACAACGAAGTTTCTAAGGCCTCTCCAGATTCCTATAATCCCATAGTCATACATGCCCGTTCGTGTTCGCTTTGTCATCCCCTCTTTGATGAAACAAAAATCCTGGGGGGGGGGGGGGGGCATGGCAGCAGATTTGGCAGGGAGATCATAGAGTCATTCGCCATGACCACAGTAAATAACAACGTGTCAAACCCTTCCCTCCTGCTGACGAAAACCGAGGTTGAATTTCTAAATTCCGAGATAAACCCCCCACTCTGACTTGCACTTTGCGTTTTTTATCTCCCCTTCTCTCCCCTTCTTCTCCCTTTCCCTCCTGGGTATAGTCGGCTGCTCGCTGTTGAAAATTTTTAATCGTCGTTGCTAGTTGAAAGATGCGTTGTGTTGTCCCAGTTTTAATTGTTTTATTCTTTCTTCATCCTTGACTGGAACCAACCCGCTCTTCTCCCAAGCAGAGTAGATTATTTGGCTCTATTTGTTTCCGCTGCATTGGACCGACGGAAATCAGGGAGAAAAATGAAGACAATTACATACCGGGTAATACCATCTACCATCTACCAAAATTGGTAGAATTATCTACTCATATTTTCTACTTTGAGTTTTTTAGGATCACGGCTACGAACAGTAGTTTACAAGCAAAAATACGACGGGAACTGAGACTGGTAGAAATAACTCGACACGGAAACTCCCAGGGGTCTCAAAATGATTGATGACGTGTCGTTAAAATACCTTACTTGATACAATAACTGTGGGGAACGCAGGTTGGTCTGCTTCTTACACAGGGGTTGCGATGATGTCAGAACGCCAAGCTCTTATTGGCTGTTTGAAACAAAATAGTGGGTAGACCTCAAGGTACCTAGCAATGAAGTCTACCCACTATCCTTTCAATCAAAGTCAATCCGAGCTCGGCATTGTTAAGAAGCGGACGACTTGCATTCCGCTGAGTCATCGACACTTGAAGAACAGCAGAGCGTAGCGAATCCTATATGACGCCGAAAGATCAATGACGAAGCACGAAGGTTATAATCCACGTCTTGTGTTTTTAGGTTGCCAGTGACGGTATACTGTTAAATAGGCTGTAATTTGTGTCTAACCGTTTCCTTTTAAAAGAGAACAACGCATGCAGCGTAATTGCATATTAAGTCCAGGGGCAGATGTTTCATTTTCACAGTGTAGACAACCATGTGCCTTTCGGGGAGGGGTTCGATGTGTCGTATATGGAGAGAGGGGGAAAGTAAGTCAAGTTATATTCGGAATGTTCTACGCAGAAGACATTGTGCTGTTAGCAGATAGCCAGGATAAGTTACAGGAACTGATACAAAATCAGTGGAGAGGAAGGAGACGTTCTAAGCCTGAAATTCAGTAGCGACAGGTAGGGAATAATGGTTTATAAGGACGAGAAGAGGGACCCACTGAAAATTCAAGACGTTTTCACAGAACACGTAGAGAAGTATAAAAATGCCGGAGTAAGGGTGAATGAGGGAAAACAAAACTTAGAAGAACAGGAAGAAAATATGCTAAAGAAAAGAGAGAGTAATGCAGCAATTATGAAGCATAGTGCAATATGGAATTACAATAAATATGAAGCAATTAGAGGGATATGGAAAGGAGTCATGGTGCCGGGGTTGCCTTTTGGTAATGCGGTATTATGCATGAAATCTGAAGTCCAATCGAGTTTAGAGATCCGGCAGAGGAGCGTGGGCAGTCTGGCACTGGGGGCGCATGGGTATACACCAAATGAAGGAGTGCATGAAGCCATGAGCTGGGCATCGTTCGAGGTTAGAGAGGCGATCAGTAAGTTTAAATTCGAACAAAAGCTCGACAGAATGGCGGATACACGATGGGCGAGAAAGGTATATGAGCATCTATATATAAAATGTCTGAGCACTAAATGAACAAACAGAACCCGAAAACTGAAATTCAAATACAAATAGTCAAATAGTGAAGTACTGGGGCAGAGCAAACTACCTCTGTAAAATGGGAAGTAAACGAAGCAGAGAGAAAAATGTGTAAGGAAAGAATGCAGGGAAAAGCAGCTTTAACTCTGTATAGAGGTCGGAAACCTGAAATAAGGAAGGAACATTGGTATGCTAATTCACGTTGGATCGTTATTATTTGAGGCTAGAGCAGGACTATTGAGAACCAGGACATATAGGAGAAAGTATCCGTAAATGGATACGCAGTCTGCCGTATGCCAAAGGGAAGACGAGACAATATAACATGTGGTCTTCTGGTGCACAGGGCTTGCTCCCGCCCTCCCGGAGGAGGAAATGGATGTAGCCGGAGCACTGGGGTTTGCAGACGAGAATAGAAGAATGGATGATAAGCATTTCAATAACGAAGAGGAGATTAGAAGACTGGTGAAAATTATCTATGAAGAACTATATGACATAGAACTAACGGAGCTGTGAAAAGGCGGGACAGAGGAAAATTGGGACTCCCTCCCACGTGGTTCCGGTCCAAAATCTCATCCCTGTCTCCCAGTGGGCCCGGTGCTGGAATAATGCCGACTGGGTTTCACCAGAGAAGAACTGGCAACTTTCTGGCCGGGGACAAAAAGGCGGCGTGATGTTTTTAGTGTTTTGCCCGATCCCCCAAAGGTCATTCTGGTATATCCCACACCGCCTTTCGATAGTTAGCAAATCGCAGAGGGTAAGAAAACTGGCCTAGAAGGGCGAAGGGAGAATTCATACTTTTGGTTTTTAGGCTCTATGCTAGGTCGCGCAAGGTACCACTCGATATAAGGTGTACAGCCGTTAGCATCCATTCATCCATCCATCCATCCGGGACCGGGTTGTCTAGATTTCGAGGGAGCTAGCTCATTTATGAGTGGTGGTCATGCACGTTGCCGTAGCGTCAATGGGCCCGCCAGGTGTTTAAATGTGTAATCCTCAGAGACACCAACACTCGGATGGATGGAAAGGGTGCGCCAGCTCATGGCGCGTTTTTAGGTGCGCGCTGCTGTACGAGAAAGCGGGTACGGACGTTAAAACGGCCAGATAGGTCGCCGCGACTGGAGCGCGGCCATCCCTTGCAGTGTACGGTGCGGAAAAAAAGACCGTGGCCCGTGAAGAGTTTCTTGATTACTCGATGGGCAGCGGGATTTTGTGCGAGGCGTGAGGTGGGGCCCTAAGAACACGTCAACCTTGGGCCCAGTTCAAGGTGGGACTAAACACAATACATGTACTGTGCGGTCAGATAGAGGAAATGGAAATTAACATTGTGATGAAGTGCCAGCCACTTCAACCGTCAATGCTACTCTAGATGGGAAACTATGCGGCTGCGCTGGGGCTGTGAGGGAAGAAATACCGGCGGAGCAAGTACAGCCTGTATGCAACGTAATAGCACCAACGACCGACCTGCAGGCCGACGGAAAACCCAAACTGGTGGAGACCAATGCGACGGTTGGAGGGCTGGTGGGGCAAGACTTCGGAGCAGGCAGGATGAATACTTGGGTAGGGGGGATAGAAATGTTGAGATATTTTTTAGAAAGTTTTCATATCTAGGTCTAGCTTTAAGATCGCCAGCTACAAAGTGCTTAGTCGACAGAATTCAATCCAATGGACTAGGTACTTTTTTGTTTCTAAGCTAGACGGCGCAAGCTACCGCCCGCTGTAAAGGGTTATACGTTATCATCCATTCATCTACACATTCGGGAGGTTTGCCAATCTTTTTTCAGCTTGTCAAAAGATTTTACTGCAAATTGTATCCCTTTACATTTTTTACTTTTTACTAGACATCAACCTACTCTTTAAAAAAAAGTTGTTCTACGGGTACCGTACGTGATACAATTTCATTTCATTTCATTTATTTCGACTCAGGAGAGACGGATGTGCAGCAGAAAGGCCGAAGGCCCATACCAGGTGGCCAGCAATACAAATAAGTTTGTAGACACATTTAAGGCGGCGGGCACTCGGTCATATGATGAGGTGGAACTGAATAACAAGTATAAGTAGGGATAATAACTATAATTGTACCGTGTCTACATTTATAAAGCCGGAAGTCAGTGAGCCCGAATGGGCGTCTGGTGTCTCAGATGCCCATGAGAAATTTGTGGCGAATTGCAATGGTTCTTTTAGAGCTCACCGCGATCAGTAGACCATATCCGAGATGGAGCACGCGATCCGAACGGATGCGCTCCACTTCCGGGATTCCCAGGGGAACATGACGACTCCTCCGGGATCGACGGATGCCTTCCCGTCATTGACTTTCCGGCAATCCCCTTTCCGTGGTCCCGGTTTTCGAAGTACATGTTTTCTCAATCGCGGAGCTAACAATACGTGTTCAAGGCACGAGCGAAGGTAATCATGACGGGAAAGATGCTTGTCGATAAGCGATGAGTTTCAGCCTAGCCCACTTGCCTCTTCATCGGAATACTCGTGAACGGGGTCCAAGCACGTCTAAAGTTTCCGCCTCTTCTGCGGAGGTCGGAAAAAGCAGTCGAATTCAAGCGGGACACAGAAGCGATCCTCATCGTCGCTGCTACTTGAGCCGCTGCTGCTGTAGGAACTGCTCGAGCAACTTGACGACGGACTGTCATCATGCAGCAGCAGCAGCAGTAAAGCGGGTGGGCACTTCGCGAGCGGCCATTATGAATTCTTTCGAGGCGAGATGCGAGATCGAGAGATGCCCGGGAAGAAAGGAAGTCACGTGTGCCCGCCGAGGGCTGGCCGGCTGGTCAGGCTGGCATCCTCGAATTCGCTAAAATCGGCTGAGCGACTTCTCTTGGACGCGGATCAAGATCTTGAGTGGGAGCTGATGGAAAACGACGAGTGGAATACGTCCGTCTCGATCCTGATCACCCAGTAAAATAGGCGAGCTGCAGAAGTGTCGATCCCGGCGTGCTCCGAAGCGACAAGTGAAATTCGCCATTAGCCAGTGCAGTACGACCGCTAGCCTAGAGTCTTTGCATCACGCAATGGTGATGCCTGACCGCACGCCGGTACGATGCTCATCCAGATCGAAACGGGCAGGGGTAACGTTTGAAGCCAGGTTCCCTGGGTTCTGAAACGCGATCTTTCACACCACGTGCTCCGAGCTGGTGTTTTCGGTAAATATTGATAAGCTCCGACAAACAACCCTCGAATCGGTTTTATGAAAGTCGGGGAAAACGAAAAAAAAAAAAAACAGATTGAAGCTTTCCTTGAATAAAAAAAGAAAAAGAAAAACCAGGCCTTATAGGTAGAAATCTTTATACTGTACGTTAGTGTTTGTAGACCACGAATACAACACTAATTCAAGGCTGCTTTATTCTTGTGTAGAACCAGACCCCTTAACTAATTTCCCTTTCTTAATGGTTCTCAGACGTTTTCCACGATTTTGTCTTGTTGGTACCGGGGCCAACGTACGTTCTCCTTAGGGTTGAGAAACCCAGGACCTTATTCTTTTTCCAGTGTTTTTTCAACATAAACCGCGCTAAACACTGAACATTGGTCCAACGTCGGAAATTGGTCCCGAAAAACGCCGAATCCAAACAAACCCTCGTTTGCCCGGAAGGAGTGTGGGCAGTGGGCGCGTGCGCACAAACCAGATCCGAGAGAACTGGAGCGTCTGAGCATGCGCAACGCCGACAGCAGCGGCACCGCAGTGACACGACGTAAAAGAGGTGAGTGGCTCCAGAACCAAGATGCGTTTCGCTTTGGTCTTGAACAGGCTTGCGAAAGTAACCTATGGTTTAAAGAACCGCACGGAACGAGCCTATACCTTCATCGCGCGCTTTCCTCCTGACTGGTTCTTAGGTGGGCTTAGGGGCTTATGCTTCAGTCCGATTGGCTGGGGAGCAATAATAAAATGTTCTGGACTCCGCCATGCCATGCGTTCCTGAAGGTGACGGCGAAAAAAAAAAGAAATTGGCAGTGACCTTTATCGTTAAAGTCTTATATAATGCACGAAATGCGTTATATAGATTTGGAAAGGGATTCGGTATCTCACGTGATGTATGTTTTTCCGTTAAATTTAGTGGGGAAGCTGAAGGGTTGTAGAGGTCACGTTACGTCATGTCACGTGACGTCGATTTCACTTGGTCTACAAGACACGAGAAGAATGCATGCATAATCAAAGTCAAAGTTTATTATGACAACCGTCAAGGAATACAGTTGTCAGGGGGGCTACCACAAAAGGCATCGACATCCCTGAAAAGGCGACAGCGCCCCCTCCCCCTCCCCTCCCTTCACGGCAAGACCATCCACCATGCTTAGACAAAATGAATGTCTGACAGAGGATGAAAACTACTTGATCATGACATACCAAACCTAAAAAACCCATAAGCACTATAAAGTACGCTGTATGCAAAGACAAGAACCAAGGAAATGAATCCAGATTGTCCCCCACGCCGTGACAAAATAACAACGAAGCACATTAATTGTTTTAAGCCTGCACAAACAGTACAAACAATGAGGCCACACGCAACAACATAAAAGTGCCAGTCAGCCATCTTTAAAAAAAAATTCTGTAAAGGGATGCTGAACCGAAATTCGGATTTCGCAAAATAAGGTAGCAGTATAGTGTTCAACGGGGCGCTACCAACCACAAAACATCACTTTTAAAGTGATATCTCGTACGGATAGCCGTGTTTCTGTAAAATAAGGATGCGATTGAGTGAGAATCGCGACGTCGCGTTTCCTGCAGAATTGTTGAGGAGGAAGGGAAACGGCCTTGCTACCTTTTCTTTTCGCATCCTCGCGGAGCCAAAGCGAGAAGAGGAGGAAATGAAAATCGCGACGTCACGGGCTTTCTTGGCCTCGTTGAAGCGCGCTCTTCTTTCACGAAAATACGGCCATCCGTTGGAGATATCGCTTTATGAGTGACTCTTTCGAGTTCGTACCGCCCCACCTAGCGCTTTCGCGTTGTTTTCTGAACTCGAAATTTGGGTTCAGCGTTCCTTTAAGCCTGCAGATAAATGCTGCACAAAAAAGACAGCACCCGACCACGAAAAAAAAAACAAAACTGTTGTTACTTTTGAGGTGACGATGGATACATATTTTTGTCTTTCCTTCAAGCTTGCACAGACATACCTCTCTGAATAATGGTCACGAGATCAGGGTGGTCATTAGGAAGTACGGGTATTCGATAATATAATTATTGTACGCCATATTGTTTGTGTATTTTTTGCTTTCTGTAGCTGGTGCGTCGAAAATTGTACGGATGATATTTCCTAAGATACTGAAAAAGGCAGTTTGTTCTAATTTGACCTGATTTTAGATTAATAAAGATAACGTGTTTTTTTTTTTTATAAAATTTTGAATAGTTAATATGTGGTGCTTTCTAAAGAGCGGAGCAGAATGAGTCCGGTACGGGCATTTTAGACAGAGCGCAAGGCCGTTTCCTGGAGTATGTGCAGGGTTTCTATATTTGCTGTTAGTGTGGTCCCCCATACAAGAAGACAGTAGTGAAGATGTCAATGAACTAATGTATAATATAGCTGTTTTTTCCCCAGTGAGGCAGTATATTTTTAAGTCTATAGATAATCTCGATAGATCGTGAGATTTCGGTTCCTACTGTATGCGCATGGAAATACGAATTTAAAGTTTCATGAAACAGAACACATAGAAATTTACGTGATAAAACACGTTCGATGATTAGGCTTTGAAATTGAATTTGAATTTTCTGGTGAATAGATTTTCAGCAGGGAAACACTTGAAAACTAATCAATCAATATATCCTCCTGCCAAGGTATGAACTAGATTTTATTGCCGAAGATTTTCTGTCGCCCCAGGCATATTACAAATGGCATTCATTCACGCTAACGAGGGCGTTTTAAGAGTAGATGGAACAACCATGTCCGGTGACCATTATTAATTTTGATGAAAAAAAAAATATTTTGCTGGCTCCATGCCAAGAAGAATAAAAACAATACTTGTTTTGCAGAAAAACAATTTTGTCTTTGCGAAAAAAAAAAAAAAATTAAACAACCCTCTCAGTCATGTGCGCGTTTTGCGTATCGCGCAGGTGTTGGCATTTCAGGGCGGCTTCCCCCAAAAAACTGTTCTGGCTGGGGTCTAGAAATATTTACTGACAAATTAGGTATAAGAAAGATTGCCAAAAAGTATTAATCACCGAGAATCGGGGTTGTTATTTTGAGAAACAAAATCGCAAAAACGGCACATCGCACAATAACACTCTGGATTAAAGATTTCGTTTCTCCGTATCTATAAAGGATAAGGTCTTCAAACCTTACCAGTGTGTTGCTTTGTATATAGTTCATCTCTGTATGAAATATCGTTGTCCTGGTTAACGGCAGAAATTTGCAAGAATTGCTCACACATGGGCATTTAACTAAACATGCATTAATTTGAAAAACATTTTTAAAAAAGGCCATGTTTAATTTTTTTTCAACTCTCCTATATTAACACTTATATTATGTACTAACAGAATCTGCAGAAATATAATGCAATATTGGCGTGGCTTTGAAGTTATAAAGCGAGAAATATGGCCAAATTCACGCTAACGCGGTTGCCATAAATGGGGTGTGCACATACACATTCTCCACAATTTCATTATTATTAAAAAGCGTAAAAATGCTACGAGGTAGTAAGGGAAATACAAATGAACAGCACAGAGGTGGACGGTGGTTTTGAAGCGAAACTTCCTAATACATTTTTTCTACAACTGACCCAAAAATTCCCATGGGCCCGAGCGATCGAAAGGTGCCATTCTGTAACATGCTTCGCGGTGCCTGTTTCAACAGCCGGCGTGTAGTGTCTCGGTGTACGCGACTTAAAGGAAGCAACTGGAGCGACCTTGCAAACAGATCAGCCTAGAACCTTGGCTGTAACGTGATATAGGAGGTAGGGCGCGGCAGATCTTGAACCTGCGCCGCCTCTAAGCGCCAATAGATCCGTCCGCCGCAAAGAACCGTACAACGCAAAAAAAAATACTGAGAAAAAAGAAGAATTGCGATTGAATGAGATTGTTCGTAACTTAATCTATATGACAGCGGTTTGAAGAATTGTGAAATCCAATTTGTTTATTCTCGTGTGACCTACTAACAAATAACAAGTACACCAGTTGCAGAGCGACAAGTACACGTCAGCGAAGTGGATTTTTTCCGCAACTGGACATGGCAAGAGTGCCTACGATGAAATCGGGGGTCGTGCCAAGCACCAGGCAACGTTCTAGAACCTCCAACGGGCCACCACGTTGGTGATCAAGTCGGCGTCAGAGATGGTTGCCCCACTGAACACTAAACTGCCAAACGTGAAACTAATCCACCTCCCGAAAGCTGACGTGAAAGCGTTCATGGATATGTAAGCAAAGGAGTGGGACTTTGTTTCTGTTGTGCGTGAAACTCAGTCCTGTCATTTGTGGCAGTGTACGCGGTCCATAAAAGATATATCTTTGAAAGTAAAGTCTCTTATGGCTTCAAAAAGCAGATCGATGTCGCGAGCCTGCGGTGCCACTGAAAGAAACGAACAGTGATCGCTACAGGCAAAACTGGAAAAAAAAATGTTTCTCCTCGGAGTGCCAAGAGAACGCCGTGACCGACTCAGGTCACCGTCCGGCAGAAAGAATGCACGCTACAAGCGCCGAATGTGCGCACAGGACCTTGATTCATTAAACTCGTTTCAATTGTACCACTTTAAATATGTGTTCTTTCTTATCACTATTTAAAGGTGGTCGTTAGCTGCCCAGCCTTCCTACGAAGGGTAGGCTCCGAAATTCACTGATCTGAAAAATCTGTATTTAAATTGTTGGCATGTGCATGCTTCAAACTCACCTGTAATCTTTTGTATGAATTTTTATTTTTCACGAATTCCTGTCGCTGTGCTTTCTCTTTACAGACTTCCTACATTTTCCGACCACTTTCTTGCCCTTGTTTGAAATCGGCAACGCCTATCTTTCTCTACTCCCGTTACGGCAATTATGTATATTTAGCGCTCTGTAAATTCAAAAATACAAAAATTATTGCAAAGCAATTTTAAAGGGCCTGATAGGACACATTATGAGCCTTGATCTGTGAAAAATTGAAGAAAGATTGAGATGGCCTTCATTTTAAACTGATTTTTCAATTATTGCAAAATCGATAACCTGTCCACAATTCAGTGTATTTTTTAGAAAGGTTATCGTGATCAATTTCAATGACGATTTATCCGAATATTAAACGAACGCGTTCCAATCATGCTAAAAATAGTGAATTGACTGTCTTTTCAGATCCGGATTCATAAAGCTCTGAATTGCTTAGTATTCAATAATGTATGTCGCCCTCCTTTCATTTTATGTACAGTCTTTGCACAGAAAATATAAAACCTAAGGCGACAACAGTATTTCTTTTTATAAATATTCAAAGGGACGGATTCACGCAAGTCGCAAAAATGTGCGTGTATACCGACAGCGACCTTGTGATTTTTGCAAACAAATGTGAATATGTTTTTGCGGTTGCACAAGTAAAATATACTTTTTTGTAAAAATAAAAATACAAAAATGTCGACCGCATATGGCCTTTCCATCCTATCTGAAAACGTCCAATACAAACAATCTCCATCAGTCAATTTGTTTTGCAGTATTTTTTTTCGGCGTTGTGCTGCCCTTCACGGTGGCGGATCTATTGTCGCTGACAGGCGGCGCAGGTTCATTTTCTGCCTCGCCTTATCTCTTATATCATGTTACCGCCATTGTTATAGGCTGATCTGTTTGCAAAGTTGCTCCGCTTCCTTCCTTTATGCCGCGTACACGGGGACGCTACACACCGGCTGTTAAAGCAGGCACCGCGAAGCATGTTACAAGGTGGTGCCCCTCGATCACTCGGGCCTATAGGCATTTTTGGGTCAGTTGTACAAAAATGTATTAGGAATTTTCCCCTCTCAATTTACCGTCCACATCTGTGCTGTCAATTTTCCTTTTCCTGACCACCACGTAGAAATTTTAAGCTTTTAATAATAATAAAATTGTAAAGAATAATTATGTGCAAGCCCCATTTGTGACAATCGCAAAAGCGCAAATTTGGTCATGTTTCTCGCTTTATAACTTCAAAGCCACACAAACATTCTATTATATTTTTGCAGAGTCTGTTAGTGCATATCATAAATGTTAATTTCGGGGAGTTTAAAGAAAATTAATTATGGCCTTTTTAAATGATGTTTAAAATAATATATTTTTAGTTAAAAGCCCCTGTGAGAGCAATTGTTCTAACTTTATCCCGTTAATCAGGACAACGATATTTTAAGGACAGATGAACTATATACGGGGCAACACACTGGCAAAGTTTTAAGACCTTAGCTTTTTCAAATACGGAAAAAACAAATCTTCAATCCAGAGTGTTATTGCTCAATGTGCCGTGTTTGCGATTTTGTTTCTCAAAATAATGACCCTAATACTCGGTTGTTAATACTTTTAGAGTGCAGCTCTTAGGCGCCCGTTTCCAGCTTGAGCGGCGTCGCCATTGCCATCGGCGTAACCACAAGGTCACGTGACCCCCCAGGTCACGTGACTTACCCCAGGTCACGTGACTTTCCCAGGTCAGGTGACCCCCCAGGTCACGTGACCACCCCTTCCGAGGTCACGTGACCTCCCTGCCACCGAGGTCATGTGACCCCCCGGAGGAGATTGAAGAATGAGGGGAGGAGGAGGAGGTATATACCCTCCCCTCAGTGCCCTTCCCTCCTCCTCCTCAAGAGCTGCGCTCTAATTCGGCGTTACAGGGAGTTGTAAACGGCTTTCACTTTTTTGTCAATCCTTTCTATGCCTAATTTATCCGTAAATATTTCTAGAACCGTAGCCGGAACAGATTGTTTGGGGAAGCCGCTCGAATCACCAACGTCGCGCGATACGCAAAACGCGCACGTGACTGAGAGTGTGCTTACAAATTTGTGTCGCAAAGGCAATTTTTTTTCCAAAACAAGGATTGGTTTTATTTTTATTGGCATGAAGCCAGCAAAATATTTTTTTTTCATCAAAATTAAAAATGGTCACTGGACATGGTTTTCGATCTTATCTGAAAACGTCCACAAGAATATTAAGGATTTTGGAGGAGGCTACTGTTCAGGTGTTGTTTTTATTTCGAACATATTTAAAATCGGGGTAATCCTAACAGTATTTCCTGGATTCTACAACTTTCGACGAACATTGAATTGCGAATATATGTCACCATATCTATACCTGGTAACTAATATATTTGAATATGTTTTTAACTAGTTTATGTTTGGGTCGCGTTGTAAATTGAGTTTCAGAGGTGGTCATTGACGAACGCTAAACTAATTCATAAACTTTTGGAAAAGGTAACATGTTTTCAGATATGGATCGATCGGTTTTCAAGCGTTTGTCTGCTGAATTTGAAATTAAATGAACAAAGCGGTGGAAGTGTGACGCAAAGAAGACTGACGCTATCATTAATGCATTTTGTCATTATCTCGGAAGCGTGTCTTTTTGCTATTGCACCAGCGTCGCGCAGCCGAGAAAGTGACCAGGAGCCCAAGACGATTATTTCCACTCGTATGCACACCACTTATATAAGGGCTCGCGGCGTCTTTACTGCATTGAGTTTCGCAGTCAAGCGTCAAAAGCGCAGAAAAACTGATAGATGTATAAAACAGAGCCCGTCGCCTTTTCTAAAAAATTAAATAGATTTTTTTATTGCTACTTGCCTTTAACACTGCAATTCCATCATGACTCACCAACGTATTATAAAAAGCGAATTCCGTAATTTTAGTTCGTTTGCATACTACTCTCAACAACTATTCTCCCATGTAATATCCGTAAAACTAGGTAAGTATCCGATGAAGACCGTATTCAGTGATACGGCGATCACCTTTTTTAAGAAATCTCTTAAAATTCGAAACAACCATCGTGTATATTTAGAAACATTCATCAGTTTACTCTTACGCTAGGACCGTTTTGAGAGACTGAATTTATTTATTTGTTAGTTTTTAGCCAACTCCATGACCTAACTGAAAGGCTGCTTTGAGGCGGTTTAATATAGTTATCATACTCGTGCTGTTAAGCACACGTATTCTGATTGATATGCTTACGGTCCGTGGCCGACGCCGTAGTCACCAGGAACACAGAGCAGAGCAGCAGAGACAGGGTGCTGGAAAACATTTTTTTCTGGAGGATCGGTTTCCTGACTGCGGACAGTTAATCCTCTAAAAGCTGTTATGTGAATTCGTTTGCCAAAAGCATGAAGCTTCCGTCAAAGGTCACGTGACGTGTTGTTTTGAAAGAAATACGTCACACAAGAGCCAACCAATGAGGTTGCAAGGCTAAATGAAGGAAGATGAAAACACGCTGATACGTTTGTTATTTTCACGGACAAAACACGTTTAGAGTCCTTGGTTGGGCCACGTGTGGATATAGTTCCTTTCCTTTCTTTTTCTAATGTCACATTAATCTCGCGAGTAACGCTCGTGAAAGTTAATTATTAAAATGGGTTTTACCTTCAATACGCCTGACCAATGATGAGTATTGTCATTACATATACTTTAATATAAAAAAAGAGACTGGGGTAATCATGACGTTTTTCGAAAATAACTACATTATCCTTGAACGAGGTATATAATAAAGATAAAAAAGAGTTTAGACTTCGTTCCTTATATTTTTGTTTCGTGTAGTGTTGCTATGCCCGCTTTGTATCTTTATGCCGCTTAGGAATAATGTTTTACTTTTGTATTCTCTATAGTTATATTGTTCGCAATAAATCGAACTATAAAGATAATAGGTTTGAATATGTACACCTTGCTATTTGGTCTAATAAATATGTCGGCTCTCAAATAGGTAATGATATATCTACATTACTATTATGGCTGGAAAATTGATCGATTATAACCTTCCGATTAATCGATTAAGGCTTTAATCGCGATAAATTTTTTAACCGGTTAATCGGTTTTTTAATCGGTACTCAAAACGAAGTCAACTGGACGCACACATGGCTCTATCCTGGACGACCTACCCGAAAGTGACTCATGCCCCCCCCCCCCCCCCCCCTTAAGAAAAACGCTGCGTGGCGTGTATCCGGTAGTTCTGTCCCGAGAGGATATACATTACAGTTCTGCCGAGGCCAGAAGAACGAGCCGGGCCCGCAATTGATCCCCGCGTGACCGTGATACTTCACGTGTTGAGGATCTATATTACACATCCTGCCCAGGCAAGACAAACAAGCAGAAAAACAAGCTGAGAAGCTAACAACGCCATCGTTACTTGTTCCAGTATTCGGCCCGTAAGAATGAACGAGTTCACGAGTATGAGAGGCAATCTCCCTGGAAAGTTTGGGTTAAAACTTTAAAGTAAACTCCAGCGATGAAGTTTTTAACTCGAAGGAAGTCTACTGCATCATGTGCAAAAAGCCGTTTTCGTACAGTGGAAGCGTAAGTTCGCTTCAGTATCACCTACGAGCGAAGCACCCATGTTTACGTACGCCGCTGCGGCAAGGACCATCCGCCAAAACGCAGAGAACAATCAACGCCTTCTCATCGAAGCCCCTTTCTCTGAAAAAAGAAGAAAGCATCGCCCCAGCCCGGACTTCTTTTCTTCCTGTCGGAGAATGTGGACAAACTTCTTTGTCTTCGGAACTGAAGCAAATATATGTGAGTCTTTGAATCGTTGAACTAAAGGTATCCTCAATTCAAATGTCCTTTGCACCGTGTAACAGATAGTAAAATAAGTCTTCAAAGGCAAGACGAGTAGTTGCATTCTTTTTAATATAAAATTTATAAACATCAACGCAACCGATTAATCGATTAAAGGGTGGCGATTAATCGGGTTAAAATTTTTAATCGACGCCCAGCCCTATAAAGCCCTGGACATGTTCTAAGAATCTCGTGCATTTTGCTTCATTAAGGACCTTAACTTCAATGAATGCAGGAGAGCTTGCGAGAACTCAAATACAGTTGACAATTCCCGCACGCATAAAATATAGCATAATTCTAAACTTCATATCCACCTTCGCAAACGTCCATAGAAAGCCAAGCGACCCGGGATGTAAATATTCAGCGTTCTAAACGAGAAGAAAGCGCGTAGTTCATAATAAGTAAATGCTAATATCACTTAAAAAAAGCCACGGGTACTCGAAATCGCCACTTTGGTGATGCGCTGTTTACACTTCATGTCGAGAGAAATAAGTTTTTTAAAGAAATATTCTAGAGATATTTCTGAATAAAATAGGAGGCTGGCGGTTCTAGGTAAACTCGGTTCAGTCAGCAAACCGAATCACTATTAGAATGAAGAAGTATTGCATCTTGTCTCTGATATATAGCTTGTATAATTACCCTACCTCCGTCGTACCTCTCACGAGGTTCTTTCTAGAAGCAGTAGCCGTTCAATGAAGGATAAGATGACATATTTGTTACAAAAACACATAATTTTTGTAAAATCTTCACGTTTCACTTTCTTAAATTATCAATTCGTAAATTGTAAACGTGGAGTGCTAAAACAAAATACAATTCACACTAAGTTTTATTTGTCAGAGACAGAGCCGTTTTTATGTCAAGGACGGGAAACAACACGTGACTACGTGCGTATTTCGAGCGAAGCCGTACGCAGCTCTGCAGCCTACGTTATTGCTTTGTTTGTGTAGGGTGAGGCTAACCGATAACACGAATTTTTGATGTAGGGGTATTCTATAAACCCCCAAATTCCAACTCTTTTAGCATAAACACCGTTAAGTAACTGGTTTGTAGTACATCAAATGAATGTTTAATGCTCGGTGGTGATTTTAATCTGCCAGACATAGCAGGGAGCGAGGAAAGTTCTGCCTGTAGAACAATGACTCCAGTGAATCTAGATAAGAAGTCCGCGATTGACAGTTTTGGGTTCACCCAACATGCCCTTGTACCTACGCGTGGATCGAACATACTTGGCGTGTTTCCGTGCAATCATCAAGACTTCGTTAAAATGTTGATGTTATACACGGTATAAACAATCACGATGTTATTATCGCGATGCTTGGTTTAAAAAATAAAAAAACACGCGAAATTTGAGTACAAATAGAAGAATATTTTTGTAAAAAAGGGAAAATTATGAGGGTATCAGCTCGGGGCCTAGTAATACCTTCCTTTCATTTGAATGTGTCTCTGAAGAGATAGGTGTCCATCATGCGTTGGTGCTGTTTAAGCAGAGAATAATCTGGCTTAGAGAAAAGCACATTCCGAGTATTAACTGAATTAAAATAACAAAAAAAAAAGACAAAAAACCATGGATAAGTGGTACTGTGCTACGCCTGATAGAAAAACGAAAATGCGCATACGCCCGGTACAAAACTGAAAAGTCAGAGTAAAACCTTGCTAAGCTTAAGGAGCTAACAGTGAAGTATAAAGTAACCGTAAGTAAATCAGAACAAGATTATCTGCGGCTGCTCGAACATGCAATGAAATCCCAAAATAAGCAGTTCTGGAAATCTGAATCTCTGCGGAAGTGATCAGTTTGGGATACTTGACATATTGTTAAATAACGATCTGGTTACTGATGACTCTCAAAAAGCGCGTGTCTTCAACGAGTATTTTCAATCGGTGCTTTTGCCACCGGGCAATACAGCGCCCGAAACACTTTTAGTCAACTACGATGATATGTCTTCTGTTAGGGTTGGTGTTGAGGGTGTCTTAAGGCTCCTAAGATGCTTAGGCGGAACGCAAGCGATTGGTCCCGATCAGATATCGCTTAGATTACTGAGGCGCTGTGCAGATGCGGTTAGCCCCTATGTTTTTTATAGTATTTAATAAATCATTGCATGCGGGGGCATTACTGGACGACTGGAATGTAGCTTATGTGGTCCCAGTGCTAAAAAAAGTGACCCAAGAAGGATGTTACGAATGTTACGAATCAAACCAATTTCTTTAACATTCATTTGTTGCAAATTGCTCGAGCACATCTTATATAGCCAGATAATGCAGCATCTACGTCTCAACGATTTTTTCTGGACTGTCAACACGGGTTTTGAAACGGTTATTCGTGCACTACACAAATGACCGAGCTTTATCACGATCTTGAGTCTACCGGTATGGGGGGGGGGGGGGGGGGGGGGGGGGGGGGGGGCGTGTTGATTGTGTACTTATTGACCACAGAAAAGTGTTTGACACTGAATTGCATTAGGTTTTACTACACAAATTAGAAAGTCTAAAAATTGACACCACCGCTCGATAATGGATACATTCTTATTTGTCCTCGCGTCAACCATGTGTTATTTTAAATGGTGAAACGTCTCACTCTCTTAAAGTTACCTCTGGCGTACCACAAGGGTCGGTTTCAGGGCCAATATTGTTCCTAATATTTACCAATGATATTCATATTGACGTTACAACCCTATTAAGATTGTTTGCCGATGATTGTGCTGTTTACAAACGTATCAAAATGAGGAGGGTTCTGTGCAGTTTTAGGCTGATGTAGATGAAATTGAGCACTGGTGCAGTGAGTGGGGAACGCAGTTTAACGCACAAAAATGTGTTCAAATGAGTTTCACTCGTAAAAATAAATTATGGAAACTAAGTTCAATCTGAAAAGTGAGCTGGTTGTGGATGGCAAGAAAGTAAAATATATTGGAATCACCTTGTCATCTGACTGCACGTGGGGTGCGCAGATTGATGCTGTTAAAGGGAGGGTGGTTTGAGCACTTGGCTTTGTTCAACGAACCGGAAACACGCCACGCAAAAAAATAAAAGAACTCGCGTACCCTATACCTATTGGCGCCCAATAGTACATTATGCCTGCACTGTGTGGGACCCTAGTCAGAAGAATCATGTTGATGGGCAAGAAAAAAAATTAAAGCCGTTTACAACTCTCTGTAACGCCGAATTAGAGCGCAGCTCTTGAGGAGGAGGGGAAGGCACGGGGGGGGGGGGGGTCACGTCACCTCAAGGGGGGGGGGGGGGGGCGGAGAAAAGTTTCCGCTAAATTTAGCGGGGGAAAATTTTCCGCTAGATTTAGCGGGGAAAATTTTCCGCTAAAATTAGCGGGGAAAATTTTTCGCTAAATTTAGCGGGGAAACTTTTCCGCTAGATCTAGCGGGGAAAATTTTCTGCTAAATTTAACGGGTAAACTTTTCCGCTAGATCTAGCGGGGAAAATTTTCCGCTAAATATAGTGGGGAAAATTTTCCGCAAAATTTAGCCGGAAAACTTTCCGCTAGATCTAGCGGGGAAAAGTTTCCGCTAAATTTAGCGGGGAAAATTTTTCGCTAGATCTAGCGGGGAAAATGTTTCTGCTAAATTTAGCGGGTAAAATTTTCCGCTAGATCTAGCGGGGAAAATTTTCCGCTAAATTTAGCGGGAAAAAATTTCCGCAAACTTTCAATTAGCGGGGGAAAATTTTTCGCTAAATTTAGCGGGGAAACTTTTCCGCTAGATCTAGCGGGGGAAAATTTTCTGCTAAATTTAACGGGTAAACTTTTCCGCTAGATCTAGCGGGGGAAAATTTTCCGCTAAATATAGTGGGGAAATTTTCCGCAAAATTTAGCCGGAAAACTTTCCGCTAGATCTAGCGGGGGAAAAGTTTCCGCTAAATTTAGCGGGGAAAATTTTTCGCTAGATCTAGCGGGGAAAATGTTTCTGCTAAATTTAGCGGGTAAAATTTTCCGCTAGATCTAGCGGGGAAAATTTTCCGCTAAATTTAGCGGGAAAAAATTTCCGCAAACTTTCGCGGTTAAAATTTTACGCTAAATTTAGCAGGGAAAATTTTTCGCTAAATTTAGCGGGAAAAATTTTCTGCTAAATCTAGCGGGGTAAATTTTGCGCTAGATTTAGCGGGAAAAATTTTCCACTAGATTTAGCGGAAAAATTTTTCTGCTAAATTTAGCGGGGAAAATTTTCCACTAAATTTAGCGGAAAAATTTACCCATCATGCACCGCGCGGTTAGCCGACGGTTAGCCGGCGGCGACGCCGACGCCGCTCAAGCCGGAAACGGGCGCCTAAGAGCTGCGCTCTAAAATAGAGTCACGCCGCTCGCCTTGTGCTCGGCAGTATGACCGTTACGCAAGCTTGTGCCCGTTACTTTAGAAACAAAGAGTAATTAATTACAATTACTTCACCTAAAACTAATAGATTACCGTTACAAATTACTAGCTGTAAAAAGTAATCGATTTATTACGTCATTACTTTACTTGATTACCTTTCAATTACTTCCAGAAAGACACTCAACGTCGTGATTCGCACTTAGTATTCCTTGTATGCGCTGGTAAAATACCTAATTTACGATCTGTAGATAGCACTAATTTATGCTTGTCTTAACCACAGCTGAAGTGAAACAACAGCGGCATGACAGTTCGGCCTGCCCACGAGTAGTTTTTCCTTGATTTCCGTCACGGCGGTAATTGGCCCCGAACGCGAACCCAAATATTTGGTGACAAATTGATCGTCACCGAGCTCAGTCTGTGCGACTCATACTCGTATCGAATTCGAGAGTTGATTTTTGGCTGGCGTGCGTGGACACTGCGAATCATCGCAGCATAAAGACCGGAGGTGGAAGATTGCGGATCATCACGGTATACTTTGCGGATCGTCGCGAGGGAGGGAATAAAAATATACTGCTCTTATGTCCCATTAACGAGGCCCGCATGAAGATACCTTTAACATAGGTCCCTTTGCAATCGGCGGATCAACCCGCGCTCTTGGGTCGGGAGCACATGCCACGCGCGAGGGATTGGGAACTGATTCGCCGCCGACCATAAAGATCCCTATAGCTAGAGGAACCTTTATGACCGTGCGAATGAGGTATTAGCCTCTCAAAATTTCAAAGCAGAAGTCGGGTGTATAGCTCCTCGTGCGCTAGGATGCTTTGACCCCCTAAGCAGCATTCAGTTAGTAATATTCGAGCCCAGTGAACTAATTTACACGCAGTATATTTCTAAGTCCACAGCACTTTTTATTAACGAAGGTAAAAAGACCAAACCATGTGGCCAAGTTAATAGGGCTTATTATCCTCTGTTTTGGAGCTTCAAAGTAGTTTACACAAATTACGTTTTCTTTATTCAGCCCTTTGTAATTGTAATCGTCCAATTCCCCCCTCCCCCCTGGTGGATGGCATCCCTCAGTCCTTGCGCCGTTCAAAGAAGGGGCCTCCGAAACGTGAGTGGCTGAGAACCACAGCTCTACAGATAGAGTTACTATTGCTATTCATGAAAAGTGTGCGTCTATCGGTTTCCAATACGGTTTTATTCGTGTGGACGCTTTACTCGTAGACGCGGACGATATCTAAAAGGCCTAGCATGATTGTCTGGCACATTTGAACAGCTGATTAATGTCAGAGTTCAAACTGGTAACAATGTAAAGTGACATTATCATTATAATGTTTGTAGTTAATGCGGGTAACCATTGTTTTTCAAGGATTTATCGTTTTAGCAACTACGTTCCACGCGGCTTGAAAAACCTATTCAACAGGGAACTTATTCAATCATTGATTACAATTTATTTCGTGCAACAGATTTTAAGGTGGGTAACTTATTGGTGTGTATGCAATTGTTAGAATTTGTGGCAGAATTTAATGCGATATAATCAAATTTAGCCATCAAAAAACGAGTCTGCACATATCATGTGCTAGCTTCATCCAAGCAAAAGGAAAAAAGAACAATGACTTCACAAAACCGTTTCTAGACATGAAGTCTACCTGCTTCGCTTGCTGTCCGCAACCTGCTAGCGAGCTTCTCAGTCAGGGAGCTTTCGAGCTCAGCGACTAGCAATCAATGGGCCCGTAGCCACTGGACCTCCGACAACTGTGCACTGCGTGTTACATAAGCTCGCGACTAATCGGGAATAAATTCTAGAATAACAAGATGATGCAACCTCAGTCCTTTTAACTCACTCAGTCACGAACACAGACTTATCTTTCACAACACGGTGGCTGCGAGCTCATCACCGAAACACAGCAGAAACGTTTTCAAGGAACTAATACACTCACACTTTTAATAATTAGTGGTACCGCTCAGTCTCGTGTTTGTACTTGGAGCATTAAAAGAAATGATTTCTTAGCGCATCATGACGGGCGGCTGTTGTATACCACCCACGACTTCCTCGCCACACCACGAAACTGGTACAGGGGCGACGTAAACAAACCAGGGCTCGTTTGCTTGAAGCCGGTTAATACCCAATTCACACAGCAGCGTAAAGGTACCTTTAGCTTAGGTACCTTAGCTGAAGGTACCTGTAGTAAACGGCGTTCTTGAACGGAGCACTTTAGGTTGATGCCGATTGCATTCCAGCTTGAGCGCAAGAGGAGCACGTGATAAATAAGTATTCCTCGAAATCGGTTTGACGCGCAGTTTTTTTTTTATTATTGGATGCGAAATGTCACATTTAAAACCGAAATATTATTTATGTCTGCTTTTGCGACACTACTTTTTTTCTCTAATTCTAAGGGCGCGCCTAAATGAGTATTGCTTTAAAACGTCCTACCCGTCTGGCCACACTGGACCAAATCATCTGCGTTTACGAGATTGCATTGCGAGGTGGGTGACCTTTTCATGTTTAGCAGCTCCAATTTCCTGCAAAGTTCTCATTGAAGTAGCTAAATAGTGCCCGGCAGAAACGAACCACGAGGGAGTCTCACGGTTACGCCAATCACGCTATCGAAAGGGATGGACGACGACGAAGATAGAGGGTCCTGAGCGGGAGAGTCGGGCGACTCGTCTACAACCTCAAGAAAGAACTCGCAGTGGTCCATCGCGTTCCGGTTCGTAGCAGACATTGTTTTCCACGTGCCGCCGCTGCTACCTGCTAGCTAGAGTATGCGTTCATCATTATTGTATTATTCCATCACAATGGACCTTTTCCACATACCGACGGCACCAGGCGGTGGCTGCATGAACTAAAAATCGAGGAAGTGACCTACCTGCGCTACCAATCGATAATAGGAGCTACGCTACCAGTTTCTTCGCTCTCTGAGCAGCGGCGAGTGCCCAACGCGACTTTAAAGAGGGGCATCCGTGGCGTCCGTCCAGACGTCGTGTTTTGCTTTCCGTCCACTTTCTTTCTTTGTGTAACACAATTATATGTATGCTGAAATTACGCGTTCTACTTGTTGATTCATAGCGTCCTTCCGAATTTCCTCGATTTCTGGCACCGACTTCCGCCGCTTGGCATCGGGCGCTCGCGCGTGCGCAGAACGCTTCTCGGAAAAGGTCCATTGTGTTCACAATCATTTCATAATTTGATACTTATATATATTTAAGTTGTCATAATGCATTAAGCAAGATATATTTATATATCTCTGATATTATTTTGAGTTCGTGGGTCCGAGGCTACTCCCTGTAGCTGTTAAGGGAGCTCGGCAAGCTCCGTTTAACACATTACCTCCCTTAGCGCAAGGGACCTTTATGCGCAGTGTGATTCCAATCTCCAGCTCTCTTTACGACAGGTACCTGGGCTAAAGGTACCTTTACGCTGCCGTGTTATAGAGTCGATTCGCCCAACCAGGGGGCGCTTCGAAATTGCGATGGTAGCGCCACCGCAGTACAACACATGGTCGTGTCGCGTCAGTCGCGTTCGTAGCGTTGCATCGGCGTCGCAGGTGTTTCGAGCGTACGGTGAAGATTTAGAGAAGGATAGAAAGCGTGCGAGAATTATTTCTCATGGCGAGTCAAGAAACGATAGAGAAGCTTCAATAACACGCATCTTCCGCCGAGAAAGCGGTTGATTTCCCCGCCAACGAGTCGGGTCCGCCTCGCAAGTATGGCCGTGCGGCGTCTACGAGATAACTTTACAGGTGAGCGTTACTTGTTTAAATTTCGAGCTGTAATAACATTCTGCGTTCTCCTCTTAAAAGAAAGATTACTAATCACAATGAACCACTGTTCTCGTGAGTCCTGTTAGACGACGTCGGGATACTATTTTTCGGTCGCTGAACCACCGGCAGACTACGTTCTCGCACTAGAGGCTACGAGTGGGACAGCTTTTCGGGCTTGTCCACGTCGAAGAAATATTAACGTGTCGGGGATCGTGCGGGCATAGGGGGATAATTCCGGGAAGAGATAAGTCCCCCGCGTACAATTGCGACTACAGGTCCTCGCTGGGCTGGAGTCACGGACCGGTGGGAGCATTGTGCCGACGATCTTAATTTTATTAGTATATATTGGTGAACAGCCTGCATCAGCAGTAGTGAACTAAAACGACAGGGCACGACCTGAACAAAGACCTCGTAGATTCATTACCAGGTATATTTGTCCCACTTCACTGAAGCAGAAGGTTGCAGTTACTGGGACCTGCTCCTGCTGATTAATGGTATTTTTTTCTGCGAGTTTGAAAAATTATGTGCCGCGAAATTCTGTCAGAAAGAGGGGCAAAACAGTTGAAAACGAAAAGAGGCTAGCCTAGACTAAATCTCCTGCATAAATGTCTTCTATGTAGATGACTGCACATAATTGTAGTCGAATTTTCATGACAATGTTCAGTTGCATGGATTTATAAAAATTTAATTTCTCTTTCAGGTTCAAGGTGTCCAATCCACATGCAAGATTTTCAAATATTTGTTGGGGGCTTGATTCATACTCTCCTGTGTGGGACATTTTATGAGGAAAATGTTGTGTAGCAAAGAAAACACCAGTGACACATGATAGGTTGCCATTATTAGAACAAGTTTTATTTTATGGAAAAATAATTCATGCCTGTCAGTGTTTAATTGCTGCTTCACCGAATAAAATTTGTTTCGTTGCATGTTTTCAAGCGTTTCCAGGAATGTACCGTATTTTCCGGGCTATACTTTTAAAAGTTGAAATTTTTGGCTGTGCGGACTATGCAAGATTTTTGTCTTTCAATATCGTTAATTATGACGAGACGAGACGGATTTTGTGAATAAAAGAGTATGTTAATGATGATTTATGTATATTATAGGCTTTTTTGTGAGCTAAGAAAGCAGACATTTCTCAAGGTGTGCCGTCTATGAGAAGATATTTGTGACGACTAAGCACCAGGTGCGGACTATGCACCATGTGTGGACAATCTAAGCAAATCTTTTATATTTTACCCCAAATTTGCCCCTGCAGACTATAGTCTGGTAATTATGGTACAGCAGCATAATGCAACACTTTCAGATATGTTTTGTTGACAGTGAAAACGATTTTTATTAATTTTTGTCACAACCACGAGTATAGGTAAAGGCCCGTTCACACTCTTGCGACCTCTTAAACCTGGGTTGCTTAAAACTTCTTAAACCAGAGGCCACACTGGCGCCATCTATTAGGTAGCAGTGTAAACTCGGCGGTCCGGCATATTTTTTTTATTTCTCTCGCGCATTATTCTTTCTTTCTTGGCTCGAAAAACTTTTGTCAATGTTATAAACGAGCCTTTCTATGGGTATTACGCACATTTGACCTCGGAAATCCCGCAAAACCTTCGCTCTTGTGAAATGCAGTTCCAGGGTAACCGCATAGATGGCGCCACAATGTCAGTGTGTCCTCTGGTTTAAGAAGTTTTAAGGAACCCAGGTTTAAGAGGTCGCAAGAGTGTGAACGAGCCTTAAACACACAACCTTGCGACAATATAAAAATTCTTCCCATGCTCATAACATGGTGACATTGGCGCAGACTCGAAGTATGGCCGGCAGGACACTTGCAGATGATGTACACATATCGAGAAGCAAGGACTGTCAAAGAAATAGTAGGGCCGAGAACCCCGACTATTTCAGGGATCTTGCACGGCAGATCAGCTGTTCATGATATTCCAAATCTCACGAAAGATGTCTCCCAGTTCGTGAGAAAGCAGTCATCACCCAAGTTTATCTATCTCTAGCCAAGCTATACTGTATCTTGGAGTACAGACTAAACCAAAACATGTAACTCGAAGACAGAAGAGACTACAAAAGTTGCCAATCATCTAACGATACTTTTAACTGGCTAAGAACCGGACACATATAGAGAATGCAAAATAGACGAGGAAAGGTCACCTGTATCTTCGAGTGAGGGAGTGAAAATTAATTTAATTAACAAAGAATCTTTCACGAGCAATTAGAGGGTTGGTAGGTTCCCTGCAATTAGTCTTTATTCAACACCTCAGCTGGCATCTCGTCTAGTAACTTGTTGCAGGATGAGCTTCAGCGTCGTCCTTGCAGGTGTTCACGAAGTGCACGCTACAGATCCTCGCTGACGTTGGCGGAATCAAAACTGAACCGCCCACACTGGAAAATAAATCAATAATATAAGATCTCTGGTGTGATTAGCGGAAACTCGACACGAAATAATAAAAACTATTATTGTCCCTAACAAATAAAAACGTAATCAGGCTTTTTCTTTTAAGTAGGGGGGGGGGGGGGGGGGGGGCTGGTTGAGGCGTTTAGATGTGCATTCCTTGTGTGTGTTGTTTGGGAGGGGGGATGCATGTGCATATTATAGGGTCGTACATGATGGCTATAAACAGCTAAAAAAACGGGAACACACATGGCAGGACAAAGCTGTACTCGCAACCCCTAAAAGCCCCTCCTCTAGCTAGAAGTCGGCTGACAAAGTAAGAACGGCAGGGCGTCTTTTCTGAAGGGCCGACCTCCAGCACGTCTTCGTTACCCTTCGCTTCGATTTGGCTGTACGTGCACGCTCGAAGCCCTATCGAAGGTTGGAGGCTAGTGCTGAAGTCGGGGGAACTGAAGCTCGTCCCGGCCGTTCTCATGCTGTCGGTGATTATATAGTTGAAATACTCATGCCAAAGGGATCCAGCATCACGACCGAGGCCCCGTCAAACACCTCGAGGGAATGGACAGACGCGCACAAAAATCAAGTATTCCGTCACGCAGGCACTGCCAACGGACTTTCACGCGTTCGGTAGTCATGCTGTTATTGTTCTGACACCAATTCCATTTAGTTTTTCAGGCGTATTTAGCAAAACTGACCTTCCAACGAACGAGAAACTTACCTTTGTTGGAGCACTGCCGTGGTCCAGGCTTGGCGCCGTTCGAGTCTCGTACGGCTTTTCAGGGAAGCGGTAGAATTTTAAGGACTGAGTACAACAATATCGGAGGTTGTTACTGCGATCAACAACGAAATATTTGTGCTAGCCGGGCTTTTATATCTTCATTATCGCAATTAATACTATTGACTAGCGTACCCGACCACCTACGGCGGAGAAGCGAGGCGAAAAACAATGAGCCACTCGGATTGGGGCGTCCCGCCAGGGGCTGGAATGGCGCTGTAGTCAGCGGCGAAACTTGAGCGCTTCGGTCCTATTTTGGTATAACTTTAACCACGGTTAAACGTTAACCGCCCTTCCCTACTAGGTACCTACAAGTATCTAGCCATGTTTGACGAGGGCTGGATGAGCGATCGCTCCTTGTTTTATTATGGGGTGGTAGCTGGTGTCACCTACTGGCCTTAGCGAATATAAGTGTCTTCCGTGGTAAGGTTCCCAAAAGGGGGGGGGGGGGGGGGGGTCCCAAAAATGCGCTCTACCGGCTTTTCGCGAGGCAGCGCGGCATCCATTTGAGCTTAAGAAACAATGTTTATTGCTCGTGGTACAGATAATCGGTAAGGTAAAATTAAATTAACACTTGCTTCGAAAATTTCTAAATATTTAGCTGTCTGAAGTGAAGACAAGTCTCGTCGAAAGTTCCTTCCAAGTTCAAAAGAGGACGACGAAGTTCAGTCCTTGAAACGATGAGGAAGAAGTGAGCAGTGAAAGGCGGGCGGTACACCGGCAACATGGTTGACCAGCATGTAAGAACTGTATATAACACCGTCATAAATTGAAAAACCTGTAATACGGCTTCAGTGCAAACTGACCTATTAGTAAATTACCCGAACATCGAGGAGAACGCTGGGAGTGTAATTCTACAATCCACGCGCGCTGGCCTTCCACTTATAAAAGATTCGAAGTAAATAATCATAATAAATCTGTGACGAACGCGCGTGCACGGCAAAATTTGTTATAGGCTTTTAGCTTTAGAACAATTACTACTGCAGACGCCAGCACGTGCAGCGCGTGTAACTACACTCGGAGCATGCACCTCGATGCTTGGGGAATTTAGCAAAATGTCTATGGTGACGCTGTCTGCTTTTGTGTGCTATCAATACCAGGCCGATTGAGTCAAGGCAATTCACTTTCCAAAGACGTTGCCATGCCGACAACTATCGCGTTCATTTAGGCTTAGGAATGGCCAGAATCGAAAGACTATCTAAAAAATGCGGCGAGGTCATTGCTCATGCTTTGCGTTTTAAGTGAGGTAAAGGAAAGCGAAAGCCCCCTGCACCATTCATTGCTGACTAACGCGCCCGATATTGCAGCTACCACGACGTATTAGTTCCAAAGCGAGCGGCGCTCATTCACCGGGGCACCGCCTTGTTTCCCCGCCGTCCTTACTCTGCTGGTCACGTGACCTAAAATCCCCCTCTCAGGGAATTGAGGTTAACTTCTAACCACGGTTAGAGTTCACCAGCTTCGAGTTAACGGGCCCAGGAGCATCCCTCAAGATGGTGGCCGCTGCCCAGTGTACCCAGCCAAATCTAGTTTTCTTTCACTGCTGTCATACTTTTTGAAAGGGTTGTATGGGAAGTGTGAGGAAAACGGGGTCAGTTTGGCCTTCAAATAAATCCATTCGGAATTTAAAAAAAAAAGTCAGCGTTTTTTTTTTTTTTTTTTTAAGTTCTATAACGCATAGAATGCAGAATTGAGGAGTGATCGTTTCAATGTGTTTAGAAGGCATTAAGCAGTCGCGTCGAGAGGGAATAACCTATATATTTTAACAATTTCCCCGTTAAATTTACGGGGAAAGTGGACTGGTGTTTGGTCACGTGACGTGTATTTCCCGATAACTTTAGCGGGAAAACAGGATTGCCATATCGGTCACGTGGCGTCAATTCCCGTGCTAAACGTAGCCGGGAAACTGCATTGCTGTACAGGTCACGTAACCTCAATTTCCGCTGCTATGCTTAACGACGTATTTAGAGGGAAAACAGAAAAAAAAAAAAAAGATACGCGACTTGACATCAATTTTTCAGCTAAATCTAGCCGGAAAACCAAATTAGACAATGGGAAATATGAATTTCTCCGCGAAATTCGGTGAGTAAATTGCACGGACGCATGAACAGAGGGATGGACGAGCGGATGAACGGACCAGGCGAGTGAACGGAAAGATAGACGGACACAATATTGGGATTAGGGGTTCAGTAAAAAATTATCTAAAATGAATATTTATCGCGATTATAGTATTTTTTTTTTTTTTATAGGCAAGCATGCGTACCTTTTCGAGTTTAAGAGCGCTAGGGAGGTTCAGCACAATTGGATCACCACAAGGGCCAGTCTTGCTTTTATTGAGGCAAGCATATTCCTCCATTGGGCGGGGTCAAAAGACTCCTGAGTGATTCCCCATGAACCTGCGCCGATCCTGGGTAGCCATTGACAACAAAGTTAAAAAAAAAATGCATTAAAAAATTACAGCAAAAATTACAGGCGATTTTTATCGTTCGATTTTAAATATACTGCATGAAGAGTAGATTGTTGGGCTAGTTGGTTTTGGAACTTGGAATACATTTTAGCGCTCAAAAACATGGACAAAAGGACGAGAATCAGACAGCAATGACGCGGCCTGGCATCGGGTTGCCTAGTGATGGAGTGAAATCAGAAACTCGGATGGTATAAAAGTGTCGTTTCAGTATTTAAGGTGCGACCGTTCAAAATTATTTAGAAGACATTATACTGCCTTTTAGGGAGTGAAGAACCTTTATTATTTTTTTTTATCAGATTACACGATGCATCTAGCGGGGAATCTCTATAGTATTATGGTGCTTGGAAGGCGTCTCCCACTGCTGTGTTTACCACGTCCAAAAAAGTGGTCCCTCGATTTCCACCTGATGACGTCATACAAGTGTCACGCTGTCGCCGGTCGCGATCCTGGCGGCGTCCCAACAGCGGTGGTGGATGTGGTATCGACCAACACATTGTTTACAAACAAGCCCGCGTTTGCCCACCAGGCGAGGGCTCTGCGCGCGCGCAGAAACCAGATTCGTCCTAGGCGAATCACCTGCGCATGCCCAGTGCTGAAAGCAGCTCCACCGCAGCGGCGTGACGTCAGAGAGTTGAGTTGGTCTATATGGCCGTTCTGCCGCAGGTCGCTCTCCAGCTCTACAGTTCACGGAAGCTTCGAGAGCCCAGAGTTGGGACGCAGGGAGGACAGCGACACTCGCTTTTCTCTCGTGTCTTTTGCCAATGGCGCGCGTTCCGCCATTGGTTGCGCTCTCTATGACGTTAAACCAGACCCTGCGCTCCGTTACTTGTACTCTGCCGCGGCTTTGTATAAGCTGCGGTGCAACCAACGCTAGCAATCAAGATCCGTAGATGGTTTCCACGTAAAGATATCGCTTTACTACTACTGTGGAAACCATTAAAGAAAAAAAGCAATCGCAGAAGCTCGTCAAACGAATTCATTATGGCGTGACTCTGTGAAAACGCTCGTGACCCGCGAATTGTTTTTCTTGCTTCTGCGACGTACCTAATCGTCTTCTGGCACCAAAGTACGCTGCCTCCGAACGTGTTGCCACGATCCTGGATTCTTTCGCTGGTCACTGAGAGCTCAAGAAACCCATGACGTGGCTTACTTATTCTCCCCTTTTGCGTGGTAATTCGTTCTCAGGCGTTATTTTTGTCCCGTTTCCCCAATGTCACTGAATTTAAATAAATAAAAAGGCATCCCGGACCCGCCTACTCCTTGCGTTAATTGCTAACCCGACAGCGACTCGGGATGCTTCCGGAAGGGGGGTCCAAATAGGTCCCGCGAAAACTACGCGATCAACAGAAATAAAAGTTGATGCCGGAGTGTCAAAGGGCCCGTTAAGGAATATTATTAACTTTCAGAATGATTGGGTAATTCATTACGTTTGAGTAATTAAATTGTTAATGATTGATCTTAAAGGCATGGTATCAATTACAATCTTGCTGGGCATCATCGAAAACTACTCAATACACCCACGTTACAATGGTGTAAGGCACGCGCAGCATTTTTTTTTAATTTTGTTTCGCGGAAAGTTCCGCGTAGGAGGCAGAGATAAAGGCTTGGTGCCTGACAGGGCCTCTGCCCCCCGTACAGTTCAGCAGTACAGTACAAAAATACAGTAGCAAATACACCAGTGAACAAAACGCGCCATTTACCAAGCCGATCGTTAGAAGAAATTAGACCGAAACATCTGTGCAACATTCTAAGAATATATAATCAAAATTAGAGTTTCATATACCATGAAAAATGAAAATAAAAGACACTGATCATCGAAAACGACCAGGAACAAATACATGCTTCAGTTGTGGAATACAAGAAATACAAGTATACAGTACAGTACATTAAAATCAGCCACAACACAGTGGTATTAATAAAAAGAACAATAAAAGGATTTTCTCTCACATTTAAACATCAAGAAACAAGGAATGGAAATACGCACAAAAATCAAGGACATATTTATAACATTTATGAAGTTTACGGCACTAACAAAGATGAAAAAGCAATATCACTTGTCATGAGCATCCTTCTATAAGCACATTTAAAGCTATTAAAAGGTTGATAGAAATCTACGGACATATCTTTTCTATTTAATGTTTTATTTATTTAAAACTTTAGCCTCTGTCTGCCATAGTTAGTTCTTATTGCCGGCATCTTCCTTATTGGGTTTGGAATATTGTATGTGCTCAGATTGTATGGTGGTGTGGTGTGGAGCTTGTTTCTGTGTATCAATTGTAGTAGTTTGGAATAAAATACTTCATCTGCTTTTAGCATATATTTATTAAAATGTGGCTGCGTGCTTAAATTTCTTCTGTCTCCTCTATAATTTTCATAAATACGCAAGATTTTCTTTTCCAAGATAATTAGTTTGTTGTAATTAGTTTCTGTCGTAGTTCCCCAAACCAAGATGCCATAGCTCATTTTTGAGTAAAATAGGGAGTAATATAATGTTTGTTTAAGCCAGGTCGGTAGTAAATTGTGCACTTTGTATATGCTTCCAGTAACTCGGGACAGTTTAGCCTTAAGCATATTAACATCAGCTGACCAAGAGAGGTCCTCAGTAAACCACACCCCCAAAAATATTTGCTTTGTAGCTTGCTCCAGCAACGTACCTTTAAATGTTATGTTGATAGTACTGTGATCGCGTTTGTTTATCGGCATAAAAATAACATATTTTGTTTTACTGGTATTTAGACCTAAGCGATTTGTTTCTAACCATTTTGAGAGTTTTAAAAGATAATCATTGGCTAATTTCTATACGATCTGTTTTGTCTCACCAGCAGAAAATACATTTGTGTCGTCTGCGTACACCATTAACTGAGGGGAGCCAGGTAGTTCCGTTATATATTTGATAAAGACAAGGAATAGCAGAGGCCCTAAAATAGAGCCTTGGGGAACGCCATGTTTTATTTTCATTTTGCTAGATGACTCAATATTTAAGCATACATATTGGTAGCGTTCGTTAATAGCTGTTAATTAATTTTAGCCCTATTCCTCGTATACCGTACATATTAAGTTTTTTTTAAGTAAAATATCCTGTTGTGCAGTGTCGAACGCCTTTTTTAAATCCAAAAACAATCCCAGTGTGACCAATTTGTCTTCAATGTTTTCCACAATTTTATCTGTAATGTCGATGAGCGCTGATTCTGCAGACGTTTCCTTCTGGAAACCATATTGAGCAGGAGTTATTATATGATATTAAAAAAAAAACAAGCTGTTATCCTGTCGTTGATTACCCGCTCGAAAATCTTGGAGAAAACCGGGAGTACTGAAATGGGCCTATAATTATTAATTGAGGTCTCTCCGCCACCCTTGTAGACAGGAGTTACTTTCGCGATTTTTAATTCATCAGGACAATTATCGCACTCAAGCATGATATTGATTATGTGGGATAATATAGGACCTGTTATGTTCGCGGTGTACTTAATTGGTAGCACTTTTATTTCATCGTCACCAGCTTCAGCATCATTTTTTAGACTACCTATTATCTTATCAATCTCAGTTGGTGTCGCTGGAAAAAGCATAATAGATTCCATTTGATTTCCTGCCAGCATCCAGTTATCTGAGCTTGCATTTTTTCCTGTGCACGTGCCTATGCTGGTAAAATGATTCATTTCGTCAGCAAGTTCTGTACAGAAAACACTTTTGTTATTTATCAAGATTTCCTTCACGCTGCTGCGTGTTTGTTTCCTGCTCGTTAGATAGTTAATCGTATCCCACACTTTCTTGTGGTCATTGTGAATATGCAGAAATTTATTTTGATAATATTCACACTTGCTTTTTTAAGTCGGAGTTCAATTTGTTTCTAAACCTTTTGAAGTCATCCAATAGAGCGGGATCACGATTTTTCATAAAAGCATGATACATGCAGTTTTTTTTTTTGTATTCTTCTATGCAGTTTGCCTGTTATACATGGTTTTCTAATCTTTCTAGGACCTTGCTTACTTCCCGGAGAGGAAAAGCAGCATCATAGCAGCGTTTGAATTTCGTCAAGAAGCTTTTTTAGGCAACTGTAGGATTGCATTCTCTATAAACGTCGACCCAACTTTCCCGCTCTATTTGGCAGCCAAAAGTGCTAAGCGTTTCTTCGTTTATTATGCGGTACCAATACTTTTCCATTCCACGATTTTGTTTCCAATTTGTAAAAGACCTAATACAGAATATGGGTAGATGGTCACTATAGTAGGTTACAAGTAAAGAAGGTAGCGGCAAATGCCCCTCAAAGGGAATCATATATCCCTCCGCCACCTCCGCATCCAATAGCGTCCCATCGTTTCCGTGACGTCGCGGCCAACGCGCGAGGAGGGTCTTGCCTTTCTGTACATATTTGCTTTATCTTTCGACTTTGACTTAGCATTGTGGAAGCCACGAGAGGGAGATTAGAGTCTTCCCCTTCCGATGGAAACAAAGACGACTTTCGGGGATTAGCGTCCCCCTCCGTTTGATACAAAGGCTGCTTTCAGGGGCTCGGTTCCCTCTCCGATGAATACAAAGGTCGCTTTCTTAAAACGTGGGGGTCGGAGACAAGTTGGCACCACTCTGTGGCCATTATCTATCCATTGAAGCGGAACAAGGAGCGTTTCCAGTGAACTCTTCTTTCGATTGCGGAGGGGTTTGAAACCGGCGCACCACGCTTGTGGGAGGAGCTTCTCCTACCTTCTTAACTTGTAACCGACTATAATATCGTATAAGATAGCACCGGCCGTAATATGATTTATATCTACGTTCGTGAGGCAGATGTCAAGGGATGTTGCAGTGTCTGGAGTGACTCTGGTTGGTACTGTTATTATATTCCTACAGGCATACTGGTGAATGACGTCTCGGAATTCTCTCGCGTGGTGATCGTCCGATGTCGTATTAATATTTATACCCCCGAGATGTATTAATGAGGCGGATACAGATCCAAGGAAACATAGCGTAGTTTCAATAAAAGCCCATACGCATTGCCAGACGGTGGCCTGTACAAGGCACCAACTATGGTATTCGAGACTTCAACAAGTGAGCTTTCTATATCTTCATTCATTCTCGTTAGATTGTACATAACCCGGTACCGCAAGTTGTCTTTGATGTAGATAGCTATACCGCCACCCCTTTTGTTTTCTCGGCACACACTTTCCCACTTGTATCCGTGTAGATATGGTGCTTTGTCATCTTTCGTTAACCTGGGGGGCTATGTTCGACAAATGTTTCGTTTCTCCTAAAAAGAAACGGAAGTGACGGAACTCACGATACCGCGTCTGATTGGTTAGAGGCTCAAATGACGAAAGTTCCCTATTTCGTCATTTGAGCCTTTAGCCAATCAGACGCGATATCGTCAGTTCCGTCACTTCCGTTTCTTTTTAGGAGAAACGAAACATTTGTCGAACATAGCCCCCCAGGTTTCTGTTAGTACAATAACACTAAATTCCACACTCAGAGACTGCACAAATATTTCGAGATCGCCAACCTTATTTGTAATACTTCTTACGTTTAGATGAATTGTTGAAGACTATCCATCCGCTCCTTTATACTTTTTATTGAATGCTTGACAATCAAAGTAGTCACACTCTGGCTGAAATTCTTCCATCATGATGTCTTTGTGTGTTATCTGAGGGATTAGTTACGTTTCAGTTTGTTATTTGTTCCACATCAGTCATGCCAGCGATTCTGAGAACACTTGCCGTTTCATCCTTTCGGACGAAGATTTTCCCCCCGGCAGTCCAGACGAACTTCCACCTCACTAGATCACAGAAAGTATAAAACATAGAGAGGACGAAACACAGACGACTACATTCTTTCAACTCACAACAAAGTTTATTCCAAGGAGTACGAACGCACGTTCCCCTGCGCACACTTAGGGAAAAGGGGAAAGGGCAGAGGTAGAGGGGGGGGGGGGGTAAGAGGAAGGAAGGGCGGGTGGGAGAGGCGGATGGGTGCGTCGACCCGTTGGGGTCGGGCCGCTCACCGAGGTCGTCTAATCACCCCGGACAGCTCTTGGCTAAGATAATCTATCTCTCTATCAGAGAGGGCTAGCGAGGGGGAAGAGACATTGACTCCGGAGTTTTTTATCGCAAAAGATTCGATAACTTCCCTGCCGAACCTCTGAGGATGGCGCCCGAGCACGCGCGTTTTTTTGAACCTTGGCTCACATCCTCCGCATGTGCGGCGATGTGCTGCAATCGGATGCACCGAATCCTCGCTGGGGTCGGCGACCTCTCGGAAGTGCTCCCTCAGGCGGTCATTTAGGCACCGCCCCGTTTGCCCGATATATTCTCCCCCGCAAGAGAAAGGAATGGAATAGATTCTCTCTCTCCGGCAAGAGACGAACTGCTTTTCATGTTTCTTGGGACAGGGATTTGGAGGGGAAGGATTATTGACCTGACGGCACATCTGCTTCAGTTTGAAATTACACTTGAAGACGACTCCTACGTCGAAGCGTGAGGCGAGCGCCTTGAGGAGAAGTGAAGTGTTGTGCGTGTACGGAATGACGGCGAATTGTTTTCGGCGGGGTCGGGGTGTAGAGGGAGGTGTGTTGGAGGAGGTAATAAGCCTCTTGAGAATATTCGTCAGAAGGTCTTCTGAATAGCCGGCTTTCCGCAACCTATCTATTTGGAGGATAACGCTGTTTGTGGCTAGATGAGGGCAGGATCTAGATCACGTGGTCTTCATGAGGGACTTAACCAGGCCTAGCTTGACTGTTTTTGAGTGGGCGCTGGTGAAGGGGAGAACTGGGTTTTCTGATCTTTGTTTGAATTCCCAACACAACCCCCCGGATCGGAGACTAAGTTGTAGTTCTAAAAATTGAAGGGTTCCCCCTACCGGGTCCTCTTTTTTGAACGTGAGGCCGGCGGGGCCTGATGTGAAGGCTTTGAGAATGGTCTCAGGTTTTGTCTGTTCCTGGTGCAGCACAAGATAATCATCTACGTACCTGAATACCTGGCACCCGGGTGCCGTCGCCTCCAGTTTTGCCTTTATAGCCCGATCCACATACATTAGGAAGATTTCACCAAGAATGGGCGCCAGGCAAGACCTGATGCAGACGCCTGCCTTCTGGATGTAAATTTTTCCCTCGAACTCCACGAGCGTCGAGCGGAGGTATAGGTCTAGCAGAGAAAGGAACCCTTTAACGGAGACTCCCGACGCGTTTTGGAACTTGCATATGCCGTTCTCATTTATGGCGTTGCTCACAGACTCAAGCAGGTAATGGACATCTAGATTATAATACATGTCTTCGATATCTAAGGAAAACAAACCGAGGGGGACAGGCGAATCATGGAGAGGGGTGAGGTGTGAGATAAGGTCAGAGGAGTTGGTGATGCGGAAAGGTTGAGGGAGAGTGAGAGAGGTTAGGTGCTTAAGTAGGAAGGATGCCAGGCGCTTCTGCCACAGCCGTTTTCTGATATGATGCTGCGGAGCGGAACATCGGGCTTGTGAGTTTTTGCAGAGAAAAAGACAGTCAGGTACTGTTTTGAGGGGGCGGCTATCGCGTTCCTCAAGGCTGGCAGGTCAAGGTTCGTGCACAGGTCTTTAACCTTGGATCTCAGAGACCCCGAAGGTCTTTTTTTGAGCAAGATAAAGTTCTTATCTAGGGCAGCTCCCACCTTAACGCCGAAGAGGCCTTCTTCCATGATGACAAAAACGCCTGTCTTGTCAGATTCCAATAGTTTCAGTCGGGCGCCGCGCAGCTCCTCCACGACCGAAGGCACCAGAGACCCACCCGAGGAGGGCGGGGGAGGGTGGGCACACGCTGAGCGAACCGCTGAGCCCACGAAGTCTTGACGAACCTGTTCTGGGATGGAGGCTGCAACCTGGTAGACAGACGCCAGCTGGTCGACTCTTGAACCGGGCAGGTCTGGGGCAAACTTAGGTCCGTAGGAGAGAAGCCGCACGGCGTCCGGAGATAGCGGTGTGTGCGAGAGGTTCACAGGAGGTTCCAACCCGGCGGTGGGGTGCTTCTTGTTGGATGCTCGAAAATCCCTAAGAATCCTAACCCAGGCAGATTCCAGGAGGTCTGCAGCAGCCTTCCGGATAAACTGGTACGAGGGGTGGCAGGAGAATCGCGCCCCGAAGAGGGCCGACATCTCTCCCGGCAGCATCTTGTGCATCAGCTGGAGTTCCCGTGAGACCTCCTTTCTCGAGATCTGCATCATCCGGTAGCTTGAAGACCAATTGTGTGAGTGGAACCCAAGCACGGTATCCACAGAAGGGTGGGCCACGTTGTGCCGTAAGCACAGCCCGATGGAACGAAGTCGGAGACGCAGGAAGTTCATTTTAGAGATGAAACAGGAGGCTTGGAAGAACACACAGGGGTCAAACGCTGGGGACCGGACGTTCGGACAGGGACAAAACATGTAGCGCACACGATGAGATTATATTCCTAACGAGCGTGTTGGTAAGATGTACTAGATCACAGAAAGTATAAAACATTAAGAGGACGAAACACAGACGACTACATTCTTTCAACTCACAACAAAGTTTATTCCAAGGAGTACGAACGCACGTTCCCCTGCGCACACTTAGGGAAAAGGGGAAAGGGCAGAGGTAGAGGGGGGGGGGGGTAAGAGGAAGGAAGGGCGGGTGGGAGAGGCGGATGGGTGCGTCGACCCATTGGGGTCGGGCCGCTCACCGAGGTCGTCTAATCACCCCGGGCAGCTCTTGGCTAAGATAATCTATCTCTCTATCAGAGAGGGCTAGCGAGGGGGAAGAGACATTGACTCCGAAGTTTTTTATCGCAAAAGATTCGATAACTTCCCTGTCGAACCTCTGAGGATGGCGCCCGAGCACGCGCGTTTTTTTGAACCTTGGCTCACATCCTCCGCATGTGCGGCGATGTGCTGCAATCGGATGCACCGAATCCTCGCTGGGGTCGGCGACCTCTCGGAAGTGCGCCCTCAGGCGGTCATTTAGGCACCGCCCCGTTTGCCCGATATATTCTCCCCCGCAAGAGAAAGGAATGGAATAGATTCTCTCTCTCCGGCAAGAGACGAACTGCTTTTCATGTTTCTTGGGACAGGGATTTGGAGGGGAAGGATTATTGACCTGACGGCACATCTGCTTCAGTTTGAATTTACACTTGAAGACGACTCCTACGTCGAAGCGTGAGGCGAGCGCCTTGAGGAGATGTGAAGTGTTGTGCGTGTACGGAATGACGGCGAATTGTTTTCGGCGGGGTCGGGGTGTAGAGGGAGGTGTGTTGGAGGAGGTAATAAGCCTCTTGAGAATATTCGTCAGAAGGTCTTCTGGATAGCCGGCTTTCCGCAACCTATCTATTTGGAGGATAACGCTGTTTGTGGCTAGATGAGGGCAGGATCTAGATCGCGCGGTCTTCATGAGGGACTTAACCAGGCCTAGCTTGACTGTTTTTGAGTGGGCGCTGGTGAAGGGGAGAACTGGTTTTTCTGATCTTTGTTTGAATTCCCAACACAACCCCCCGGATCGGAGACTAAGTTGTAGTTCTAAAAATTTTATACTTTCTGTGATCTAGTGCATCTTACCAACACGCTCGTTAGGAATATAATTCCACCTCACGTCGTTTTTCTTGGCAATGGCAGCACCCAGTAGGCTCTTGTTCGAATTTGTTAAGTGTTTGTTCACATAAACAGGGCTGCCATACCCACCGTAATCAAGGTTTTTAGTTGTAATCCTCTGTTGTTTTTGCATTTCTGCATGATTTTGTCTCGCTTTGTGCGCTGCACAAAGCGGACAACTATGTTCTTTTCGAGAGGGTTAAATGTGGGAACTCAGTGACACACGTCAATATCCAAATCTAAAATCGGCTCATTCAGAAGGGTTCCAATTCTTTTGATAATGTAATTTGCGTCTCCTGTTACTGATACACCTTTTATGTCTACGTTGTTAGAGCGTTGCTACTGCTCAAGCTCTTCGATTTTATCGCTCAACCTTTGGTTCTCTGCGGTTAGCTCTTCGTTTTTTTTCGACAGCTTCTGCATATCTTTTCGAAGTTCCTTCACATCGTACATAATTGCGTTCACGCCATCACAAGTTTCATCACAGTTTTTAGCACTATCTTTTAGAGTTCTAAGCTCAGCCCTTAGTTCGCGTTTAAGTTCATCAAAGGTCATAATTAAGGTCATCGTTTTTTTTCGACAGCTTCTGCATATCTTTTCGAAGTTGCTTCACATCGTACATAATTGCGTTCACGCCATCACAAGTTTCATCACAGTTTTTAGCGCTATCTTTTAGAGTTCTAAGCTCAACCCTTAGTTTGCGTTAAAGGTCATCAAAGGTCATAATTAAGCTCATCGTTTTTTGTTTTTTTTTCGACAGCTTCTGCATATCTTTTCGAGGTTGCTTCACATCGTACATAATTGCGTTCACGCCATCAGAAGTTTCATCACAGTTTTTAACGCTATCTTTTAGAGTTCTAAGCTCAGCCCTTAGTTCGCGTTTAAGGTCATCAAAGGTCTTCATAATACCCTTCCCTTCTGCCTTCCCTTCTTCGATCAGGAAGGCAGTGAATGACACACGATGACACGGCACTTCAACGCCTACAAATCAACAATCCTACAATACTAAGAGTCGTTGCTCTGTTCGGCAGCAGTGTACAGAGAAAATTCTAGGTTTTTAAATAAAAGGTAATTCTCACCTGCTAGAGCAGAGGCGATTAGATACGTGTCCGATACGCACTGCTGCCGAACTGAAGGCCGGTCCAGTGTGCTGGCCTCCTTTATGGCACTTGTCTTCGTCAGTGGCGCCCTCTTCCTGACCTCATCCGCCACGAGGTGTTGTCTGTGGCGAACGATGACTTGTCGATGTTGTGGTGATGCTGGGCGCAGATGGTCCACGTGCGGTAAGGGAACTGCGAGAGCAGAGGCAATTAGATACGTGTCCGATACGCACTGTTGCCGAACTGAAGGCCGGTCCGGTGTGCTGGCCTCCTTTATGGCACTTGTCTTCGTCAGTGGCGCCCTCTTCCTGACCTCTTCCGCCATGAGGTGGTGTCTGTGGCGAACGATGACTTGTCGATGTTGTGGTGATGCTGGGCGCAGATGGTCCACGTGCGGTAAGGGAACTGCGAGAGCAGAGGCAATTAGATACGTGTCCGATACGCACTGCTGCCGAACTGAAGGCCGGTCCGGTGTGCTGGCCTCCTTTATGGCACTTGTCTTCGTCAGTGGCGCCCTCTTCCTGACTTCTTCCGCCACGAGGTGGTGTCTGTGGCGAACGATGACTTGTCGATGTTGTGTGGTGATGCTGGGCGCAGATGGTCCACGTGCGTTCAAGGAACTGCAGAGATACAGATGATTAGTGCAGTGCTTCAATGACGCGCACTGCTGCCGAACGCGTTCCGCGTTCCCCCCCCAAAAAAAGCGTCATTTCGACGCGTTTTGGGGTTTCGGTTTTTTTTCGACGAACCAAGTGGAAAGTAGAGCTTGGACTCTACCTTCCACTTGGCTCGTCAACTACGTAACATGTCATTAAAACAAAATCAGAACGCAAAAAAACAGAAGAAAGGCCAGGCTGCATTTGTTCTAGTATGGCGGGGATCACATCAATAAACACGTTGTTAATGAAACCGTACTTTAAGTTTAAAGTAATTATTTTTTCCCGCGTTGTTATCAGTGACCGGACAAATTGATCAATCAATTTGTCATGTTGAGAAATACATCTAGCGTTAAAAAATTCCTAGTTTCTTGTTGGAGTGAGTTAAATAAAATTACTCCGATTTAAATCAAATAATTATGATTTAAATCACATACGTCAATTTTTTTCTTTAAACACCATCTTTTTTTTACCCAGATTTAAAACTACAGAAAAAAAACTAATAATCATGATCGTAATATAGAAACAAATATAGAAATATCAATTGAATCCACGGGATTGAGCGTGCACTGGTCCTAGAAGTGCCGGTCACGTGGCTGAACAAAAAAAAAAAAAGCGAACAACGCAAAAAGTTGTAAAACAAAAAAGCGAAGCGAAACTTTTTGGAGCACTTTGCGGGGAGCAAGTCGCGTGCTTCTCGCGCAGGATTTGCGGTGACGTCAAGCCGACGCCGAGCTCTGATTGGCTTGGATTGAAAGGGTAGTTGGGTAGACCTCAATTCTAGACGCCTTCAGGGCTACCCACCATTTTTTTAAATAAGCCAATAAGAGCTCCGCGTTCAGACATCATCGCAACCCCTGCGCAAGAACCAGAACTAATAATTTTGTGAAAGGACTCTGAATTCGCAAGCGAGCTCGTACAGTAGCTAATCATGTCATTTAACACTGTGATGAAGAAAAGAAAAAAAAAACTTTTAGTCGTAGGAACGCACAAGGAAGGGAACGCTTCGTTCCCTTTTGTGTCCGTTCCTCCGACTAAAAGTTTTTTTGTTTTTTTTTTCTGCACCACAGTCTCAGACCTGTGTTAAATGCCAGGTCTAATATTATTAATTTTTATGAAAACCTTTATCACACTTCCAAACGAGGGTTCTTTTTTCTTATTTATTTTTAAATTTCAAGGTCAAGATTTTTTTCTGATCTTATTACCTTTCTTGAAACACGTTTAACTTCCTTCCACATTCAAATCTTTAATTAACGCTTTCCCTACCATGGACGACCTGGGTTCGTCTGCACTGTTTGTACCACTCCCCCCGAAGACGAGCTGGGCTCGTCCACGTTCATTCGGGCTCCAATACGCTGCCATGGACGAACTGGTCTAGTCCACGTGTTTCTAGTGAGCTTTGCCGTGGATAGATGGCACTTCACGGAAAATAAAAACTGGTAATATTTTTAATTTGGCAGAAAATTGTTCCAACGCAGGCAACAGGGGATTTAAAAATGGTAACGTCAACTGGTCTTGCCTCAAAATTGGGGCGATAACGAAGATATTGTGACGTCTCTTCAGATTCAGAAGACGAGGAAATAAATCGTTCATCGAACCGCGAGAGAAAAGGAAATGGGTTATTGGATTTGAGCTCAGACGACTTCGGTTTCGATGAGGACATCGTGTCGGCATGGACTAGAATCAGTGTAGAAAATCCCCCTACGGCCCCTCCACGTTTTGCGTTCACTTTGCGTGCAACGTGATGTGAACTGTCTGCAGTACTGCTACGCCCGGCCTGAACGTCCATGTGCAAGGTGATGTGAACAGTCTGCGGTAATGCAGTGAAGCGCAACTTTAGTCCTTTTTTCTTTTGCAGTGTGTTTAAAGACTTCTCATATAATAAATATTTTGGCATTTGTTTATGGCCTCTGTATTCCATATTAAATTTATAGGGCACATAAAAAAAATTCGGCATTTTCAAATCGTTTTTTTTCAACATTTTTGCAGTAGGCATTAATGAGTAATATTTATAAAAAAAAAATATTTCAGTAATAACGACAATAGTGCGGGCTGACGCTCTCCCCGCGTAGAACACGTGCGGTGCCATCTGCAGGAAGTTGCTTCGCACTCGCTCGTAAACAGGTTACTCTGCGACGTAGCGCAGTGAATGCTGCGACCTATTGAAACAATTCCAGTGCTCTTAAAGGGCCCTGCAAGGACTTTTTTACTGGTTTTTAATTTGCACCGAACCTGAGCGCACTGAACGTAGTAACTTAGTGAAACTTTTCTTTTCTCGAAATTCGCTTTATTTTAAAAGTTATAGGCAAATTAAAATTACAAAAACAAGCAAAAAATAACCTCCCTCATGACGTCCTTGGTTGCTCGAGTGGCCGTGAACTAGAGGAGGGGTAGTGGGCTCATCGCGAGCGCTCACGGCAGCCGTACTCCGTGTCGACGGCGCAAGAGGGCGCCACTAAAGCATATTCTGGATAGGCTGTATGCAGCGGGCAGCCAGAGCGGCTCTCATTGCTTTTGCTGCGTGATTAAACAATAATTCGGCATGACACTTCATTGGCCACAAACGACAGCAAACAAGGGGTAAATATCAGTTCACAATGGAAGCCACTTCGCGCTGCCATACCGTGAAACGGCCAAACCGCAATACAAAGCTTCTCGCCGAAGACCTTCGGAACGCTCGGAGCCGGTCGGATCCTCCTGCCCATACGACCGCAGCGCCGCCGCGTACATCCGGGACCTTTCCGTGTCGCCGCCTGATCCCACTACTCCTTTCTAGTATGCGCCGCCTTTTCCACCGCTTGGTGGCGGGTATGTCGATGGGTCATTTCTTGTTTCCGTACATTATAAACTGCATTCGTTTCTTTTCTGATCTAAAATACTGAACAAAAACTACTTTTATAAATAATTGAAACGGTTCGCGCCTCTTATTTTGTATTTCGATTAAAAAGAAGCTTTTAGCGACTCTGACCAGTAGTAACACCAGGACCAGTGGCGTCACAAGGGGGGGGCGGGGGGGGGGGGGCAGACCGCCCCGGGTGCAGGGCTCAGGGGGGTGTCGCGGCGGGCCACGAGAGCGGGGGGGGGGGGGGGGGAGTCGCGGCGGGCCGCGCGAAAGCGGGGGGGGGGGGGTCGCGGTGGGTCACGCGAGGGGGGGGGGGGGGGGGGGTGTCGAGGCGGGCTACCGCCCCGGGTGCCGCTGACCCTCGTGACGCCACTGACCAGGACCAAAGACGTCACATTTTGCGCGCTTTCGGTACCGTGGGTCGCCCTCGTCGGTGGAGGAGGTTTCCGCGTCGTCCGGTTAAAATATGATGCACTGATATTTAGTTACTCTCTCCGTGCCCGCTGGCTTGCCCGAACTTCAAGAGACGTGGAAACCGCAAAAAAGGTAGACGCTTAAATATGATTGCAGGGCCTCTTTAAGGTGTCACGTGATTTTCCGGAGGGGTGCAGCAATGTGTACGGTGTGCAGTCACGTGACATTCTCACAGTTCAGTTGGCTAGGATGACTCGCAGAGCAAGCAGCGGCCCATCGTAAACTCAAACACGAGGTGCAGTGTAGAGTCCACCTAAGCGGTATTTGGGTCATCGCAATAAGCCTCACTAAAAAAAAACTAATTTGCGTAAATAATTTTAGATTTATAGAGACTATTAATTGGCAACTTTAACCGCATAAAAATGGATGCATAAAATTCGAATTGAACATCGTTATAGGTATAAAAATGAAGCAGCGGTCGATTTTTTTAGTATCTTTTGGGCGTTTCAAATTGCCATCGTAAAGTAATGAACGGTCTTTGACGTCAACTAGAGGATAAATTACGAGTATATATATAGAAAATTGCTTTCGGTACGAAATTACATGGGGTATATAGAAAAAAAAAAACACAATGGCCATCTCTTTTTTTTTTTGTAATTTACCCAAACGGAACAAAATGACGGCTGTATTGCCGGAATATTGTTTGACCTTGCCTCTCACCCTCTTCATTTCTGTTTCTTTTTTTCTAGGAGCCGCAACAGCTGGTTTGTTTCGGTATGTTATTTTTTTCATACAGACAACAATTGAGTACGTCGTACATTTAGGTGGACGAAACGACGAATATACCCAGCTTGCAAAAAAAAAAAAACACATACAAAAAACATTTTCCGTAAGAAGAAACATTGTTAGTGTTATGGATGCAAAATGATAGGGGAATAAAACGACGAAAATTATCATTTAATTTTGTAAACTCCTGTCTTGAATTAAAACCACAACCATACCAGTCATCTAGCGTCCGCGGCGGAAGAGCGACTCTTCCGAAGCAGCTCGTGTTACCACGGTGTTAGGAACGCGCGTCTCCGACTGGTGCGTTTAGAGCCACTGTCCCGCCCACGCACCGAAAGTGTGCCAAAGTGGCAAGAAATGGCGTCACAGAGGCCGGATTGTCGTGCTATTGGATGTCGCAATGATTTTGAGGTTCGGTCGTAGAAAGGCTGCCGAAAAGCGCGAGCGAACTTCGGTGTCGCTGTCGTCACGACGTCCCACCTCCTGGCTAAACCATTTGTGTTGTTTGCATGTTCGGGCGGCTGTACACAAAAAGTTTAGCCAGTGCAAGTACAACCGATAACCCGGGGTCTTGAACGTGCGCCACGCAGTAGTGAACACGGGCCGGTACGAAGCTCATCCAGATCGAAACAGATCGAACCCGGGAGGCTCTGCGCGGCGCAAGCTTTCGCTCAACGCTGCGATCTGAGACGCGTAAGCCCACTCGGTTGAAAGTCTATAGAAAATCTATTGAAAATGTTCGATACTACGTGACTGGATAGGAAGTTGAAAGAGTCGTTAACATGTGAATAGGATTTTCATAGACTGAATTAAATATATTTTGTAAGGGGATCTCTCGGTGGTATAGAATTTACATATTTTGCCTTTACGAAACGTTCATAATTCTTCAGCACAAAAAAAAAAAGAAAAAGAAAAAAATAAGTTTGGAGATGCTAGTCATTTTTACGGTGCATTATTTTTGTTGCCGGTGTAATCTTCTAACAGCCCTGGCATAAATCAATGATAGATATCTTAGTCGGTACGTTTATCGTAACCGCGCACTAACAGACGTTAACATTAAAAACGAGCGTGTTGGTAAATATACTTAAACAATCGGAAAGAATAAACACAAATTCGGCACGAAAACAGACGCATTTTCGTCCCGAATTTGTGTTTATTTTTTCCGATTGTTTAAACAGACGTTCTTCTCTAAAGTTTAGTTGTTTTTTTCGGAGCAAAACTTGTACTCAGAATACACAAATACTTCGAAAGGCGTGTAATGCAGTCACTGACAGATTAAGGGAACACATGCATGGTATTTATGTTAGCCAAGCTTTTTATTTGTAAATAAATTTGAGAGCCCAACTACCCGCAACACAATTTGCGGCTCGAAATTCGTTTTTTTTTTTTTTTTTTCCCGCCCGAAACCGGCGATTGAGAACTGGCCCGTTTGAGTCGCGCTCACTCTCTTCTCCTTGGTCACATGTCGTTCTTCATAGTTTAGGTGTACACAGTACCAAATATAATCAAAGTCGTAGTTCAATGAAGGCACACACTGAGTATTAAAAGCAAAAAAACATATAATACACATGTTTTGTGGCTTCTAAAAAGCTGCGAATACGATGATTGAAAAAAAAAAAAGTTGCAAAGAGAACCGGAAGCACCGGAAGCATTTAGTGAATTCCCCGCGTCATTCTCAAGATTGCATCGTATCGCGAGAGTCTCAGGCTGGCCGGCTGGTCTAAGCACTAATGGCGGATGACGGTTGTGGGACCTTTACTTCAGAACTGTTGATCGCGGTAGCAGCGAATCTGTCTAGCTTCGAAAGAGAAAGCTTTTACCTATCCAAACAATTAGCATTTATTCTGTGTGACACGCCCGACCACCTAGCCGATTATCACGAAGACACCGCCGAGTCGTCGCCCCTTCTCCTGGCTGAAGGCATCGCTCGCCTTGCGAACACAAGTTGGTAAGAGCTTGAGAAACGCACAAGCGTCAAGCACGAAGTGCTTGATGTTTGCAGTTTTCGCGCGACGTGTAACGTGCGTGTTTTTCATGTGCTTCGCACGGCCGAAAAAAACGAAGGAAAAAAATATAAAGAAAACGCGGTCGGGTGTAGGTACTGTGACTTATGGCAAATTTCTCCTTTTTTCCCCAGTCCAGTTTCGCTTTCGGTTTCGAGTAGTTGCGTTTTCATATTTTATTAAAAAAAACAAAACAAATACGTGAGGCTGTAACAAAATATTCATTGGGTAATCTGCTGAAACCATAATAAATTGCTTGCAAAAAAAAAATGTTTTTTTTGTGACATTGTTTTTTTTTTTAAGAAACGCAGGACATGACTCTTTATGTTTACGCTGAGACTCTTTTCAAAAAATAATCGGGCAACATTGGCGGTCGCTATTTCAAAGGCATGAAACGTGTGATTGGATGCGAGTCTTCGCCGAACGCTGACGTCAGCACTCGTGTCCAATACGAGCCGAGCCGCATTCAACACGTACGCTGACGCGGCCTTCGTGTCCGACACGTGATCTCAGTGCGTGCCAATACAATGGCCGACTCGGATACTTGAATCAGCAGACAATAGAGGGCGCGCGAATTTTCGAAAAGGGTCTAAATTAGTTTTATTCTGATTTCTTGTCAGGATAATTGGGCAGTTTCCTTGGCATGCGGAGCCGAACTAGCCATGCCTTACGTTTCTTAAGTTTTAGTAGGCATGGCATTCAATATTTAAAGTAAAAGGTAGAATAAAGAAGGTTAGACTTACATCGCATGCAACGCATCGACTTGCATAAAATGTTTCGATTAAAACAAAACAAAAAAAAAAAACGAACGTCAAGGATTTTATTTATTTACTATTTATTTTGCACAAAATGCATAAAGAACCTCACTATAGATCACTGGTCATTGGAGCATAACGGATGAAATATCTTTCCCGGCTAATATCCGAGCCCTGGATAAAATCGATACAAACCTCACGCACGGGTGAGGCTTTGTGGCGTAGTTGAGTTCTCCGAGCATAGATGGTAGCACCTGCCGAGAGCGCGGTTACTATGGCAACTCGCTCTCCGGTCGCGCTGTATACAAACAACTCACTGCGCCTATTTCTAAACATGTAGTTGCTGCCACACCGGTAACTGGCTTTCTTTGACCGTTTGACCGTCGACCACAACTCCGCGCCATTTGGTGAGTGACTTGGCTCTCCCTACTTTATTAGAAAACGTAATTTATATTTTGGACAAAGCCTCCGAGACGGGGGGGGGGGGGGGGGGGGGGAGGACAACACGAAACAAGTTTTTCCTCCCCCCCCCCCCCCCTAGTCTCGGGGTTTTGTCCAAACTGTTAAGCCTTCACCAGCTTGTTTGCGCCCTAACTTTTTGTTCGGTAATTTATATGCTCTTTATGGTTATGCATATGCTAGTATTGCGATGTCGAAGTTTGCAAGAACTCCAGAGCTTGCCGGATAACACTTTTTTTTTTAAACTCGTTTTTTTTTTATGGTTGGATTTAGCATTTGAGAGTTTTAGTGAGTCGTTTTGAAACGATTATGATTCACCCTCGAACGCTTCGCAAACGCTAATGCGCATGGGCGCGCGAATCGTCGGGGACTTTCTGATGCGCTTATCTTTCGTTTCTGCCAATCCGGCCGCTGGAGTCATCATCGCAATGTAGCCAGCATCGTAAATGACTCGGGGAAAACACAATATGGCGGTCGCTTTGGCGACTGACTCGGTCGGCTCAGCCGAGCGTTCGGGCTAGGACAGCGGGAGGCGACTTGCGATCCCGCTACTCTCAACTTCGTTTAAAAGATCTAAGCAAACACTCTTGAGGACTGCTTTCAATTGCGAGCAATCTTGAAGCCTGTGTTTATATATATGCTTTAAACATGAATGCAGACAGGTTTTGTCCGACCAATGTGACAAGACCGCCATCCTATCACGCCCCAGGCAGTGTTATGAGCATTTTACTTTTATCTCGTAAAGCTGTGAAGGTCGCTATATATGCGTTGAATTAACTTAGGTCTAAAGGGTCAGGTGTTTAGAGCCCTCATTTTTATTTTGCATTCTCAAGGTATGGGCGGTTGCTTTGTACCTGGCTGCAACCATCGAAGTGAGAGAGATTCCTGCAAGTTCTTCAGTTTTCCGCAAGACCCCAAAGACCGAAAGAACTGGGGAAAAAACATCAGGTAACAAGATTAATGACATCGATAGTAGTTATTTGGCGAGTGATTCAGTCAGATTCAAGTTTAGGGTCTTGGATGATGCGCCACGCAAGCCCTTCAAGTCCTTGTGTGGCCTAACCCAGCAATAATAATAATAAGCCACTTAAAATCATTCGCACAAAAATCACAAACATATGATGCAGGCTTAATCCTGTTGGCGGAAAGTTTTCAAATTCAAAGCCGGTAGAGCTAAGTTTAAAAACAAATTTGTTAACTTGATCATTTTCTATGTATGTAGGCTGGGGACGCCATATTGTTGGACGCTTTCCGCCGCGCATGATCAAAATTAGCTCCCATTCATGATCTTCCAAGAGCAGCAGTTCTGATTGTGTGGAATTGACGTTGAACGTGCATCCTCCTGCATTTCTTGCAGGACGTGAAGCAAGGCTGTGGGTATCCATGCGATGCGTTTTGAACAATGTTCAACAAATTGGCGTCCCGTGAATTTTCAAACCCGCTATTGGGTGTCTGAAATGCCGACGCTCGATCTAAAATGGGCCGTAAGAATCGGTGACTTCATGTAGCAATCTAAACTTTTCGTCAAATGTGTATTTCACATGTTCGTTTTAGCTTGTAAAATTACAAGGCATAGCTCTTCTTTTGTAAAGAATAGGGCCAGAAATGCTTCCAGGGTGAGTGGCGGACGGCGATGCAGACGGCCGAGTCGAGTGGCGGGGAGCCATTGGCGCACGTAATGATAGATGGCGCTACCCCCTTGTTCCGGCTTGTTTAAAAAAATAATAATAATAAAAACAAAACTTGAGACTGTCCGCGGTGACTCTGGTCTATTAAAATGACTATAATCTTTCTCTAATTCACCCTTGGTTTAAAAATGAATGTGGACACTTAGAAAAACTTGAAGTAACAGAAATAAAAGAAGACGCGGTTGAATAAAGACGGCGCTCTTGCTATCGACGGATTTCGTCTGCGTGTCGTCTGCTTTCTTTCACTGGTCGGCTAGATCTTCTGACGCTGCTCCCGACACCGTCTACCATAACGTGCGCCAAACGCGCCCCACCACTCGACTCCGTCGTCTACGTCACCGTCCGCCATTGACCATGGCTTGATGTTTGGCCCTAATTTTTTACAAACAGGGAGCTACGCCTTCTAATTTTGAAAATTAAACCCCACCTGTGAAATACGGCCTTGACGGAAGGTTTAGATTGCTGCGTGCAGGCTCCGATTTTTACGGCCAATTTTAGAGGAAGCCTCGGCATTTCAAACACCCTATATATGTTTTAATTCCTCGCGTGAACTACTGACTGACCGTTCGCCTGATCACACAATTGACGCAGTTGGTCACATGTAAAACGCATTTTCTGCCGTCGGTTTTCGGTTGTTGCTGTCACGACTAGTTGTAGTGTCAAGGGCAGCTACGAGTAGTCGCTATAGTAAAGAGTATTGTGGCAGTAATTCAGAACCGGTTGTAGAACTGAACCTTCATTATTATTATTATTATTATTATTATTATTATTATTATTATTATATTTCTAGGAGAGCAGATAGAGAGCCAGGAACATACTCTCGCATATGCAGTTGCCATTTCAAGGACGGAAAGAAGAGCAATGTGCCTACGATTTTCCCTTGGAATGAGAAAAGTCGTTTCCAGTTTCCAGACATAAAAAGCGGGAGGAGGTGAGAGCAATGTATGGTAGTGATGAATTATCATACAATACATATAAACCCTAAATTGCTCATGTTGACTGGTTATGTTTTTCACATATTGGTATTATACCATATCAAATCATATCGAATAATTTCATTTGAATATGAGTGTTCGAATCTCGGAGCAACAGACAAAAAAGAGCCCATATTTGTTGACTTGAAAAGGATTGGGCCCTGAGTACTCTTCAGATGGTGAGAGAGATGAAATAAATAAATTGGTGTAACTTATCTACAGAAAATATTTGAGGCAAACGATTTAGATTAAGGATTCCATACAATACAAAAAGCAGACACAGTGATTTACGATCTAAATCATAAATGTCAATGGTATAAATGAAATATTTGTTATGTAATATATGGGTAGATTAGAATGGAGGAATTGCAAGCTGTAATTTGAACAATAATGAGAAACCTTCCATACCTCTGAGCAGCCGATGCGAATATGGGTTATATTTCGGGTGAAATTTTATACCTGCCTCAAAAAGCTAATTGCTTCCGGGGATAAAAAAAAATGACCTAGGCAGGGTGTTGTCAATTTTTGTTGAAAGTTTTGTGTTTTCGAAAATAATGATTTTGTGTAAAATGAGTATAACCAACGTTTCAGTTTAAGTGCCAAACTGATCTTTGTCCATGTTGTCGATGAGCTTCGTGCGTGTCATTTTGACACATTATATTTTGCAGGAAAAAAGCAACAGAACGACCCCAAGCACCCCCGCAGGATAAGCCAACCACATCAAGAGCTGCACCAGAAGCACAAAATTTGTTTATTGTAGAAGGTACGTACCCTCCATAGGTGTCCTATTGGGAAGATACATGCCTTAACGCACATTCAACATCCCATGAAATTTGTTGGGGACACAGAGCAAATTAAGCTATAATTGTTTACCTCAAAAGTGCATTTTAATATAAAACCATTTCACTGAGATTACCCCCACCCCCCACACATACACACACACAAAAATAAAATAAAGTAAAATAAAAACGTTTGAATTGGCGCATGTTTCACGATCTTTCTGAAGTTGGTTGCTGTTAAATTCAGATATTAAGAAGACTTACAAACAATGCTTACAAATATTATTACTTTTTATGGGTCAAATTCCGACCTTGGGTTTAATTCATAACTACGGCCCTAGCAATCGGTTGGCTTGGAGCATGACGCCATGATGTGACTTTATCGATTACAGCGTTAATTCACTAAAACAAGTTAAGCTTCATAAATTGTTTGAAGGAACGGAGCAGCTGCACCGTTCATGCTTTCGGAACCGTGTGCTCCCCAAAAACGACTCACTAAAACTGCCTTTCGGAGTGGCGTCGACTTCAGGTAGGATGTCGGCTAAGCCGTCGACTTCAGGTAGGATGTCGGCGATAGTACTTTGAACCTTTCCAAAAAAATGTTGCTTCCTGCGTCAAAAATAATTCAGTGCTTAATGTAGTACAATGAAACATAAAAAAAGCTTTTTGCCGCGATCGATTTATTCTCTGTGGGTCACCTCGGGGTGGTGTCCGCGCCGCTTCCTATTTGCGGTCCACTTTTAGCGCTGTTTTTGAACTTTGATTTACAATTTTCTTGAATGCGTAGCGGGTTCAGGTGGGCCACATCTAATATACCATATTTTCAAATGTATAAGACGCACTTTTTTCCCAAAATGTTCGGCGGTGCGTTTTATACACAGGTGCGTCCTATATACTAATTTTTACTTAAAAACTTGCGAAAAGTAGGGGTGCGTCTTATGCAACGATGGGTCTCATACATAAGACACTCTTTTTTTCCACAATTTTCGGTGGTGCGTCTTATACACAGGTGCGTCTTATGTACCAGAAAAAACGGTATTTATTTTGTGCAAATGTACCATCGATACATAAATAAAGAAACAATCCTCGCCAACGGCAACAAGATTAATTTTGCTACGGATCCTTAAGGTCTGTGGAGTCGGTTTAGAGGTTCAGGCCATTGCTCGAAAACGCAAAGTATAACTCGCGGATATAAGGAAATCTCAATAAGGCGAGTTCAAAGTGCAACTAGGTTTTCAGCTGCAACTTCAAACCTCTCAGATCTTCTAAAATGTTCCTCAGTCCTTCACAAATGCTCATGCGATACTCCGTCTCACCCTACGATGGACTAGGGCCCGAAGACTGGCGGGCGGAGCACTGCCTCAGAAAAGTTTGCTTCCGCATTGCGAAAAAATGCGCGAGAGAATTTCCGATACGCAGACTACGAAGAGCACTAATCTAACGCATATGGTTCTCTGTTATCGTAGCGCGCTATTTTATATTGATGAAGTAAAGGCACATGGTATTTAGTTTCAAAAATATTCTTGCCATATTTCGTAAACATGTCAACTGTTTAGAGAAGTTGGACGGCGCGCAGGCAACACTGACATAAAGTTGTTTCGCCCTAGCCATAACAATCCAATCCAATCCAACTTTTGCGTACGTGAAACGTACCAGGACCCACATTTCTCTTCCGCACGCTGTCCGTACAGACGCTCCCGTGTCGAACGCTCTATCCGACTCGTCTTCATTTCTTAATGGCCACTGGTTCTGATCCCGGGTTCTCTTCGCCCCATCGCTTCCAGACGGTATTTAATCCCTTCAGCAGTCTTCAGTAGTAGCAAGCAGACAGAGCCGCCGTGAAGGTTCGATAAGCAGGCGAAAAACTCGCCTCTGCATGATGCGTCTTGGCGCGCTGATACGTACGGCGGAGCAAATATACCACGTGGTTTCTAACAGGCTAATGATTGGACCCGGCGGCCTGTACCATTGAGCTTTAGTCCACCGTAGGATAAGACGGAGTACAGGTATTATCTTAAACGTTGACTGCGAATCGTTTTTTTTTTGTGTCACCATTAGACATTTGTATTTATTTATATCAGATGAACAAAATCATTTTCCTCATTAACCCCTCTGTAATAATTACCACCCCTATTTTTTACTGACTTTAACTTCATCCCTGAAGCTCCATTTTATGACTGCTTCGAGTGACTTGTGATATATTCCGTTAATATTTAAAGCGTAAAATCATATACGTTCTCGCGTATAGATTGCATACTATATATTATCGGTTGCTGTTAGAGTTGAATCTTGCAAGTAACCTACATTGCAAGTAGCCTACAAGTTGATATGAATCTTGCAAGTAACCTACATTCAAATAAATATTCATTGTTTTTAATTCTGGCGTTCTTTGTTCGTTTTTATACTTTTATGCCATATTCTGTGTCTTCTGAAGCGCCTGAGGAGACTGTACTTGTGGAGCCCGTGCTATGGACGGTAACGCTGTGTTCATGGTGAAGGTCGGTGGCCAGATTGAATCGGCCAAGGTAAGCCCGGTGTTCTGCTGGTTCTAGACTATTTTGTTGTACAGTCTATCTGTGTGGTCCCCTCATTCACCCTTGGCGATAGTCACCTGCAGTGCTTGCGCCTACAGTTTGATACATCTAGTCGAATTTTGGTTTTAAAGCGAAAGCATCAACTATATCATGAGCGGAGCCGGCGGTCTTCTAAGACTAAACAAACGCGAAAGAAATACCCATTCTCCCATTGGTTGATCAAAACGGCTCCTAGATAGCCATTGGCGGCCGCTTCACGAGAGCGCGCGCTCGGCCGCCGCTCTCGTGCCAGGCGTTGCCGGAGGGGAGGGGGGAGGGGGCTGCGGCCGCTTTTGTTTCTCTCAGCGCCGAGCAACATGGCTGGCGGCACCTGAGGCATCTATAGCGTCGGCGGCCGCAACCTCGCCTGTAGTGCAATGTGGCCGTCCACGAGTATACACCACAGACGGACTAAGGGAGCGGAAGAACAACATTCATGCTTTCGCATTCACAGCTCATAAAAAATGCTTAGGTGTCCCCGGAATTGCTTTTTTATGTCTGTATTTATTCTTGTTGACGCAAAAAGTAGACGAAAACGAAATAATTGCCAGTCATAAACAGTAGTCAAAAGTACCAACAGTGGAAGCACAGGAATTTGAAAGGACCAGCCCTTGCGCATATACCTTTGCGATAATCACAATCTCTGACTCGTTATATGGCTTTTACTGTAGAACCACGAGTGACTGTATGTCTAACTTTGTTCCGCCTGCCTACATGTGACTCACGCATATTTGAGAACGTTCTTAATACATCGCCAAAATGCTTTAGACATTTTTTTTTTGCACTTCCCCCCCGTGTAAATGCGTTCATAGCAATATTCTTGCAGGCATTGGACTTGAGCTTTAACTTCAAAATACCTTGTTTGAGAATAAAATAGTAATCAACAGTGTTTGGAAGGTGCATAAATAACCCCGACAGCTATCCTTCGTACTTCGGTGTTATTATTGACGTGTATCACAGTCTCATTCGTTGCGGAGCGATAAAAGGAAGCTGAGAATTCGCCACGCCAGGCGTTTCTTACGTTTACAGAAAACGTAGTGAAGAGATCATGTCTTAAGTTTCCAAGAACTGGACAGTGTTATCACAGTTTTCTGTGTTAACGGGAAAGCTTCACTGAATTAGGAGCTTAAGTGAACGTTCACACATTCGTCGTGCTGGCGCATGCAAACTATGCTTTGTTCCAAGTGCGTCGAGTGATCTGTGATATTCTCTAACCGCCGGCACCCTCGCACTATCTATCGCGGGTAACCGTGGAGGCCTTTTGACCTGCCTGTATATTTTTAAAGCTTTTTGTTTTCTGCGCATAATTCTATTTTCATTCGTTCGAAATAATTCTGACACCCACTACAAAAGATTATTTCTTCTAAATATTGCGTAGATTTGGTTTGACCAACACTCGAAACCTTCAGTGTAGAGTTACATATAGGTTGGAACCGTTCCAAGTCTACATGACACATGGCGCCAGTGTGCCGGCTGTTAGAATAGCGTGCCGAGGTTATCTCTAGTAAAGTATTTCCGGCTGCTCAATTGGGGTCGGCTGTTTTATGGACCGCTTTTGCAACGCGAGCTGCTATAAGAGGTCAAAACAGAGTTGATCGTCTGCAAACCGTATCAGCCTCCCCGTCCGCTTAATTTCTCGCCACGCGGGAACGCAACGCATGCGCACTTGCCGCCAGTCGACGCTAGAGACGTCTACGGTTAACTTGCAAATGCTCGCTATGGTCTCAAATTCAAATTAAAACTCTTTCTTTTTCTCCAATGGGAGAGGGGCTCTCCCGTGAATATTAAGGGAATGTGTAGACGCTCCAGGTTTCTTAAAGTAAACATACGCCTTTTTAGGTATTCGTATTTAAGTACGCCTTTTTAAGTATTCGTATTGACACAGTATCATCACTTATTATGAAACGCACGGGAACTTGGATTTAAAAACAAGTGTATTGGAAGAATGGAAAAGTATTGATTGCTTCACCAATGCCACTTATGAAATATACGAGTAGGTTCGTGACCCTAAATTCTGATGGAACGGTCAGTACTCAACTGATATTGCTCTTCTTGTTTTATTTCTTGGTTTATAAGTTCACCGGAATCGACGATATTTACTGCAAATATTCCTTTGTTCATGGAACGGACTGGACTGTTGCTGGGGTGAGAAAGCGTTTCGCAGAAAATTACGACCTCCAATGTTGAATATCGTGACCTGTGATGTTTTTTTCTCTTTTTCAACACTTATCATGCCCAGTCATTCTGTTCTAATAGTTGATGTTGTTGTTTTTTTTTTTTGCTTGTTACTGTTGAGTGATGAGAATATATCATTCTGGGTGGGCTAAGGCAATATACCACAAGTGCATCGAGACGATTTTAAGTAAATGCTGTGCTGTTAGCCAGACTCCATAATTTGAGATTAACCACGTGTGCTCATCGTGGGTTTGATAATATAATAAAATTATCAATATAGACAACGCATTTTTCACGTGACTTAATATCTGGCTTATTCGCTTGCGAACAAAATAAACGTAAATTTTTATCCTAATGTATTTTTTGAAATACACTTTGCTGGAAAATGGTGGATCACATGTATTTGCTCAAGTGACCCGTTGCACATAATTTTATTGTTTTTTTTTTAATTTATTTTATGGAAATGGGTTTTATTAGGGGCCGGCTTGTCTGTGAATGCAGTATATTTTATTTTATAATTAACGTCGATGACTGAGGCTATGAATCAATTGCCCGCGCTAAGTTAGAGAGACCCCGTGAAAGTAATTCCGAATATTATTTGTCAAACATTCCTGCCAATGGTAAAATAACAAAAACAAAAAAGCGATGTGTTAGATATAATGCAAAAAACACATATATATCGTACGTTATTGCGCTTTTCTCGTACCTTTGCCGTTTGCTGATCTAAACATAAATGAGCTTCGTATTTATTGCGAAAAAATAATTACGACTTACAACTACGAAGTTGAGCCAAGAAATATTGGGCAAGCTTAATTTGAAGGAATTTCAAAACACACTTTAGTGTCACTAAAGCACCTATAACTAACAATTCTGTTTTCAGAGTATTATTTGCAATCTAAAAATGATAACAAGCAATAAGCACATTTGTTTGACGCAAAGAGAGCTTTGTAATGTAAATGTACCGATTGAACAAAATAATTCGTGGGTATTCACAGCCTCTAAAAATATTAAGAGGCAATATTAATCCTCATATCTTAAGAGTTATTAGACGGCTTATGAGAAATACATAATTTTATTATTATTTTAATTGGGATTCTTGTCTGGTGACTTTGGTAGTTATAAAAAGAAGCATGAACAACTTCCTAAAGTGCCTTTCTTTAATCTTTAAGTATGAACTCGATAATATTTGTGAATTAGTCAGTTAATATTTATGTTGTTTGACTGCAGGGCATTGAAGAAGGAATTTCTCAAATGTGCAAAAAAAGCAAGGATCCTCGTGGGATTTTTGTTTGGAATTTTCCACTCGATATCACCTTCAAGAGCAGCAATCCTTACGGGTGTATGTGATTTTGATTCTTCTAGAAATCAGCGTGTTACGTCGACGGAAATGCTAAAGCTTAATTGCCACCTTAAGTTAATGGTATCGCGGCAGCACCAGTTACATTAGGTTATTCTAAAAAAAACTTTTTATTGGATACTTCGAGATGAACGCCTTAGCTTTAAGAGAAAACTAGGAAGCAATTGTAAACACAGAAAGAGCAGATACGACAACACGACCTTTCTTCTGTTATACTGTCTGCTGGTTCTATTCTAAGATCGTAGTGCAACACGATCATTTTAAAATATGTTTTGGTTCTCAATTTTAAATATCATGAGCATTGCGGAGCTAAAACAGGATATGAATGTTTGGTCGTTAACACGAATCAATTAAAAACTACAACAGTTAAGTAAGCCTTAAATTAATGGCATGTGTACTTAGGCGCCACCATACTTTTGAATATGAGATCTTTTTTGCATAGATAAAACCCTCAGGAGATTATAGGCAAGAGTGGAACCATAGAAATATATATTATGTTTTTTTAATCTTGATTCCAACTCAAAGTATTTCTATACGATTTGGAGCGGGCAAGTTTCACCTCTAAAACAACCAGGTGTCTATGTTCAGAAGGTATTGATCTTGTGGCGGAAAGTAAGGGATTGTACTAAAAATTATTTCATTAAATCGAAATCTGACGTTTCGTCTGTAGGGCCACAACTGGCAGTTTCTGTGCATGGATTGGACTGCTTTGGGAACGATGTCATCCGAGGCTACGGTGCAGCTCATGTACCCCCAATATCTGGCATGTAAGACGATTACATTGTTACTGACATCTTTCTTTCCGATAAGGTACACTCCCTCGTATGAGGAAGATCTATCACAGCCTTTTATACTGCTCCACTGAAGAATGTCGACGATGATGATCCGCCCATTAACAATGTCACAATGTGGGTTCAACAAATAAACCTGTACTTCTGTGCACGGAGGCTTACTGCAACATTCTGAAGTTTCGGGCTACAACTAACTTTAATGCCGCGCACGCTAAGGTTTTATTTCAGTATTTGGCATTGGGTAGACTTTTTATTTGAACCGATATGTGTGTATTATGAAAGATGCTGTCAGCGCAGTTTTCTTTCTTAGCCTTGCATAATTTAACGATAAATACGTATACCGAAGTAATCAAAGTTGTCCGTATAGATGGAGCATATGTGGTAAACTGTTCACAGACTAATGCTTGCGAATGGAGACCTCTTGAACTACATACTATAGACGTGGCAGACTAAAATACAGGGTATGACGCGCTTTCATGTGTTAGAACATATAGGCTCTTATTTGATTGACATTCGCATATAAAAGAGACCAGAACAGTTCAGGTAAAGAGAAGCGAATTCAAATATGCATAGCGTTTACGAGAAATTTTTTGTTTATATTAGTTGAAGCACGTAACAAAATGAAACCTTTGCTCTATTGAAATAAAGTTCTAGGATCACTTCAGAGATGGCGCCAGCGTGGCAGTGTGTTTTGTCGTCGAAGGTATAAAAAAAAAAGAAAGACGTTTACAACTTCCTGTAACGCCGAACTAGAGCGCAACTCTTGAGGAGGAGGAGGGGAGTGTATGCCCCTCCTCCTCATCCGTACCCTCTCCACCTCCCCTCCTCCTCTTCTCCTCCTCCCGTGCCCCTCCCCTCGTCCTCTGCTCCTCCTCCTGCTCTCCTTTCCTCCTCCTATCGCAAAATCGATATACCGTGATATATATATAAATTCTGGTAATCTCGCTCACCGCGTGTCCGGAGAAAGGAAATGTAGTTCTCACATCTAAAAGCTTCACTCTCTCTAAGTTCTGCCGGACGGCCGCCCGTCCGCCGCTGGAGCGCCTTTGGACGGGGCATGTTGGTCGCGCCCCCCCCCCCCCCCCCCGGGGTGGTCACTGGGCGCGGGTAGAGTAACTGTACATGCTCCGCTTGCGGAGCAGAGTACCGCAATGGTGCCATTCTGGAGCCAAGCACTGCGGGAAGCCACGGTCGGCTTTTGCAGGGGCACGAAGGCGCAGACGTGAGGCGGCGTGCTGCGGCGTGCTCGGCGCGCTGCGGAAGGAAAATAGTGCGGCGACGAGCCGCGCATGCGCCGTGATCGTTGTCCCGTCGTTTTCTGTCTCCCTCTCGCAAAAAGCGCACCCGCATACGCACCCGCGGGTCCCGGGGGTCACGTGTGAAGTGAAGTCAAGTCGCTGTTGCTGGGACGCAGATAGCTTCGTGAGCCCGCTGTCTGCCCAACTTTTGGAGGACCTTTCCCCTCGAGCGATTGCAAGAAGCAAAAGAACGGAGGCCTGCTTATTTTCCTCTTGTGTTTAATCGAAGAGCAAGTGCCGCTGCTCAGCCTGTGACTTTTCTTTTTTTTTTTTTTTTCAGCAGACAGTTTACTTGATATTATGTAGACGGAACAGCGCTTTACCTTCGTGCGTTCCAATTATATGCGAATCTGAGGAATGTCGAGCACCCCCACTTTTATGCTAAAATAGTGTACAAGTTTTTTTGTTTTTGTTTTTTTTCTCGAAGTTTTTGCCATTTCACGAATTCGAGACGCCCAAATTGAGAGCTCTTGGAAACCGGAATTTTCGCATGCTTTTAAGTGGGGCTAAATTTTGAATTCGCTTGAATCGCAAACATTAGTGGCTCGCGATTAATAAATGCTAAACGGGGCTCCAAACTTTGGGAAATGCCGCAAGGTGCAAACTGCCTAATATAAAAAAAGTCCACCGACGTTTCACTTTCATTGCGGATAAGTCTTTGAAAACGCAGTTCAATTCGTTGCAGGGACCAGAATGATGCCGAGATTGACTGTTTTCCTACTGACCAGTATATTTCGCCCCGAGAATAGGGCGATAGAGCTCTGTCTACTTTCAGTGTTTGACACCAACCTACATCTTGCTTTCTCTTCTATTTTGAACATTTTGCTGAACCTATTAAACTGTTTTACTACCACCGACATGGTCCCTTGAAGAAATTGCGAACAGGCACAGCACTAACAGTCTCTAAAACATGTTTATCCACACCGCAACGGTGCCTGCGGAAATCTTTTGGGGTATTGTAAAAGGGCAGACAATGATTAAAAATGATCTCCTTCCCATACGAAAAAGCCAGACGAGGTGGCGTCTGACATCGTGTTTCGCCGTCGCAATCCGGTACAGGCTCTTGCCGCTGTCTGCGCGATTTGTGCACTTGGTAACACTACAACCTGTCATTTTCACGGGGCTCTTTCTACGCGCATGCAAAATTTAATGCGGTAAACGACGCAGCGGCTGACGAAAACGCCGTCCCCCCGCTTTCAAACGAGAGCTCGCCGACTCGCCAAGATGGCCGGATGTGCCGGTCGCGGGGAACGCGATCGTCGTCCGTGTCGTCTGCTTCACACACCCTGAAAACAAATGTCCCAAAACATCGCTCGCGTTATAAAAGAACGGGATTGTACTGTACCCAGTTGATATGCATAATGTTCAATGACTTAGGAAGCTTTCGGTTGGTTCGATCTTGATCTACGATCTATATTTTGCGAACGCAAAGTGGAAAATATGTTCCCCCCGAAACTCGGCGCTCTGGAATGCCGCTTTCCCGCACGAAGGTCGGCTCCAGTTCTGCGCACGTGACCACTCTTCCGCCAATACGGAGATGGCGGCGAAAGGAAAAGGAACGCGCTACTCTGGCTCTGCAAGCAGAGCCTATACAGTTACTCTAGGCGCGGGGAGTGTTTTCTTTTTGTTTGTATTATGCGGAGGCGTCTGACACTCGGCGAATCCTCCGCGGCCGGTCGAGTTTCGACCGAGGGGTCCACTGTGATTCCGCGAAGACGGCGACCACCATCGATGTTACGGGGCTCTCCCCTCGGGTTCGTTAGGGGCTTGCGCGCCTCGGTGCGAAGCATGTTGGGCAGCCCCCGGGTGGTCGCTGTGCGCGAGAAGGGTTCTCTTTTTGTTTGTTTACGAAGGCGGCTGCTGCTCGGCGCTCCCCCCGTGCCCGATCGGGTTTCGACTAAGGGGCTCGCTGTGGCGCCAGGAAGACGGCGACGATGACCACTGTCGGAGTTACGGGGCTGTCACCTCGGGTCCGTTGGGAACTTGATGAATGTGCCTGTTTGCGCCCTGTCGGCCATTGGACGGGTGGCAGCACGTGACTCCGAGGGGATTCAAACCTATTGGCCGATCCCTTCCCGAGGGCGAGAAGGACCGAGGTTTTAAAAGCTCGGAACGGGGCGGGAAGGGGGATTTTTTGCTTGCTTTGAACGACTGTAAAGAAGTTCGACGGAGATGCAAACTTCCCCTACTTGTACATAAAATTGTACAAAGTTTGTAATGTAAATAAATGTCTTGAACCCGGAACCCCCAATAGCCTCTATCGTCCACCAAACTACCAAGCCGCCAGCCAAGAAGAACAAGAACGAAACTTTACTAGGATCAAGGCGGGAGAACGAGACAGCGTTAGAGTCAGCACTTTGACAAAACACGTGATACTTTCGGTGCCATCCTACTTGTTGTGGGCTCTGTCGAAAACTGCTCGGCGTTTTTTATTTCCTCAGCATTAGTCTTGAGCGTGATCCCCTGAGATGGCACAGCAGAACAGCGAGTGCACGTCCCTCGAGACCAATGGGATGTTCTCCTGCATGTCTGTTATGAAGTTCGTCTACGTCTTGCACGAAATATTCGGTGAGTGCCGTAGGCGAGAGATAAAGAGCTACCACGAGCAAGCCGTTGTCGACCTTGGCGGCACAAAGTTCACCAACCTCGTCCGACGTGCCACAGAGATCGACGGGTACAGCACAGCAGATGGCCATTTGGATAACGAGTACCCCACGTTTTCATACGTGCCTCTCTGCGATTTATGAGTGATGATATCACTTGCCTGCACGGCGGGTAGCTGGCATCTCAACTCCACCTCCTCCCCTCCTCCCCATCCTCCTCCCTCCGCTTCTTTACCTCTCCTTCCTCCCCCTCCCTCCTCCTCCTCCTCCCCTCCTACTGCTCCTCCCTTCTCCCTCCTCCACCTCCTTCCTCATCTCTCCCCCTCCTCCTCTTCTCTCTCCTCCCTCCTCTTCCCTTCTCCTCCTACCTTCTCGCTCCTCCTCCTCCTCCTCCTCCTCTTTCCCTCCCCCTCTCTCCTCCTTCTCCCCATTCTCCTCCTCCCTCCTCCTCCTAAAATGGCGCCGACGGCGACGTTTCGCATTATGGGAAACGCCACATTATGAGAAACGTCACATTATTCGAAGCGTTCCGACCGCGACGTTTCGCACACTCCTCGACGGCGACGTTTCGCGCAGTTACGCCGGCGGGGACGCCGACGCCGACACCCACGCCGCTCAAGCCGGAAACGAGCGTCTAAGAGCTGCGCTCTAAAATAACTTGGTCGTAAGAAAACGCAAGAGTGTGAACGGGCCTTAAGCCTCTCCGGTCGCAAGCAGTTGCAAATCTGTGAACCAGCCTTTACATGTTTACTTTGTCGTTTGTCCAGGCACCGCCGGTCGATGTCCATGTTTGTTCCCGAATCCTCGTCACTTGTGCACAAACTGGTCGGTTGGATGTCCGGAAGACGCCCAGAGTTTGTCGACCCCAAAATGGTAGCACGTGGAGAGGGTCGTGAAGGTACATTTACGTGTGAATATACACGTCGACTCGCTGATTGACCAAACCGCTAAAGGACTCAAGTCGCAGTGTTCTATGGGCCAAAATCTTTTTTTAGTGATCTAGTGATTTAAAGAGCCCGAAAAATCCAAGGTAGAGCAAACTTTGCTTTCTTTGGCCAGGGTGTGGGTATCTTGACCCTAATTCGTCATACAAGTGCCTTAGTTAGGCCTAACTGCTGGTAGTTCGGCTGTTATCTGGCATTTTTCAGTTCCGCTCCGCATATACGCAACGCATAAATGTAATATATATATTTTTTTTTATGATGCTGAGAGTTGATAGATTGAGTTATCACAATAAATGGACTATTGCAGAAAGTGGTTTTGCACCCCTTTAAGTGACCGAATTCAACAAAATAAAGTCCCAATAATTGTTTTTTGTTTTGTTTGTGCAGTGACAAGAATGACGTCGGATGGAGTGGTGGACGTAATTTTTCACGTCGTGACGAAAGACCTTAAAAAATTTGGCTACAACGTCGGACACGCCGACAGGCATGAACCAAGGATCGTTGAAGTTGAACCGCCGTTCTGAGTGAAGAAAATAAATAAAAAATCTCAAATATGTGTCTCGGAAAAGCATGATTTATTAAAACCTTATATATATATATATATATATATATATATATATATATATATATATATATTTATATATATATATATATATTTATGTTTTTGCTTGAAGGCATATGGTGGCACACGGGTATCTGAAGCACTAAAAAGAGCCGGAAAAGTCCGCGCCTGCACAATGCAAGCTGAAACATTCGACTAATGTGCACTAAGCAGCTCAGTTTTAAAGGGGTACTCAAGTCGATTCTGAGATCGTCCTTTTGTGGTGATAACTCACTCTAGACACTCTAAGCATCCCAACAAACTCGAAATTATGATAGTGCGTAGCTTACTTCCTCGTCAAAAGCGTGTTCAAAGATCGCGACACACCCTTTTTGGGAAGAATTTTCTTCCGAGTGAAGTGGTCGACGAAGGGCGCTTGTCGGCGAGTTGCAAGCGATGGCTTTGCCCGCGGAGAAAAAGAGGAGTCATATCTGGATATGTGCCTATCAGACTCTCTTCAAAACAAATTATAATAAAATCATTCGGAATCTGCGCGTATAGTAGGACAGGCACGCAGCCAGGATATTGTTTCGGGGGGGGGGGGGGGGGGGGGTCCCATCCTATGACAAAATGCTGTACGAGGGGGAGGGGGGAGAGGAGGTCATAGCAAAATTAAAGATTTCGAGGGGGGGCGCCCCCCCCCCCCCCCCTGGATACGTGCCTTTTGTAGGGCTATCATTGGTCCACACAATGTAGTCCGCGAGAAAAAAGAGTCCACATGTTTTTCTATTGCCCTCAGATGAATAGGCAGTTTTGTAGTATAGGACATTGTATATGTGGGAAGTAACACATCTTCAACAATATAAGATCAAAAACGAACCTTTTCAAAAATGACCTCAGTGTCCATTAACGAGTAAACTTTCAGGGCATAGTTCTCATTCTGTAAAAAAAGGAAAGTAACAAACTTGCCGAATTCAACGTCATGGGCATTCGCAGACGATCGAGTTAGCGACGCTATGCAGAGCGCAAGTTCGTCTGCTTTTTTTTTGTTTGCTGGTGGTTGAGCTGACGTCAGAACGGGGTGCTGTGCTCGGCTCTAATTAAAGGATAGTGGGTTGACCTGAAAGCAAGCTACCTTGAGGTCTACCCACTATCCTTCAATCAGAGCCAATCAGAGTTCGGCCTCCTGACGTCACCACAACCGACATACTAGAAGCAGACAAACTTGCGTTCCGCATTAACTTGTGGTGCCATCTGTCGATATTCGAAGCCAGTAGACGACGAACTGAAAATCTACAAAATATGATTTCATGAATGCCTTACTTTTTGTACTGTAAGCTTAAAATACAAAAACTAAAAAGCTAGATTTACGTAAAACAAAATAATCAATAAAACAAGGGTGAGTTAAGCAGGCAACCGGCGACGGTAGGATGTTGCACTCTGACCGACTTCCACTGAAACCAATAACCTGTTAATGATAAGCAGATAATTTCCGCCGCGATTGTCTTTACGCTTCATATAACGAGAATAATAAAACAAAGAAAACACGTGTTATTTTAGCGTTTTTTCTAGAAAGAAAGGTTCATAAAACATTGTTATTCATTCATAGTCGAGACTAAAGGTTCATAATAAAATACAAAGCGCACAAAACAACAGGGCGAAAAAGAGGACACGTGCGAGAGACAAACGCTTACGTGTCCGCACGCACGTGTCCTCATTTGTGTCCCGGTTTTTTGTGTGCATGTATTTCCTCATGAACCACAATCAACTAGCCCAGCTTTCAACCCTACTACAAAATATTAGATCCTTTTATTTTCCGTTGTGAGATGACATTGCTCTTTTGCATCTTTTTTTTTTTTGAACAAGGAAAATCCTCAGAGAGAGGTGAACATAATGCTTAAATTAAATAAACAAATCGGTAGAAATTGATTTATCAGGCTTTTTTGTGCCAATCTCGTCACTCTAATTCAATGTTACACTTTATTGTTACACTGTTCGACGTTCCCCACCTCTCTTTCATTTTGTGTTTTTGCTTTATTAAATAAAATTGCATATTAAAGATAGGTGAGTTCATTCTCCAGCAAAGTGACAAATGATTGAAGAGCATACGTCTGTAATTATGTAGGTATTCGTTTAAAAACAATTGAATCATGACAACCTTTTTTTTTTTTTTTCAAGAGTGAATAAGGGCTAAAATGTAAAAAAGAGTCTATCGATCCGCACCTATAATTAACTATTCCAAGATTATGGGAACAAAAAACAAAACAACTTTTGCTGACCCTTAAGCTCTTTGGCTTACATTTTTTTTGTGTGTGTTTAGGGTTCTGCGTTTTTGAATAACTCTGATAAAAAAAAAAAAACACTAACTCGTAAAAAGTATTCTCGATTCAAATTTATTCCAAAAACGTCAGCATTCGGGGACTATCGATTGTAAAACCCCCACTGGTATTTATTTTTTTTTTCCCGGAAACAAAAGACAACCTTTCGCGATTACCAGTCGTCTTTTTCACTTTCGTTCGCAAGAGTCAAACAGAAACGTATTTTGGACCCTTACATGAAAGAGTGACCTCCTCACGGCAATAGATCCTTTTCAAAAGCCAATCAAGCAACATTGGTGGTCGCCATTGCTTGGTTACAAAGAGCGTGATTGGATCGGAGTCTTCGCCGAACGCTGACGTCACCCTTGCTTTCAATACGACCTCAGCCGAGTTCACGCCGAACGATGACGCAGGCCTCGTGTCCAAACAGTCCAATACATGCTCAGAGTATGTGACCAAGTAATGGCGGACAATCGTTGGCTCGGACTTTTGGAAAGGGTCTATAAAGTCAAACGCGTCGGATGTTTCGAGCTGTTCAACGTCGGGCATTCCTCCTGGTCAAGGCTCAGTTCTTATCTTTTGTTTATGAAATTCTGCTTTGTTAAATTTGCTACCTTCTGCTCCCTACCTAGACCAATGACACCAAGCATAAAAAATACAAAAAAACGTAAATATTTTAAGGGACCAAACCGAAAGGTTAAAAAATAGAGAATCTAAGAATTTGAGGCGTAAAATAAATGAGAAAAAAAAACAGTGTTGGACCTAACGCGTTACAAGTAACGACGTTACTGGTAACCCGTTAATTTTTTGGCTAACGAACTAACGTACTCGTTAGAATTCCCAAACGACTAACGAGTAAAGTAAGGTCGTTATTATGTTACGGTAGCTCCTGTCAAATAACGTTACTGTTACTCGTTACTTTCGATTAAAAATGGCCGCATGATTGCTTGAAAACAAAATCATTTTTATTCTATACACTAGGCAAAAGTGGCAAAGAAACCTCAACAAAGCTATGTATAAGCGGCATCATTTCAAACTCCCACGGAAGATAATTTTAACTTTCCCACGACCGGGCCCAAAAGGAGCGAGATTATCGCAGCGCGGAACCGCTAAGCGTCCTTGATGCAGTCTTAGTATAGAAGCTGCTAAAATCACCGTCGCCGTACCCTGAAGGAGCAGTCGCCTCGCTGGAAAGAGACACCCGTTCAGAAGGCAACAGTCTGCGGCCGCTCGAAGGACTTTGCCTGAGCGTCCCTAGCTACTGCCAGCTGGTCACATCCTTCTCTTCAAAACACATAGATTTTCGTTCTGTCAACAACGGAAAGAATACCTCCTAAGTTTGGAAGCGTTGACATTCCCACGCTTCTAACCAAAACAAGTGTGTCAGCGGTGGCCGGGTGCCCACGTGTCGTTAATTGCAAATGCGACGTTAGTTTGCGAAGGAATGAAATGACGGTTCTTGTATCGGATTCACTATTTTGAGTTCATTACTAGGCATGCATCCGGTCGTTTTAGAGCGCAGTTCTTAAACGCCCGTTAAAACGTATAGCGGCGTCGGCGTCGCCGTCGGCGTTATCGCCCTGCTAAATTTATCAAAAAATTTAATCGGTGTTAAGGTCACCTGACGTCAATTTTCCCGCTAAATGGAGAAACTGAATTTGTTCATGGGCACGTGACGCGAAGTCATGTGACGTCATTTTCTTCACTAAATTTAGCGGGGATACTGAATTGTTGCTGACGTCGTGTGGCGTAAATTTTCCAGCTAAATTTAGCGGGAAAACTGTGGAAGGAGGGGAGGGTCTGGAGGAGGAGCGGGAAGGGTACGGAGGAGGATGATGGGAGGGTGCCCAGGAGGAGGAGGGGTGGGTGCGGAGGAGGGGAGGAGGAGGAGGAGGAGAGGAGCAGGGGAGGAGGATGGAAGGAAGATGCGGAGGAGGAGGGAAGAGGAGGAAAAAAGGAGGGGAGAAGGAGGAGCTGAGGAGGAGGACGGGAGGAGGAGAGGATGAAGGGAGTAGGAGGTGAGGTGGGGAGGGGGACGGGATGAGGGCAGGAGGAGGAGGGACATACACTCCCCTCCGTATCCTCTTCTCCTCCTACTCAAGAGCTGCGCTCTAATTTCGCAATACAGAGATTTGTAAACTTTTTCATTTTTTTCAGAGCGGTTTCTTCTTCCCAGGCGGGGGATATGGGTAAGGTTCAGTTTTCCAAATCGCGCTCGCGATGCGTCACGCGTTTGAGGATGCAAATTAAAAATTCTGCCGAGGTCAGACACACAAGCTGGGGTAGCTAAACTTGTTGAGGATATAATTACAGTTGTCCGAATCGCGCTCGCGAAAAGTCACGTGTTCGAGGATTTACATTACATATCCTGGCGAGGCTAGACAAACAAGTTGGTCCAGCTAACAAGTGACAGGGTTATCGCAGCATTGAACGGCGACCGTCACCAGATATAAACTGTCATATACTAACACTGAAGCTCAAAGTAACAACAAATTAAAGTAAAAGTAACGTCCGTTAGTCATGGCAAGTAACGACAACGGTATTTCGTTACATTTGCAAAATAGTAACGGAGCTCTGTAACGCATTAGCTTTTTTCCAAGCTAACGAGGAGTGCTACTTCCTTACTTATCTTCGGTAACGGGCACAACGCTAGAAAAAAGGCACCCTCCGATTTCGCTCGAAAATGGACTCCAAAAACACTGAACAATATGAGTCATATTCAAACGTCCTCAGCGCAGGTGCTCTTCTAAAACTGTTGCCCTGCGTCATGAAAACAACTGCGATGAATTGAACCGCGTGACGGAGCGACCGGATGCACCTGCGGTCGCGAGCAAAGTGCAAATGATGCACCGACTTACACGTGTACCAGCTATACAGCTGCGTACTCGGACCAGTAGGACGGCAAAGGAGTGTGTTTTGTCCATGCAAGGGCAACCACAAAAATTCCGCGCCTCAGAGTGACAACATGCATATTCTTGGCCCTTAAATTCATTGTTTTTACAGTTACTCGAAGCCTTTTCTGAAATCGCCGGAAGCGCCCTTCCGTCCTCCAAAAACGTTGAAGCCGATCGCGACAGTTGAATACGATATCTTCCGAGTTTTCTATCATTCTATCTTTACTACAAGGGGTCATATTTTCAGATTGAACAAGAATCGCCAATGGCGACCGCTCTGCAATAAGCACAAAAGTGGCCGTGCCCATGAAGAGAAGTGAATAATGTAGAGCCGGTACTCTAAGCGTAGTCTTTTTAGTGGTTCTAATCTACATTTTGTGCGCCTTTTCACAACCATTTTTAACTGCTGCATAACTAGCATCCGGACGATAGTGCTTAGAATAGATCAGTTGCGCGGGTATGGCCTTTTACAGGAAGTGAAATTACAATGCGAGTGATCTTGAAGACACATTTTTATGTGTTTCTAGGCATCTACACACTAAAAGATTGGGGGTGTGGTACCTGCACCGCTGGTCCCATATATAACACTCCAAAATTATATTTTGACGTTAAGCCCACTAAAGTCGAATTGAGGATACCAGCTTTTTCGAGCGACTTGATAGCTGTGTGATATAACTTAGTAAAAAGCTAATGTACGTATCAGACTAAAGACAAAAAAAAAAAAACACGCACACACAAAAAAACACTGAGGTTTCGCAGTAAGGTGTACCTTGAGCGTTTTCCTGTAGTCTTTAGAGGGACACTATAGAATATTCTGCTGATGTTTGTTTTATTGGGGTTATATTTAAGGGACAAGGTGTGTAAGTAGTACACCCCACGTTTCTGAGAATGGGGTTAAAACAGACTTAGGTGAAAGCTATGGACAAAGTAAATTATTGGCTCAGTCGAAGCTCATCTTATTTTGAACTCAAATTCTCCTAGCGGTGGTATTTCATGCGGATTTTCAATTGAATTCAGAATTTATTTTACGTCGGAACGCAGAACTAAAAGTAACTGACAGACATTCAGTCTCACTGGACAGGCACCGCTGGTGACAAAATGGTCGAACTTGCAGTTGGTCCAGGTGAGAAGGTGTGCGTGTTGGTGCGCGTACTGCAAGCGATCGGCGTGTGCGTCGCCGGCGTTGACTACATTGAACATGGCGTCGGCGCCACGTCTGGAACACGCGCGCATAAGCAGTTTGCTCTGTGACATTGGTGTATTCAAACGGTTCGCCGTATTAGTTCATTTTCAAACGTGAAGGGGTGGGCATATCCATCAGCTGTGTCTTGCGTTTCTGGGAGCCCTTTTTTGTTGGTCGTAAGGGCGCAGTCACGTGTAAACTGGAATCACATGACCACCCATGGGCCCATTCGGCCCAAATTTCCTGTTCTTATTTTGATGGTGTTCGTCCTTCTTTCCGGCGTTTTGCAGGTCGCGGTGCGGCAGCTGCGGCTCAACACGCACTTTCCGATAACAAATGCACTGTCGACTCCAGTTTTCATGACCTTTTAAGTAATGTGGAATGCAAAAACAAAACAAAAAACTTCTAGAAGTACAACATCAGCTCTCAGGTCGCATGTAACGTTTGCTTGGTTGTGTTCAATATTACAGAATGCGGCACCATTGGTATTCGGGATTTATTTCACGTTTTTATATAAACAAAAGTGCTGAATCTCGTGTCATAAAGATTGTGGTTTTTTGAAAATTGCGTGTATCTCGTACAACCGCACCAGAAACCTCTCTTCATTCACACCGGTAAAGAAACATCAAGGAGGCAAAGTTTGCATTCACAATGTTGTGATCCGGTTCTGCTGTGTCACCTCGGCCGTATCACGGAGGAGGCAGCGCGGGATTCCTCCCCCCTTTCCTGTTCTCGTTTCCGCCCACTCATGATTGTTAGCGACTGAAGTCATAGTTGGCCCCGCTCCCTCTCTGTAACAACCGTCCCCCCCCCCCCCCCTTACTGATATATATTGTGTTGTGTTTGAATAAACCATTGTTGTAGTTGTCTCGAGCACTCGCTTCGCCTGTCTGGTCGCTTCGTCTGTCTGGGCGCAACCACTGGGGAATCGGTGGCGATGTAACACACAATGCTTTACTTAACATCCCGATCGTTTCGTAGTTCACCCGCTCATATACACGAACTGAAAAGTGAATAACGAACTCACGAAACCCTGTTATAAACAAGGCAAAGCCAGATGCAAAGCGAGACTGCAACCATAGGCAGCCGGAAACAACCAGGCGGCGCCAGCGTAGTGAGAGCCCACGGTTATATTCCGTCGCGTTGTAACATGGCAAAGGGTGAACGATAAGCACCACACTGACTGCGTGCCGACGGCTTCGAAATGCGCGGCGTATACGAGCGCAACGCACACATATTGGAGCATGACGCAGCGAAAAGCCTGATACTTCTTCGGAGTATAGGCGCGCTCCGGTGATACGCAGTCGCGTTCCCATTGGACCGCCAGGGCCGTAGCTTCCGCTGTACTGGCATGTTACGCGATCACGGCTTCCTGGGATACCCAGTATTTCTTGCTTCAGACACTAGGCTAAGCGGCGCCACCAGAATAAAAGCTCACGTTTGAACAATGCATTCGCCACTCCCGGGTGTACCCAATATTTCCTGCTTCAATCGCTAGATGGCGCCAAAACAAACAGCATTGCAGGTTGCCTATACCGTAGTCGCGCTCGCACGATATGGAGGCACAAAAACCGTGCCAAACTTCTGTGTTACCCAGCGTACGCAATTACATTTGTTACGTGCAGGCAAGGCAGAGAGATATCGAGCTCGTATTTGTTGTAGATTCACAATTTTAAGTGAGGCGCGTGCAGAAATAACGTGCAAGAGCTCAAAACATAGCCGTCGGGCGTGTCACGTCCGAAAGTATCAACTGTCGAGCCAGTCCCACACACACGCTGAATAAGACATTCCGACTGCCAACTAGGACAAAATTACACCATCTTCCCGAGGGGAACCATGGGGTGATGCGGAGCATCGTGTTGGTTCCGAGGAAAGAGTCAGTTGCGTGCTGACGTCGAGAGATGGCGCCACCGACTGCCCTAGCGTTACCCCCTACGCGAGCCTTCGTCGCGGCTCGCGGCAGAGAAACTTGGAAGGCTCGCCGCTCGCCGTTTATTTTTTTTCACACTTGAAGGAGAGGAGACTAGAGGAGGAGAGTTGCGCGTGCGCGCGCGGTGTGAGGAGAAGCGAACGCACGCGCAGTGCACGCAGCTGGTAGAGAGAGAGAGCGGAGAGAGTAACGCGCAGCTGTATGAGAGAGGGAAGGAGGAGAGTTGCGCGTGCGTAGTTCGAGTGCCGACTACAACGCCGACGCCGCGGGACATAGACCCGAGCAAGAGATGCTCCGCATCTAAAAACGACTTAGGTACTCGGCAAATGACTCCATCAACACAATCAATCAACCTATCAATCAGTCTTTATTTTTGGCCTGATAGCCAAAGGTGCCCCATACAAAAAGCTGCCAAAGGCAGCTTGACGGGGTCTGGGGTCCGTTTGGATGAGTGGACACATCCAAACGGGCACGTCAACAAGATACCGAAACCATTATCAGAAACTAAACAGAACGAAACGACGAAACTACAAAACGGCTGCGACTGCGACAGCTGCTTTGACGGGGGCGACGCAGGGAAGGAGAAACGACGGAGAGGAGGACGAACACGATAAAAACAAAAACAAAAAAAGAACTTTCAACCGGAAGGGGCAGAAAGGGGGCGAGGGAGCACGTAGGTGGTCACGTGATCCCTGTTGTCAGGTAACTGCGCGCTGACGACCTGCACAAAAAGGCGCCCCTACGTTTGCCGTGCAAATGTGGTCATTAACACGTTCACTATTCGTGCTAGCCTGCCGTCGTTCCTTGTGCTCCCAGATGAACAAACACGTAGGGATTTGCTCTCATCCGTTCTGCTTCCTCAGATGCGATCCTTGGCCGCTCACTGCACATTTTGATTTGTAACACAAAAAACAGCTGCATGCGCAGGAGAGTAATAATTGAGAAGAAAAAACTAAATTCCAAACGTCCACCGCAAAGAAAAACAAATTAGCCAAGGTCCCCAAGAATTTGAACACGGCACTCAACCACTGTGCCAAGGTTAAGCGTTGTAAAGTGATAATTATTACGTGGCGTTCTCCTTTCCTTCCCGTGCATGAGCGGGCCCAAAGGTGAGGGACTCACTGCATGTGCCGTAGTCTTCAGAATCGCAAGAGGAAGGACCGAACTAAAGAAGTGACAGTTGGAGGTCCAGACTTGGACAGTAATTCGTTACAAGTAGCGGATTACGGGTAGTTGGTTACTTTTCAAGTAATTTTGTAATTGCCATGTTACTTCTTTCGGAAGTAATTTGTAATGTAATTTTGTTAGAAAATGTTGGTAACAGAATACTTTAATAACTCGTTACTTTTTTAAAAATATCAGCATAATACAGTAACTGGAACAATTCGAGCAGATCATTCAGCAGAATAAAGAGAGCGAGTTCAACAAAATAGAAAATATGAGGAAGGGGAGAATAGCCGAAAAGAAAATACTATCTTCTGTATGACCGGTCGCTAGAAACACTTGAAAAATGGGCAAGGCATGTACAAATATACGAAAGACAAAGATCAAGTAAGACAGCGCCGAGTCGGCTCTCCGTCGCCTTCCATCGTGTTTTTCTTCTTTTTCCGGGCAGTATAAAGCTCTTCGTGCTTATTTGTATTTGTCTTTTACACCGTTTCACCCTCTCCATCTTCTTCGACGTCTCCCGCCACCTGCACAGACATCAAACGCGGGTCCGTACCCCCTCGATTCGCGGGTTCGCAACTCGCGTGACAGACGATGTAGCCTCGCGCGAGGGGGTAGAATTCTTTTTGTCTTTGATGTGCGCTACTGTATTCTTGCACGCTCTTGAGGCACGGCTGAAAAGCGCCCGAGGCTAAGAGCATCGTCTTCGAGAGTAAGGGCGATACTTCTTTTGGTTTAGTAGGGCACGTTGTTGGGCTTGTTGGTTCATCTTAGTTAAACATATAAAATATCGCAAAAAAGACAAGGACAAGAAGTATACAGGCCGATCGTTTTAGATGCGGAGCATCTCTTGCTCGGGTCTATGTCCCGCGGCGTCGGCGTTGTAGTCGGCGCTCGAACTACGCACGCGCAACTCTCCTCCTTCCCTCTCTCCAACAGCTGCGCGTTACTCTCTCCGCTCTCTCTCTCTACCAGCTGTGTGCACTGCGCGTGCGTTCGCTTCTCCTCACACCGCGCACGCACGCGCAACTCTCCTCCTCTAGTCTCCTCTCTTTCAAGTGTGAAAAAAAAATAAACGGCGAGCGGCGAGCGTTCCAAGTTTCTCTGCCGCGAGCCGCGACGAAGGCTCGCGTAGGGGGTACCGCTAGGGTAGTCGGTGGCGCCATCTCTCGACGTCAGCACGTAACTGACTCTTTCCTCGGAACCAACACGATGCTCCGCATCACCCCATGGTTTCCCTCGGGAAGATGGTGTAATTTTTTTCTGGGCATGGTGGTCGAGTGCACTCATCACTTTACAGCCAACTTTCAACATAAAGGGGGCTGGGGGGGGGGGGGGGGAGAGAGCGTGGGTCAAGCCATGTAAAGAGTTCTGGCAGAGAGAGAGAGAGAGAGAACGCGTAAAAGTGGTGTGATCCTCTATTGTTTTGTGAGACCGACGGCCACCGCGTACGTCTCTCGCTCTCCATACCCTGCGCTCTCCTGGTCTCCACGAATATTGGTATGAAAGTCAGAACCGACGAACGATAGATAACTCGTAACCGCCACTTTTTCTCTGATTTGTCGAGTTTTCGGTCATGAGGTGCCCGTCGTCTTCATGGCCATCTCTTAATGAGCTGCTCCGAATTCCGGGAATCAAGGAGAACGGAAACCTAGAGTTTCAGTGCATACTTTGCTTGCCACCCCCACCCTTCCCCCCAAAAAATAAAACAAAAAACAACAACAACACAAAAAAGTGAAAGCCGTTTACACTCCCTGTAACGCCGAATTGGAGCGCAGCTCTTGAGGAGGAGGAGGGAGGGGTACTCAGGGGAGGGTATACCCCTCCTCCTCCTCCTCCTCCTCTCATTCTTCAATCTCCCCGGGGGGGGTCACGTGATCTCGGGGGAGGGGGGGTCACGTGACCCCCCCCCCCCCCCGGTGGTCACGTGACTTGAGGGGTCACGTGACCCCCCTTCCCCCCTGAGGTCACGTGACCCCCCCCCCCCCCCCCCCGAGGTCACGTGACCCCGGAAAGGGGGGGCTCGCGCGGTGCATTATGGGAAATTTCCCATAATGCACCGCGCGGTTACGCCGACGGCGACGCACGGCGACGCCGACGCCGACGGAGACGCCGCTCAAGCCGGAAACGGGCGCCTAAGAGCTGCGCTTTAAAACATTGTCTTCAGCAAGAACAACAAACTTTAAACCACGGAAACACATCAGGGTAAGCTGGGACACTTGCATTCTGCATTGGCTATACATTGTAACGTTAGAACCAAGTATTTCTTTTCTTGTGAATAACAGGCGAAACACCCGAGTCAGAGCGGAGCTTTCGTAGATCGCTCATTTAACTCCGAATCTCGTAGCGGAGGTAGACGCTGCTACTGAGCATGCGCACCGCTAGTATTTTCTGCACAATTCCAGAGATCATTTTCGAAGGCCGTAAGCCAACAGGATGGTGGGTGTGGTTGCAGCTTTCGGTGCCTTGTCAGCTTACAGGTGAATGGAGTGCACTCACACTTTTTCTCTTAAATGCATTATTTTATTTTCCCTAGGCCTACCATATAATACGGGTGTATGTGAAATGAAAAGTAGTGTTGCAGAACATTTATGAAGAGTACCAAAATTGTTTCTATTGTTTTCCGGATAAGTGTACAGAAAAAGTAACGTCAAAGTAATTTGTAACGTAACGAATAAAGTAATCCGTTACTTTTCAGCGAAAGTAATTTGTAAAGGGAATCCATTACATTTGAGGCTCGGGAGTTTGTAATTGTAATCCATTACATTCTTCAAGTAACCAGCATAAGTCTGATTGAACCGAAGCGGTGACGTGCTACGCATGCTTATAGAGTGAATCTACATACATTGGATGCCTAGTTATCCAATAATGGGTCCGCCGCAATTTAATTAGCGGGAATATAGCCTTCAAAGAAGACAATCAATGCTATCACGTTTTGACGTAGGCGTCACCGAAACACCGCAAAAACACAGTTCTTTTTTAGTTTTGTAAACATTAAAGATACATTTTAATATTCATATTTAATTCGACATTCGACAGTTTGGCCGCTATTAGGCGGTATTTGATTCGAATTCGATTCGAGTTGAAATATTTACTTTTCGCACGTCGCTGCTAGATGGTGAACAAAACGTAAGTGCACAAACAAACAAACAAGGAGACCTAAATTGAACATGATTGCGAATCAACTCGAGACTAGGGTAAATTAAAGCATTGAGAAACACGAAGTCGCAAAGGGACTTCGTAAATGTCATGTTCCTTGTTTTACCCGTCTCAGGGTTTTTCACAATTATGACAGTGTTTTGTAATCTTGTCAGCTAGGTAGGTTTCGAGAATGTCAACATTTCCCCATTTTGATCCGCCATCTTTGGAATATTCGCTAGCAGAGTTCGTTTTTTGCCGCTCTTGTCGAAGCGTGCCCAAATATTCAGTTAGTCATCTAAATAAAATTACAGGAAGGAACTCAAGACTGCTTACGGTGTAGGATGGCGAAAGCATTATAGTCCCACGGGAGAAATGTTTTCGATTAATGATTTCTACACGTTTTAAAGTATAGCAGGACGTCGAGGACGACGTCCTAGAGATCAACGCCAAGTACGGCGTCTAGGACGACTTCTGGGACGTGGTCGGGAATGACGTCAAGAACGGCGTTTAGGACGACGCCGAGGACGAACTCTCGGGACGACGTCAAGCACGGCGTCTAGGACGACGTCGAGGATGACGTCCTAGAGGGCGACGTCGAGAACAACGTCTAGGACGACCTCTAGAATGATATTAAGAAAGACGTCTAGGACAACGTCAAGAATGACGCCTAGTGGACGACGTCCAAGGCGACGTCGAGAACGACGCCTGGAGGGGGACACCTAAGGAGGTTGTGGCCTATTTGCGTCGGTGGCTACGTTTGACTGCGGACGCGCCGTAGATGTAGACGCTGCTGCCGATGTCAAGGCCGTATATCTAGACGCGGTCGCCTCGCAGTGCACCGCACGAAGCACACAACGAGCACAGATGAAATTCGAAGCGCGCTATATTTGCACACGGCCCTCCGGCATTGACATCACGCTCCTGCACTTAAGAGTGAGCGTGAGCGTGAGCGGTGCGTGCTTGATGATGCATTTTTTTGGCGATGGTTCGGGCACAACGACGCGGCTTTTACGCGTAATGGGACAAGTAAGGTCGTTGTAGAGGTCTAGGACGACCTCAAGGAAGTCGCAAAGGACAGCGTCGTCCTTGAGCATACGATTGAGCGGCGCGTGCCGTTCAATTGTATTTTTATGGCCATATACGCCGCTTTTTCGCTCAATGGAACAACTAGGCTTTCGCCTTACAAATGTATTACCTTACATTGAACTTCTACGCCTGAAAATGTTTCCTGACTCAAGCGGCGATAATTTGTATTGATCGTTAACAATACAACTTAAGAATAAACTTTTTCCCTTTCAATTTAATGTTTATTTGATGAGTTGAAGAGTTTGGTCCCATATCCTGGAACCGGCAACTTCACATCAAGTAATTTACAATATGAATGATGTATAACATCCAATTATAAAATCAGAAGACCCTAAATAATGCTCTCAGTTACCGTACATGCACTAAAAAATTACACGGTGAGAGAAGCGATTACGCAGTAAATGCATATGTACATATGTACAATAGATTACGGTAACATAGTAATAAAAATACAATAAAAAACACAGTTATCTTTTAAGGGCGGGTCGTGCGTATTTTGACCTTCGAATACTACCTAATATCTGTCAACTATCTTTGTTTCAGTAAAAAAATCACGTAGTCAAGTTGATGTCCTCTTCTGGCTTTTTAAGTCCGGTCAAGGACCTAAAACTTTGGCCAAAGAAAAAGAGCGATTGTCGAGGATGCTTAGTCCCACTCGTAATCTAGTTCACACTGGTCGTATCTTAGACAGTCCATTATTATGTTCTCAACGTCTTCCACGGGATGGCCACACGTGCAGCTCGGTGTTTCCTCCTGTTGAATTCGGCAAAGAAATCTGCCGGTGTACGCGACATTTAGTCGTAGGCGATGAATTAATGTTTCATTGGGTCTGCTCAAGTAATTATGAACTGGACACCGAAGGTATGGGTCAGTTAAAAAGAGTAGGCTCTGTTCCGAGATGCTCTTGAGCCACGTGTGAGGGGACATTCTGTTTCACAGAGAACGCATGTACCGCTTGGCATCGCTTTTTGTAAAAGGTGTGAGCTGGACATTGTTGCTTGTATATGCATCCGTGGCCAGTTGGTCAGCTTGGGTGTTTCCTGAAACACCGCTATGTCCAGGAACCCATTGAAGGTGTACCGTATGTCCGAATCCTATTGCTTCCCCAAGTTCTTCACGCATTCGGTACATAAGATATATATTATCGTTGCGAGTATTCAGGGTCTTAATGGAATGCAGTGCTGGCTTGGAGTCGGTATATATAAGCCAGGAATTCACTTTCAAGCTATTTTTGATGTACATCGCAGCCTCGAGTAAAGCATGCAATTCCGCCGTAGTTGAAGAAGTATGATGTAACAAGCGAAAGGATGACCAATGGTTGAAATGGGGTACCACAAATGCTGATGTTGATCCTTCATCCTTGGTTGATCCGTCGGTATACACATGGATGTTGTATTTTTGCTGTAGATGTGCAAGTGTCAATGTCCTTGCAGTGTGTGTATTGACCGATGCTTTTGTTTTCATGCCTGAAATGTTCATGTTGATGTCTAGTATTGGTAGCGTCGATGGTGGCTTATGAATGTCCTGAACCCAGTGCGTTTGTTCAGGGATTAACAGGGGCACGGAATTTAATGTTCGAAGAAAGTTCGCCCTTTTGCGAGAAAGAATTTCATTAAAAAGGGGCCGCGCAGAAAGTCTAAAAAAATTACGACATACTTCCTAGATTCTTAGGATAGTTACTGGTGGTTCTTTGGCTGTAGCGAGTACAAGCGCACTGGATGTTGCTCACGGAAGACCTAAGCATACTCTTAGACTTCTTGCAAGTATATAAGTAAGACGAGCTTCTGATGTGTTGGAAAGCCCTGTAACACAGGTATAGAATAGGCAATCGCTTGTCGCACTAGCGCCGTGTGGAATGAGAGCATTGAATCTATTGAGGCTCCCCATTTTGCACCCGCGATGCATCGAAAAGCATTAATTACACTATTAATCCTCCCCTCCAGCATATCTATATGTTTAGACCAAGTCAGGGATTGATCCAGTAGAACTCCAAGAAATTTGTATGAATGAACTCGGTGTATTGAGTCTCCATTTACATTAAGTTCAAAACTAGGAAGCTTTTTTTCTGGTAAATGGTATAAATCGATTTCGTGGCAGATAGCTCCATTCCTTGCTCTCTTAAAAAATTGTTTGTTGTGTCTAACGCTATCTGTAACTGATTCTTTAAGATATCATGGGACGAGACAGAGATCCAGATACAAATATCGTCAGCATATATAGATATTCGTAAAGGTGGCTGGAATTTCTGCGGTAACTGCGCCATTAAGACATTGAAAAGAGTAGGGCTCAACACGCTACCTTGGGGTACTTAATGGTGCAATTCATGATGCTTGCTGTCTCCATCATTTGTACACACTACGATGTTCCTGCATCGAAGAAACTCTTGTATCCAGTGAAGCATGCGTCCATGTACACCAAGAAGCACAAGTCCTTCAAGAGCATGAGCGTGACTAACCGTATCAAAGGCTCGGCGAATATTTAGGAACACTGCCACTGTAATGTTTCCGTTATCTCGTTCATACTCTACAGAGGTGGTGAGGTCTAAGATGTCATCCATTGTGCATCTACGTGGAAGAAATCCTGTAATTTCTCCGGAAAACGCTTTACTAGTTTCCAACCACCACTGCAAGTGGTTATGTAAGCGCTTCTCGAGCAGCTTTCCGACGCAACTGGTTAAGCTTACAGGGCGGAAGGTTTTAAGAGCGGAACTATTTTCGCTAGCTTCCACGATTCCGGTATTGTCTCTGTTCTCTAAACTTCATTGTATATTTCGAGAAGAGTGCTGGTGGCATCGGGGCCGAGATTCACTAGTGCATCGTAAGTGATCTTTCCGAGACCAGGAGCTGTAGACATGCGGGTGTTGTGAAGCGCACAATAAACTTCACGTATGTTGATTTCATAATCTTAGCTCTGCATGCACTAGATGCCTCTCGTCCTCAAAAGTACGAGTATCCTGCGTCTTGGAAGATTGGTATTGGGAAGTTATTACCACATCGCTTTGTTGTGCTAACAGAGCGCAAAATTCATCCCCGATTGTCACTTCCGATATACCCCTCAGAAGAGCTAGCGCGCGGAAAGGTTGTTTTTGCATAACAGGCGTGCGAAGAAAACGAAGTATTTTTCATAATATTGGAATCGGTGTGAAGGGGGTCAGGTTACCGCTGAACTTCCTCCATCGGCGGACTGAGAGAATTCGCAGCTCTCGAGGCATATGCTTGTGAATAACGAAGAGCAGAACGCCGCTATAGAAGATCAGGAGATGTTGAAGATTATAACCAGGGTTAACATATAATAATAATAATAATAATAATAATAATAATAACTTCATTTGATGGAAATAAAGTTATTATTATTATTATTATTATTATTATATGTTAACCCTGGTTATAATCTTCAACATCTCCTGATCTTCTATAGCGGCGTTCTGCTCTTCGTCTTTCTGCGCGTAGCTTCTCGTGTTCACCATTAACACCAACGTGTCCGTTAGGTAAAGGTACAAGACGCGTTGCTCGTTCGTAACTGAGCAAAATCGAGTATGCAAAATTATGGGGCTCTTTTAAATCGGTATGTTTTAAAGTATTTAAATGTCTGAACATCTGCCAGTTTGTTATCCGAGCTCTATGTTGCTGCCCACGAATATTAAGAATAGGGTGTTGTACGAGAATAGGAAAATGGTCGCTACCTCGGGTTTCCCTGTCTGTCATCCATGTCATTTGAGGTGACATGTCTGGAGAGCATAGAGAGAGGTCAAAACAGCTGCTGTAGGTAGGGCCATGAACAAAGTTCGGTGATCCGTCATTGAGGACGCATAAGTTATACTTGTCCACATACTCGGCAATAGCATTTCCACGGCGATCGCAATGGTCACTCCCCCACATTGCGTGGTGTCCATTGAAATCTCCACATATAATAAAAGTTTTAGTTTTATTATATGTTATATAGTTTTATAAGAAACAAGGGATTTCTAAAAAAGCAACAAAAAGAAAAGCCAGGCGAAGGTATGCAAGGGTTCCTACTGTCCTCACTAGAAGGCACCACCTGCGGCGCTGAATGTCGAGGGCGCTGGTGATATCGAAAAAATTTCTGTTATTATCTTCGTGACAAAAAAAAAGATGTTTTCTTCAGTGCAATGATGCCTCATCGCGATCTAAGGGTGACTACGTCAGGGCGGATCCGAATTTGCCGTACACAATATGGTGACTGCGCTGCCAACTGTTACAAAACAAGAGCATAAAAACTGTAGGCAAAGAGGAAAAAAAGTGATAGTCTGGTGAAGATAGGTAAAAAACGCAGGCAAGCTGGTGAATGGAATTCATAGTAAGCCTGAGACGCAGGAACCATAAAAAGTGGACAGAACAACCAAATCTCTAACACAGCTTGAAATTTATTGACCAACTATCGCCTTATATACATGTCCCTGACCTCTTTCACAATACCAACGACCTCTTCGCCCACTACACAGTGTACCGCAACTTTAAGCCTATACCATAAACCGCACACAAACCCGAATCACAAAAGCATACGCGCCCGAAGAATAGAAGGAAAAGAACCCAAACACAAAAAGACAAAACAAACCAGCAAACACACACAAGACGATTGCGAGAAATTCACGCACTTGGCAAGGTGAGACTGTGAAACCGGCAGCACGTACCAACAGTTAGTACGTGACACGTGTTGCAGGGTTCACAGTCTGACATTCCCAACTGCGTGAATTTCTCGCTGTGTGCGCGTTTTGTTTTTTTTTTTGTCTTTTTGTGTTTGGGTTTGTGTCCTTTTATGCTTCGGGAGTGTGTGCTTTAGTGATTCGGGTTTGTGTGCGGTTTTCGGTATAGGTTGAAAGTTGCGGTACACTGTGTAGTGGGCAAGCAGCTCGTTTGAATTGTGAAAGAGGTCTGGGACATGTATATAAGGCGATGGTTGTTCAATAAAATTCAAGCTGCGTGAGAGATTTTGTTGTTATGTCCGTCTTTTTATTGTTCCTACGTCTCAGGGTTAGTATGGATGCCATAGTTTGGTATTCTTTCGACAAACCCTGTAGTTTGTTTCACGTTAAAGAGGATCTCCGGAGCTTTTTTTATCTACCCAAACTGAAAACACTTTCGGAATACCCATGCCTCACTCTTTCCTGCATGCTCTTTAATATTTCTAAATCAAAATAGACATTGAGAAAACGGCAAATGAAGGTGATCCCAAAAACCAACATCAAAATTTTCTTGCGCTTTTCAGTGACTGACGTCACATGTTGTTTGCCGGGCGAGTCCAGCAGGCCGTCTAAAATATGAAGTATTTAGCGTATTTTTTTGTCTAACGAGTGTTCGAAATTTACGAAGGAAATGTGCCCTGCAGGTATTTTTTTTAAATGCCTAAAGTGAGGGAAAAGTGATATTTTTTTTTTATTTCACAGCGGAAAGGTAGACGTTTTGAGCGCAATGCCTCCTCGCCTATTATCCGTCAAGCCAGCTGCCGTGGCAGGTGCATGAAAACAGACTTTTACTGCGAAAATAAGCCAGGTCGGATCGAGCTCTGTGCTGCTTCTAAGAGCAGAGTTCTGAACTGCTTTCATTTATACTTCAAGTTACGGAGGTATTTGTCTTGTAAAAGTTCGTCTCTATTGCAACGATGTTCGGCCTTTTCGCTCTGGCTTCGCTTCTTTTGGTGCTCTTCGTCTACCTGTGAGTACCAGCATTATACTTTAAGAAATATTTAGGTTTTTCTACAGCAAGAAAAAAAAAGCAAATCGGAAAGTAAAACAGAAGTAACTTTATAGTCGTACTTTTGTTTGAAAGGATATGTACTTGAAAAATAAGCTTAGAGTAGGTATTCAAGCTATAACTCCACGGATGTCACGTTTCACGGCCGAGCAAAAGCAGAAAAAAAGAACAAGAGGACAAGAGGCGCAAGGAAAAACATAATTCGAAGCAGCGGAGCCCAGATATCAGCGACGACCCGAAGAGGGGCACAGCTTTGGGATGGTGCATCGAAGCCACTGAACGGATGTTGGCGACGCCCCGAAGAATGCTCGGCAACCACCGAAGAAGAGGAAAGGAGACCCCGGCATTGACGCGACGCTGGCGTTGGACTCTCAGCAGCGACCGGAACAACCACATGGGTGCCGATGAAGGTACACGTGAAGGATTTGGTGGTGGTATAAATCAGTGGCAACGACTCTCGGCAGCGACCCGAGCAACCACAAGGGTGCCGATGACCTTACGAGCGACAGATTCGGTGGTGACCCAAACCAGTGGAAGCGACTCCAGGATGTGACACGAAAAGAGACCACCAGGTATCTCAAGACGCAGACTGACCCGACCGACGTGGGATGTACCACTTACAGCACATACCGAGCACCGGATCGTCACGTTCATACGTATATGTGAGACTATTGATAAATTTTGTACATTTGTATATTAGTCTTTTAGTACGCTTCTTTTTTTTTTAAATCTAGATTTATTTTTTCCATCGTCGTGCACCCTTTTTGTTTCCCAACGGTTGGACCCTGAACCGTGACAATGGATTTCTTTATATTTGTATGTTAGTAGTAAAAGTAGGGAACTCCTTTGTTTCAGAGAAATTTCAGATTCCGTCGAAGTATTGAAAGGTTTACAAAAATCACAAACGCAGTGCGATGAAGAGCGTATTAGGTTTTTGTTTTGTTTTTTTATAAAAAAGTGAGAAATATTATCAATAAGAGAGATCCCTTCCTTTTTTGGGAGAACTGAAAGTACCATACACCTTTGCAAAAAAGCGTTTTAGGCCGCCGCCATGTTACTCATGATGATGAAACTGGAGCAACTCTTCCGCCCTCTAACAGCTGAACATTTTCTGTCAACCTCTTGAACTGTTGAAACCTACTCAGCGCTATTCTCTACGTATATGTTTTCCGGTTCTGCGTTTTATGTTTTCCAACCTCTCTTGAAACTTTCTACTTTTTTTTTTTTTATTATGCACAATCTCTACCCGCTTTTGTGTTATCCTCCACCGTGAGAAGTACGGCTGGCAGCCTGAGTGCCTGCCCTTCAAGCGTCTCGGCATGCACGGAAAACGGATGAAGAAAGCAAGGTCGAAATGTCCTCTTTGCGATATTGCGAACTCTTCTCCTTGTTTGCAGAGATAATTCCCGGAAATTCCTTCTCAGTCCGCCAAAAACAGCCATTCGGGTTACGGTGGGAAACAGGTTCAATCGCGTTCGTTCCTTCGCCTTGGTGGTGTGAAGAAGAAAACCTTTTCCCAAAATGTGCCCCTAAAGGAAGTCCACTGATTCTGTTCGATCGTCGGGAACTTACTGTCGTTGACAATGCGGACTTGATGATCTGTGTAATTGGAGATGTTTAACAAATAGACCCCTTTTGAATAACGCTGCAGCGCGTGGTACGTACAACTTGATCTTCAAAAGTTGATACTAGCTGAATTTTATGTCGAATCGCCTCTAAGTACGAGAATCACGTTATTTGTGCGCGTGGAATATGCGTTTATCTTGACTATCTTCTGTTTTAATTAGTTTCGACAACTCATCGTAAAATAATGTATACATTCCAGTCGCATTCGTTCTGTCACGCAAGTACTCAACAAATATAGCTTACAGTGTTTTTAGTTTCAAATGTGGTATAATGCTTTCTCATTGTTCTCGGGAAAATGCATGAATCGTAAAACGCAAAAACATTGAGAAAAGTTGGCAATTTAGCAGCCAATAATGTGAAATTGCGCATACGGATGCGGCGTCTATAGAAATCAGTAGTCGCTCAGTTAGGGTTGGCATGGACGCCGTTGAGAATAGCCTCAAACTCAGTGAGTGTCTTGAAAAAAGTTTTTTGGTCCTTGGGACTGAGTGTTTCTTGAAGAGGTGTAAAGCCGCACGCGCACCTACCCAAGTAGTCAATGCGCCCATGGCCGAATGGTTCTCGTGCTTGGCTTCCATGCGAAGGGCCGAGTTTCGATGCCTCGGAGCGGACGCACCTTTTTTTTTTTTTTTGTGTAAATGTCGCGTTCTGATGTATTCAAGAATTCTGTTTCTTATTCTAGGTCCGAATGTTTCACGCGTCTAACCTTATTCGCCGATTGTTCCCGAAACTCACGCGTGCACATAAGGAGCTCCGCGTGGCAAACCAGAGTCAGTCTCGCCCCAGCTCTCCATCCTGCGGTTTCCCCGTCATAGATGCCCGCGACACTAACATTCTTCTATTTTGTTTTGGACACAAGTTCGCCTCATTAAACGACTAGTGTTTTCAGGTATTCGCCGCCTCATCGTGTGTCATTCGTGACATTCTTGCGGAGGTGCTTGGTACAACCCATGCATCGTATTCCTCCGAGGATCGGCAGTGCGCGCCTGCTCCCCAGTGAAAGAAGACTTTTTGAGGAGGAAGCCGACGCGCGAGCAAGCCGTCGTACCAGAGGTCAGCCCCCTGAATTCGGTTTCTTGTCCGAGAACCGGAAGAAGGACATCCCGACGATGACCACCGCGCCAGTCGTCGTCCTGCCCGTCGCTCTGCGGAAACCTACTTCCTTCCTCGGGGATATCTACGAGGACGTCGAAGATTGAACCAAGTAGTGCGATCGCGTGGCACGTCCCAACGGGTGGAGTGACGACCAGCGCCTGCAGAACTTTATTTGTTACTAGAACGAACTGCAAGGCGCTGGTTCGAAAACCACGAAGTTTCCCTGACATCGTGGAATCTTTGCAAGAGCGAACTAACGCGTACGTTTGCCAGCCGACACCACAGAGAGAGGGCCGAAGACCTGCTGCAATCGAGGACCCAGGGCACCAACGAGAGCGTCACGAGCTTCATGGAGACGTCCGGCGCCGGAGCTTCCGTGCCGACCTTCAGGTCACCGAGGAATCGAAGCTTCCTATTCTGATGCATGGCGTGAAGGACCCCATTTTCGGTGGACTAGTACGCAACACAGACACGACCGTCCAAGGATTCGTCACCCAGCCGAAGAACATGAAGCGTGTTATCCTTGCAAGGGTAACGCACTAGCAGCGGCACCCTGACGTACCTGGCCCCTAGCCATCAGGACTGGACCAGAACTTCAGTCTGCCTAGAATTGGGGAGATTATTTTTGATGTTGCACGGGAAGAGCTAAAGAAGCTTCTGCCCAGGGCTGGACGCCCGACCTCGCTCTCCATCGTCGAGGTGGTTGGGAAAAAAGTACAGCGAGCCTTGTATTCAAAGGCTTTAGATAGCGTGACAGCCACTGAGGAGCCAACGTTGTCGTACGTCGCCCCCGCCGGAAAAACTAAACGTGGCAATCCCAGGAGGTGGAGTTGCCGTTCACTGACGAAGTAAAGATCTTCCCCAAAGATTGGAGGGCTCCCACTCTAATGAGGATATGCGACGGAAGAACGCATCTGCGACGATGCCGAACAACCGCAACATAGTAGTCGACGCCCACGACACGACGGCGTTCATCGACACCTGAGCAGACTCCTCGGTTCTGAGTGGGAAGCTCCCTAGCTGCCTTCTGAAAGTTACGACACCGTGAGATGGCCCGAAGATACAAACCGCTGCAAACACGTCATGACATCCGTCAGAAGATGCACCGCTGGCGTCAAGATTTATGGCGAAACCTTCCGTTGAATCCGTCGTTCTTCAGGACTGTGCGAGGTACGTTATCATTGGAATGGACATTTTGTGTGAGCACGGAGCTGTCATTCATCTTGGAGCGAGCAGGTTGACGTTAAAAAAAAACCATTTCTCCACAGGAGGAAACAAAAAAGACATCGTTCGTGGTCTGTGTCCTTGACGACCGTGTTAACCTGCCGCCGCGGTCAAGTGTTTTTGCACCTGTCGAGACCAATGAAGCTTCCTTGCGTCGAAGTTCTGCCTCGAGTGCAACGTCCAGTTGCTTCTAGAAAAAGGACTCGGAGTCGTAAGGTGTGTAACAAAGCTTCGAGACGGGCGCGCCACAATCCTCAATACAAACTTCGAACAAGAGCCACCACAACTACTAAAGGCGCCGCCGTGAAGCTTATCGAAGGACTTCAGGACTCAACCGCCATCACTGCACTCTCGGAATAATTGTCTTCATCGTAGCTCCAAAGAACGCCATCCTCCAAAATGAACATCGATCCGAAGCTTCGTGTTGCAGAACACCGACGCCATGCTTGAACACCTCGGCGAGTTCACTGAGTATTTTGCCACCTCCTCAAGGGTGCGACAAACTACGGTAGTGAAGCATCGCATTGATAGCGACAACGACGCGCTCCCTGTTCACCAGTCACCGTACCGAGTCTCCTTTAAAGAAAGGGAGGTAATACAAGAACAAGTACAAGAAATGCTCATTGGCGACATCATCCAGCCTTCAAGTAATCCGTGGGCGTCGCCAGTGGTCCTGGTAAAGAAGAAGGATGGGGTTATGCGTGAATTATCGGCGACAAAACGCCGTGACGAAGAAGGCCGTTTACCCGCTGCCCGAGTCGACGACTCCCTGGACCGGCTGCGCAACACCCGATATTTTTGGTCGATCGACCTGAAGAGTGGCTATTGCCAGATCAAAGTCGACGAGCGAGACCATGAAAAGACGGCCTTTGTCACGCCCGATGGCTTGTACGAGCTTAAAGTGATGCCTTTTGGACTTTGTACGGCACCCGCAACATTTCAGCGTGTCATGGAGACCGTGCTTCACGGTCTAAAATGGCAGAGCTGTCTTGTCTACCTAGACTACGTCGTTTTGTTTTCACGAGATTTCGACGTGCACCCTGAGTCGCCTTAGAGCCACTCTACAAGCGATCAAGACCACCGGACTCACGCTCAAACCGACGAAATGCCGTTTGACCTATGACGAATTGAAGTTATTAGTCCACGTCGTGAACAACGTAGGTGTTCGCCCTTACCCTGAGAAGATGCGCGCCGTAGCCGCATTTTCACCGCCGTCGGAAAAGAAGGCCGTTAGGTGATTCCTGGGTCTGTTGACCTACTATAGGCGCTTCGTTAAGATTTCACCAAGCTTTCTGCGGCGCTCACGCATCTCACGAAGGACGCCGTGAAGTTCTAATCGGGGAGAACAACAGCGGGCATTCGACGAGCTCAAGCGGAGATTCCAGACGCCACCGATCCTCGGCCATTTCGACCAGTTCGCAGAAATGAAAATCCACACCGACGCAAGTAATACCAGATTTAGCGCGGTACTGGTTTAACGGCAGGAGGGTACAGAGCGAGTGATCGCTAACGCAAGTTGGGCGCTGTCTAAAGCGGAGGGCCACTACTGAACGACAGAAAAATAATGCCTTGCTGGCGTCTGGGTGATAAAAATGTTTCGCCCGTTCTTGTATGGTAATCCATTCCGCATCTTCACAGGTAACCACTCGCTGTGCTGGCTCACGAACCTAAAGGATCTTTCTGGATGCCTCGCCCACTGGAGTCTCCGACTGCAAGAACTTGAACATGACCCTACGTAAAATGCGGTTGCAAACACAGTGACACCGACTGTCTGTCAAGAGCCCCCGTCGAGCCACCTTCTGCAGCACCGACAACGAGAAGGACGAAGGTTTTCTCGGCGCAGTCAAGGTAGCTAACATGGCAGGTCTTCAACGTGACGACTGCGAAATCTGTGCCGTGATTGAGCACCTGGAAGGTCAAGAAAGTGCCGTCACCCGCATTTTCTCCCGAGACTTGTTAAGTTTCGCCCTTCGACGTGGTGTTCTCTTCAAAAAGAACTTCGAGACCAGCAACCCAGCATGGCAACTGGTAATACTTACTAGTCTTCAAGAAAAAATCTTCCAAGCCTGCCATGACGACCCGATGGCTAAGCACCTTGGCTACAGCAAGACGCTCGCTAGTATTTGGGAAAAGTACTACTGGCCGAGACTTCCGAACACTGTTCACCTCCACACTCGATCATGCCATGAGTGTCAGCTACGCAAAAAATCACCGATGAATCCGTCAGAACTTTTGCATCCAATTGCTCCTCCGCCCATGCCGTTCCAGCAGATCGGAATTAATTTACTGGCCATTTTCCGCCGTCAACGTCGGGTAACCACTGGAGAATCGTTGCCACAGATTATCTCATGCGATACGCCGAAACGAAATCCCTTCCTTCAGGGGCTGCTGCGGAAGTCGCCAAGCTTTTCATTGAGTCCATCATCTTCCGGCATAGCGCTCCCGAAGTTCTGAATACAGATCGAGGGTCATTGTTCATGGCACATCTGATGCAAGAGATCCTCCATCTCAGCAACACCAACCACCGGTGAACCACTGAGTACTATCCTCAGAATAACGGACTGACCGGAACGCCTAATCAAGACCATCGCCAACATCGTGTGGAATACGTCGACCTGAAACACAAGATGTGGGACGAGGTCCTGCCATATGTCACGTTGGCCTACAACGCAGCGGTTCAAGGAGACCCCTAGTGTTACACCGTTCCAGCTGGTGAATGGTCGCAAGGAGAGCATGATGCTTGACGCCATCCTACCTAACGAGCCAGCTGGCGGCGCAAGTGACGACGCCAAGGTGGTTGCGCAACAAGCCGAAGTCCGCCAGCACGCCCAAGTATGGATCCAAGACCAGCAACGTGGCGACGCTGGCCGCTACAACCTTCGTCGTCTGGACGTTCACATCCAGCCCGGAGACCGGGTGTGTGTGTGTGGACACGACTACGACGCCATGGCCTCAGCGCAAAGCTTTTCAAGCGCTACTTTGGACCATACAAGGTCGTTCAGGCGCCTGGGAGATCTAAACTACGAAGTGGCGCCCGGCGGAACGCAGCCATCATCGCGACGCCAACCGCGACACGAGGTGGTTCAAGTCGTTCGGCTAGAGCGATTATACGCTTGATAGGACTGTGGACTTTATGAGTTCAAAATTACTCTTTAGTTTACCGTTCTTTAGAGCGCAGCTCTTAGGTGCCCCCTTCCGACTTGAGCGGCGTCGGCGTCGGCGTCGCCGTCGCTGTCGGCGTAACCGCGCGGTGCATTAGGGGAAACGTCCCATAATGCACCACAGTGACGCGCGCGTTACATTATGGGACGTTTCCCATAATGCACCGCGCCGGAGGGAGGAGGAGGGAGTAGGAGGGGGAGGAGATGGAGAAGGAGGAGGAGGGAAGAGGAAAGATGATGAGGAGGAGGGAGGAGGAGGAGATAGAGGGAGGAGGAAAAGAAAGGAGGAAGAGGAAGGGGGAAGAGGGAGGAGAAGGAAAAGGGGGAGGAGGCGAGGAGCACGGGAGGAGTGGATGAGGAGGGAGGAGGAGAGGGTACGGATGAGGAGGAGGGGATAGCGTCCCCTCCATAGCCTCCCCTCCTCCTCCTCAAGAGCTACGCTCTAATTCGGCATTACGGGGAGTTGTAAACGTCTTTCATATTTTTATTTGATTTGTTTTGTTATGCGTTGCATCGAGGCGATGCACTTCTTAAAGATAGTATTAATGCCGCTGGGCAGCTCACAAATTGGGCAGCGCCCCCGTGGCCGAGTGGTTATCGTGCTTGACTCCCACGGAAAGTACTGAGGTTCGATGCCTGGGGGCGGAAGCGCCTTTTTGTTATTTTTGAAACTGTTGCGTTTTTCTGTATTCAAGAATTATGTAGCTTATTGGAGGTTCAAATATTCAACGCGCCGAAAATTCTGCGCCGACTGTTTTAGAAGTCCACGCGTTTACAGTCGGCACGGAATGAAACGCGAACATGGAGCGCATGGTTTTCGACCCACGCTGAGTCACCTAGAGACGCAACACCAAAGGTTTGGATGCACTGAGCAAGAGTCTAACATATCGAAGGAGGAGCCATCTTCTTGCAGCTCCCATCTGGTTCAGGTGGTGCAGCATCTAGCGAAAACCATGCACCCACTGTTCGCGTTTCATTCCGTGCCGACTGTACACAGGGAGCTCCGCGTGTCGAACCGGGGTCAGACTCGCCCCAGCGCTCGATCCTGTGGTTTCGACGACATCGATGCCTGCAACGCTTCTTCTATTTTTGTTTTGGGCACAAGGTCGCCCCATTAAGCGTTCAGTTTCTCCAGTTATTCGCCGCCTGATCATTTGTCATTCGTGAAAATATTCATATATTATCTTGTGTGTCGTATATTATATGACGATACAATGTTAGATGACAAAATGTGATTGACAGGCGGATGAGTTTCTATTATTACAGTGTAATTACACTGCGTTTGTGTTTGTGTTTTGATACGCAAGTTTTTCCGGAGTGTGAAATATTGGATGAAATGTGTTCTCTTTCTGTATTTATTTTAACTATTTCTGCTGCATTGCGTCCCATACTTGCACGAGCATAAAAAGATGAATGCGGTACTATATTTATTAATAAATAGGTAAAAGACATATTTTACGTTCCGTTTGTAATACATCCTCACACTTATCAAAAGCGAAAATATTGTGGTTTGTTCGAATGAATGTGCGTCGCTGCACACTTGTTAAATACAAATTAGGTGGCTCAAAAATGTATAATTCATTCCTTGCCTAGAGTGCGCGGGCAGTCTGAAATTCTGGCATCGCAAACAATCAAATAATAAAAAAGAGGCTAAAAAGAAAGTGCTTGGACTAATCTAAAACATACGAAATGTGGCCTCAATAGCAGAGCTGCATCATCTATTCGGCTTGCCGATCATGGATAAAGAAAAATTAATTAATTACATCTGTTCCAGCACTAAAGTAACAACACGAATGGACTGGATACGAGCGGCTGTGTTATTGCTAGTACTAACTCACTTACTGGGAAGAAAAACAACTGAACCATGCACAAGTTCCTCTGAGTGAAACAAACTTGCCTGCAGAGCTTGTAAACATAGGATCCTTCGGAACCTTTTTTGTGCCATGGTAAATCAATCACGGACTTACGTTATTATATAGCTAACTCAATTCGACGATTCAATCTAAATTTTATAAACTTTTTGAGTCTCTCAGCAACTTGGTGACAATGACCGTGTTTCTAACAGCTGTTATCACATTAAACAACAAAAATTGTTGTTTTGTTCTGGAAATAAAGAAGATAATTTTCCGCAGCACTTTTGTTATGTTTGTGTTTCTACAAAATCGTCCAAGCATTATTATTTCAATGTACTACTGCGTCTATATTGCGGTTGCGGTACTGGATTTCTTTATATTGACTGAACTTGCACTGTCCAATCTTTGTTTCGTTCATAACATTTTATATGTAATATTATGATCATTATTTGCAAATACTTTCAGTCCCATCAGAAATTATGATAGGAAAGGACATATATTTTTTTATGAAAACAATACAAAAATATTTACTAACGTATCAGAAACAGATATCTTAATTTTTCACGTTTTTCTGTTTCTTATCTTTTGTTTCTTACAGGTGGCCGGCAATTTTGTTAAAATATACATATAAAAAATCTTCAAATACTGGATGAGATTGGCTTAGTCTCCTAAACGAGAGTACACTAGCAGTGTTTTTATTAAAAAAAGGTTGTTTTCTGGCACGGAGCGGTTACTGCAGGAATTGGTATATAACACCTCTAATTTTCCGCAGTAAAAGTGAGATTGCACTCTGCGTGTGGTAATCTTCGGGTACCAATTTTACTTACACAGACAGTGTCACATAAATATGAACTCAATCTAGCAGGAATCAAGGCTTTCGTGATACATAGTATAGTCTCTCATCTATAAAGTGTGAAATGACACTATTCTGACTACAATCTGTCTTAAACGTTAGTGTCGAGTGCTCGTGTTTTGGTTGTTACAGTTACCTTTTAAAGATATTAAACCGTTCATTGCAGATCGAGGAGGAAGCGGTTTTCACTGTTCAAGAAGCTTGGAATTCCTGGCCCAACACCAAGCCTCATTTCTGGGAACAAAGCAGACATCGCGAAAATGGTAAAACAATCGATTGATGTCTGGTGTTGAGCTTTTAAGTCTCAGTCATTATTTGTTTAGGTGTGCCCTAAGATTCCAAACCTCACAAGAATAGGTATAATAACTTCATGTCTCGAAGGAAAACACTCTTCGCTTAACATTTCGCAGATCCACCGAAAGTGTACAAAGGGCGACAAAGACACTCAAACTTGGCAAGTTTTGTTGGGTTAATCGTTAGTTTATACGAATATTTGCCTGCTATGATGACATCGTTTACCTCCATGATAAGTTTCTGCACGTATTATAATAATATACAGTGAAGTCCCGGAAACTTAATTCTCGGATCCAAAACCCCCTGAAAAATATGGCTGCCTACCGTTCAATCATTACTCTAAATTTTGATGTCCAAAATATTTTGCACATTTAAAAATGTCTGCAGCGCAGAATTTCCACGGAGGGATATATGACAATTATAAATTATAAACTTTTCGGCTTGTCTTGTCACCCTGTAATCAAATGGTGACAGTTTTATTTTTTATTTTGTTAATAACTTTTAAAAATTTCTTTAGGGACCTGTACGGCAGTTTGAAGAGTGGATAGGCAAGTACGGCGATATTGTGGGGTAAGTACCACTGATTAAGCATTTCATTGGCTTTTTATGCACTAAAGGTTCACTCGTTTCAATAGCCTTGATCACTTCTGTATAAACGTAGTCTAGTGCAGGCGTGGTCGCTGGAAGGTTCAGGTTTTCAGGAGTTACGCATAGCGAATACTAATGCATTACCTTCCAAGACTTTTAATTCACCTAAAAGAACTACCTAGAATTTTGTACGGACTCCGGCATCTCGTGGTCAAACGGAATCCTCTTCTTTACTATTGAGAGACAATTTGCACCGCTATTCGTACTTTTTATATTCCCATAGTGCAACAATTTCTAATATTCTTGTTAGTGCTAAATATTTCAAGTAAATTAATGTGTGGTAATCACGTCTTATTAGCAACAGATCCGAACAAAAGGTTACTTAACATTGTTTATCATTTATCTAAAAACATCAAGACAAAGACGACAGAAATATTAACACACTTAGAGACAAAGGGACGACGGACAATTCTTTCAACTCGCAAAAGCACTTATTCAGTGAATCTCCTAGCAGAGTATTTTTAACCCACCCCTGCGCAGAAGGAAGGAAAAGAAAACGATATAGTAAAAATAAAATAAATGGGGCAAAAAAGAGTGAAATAAAAAAAAATGCATTGTCCGATGGAAGACGAATTGCAGTCATGCCAATTCAGGAGTAATGAAGTCTATCTCCTCCTTAGTTAAAATCATTGAAGGTGCCGAAATGCTATTAACTGAATTCATGCTGAAGGATTCTATAATTTTTCTGCCAAACCTATTATTGTGCCCACCCAGAATCCTCGTTTGCTCGAAACTCAGAACACAGCCACTGCACGTGCAGGAGTGAATGACAATGGGGTGAAAAGAGTCCGCCGAAGCTTCTGAGACAAACAGCAGGACAATACCACATTTCTGTTTTCGTAACTATCTTCGCTTTTATTATTTACAAACGAAAACGTATATCTCTTTTATTGTATTTGTCGCCAGACCAAACTTTAGTTCGTAAAGACGATATATTCTCGCAAGTCTCAAGTAACCTGTAGACGGTATTTGCCCATTCCCTATTACCTAACCTCCTATTAGGCTCGTCAAATCAACAATGTGATAGTCTTTCTTTAATATTCCTTCACAATGTAGGGTATTTTGACAGTGACCTAGAGGACGACTAAAGGAATCACTACACAAGAAAACATGCACCCGGTAAAATGCATACTTACTTCTTCCAACGAATATATATACTTAGTGAAAATAACGAACATCTCAACGCTAATATTTCGGGCTGTGAACAAGTCATACATTTTTGGTGTGTTACCTTTAAAACATGATGCTGTTCTGAAAAACTGATCATAAAAATATATTTCAGGTTCTACAATGGTGCTATCCCGGTCTTGCTTGTAAAAGACCTAGACTTAATAAAAAAAATTCAGATCACTGACTTCTCGAATTTCCACGACAGAGGGGTAAGTAGAATGCTATAAATATTGCAGTACAAGTCGGCCGCATGAACTGATGCTAATCCGTGAATATTATGTTAAAATTCATATCCTCGTAATTACTCGCTTGTCTGAGTAATATAATCATGCAATTAGTTTTTTCTTTTATTTTGATATCTGCGTCTCATTTCCTATAATATAATATACTTACGTATGTATAAAATAAACAAATTAATATCGTTTTGCTTTTGAAAGAAACAACATAGCAACGAATTATACGAATACATTTTGTTAAAATCTTGGTGCACTCATTTTGTATTACAATGTATTTCGTTAATGTAAGATGAGTGTAAATAGTCATAGTTAGTCATGATATAAAAGCTATTTTTACGATAGACCCATAGTGTGTTAAGAACCTATTTTGTTAGTTTGCGTACTAAACAGCCCTTCGTTATATTATAATATTATAATCGTAGAAATGTCTCATATCTCTGTCAACACTCTTAGGAATATTGGGCACGATTATCTCTCATGTGATTGCGATAATTGTGTTTAGCTAATAAACTGACAATATCAGTACAATCAGTGGCGTCACAAGGGGGGGCGGGGGGGGGGGGCGGACCGCCCCGGGTGCAAGGCTCAAGGGGGTGTCGCGGCGGGCCACGAGAGCGGGAGGGGAGGGGGTCGCGGCGGGCCACGTGAGAGCGGGGGGGGGGGGGGGGGAGAGTCGTGGTGGGCCACGAGAGAACGGAGGGGGGGGGGGGGGAGGGGGGGTGTCGCGGCGGGCTACCGCCCCGGGTGCCGCTGACCCTCGTGACGCCACTGAGTACAATACACTACTATGAAAATCTAAGCAAAACGAATATGAGCAAATTTATGCAATAAGAATCCAATGCTTAGGAACTAACATCAGTTAAAATGCCTGCTTTTATATGTTGCTAAAGCCAGCTGTGAACGGGCATGCTAACAATCAATAATATAATCTGTCTCGTCAAATTAGCTATTGGCGACGAAAAGTTTTGGTGGCGCCACCGGGCGGGCACACTCCTCTTACATAGATAATAGGACCCTTGCAGACGACGCTGACGACGCGCCAAGCAGTCGCACGGAGTGGTTATGCTGCTCGCAATAATGCCGATTGATCACGGCTTTATTTATGTCCATAAACGCGTATGAATTTTTGTAAGTTCTTACTGTAATACCGCCGAGTCGCTTTGTTTGATAAAATTTTTAAAATGTAAAGGAACAAACCTGGAGCTTGACATGACAGGTTGAGCCGTGTGCGTCACGGCTGCTGTAGGCCGCTCGGATTTTTGTTTTGTTGGATCCCCGAAGGATTCTGTAGAAAACTTTGTTTTTCCGTCTTCAAAGTGTATTACTTCATATTGGCATCTACGTGCGCGCTGTTCTTTTGCGTGGCGCCGCACACTTGTTTTGGGTAATAAAGCTTGCCGATACCAACAATTCTGTCTAAGCGAAATACGACGGTTGCTGTACTAGCCCTCGCACTGCAGCTTACGGTCCAAGTTTACGTTTTTTTCTTTTGAGGTGGTGTTTTTTATCTTCCACATTGAATCTGTGGCGAAGCTATTCGCCACATCTCGACTTCCGGTGAAAGAAAACTAAAATTCCCCAAACCTTATAAATTACCAAGCTGGGCGCGACGAATTAGGGCAATTGGCTAATTCGTTTTCTCTTATCTTCGCTAAAAATTGTTGATAAATTTAAAGGCTCTTCGTGATAAGCGCACCAAAAGTTCAGCCAAACTATTCGGATCCACAAAAGCAAACACAAACGTTCGTAATCCACATCAGGTGTCAAACCCATATTAGGGTCGCTGAAGCGTAACCGACTTATCAGATATTGCATGTCTCGATCGCGACGGTAATTCCGCACGTTTCTCGGCGACCGGACGATTGGACAGGCACTTGGTTGAAGCAACTCCGGGAGCCAGCTGCCGTGTCTTCCAGCCAGTAGTTTCGGGGAAACAATTGTTCACTGATCAACAAAATGCAGAAAAGTAATCATATCGAAACTAATAAAAGACCAACACTCACATAAAATAGTGGAACCAAACAGGGCACACGAAGTCGCTTTCACTGAAACGTTTTCTAAACACGCGACAGGTTCTCGAATCGGCTTGCCCATTCGTAACTTGATTAATCATCCCTTACTTACTTTTTCTACGGTGAGATAATAATAAAATTTAAAACCTGTTCACCGTGGTAGGTGTTGTACTGTGGCAAAACGCTGTATAGTGTCATGAATGGCAATGAAGCGACGAAAACTGAAACAAACTAAAGGTTTAATGGGGCGAACATGTGCCCAAAACAAAAAAAAATTACACCATCTTCCCGAGGGAAACCATGGGGTGATGCGGAGCATCGGGGTGGTGCTGACGCTTGCTTGCGCCAACCCACTAACTGACGGGACTGTTGCTTCCATCACACTTCATCGGAAGAACGAAGTGAAGTGGAGTCAACAGCGGTGAACTGATGTAGCACGAGTAACTTTGAAAGTCTAATCAGACCGCACGGTAAGGCGGCGCAAAATGCCCTAACAGCGCTTGCAGGTTTCCTCGTCGAGACCGGGCTGGCCGGCGAAATCTAGGCTGCAACGGACGCGAGCGGTCGGGGAAATGCTAGCAGACGACAGCCGCGGAGTTGCGTGGAAAGCTCACCCCACTAGAAAGGCCTGGCCTGGCGCTGCGACCCGCGCGCCGAAAACTTTCCTCCTTTCCCTCCTCCGGGGAAACACGGTTTCGCCTCAGACCCCGCCCCGGTCACGTGATGGGGAACGCGCGCAGCCAACACCACCTAGAGCGAAGGCCGCAGCGCTCGGAGTTGTGACGTCACAGATTCACGACGAGTGGGCCGACCTGAGAGGAAGGCTTCTCCGCAACACATGCTCTCTTTTTTTTTTTTTTTTTTAAATGTGTTTTCCCAAAGACGCCAAGCGGCGCATGCTCCGGCCTTTTTTTTGTTTTTGTTTTTAGCTTTCTCCGAGCCCAGGGTCTCCCGGGGCTTGCGCAATAGACAATTTTTGCCTCCTTTGCGCACGGCGGCTTGCACAATTGTGTCGCGGCGGGAGTACGCGAACTGCTCTAACCGTCTCTTTTGTCTTTTGTGTTTGGTGTGCGTGGCGGTTTACGCGTGGTGGTTGTCAAGTTACGGGCGGCTTTCGGGCTAGCCATGTCTCATAAATGCTGTGTCCCTGGGTGCCATGGGAACTATGAAACGTCGTCGAAGAAAGTGTCTGTGTTTAAGTTCCCGGAGGATGAAGAACTGAAAAGTTTGGGTGCGAGCGATTCCTAAAAAAAAAACCTGGTTCTATCGACGCATACCAGGGTGAGAACTCTCATATCTTTTCACATTTTTTTTTTAATTATTGAATTTATTTTGTTGAATTTTACGCTGACGTGGCAGCGAAGGCGACAAGCACAAGCTAGCTCTCGTTTTTAATTTTAGAAACGTGTCTTTGTAGCGCAAGCTCCCGTTTTCAAAACCACGGTGAGGAGCCTGTAGCGTTCGCTCTATGTCCCCTTCTTGTTCCTACATCTGTGGCGCATATTATTAAAGGAATCAATGAAATCGTCGAGGTCTCGGAGTCTGAAGGAAATTTTACCAAGGACGCCGAACAAAGGAACGCGACTCAGAGACGACTTTCAAGAACCAGTGACTTCTGCAGAGGACGATCCCAATGTGCATTTTTTGTGCAGTCTTTTTGACTGGCTGGACGCCTGGCTTGACGTATGGGAGAGAAAGAACCTGGCACGCTAACCAAGGAGACTCACGGAGCACTCCGTCAAACAACCCGTGCACTTGTACAGATCACCGAATACTGCTTCACTGAATTCGGGCTGAACTACGTCCTGCTGGGAAAGATTCAGACTGATAGCTTGGAAGACCGTTTCGGGAAGTACAGGCAGCTGGCTGGCTCGCAATATCACATACCTATGAGGCAGCTTTATGAAGGTGAAAATAAGCTGCGACTGCAGAGTACGTTGCCGACAATCCCGTGTGAAGACGAGCGATGGGAGCAGCTTGAAAAACAAGTAGACACGCCACGGCCCAGCTGCAACATATAGTTACAGGAGAGGCAGTGTCACAAGCGATAAATTAGACCCTCCCAGACCTAGTCTCCGTGGCAGGGACCAGGGTACACAGTTTATGTCGCTTTGAAAAAGCCGAAATGTAAAAAATCCAGGGCGGCGCTTACCGAAGAAGATAAGACGGTAACATTTTCACTTGCGCAGGAGAACTACTCTCTTGTCAAGCAATTGGATCGAGGGAGGCTCCTTTATTCAACTATGTTCGCTGTTAATGTCATGACACACAATTACGTTGTTGCTCAAGAACTCTCCTAGCAGACGGAGTTTATGAAGGTTCCGATCCAGCGTCAGTTCGTCAGCGAGCTTACAATGGAACTGCTGTCTACCAACGAGACTTCTGACTTCGACGCATGTGAAGAAGGACACACAAGTGAACTCGTGCTGAAGAACTTGTTCTGGTGCAGCACGAACATTGTGCTGAAAAACTATCGTGGAGAGGTGAACGAAAAGCTAATGAGGCTAATCCCAAGTCAAAGAAAAGAAAATGTGAAACCCTAAAATCTAAATAATTATTTTATGTTACGTGCAACAGTTGTCATAGCATTATTATTATTATTATTATTATTATTATTATTATTATTATTATTATTATTATTATTATTATTATTATTATTATTATTACTATTATTTACATTGCCGTACGTGTGCTGTGTCTTAGTGTCGAGAAAGCTACAGAGCGGCATCTAAGTTGCTTGTGTTTGAATTGTGTCAAGATGGATACAAGAAGAAAGTATGGATACACGAGAATATACAATTTGAAGCTTTCAAAGGTAAGAGAACTTATATTCACAGCATCTATTCGTAGTGTGAATGAACGCGGGTAGATGTGTGCATGAAGCTCTCACAGCTGCATGTGTCCCTTACTGAAAATTATGCTTTAAGTTTGCTAAGTTTGCCTGCACTCGGTTAAATCAAAACTTGTGCGCTTTGATCTAGGCGGCGTCTTTGCCTCTTTTTTGTGTCTTTTCTGCGCTTAATTTTGCGTCTTCGTATCTCAGTTTCAGATTAATTACTTTATGAAAAACATTCCCCAGTTCGCCTGCAGTTTTGTTTTTATTATCACATGTTTACTTCTGGTAAAAAATACATTTAAACACATTACATTTTTTCGTGTTCCAAAAGTCCACTTTTTTTTAAGATAATCTTTTCATTAGCTTCACATACGAATTCAGTAACCGCACATGCCATCACCAACTTGATTGCTGCTGTTATGCATTTTGGCGGGTCCCATCACTTACAACAACGTTTCAGGGCATTTACTTTTTGTTTGTTTGTGTCTTCAAACTCCTAGAGATAATTAAAGCACCCAAGATTTGGATGCCTAAAACGAAAACCCATCTCTCTCAAGACGTCGTTAACCTTGTTCTTTCATATCATAACAATAATTGTACGTCCTAATATGCTGCCCGTGTAACAAAATATGTTTCCCAGTCATACAGATATTTATAAATCTTTTTTACCAATTAACAAACGTTTGGGTCAATAAGAAATGCCATACTACGTCGGTAAATCTATGCGCGACGCCTTCAGTGCAGCGCTTTTCCGCGGCGCTCGCCAGCCGACTCGTGTGACGTCACCCGAGGAGCGCTGCGGCCTTCAGATCTAGGTGGTGTTGGCGCAGCGCGCTACCGCTCACACTTGAAGGAGAGGAGACTAGAGGAGGAGAGTTGCGCATGCGTAGTGTGAGTGCGGACTACGACGCCGCGGGACATAGACCCGAGCAAGAGATGCTCCGCTTCTAAAAGGAAACAGAAGATAACATTTGAGCGTCGCGGGCGTTGATGGCGGCGCAGCAGCAGGATCGAACGCTGGGGCGGGACTGACTGCGGCTTGCCACGGGGAGCACCTTTTGTAGCCGCGTGGGTCTCTGGAACATTCGGCCTAGAACGTTCGACGCGCAGAACATTCGTAACTCGATCAGACAAGAAAGTTCTCGAATTTACGAGAACGCCAAGTAGAAAGAATCAATAAACGAACATTCCGCTGCCTGGAATCGAACTCAGAGCCTCCGCGCGACAGCCAAGCACGGTAACCATTCGGCCACTTACTTTTCTTTTTTTCGTTATTGCCAGACGTGCACTTCAGAAACACAATAACGGAGACTTAAATCATACAATAACGACAGCACTAGGAGCGCAGTCTACGAGTGTTGGTGTCATAGGAATTAAAAAGGGTTTATAGTCAGCAGCGCTTCGATGCGCATTAGCCACTCAGCCACACACGTCTTTGCCTTGTGTACTTCCACATACAAAGAACCACCTTCTCGGAAATATTCCCGCGCCTCTCGCGGATCACTTCGGCATGAGGCACAGCCATTCGGGACTTCGAAATACCGTGCAGCCCCATCAGCATACCCAAGTCAAAAGGAAAGCCCTCCTTGTTTTCAATGGAAAGAAAACGTATTCCGTGCGCGTCTAAGGGAAGGCGTTTCTCTAAGGTGCGTTGGAGCACGTCCCAGAAGAAGACCCCACCCCAGCACTCACGGAACACGTGATGGATCGTCTCGGGCTTTTTGCATAAAAACAACGAGCCCTCCACGGTACGAAAAGCCTCTTCTTGTCCAACCACGACTTGACGGGCAAGATACCCGAATTAATAAAAAAAAAAAAGACTTGCTCTTTGCGGCAATATCATCCTCTTAACACGGGTTAAAACGTCCTGCCCTGGGCCCGCACAGTATAAGGATCTGTATAAAGGTACAGGAAAAACAACATCACACACATCCTTATTCAATAGTTCTCGAGATACTTCGCTAAACTACTCAGCTGAAAAACGCACTAACAAAAAGATACATGACTCAACCACTCCTTTAAGAATGTCAGAAATGCCACCTGGCAACGCAGCCGTGGAAACCATCAACTCGGGCAACCTGCTTGGAAGTCTCGCTTGACGAACCGTGCGGAAAAAAGGGTCCTGAACGTCCCTCCAACGAATCAAACGATTTACAATTTGGCGCAAAAACAAATGCGCCAAACTAAGCCCCCCATTCCGCACGCGCCCGAAAAGATTCGTCCTGCTGGACCGCTCCCAAATGGAGCCCTAAATAAACGCCGCAAACACACGATGCAGTTTCTGCACACTTATCCGCGAACAATGCAAAACTTGTAGCATGTACCACAGTTTGCTAACAAAAATAAATTGCAAACTGTGGCACGCGCAAAAATAGACAAATCATTCCCCCTTCTTTTCTCTACTTCTTCGCGAAGCTCCGCCGTCTGCCCTCGCCAATACAGCTCACTGTCACGGTAGTTTTCGAGTGGGACTCCTAAATGATTTGCTGGTGTGGTAACCCACTGCTTGTTCGAAAAAAACATCGGAGTGGAACTCCAATCACTGTGCCCAACTCCCAGGCGCTTTTCCCAATTAACGGAGCTCTCGCTAACCTCACAAAAACGTTTAAGCATGTTGACGACTTCGACTATACTCTCGCGGGTAGTACAAAACAGTGCAATGTCGTGCGTATACGCTAAAATTCACCCCTCGGCTGCGTGAAGCTTAAAACCATGAATTGAACTACTCCTAATGACACTAACGCGGAGAGATTGTATACAAATACAAAAAAAAGAAGAGGGGACAAAGGACACCCTTTGCTGACGGATCAGTTTACATTTATGCGCTTTCCAACCGACTTGTTTACTATAAGTCTAGTCGAGCAACCGTTGTACGCCATGCGTACACCTTCGCGAACAACAGCTCCGACGTTCACATAATCCAGAATGATTAAAAGAAGGTCGTGGGGTACGCGATCAAAAGCATTTTCCAGATCAATCAGGAGCATTGGGACGCATGTACGCATTGCATCGCAGTACTCTAAAACACTACGCGCCTTATGAATATTTGTGAAAATCGTCCTGCTTTTTATGTTGCATGTTTGATGCGGACCCACTATTTCTGCCATTACTAATTGCAGCCTCCTTGCCAACACTTTCATTGAAATTTTATAGTCGATATTTGTCAGACTGATTGGCCGATAAGCGGTGACTTGCCGTAACTTAACAGTGCCCTCTATTTTTGGGATTAACATCGTATTGGACAACGTGAAGGAAGGCGGTAAAATCGTCAAAACATAAGCTTCGTGAAACCCGTGGGTCAACAATGGGACGAGTTCTCGTTTCAGAGCCTTATAAAAAGCATCGCTGAGGCCATCCCGGTCTGGGGACTTTCCCGGGTTTAGGGCGTCTATTGCGACAATCACTTCTACGGTGATGGAGGATTCCAACACCTCTTTCGCTGCATCATCTATGCCTGACATGAATCACAAAAATTGAAAGAGGAATTTTAATTTAAAATTCCTCTTTGAAAAGCTAGACATTGACAGGACAGGACGCAAATGATCTACTGTAGTACTCGAAAAAAGCAAACTCGGTTTCTTCTTTATCGCTCGTCACTGCTGCGTCCCTTTCTAACTTCGTTATCTCTGTTCACGCCGAGCGTAGCTTTTCTCAAGGCTCAGTGCGCGTTTCGTTGGAGCTTCGCCCGTTGCCTATATTTCTGCCCTCGCTCTCGCAATCGCCCCGCGATATCGTTCCCGATCTAAAATCTCCAGTTTGTGATACCCGGAGGGCCGGGCAAAAACTCTTTCCTCCGAACGTCCTCACCGCTGCGGACCCACGGGAAGCAACCTTTGATTGGGTGAGCCAAAGTTTCACCAGTTTTGACCAAAACCACCAGAACGCGGGGAAAGATGGGTAGACCTAGCGAGGCCTAGACTTCGCCGGCTCGCCGGCGGCCCTCTCTCCCGTCGATTGGGCGTCCGGGGGTCCCTCCCCTATCCCCGGGCTACCCAAGCATGAAACCGACTGGACAGGCAGCCGGAAATCAAGGGACCGACAGAAACACCATGCCCGAACTCGAGGATATGAACAAGGTGCAGGGCGAAGTCCATACCAATAATACCCCCGGTAATGACGAGTCGCAATCAGCGGAGGAGACAAACTTTCCCCCTTGGATCAAGATACTTAGCCGGAAACAACAAAGACTTCAAAACCAGGCCTACCGGAAGACTCTAGAATAATCTAGACAAAACGACGAGCAACCACTCACCAACAAGATACCGACGGGAGCGAAAACCCGCCCGACGTCGAAACCGCAGAAGCGGCAGCTCCCACCGCTACCGATTGAAGATTACAAAGTGGTCGTCCGTCCCCTGGATGGTCTGGACCTCGGAGCCTGGGGCCCCGATCAAGTCTACCGAGTTATCAAGTTGGCGGCGAAGCTCACTCCTGCCGATACTGCGGAAATCAAGACGAGGCTCCATAAGGACCAGAACTTGGCCGTTCTGAGCACTCCAAGTGTCGACACGTTAGAGCGGCTTTGCAATATCTCCTCCATCGCACTCGGAGAAAAGCAGTTTCGAGTAAAATCTTACGCCGCCATGCCGGACGACTCCTGTAAAGGGGTCATCTCGGGCCTCACATCTCGGCCATCGTCCGAATGGCTCAATGAAGAACTCAACGCATGGAACAGCAACTGCATAGTTCTAAACGCTCGAACGATGGGAAGTACGACATCAGCCATCATCACTTTTCACGGATGCAGGGTTCCCCGCCTGGTGTACATCGACGGCGGCGAATTCGAGTGCAGGGTCTACAGACCCAAAAAACAAGTCTGCACTAAGTGCTTAAGACTAGGACACCGATAGAACGTGTGTCCTCAGTATGAAAAGCCACGATGCCCAAAGTGTCGAACCGAAGGCAGTGCCATGAATTCGCACGAATGCGAAGCGAAGTGCGTGAATTGTTGCGGGGCTCACCCTACTACGGACCCTCAATGCCCCGCGAGGCAGCGAGCTCCTTACAACAAGTCACGCGTTCAGAAGTACCTGCAGCAACAACAACAAGGCCGCCATCAGGAGGGAAGTCAATGGCCCCAGCACGTGGCTACACCGCTTCAACCCGGGCAAGCGACCCAGGCTGTACTTCCTGAGGAGCAGTGTCCGCGACTACCAACGAGGGGATGGGCGAACCAAAACCCGTACGATCTGCTGGCCCCTGAAGTACTCGACAGTGGCGCAACGTCGACGGGCCCTCAAGGTTCGGACACCCACTCCGGGTCCAAGCGGGCCCGGAGCAGATTCAAGGCGAGATCTCGCTCCCGCAGCCGCGCCCGGTCCCGGTCGAGACGGAGGATGCAGCAACAGCGGTCGGCGCAGGAAACTGAAATTTGAAAATCAAGGAGTCCCTGTCCAGAGGCCCCGAAGGTGAGCTGGACAGGGCAGCAGCCTCCCACTCCCTCCCAATTCCCCGCATGCCCCCCTTCTCCCACTCCTAGATCCAGCGTTAGGACACAACACCCACACACAAACAAAACACACAGCACACGTTCATTGAAAGCAATCCTTGTGCCACCGACATTTCTTTCCTTGATACCTTGAGGCGTGAACTCAGGGCGGAAATGCAGAGCTATCGAGATGAACTCCGCATGATTAGGGAGGAGATGCAGAGATCTAGGGAGGAACTTAAAACATCTAGACTTGAGCCACTCAGTCTCAGCAAAGAACTTAAAGGGCCCCTGAAAAGAAAAAAAAAGTTTTTTTTAAACAGTCTGGTTGGGACACGCGTGTCGAAAAATGAATTTTACGCGAAGAAAAATAATTTTTAGAGCAATATTGACGGCGAGAGATTTATTTGAAGTTTTGCGCGCAAATTCCATGGTCATTCAGCTCGGCTTCTCATTGGTAACGATGGTCATTCAAATCAGCTTCTCATTGGCCAATAGAATGAGTGACAGCTTAGATGTTGGTTATAAAATCTTCGTGATCTCTTGAAATCGCCTTTTGAATTACATCTTTTTAGGTTTAAAAAACAATTCATCGAATGAACGTCGTAATGGTTTACACACGTTTTACAAAATCGTAACTTCCGTCCGGATAAAACAACAAACAAAAGCTTCGCCATTTTTTTTTCTGTCATGGTCGCCGTCTTGCAACGTGTCTCGCGTCCTCGGGTGGTTTTATAGTTTTATCGCGTTTATATGTGAAGACCTTTTGAAGAGGGCTTGTTGCTTGTGTTAGTTAGTCATGGCCGATTCACACGACGGATTGATTGATCACGTGACGACATGTCCGCGGTTCGTCTGTCTCCCAAGCGCATCCACACAAGGCAGACGACGAGCAGACGCCAGCGAGGACGGACCGAACCTGGTCGCCACCCCACAGTGCCGCGAAACTCCAACATCGCACCGTTGGACCGTTGTCCAAGAGAGAAATCGACGCTCGCTACCGCGATAATGAATCGTACACCGCTGTTACGTACAGATCGAGACAAAACACCGTGATAAACTTCGCGCGAAGCGCCACTAGCTTTACTAACCCAAAGCATGAGAGTGACATAGGCATGGTCCTGCGCAAGAAGGGTTTCGCGTGGAAGCGACGAAGTTCTGGGCTCGCGAAGGGGCGTTTGGAGGTGCCTTCACGCACTTCGCGCTCGTGCACAACACTCAAGTTCACCACAGCCACAAGAGAGGTCTTGCTCGGTGAAATCCTGATTGGACGTGCAAGAATTATCGCGGCGTGCTAAACGAGTTTTGACGGAAGCTTCGTGACGCGGACCCGGAGGAGTACCGGAACCTGCGTCGCATCAGCCAGACAAAGTTTCTGCAGTTCCTTTCACACGTGGAACGAAGAAACGCATGACAAAATCAACCAGCGAACGCACAAAACACAACGATGCGCCACTTTTGTTTTCATCGCCCAGAAACAAAAACAAAACAAGAAAACAATAAACCGTTGCCAGACTAAACGCTTTTCAAGTCAATCTCGCCAAAAATCCGCGAGTGAAAAAAGGCGCTTGACTGCCCCCGCGGACGAGGCGCGGATCACAGGAATCGGTGACGAGCCGGTCACTTGGTACACGGTCTGCGGACGAAAATCGCGATTCGGTCCGTCGTGTGAATTGGCTGTACGACGCGGTACGACGTGCGACCGGCAGACACAGGAAATAGCAGTGGCTCTCGTACGGGGCGCAGCCAAGCTGGCCAAGCAGCCAAGCCTAAAGCACTGGTGCTTTAGCCAAGCCGATCCACTACGAAGAGGCGGGGAGTACCTCTCCTCCACGCGCCCGAAATGCCGAGAGAGAGAACAATGGAAAGGAGGTGGCTACCGACTAAATTGCGTCTGGCGCAGTCAATATTCCTCTAAAAAAATTTTTTTTTTCGCGTAAAATTCATATTTTGACACGCGTGTCCCAACCAGACTGTTTTGAAAAAACTTTTTTTTTCTTTTCAGGGGCCCTTTAAACGAGAGGTAGCCAAACAGATCGCAGAGGCCAGACTTGGTATTAGCAAGAAACTGGATCACATGACCACTACACTTAGAGGGGACATGCAGACTGGCATGGATAATGCCCGAAGACAAATCTTCAAGGAAAATAAAGCCAAACTGCCTGAGCTGGTTTGAGACATTCTCTCCGCAATGCCACGAGACAGGCTCGGGGTAAAGAGCCTCGAGGCAGCGGGACACCGTTCGTCCGGAACAGGGACCCCCAGTCACGCACTTAAGCTTGTCCCAGAACCATCCCCAGAACTTTACTCAGGAACTACACAATGGAACGGGACAGTAACAGGGTCAAAACGGCGGACCACCTGGTCCTCCGAAAACGCCCACCAAGTAACATACGCGTTTGGCAGTGGATCTGCAGGGGCTATCGGCGCAAGCGCGGGGCGCTCACGCAGGTTCTCGCTACACTCGACGAAAAATCCGGATTTATCGCAATGCAGGAAACCGCGTGTATGCCGGCACTCTCGGGATATGTGACTTGTGCTTCGAAACCGGAACACGAGGGCGTACCTCCGAGGGTAGCCACTCTCGTAGCCAAACATCTACCGTTCATTCCACATCAGTTAAAAAGTGTCACTGGAATACCATATGTCTTCCTCGAGTTGCTCCCGCAGAAAAGCGGACAGAGCAATCTTTTCGTCTTCAATTTGTGCAGTTCCACAAGGGCGAGAAAAGACCCTTTTTACGCGATCTTTAGAGACGCTATCGCCCTATTTAAACCGAGTGAGAACACGCTTCTCATAGTAGGGGATCTGACTGCGGCCCACCCGGCATGGGGATATTATTACGGGTCAGTGAAAGGACGAAAACTAGCCACGACCATAGGCAGCAATCAACGTATGCTCCTCAACGCGCCGAATCAACCCACGAGGGTGGGGAACAGCGCGAGCCGCGACACAAGCCCGGATCTATCCCTCGCCAGAGCGTGAGGCCCGTGCACGTGGACCAACCTCCAGGAGAGTCTGGGCAGGCTCATCGTAGACAGAAGAAGGCTCTGCGGTTGGTCAACTGGGACTCGTTCGGCCAGCTCAGGGCTCAGACAACCACCGAAGAGATAGATGAAGACGTACCATTGGCACAATGGGTGAGAAAACTCCACGCCGACATTCACGAAGTAACCAAGACGGTTCAGACGACGGACAAGGCGCCCGTCGTCGACCCGCATCTTCTCCATCTATGGGAAGCCCGTCGTGGCCTAACTAAGAGATGGAAAAGACAGAAACACAATCGGAAACTCACAATTCGCATAGCCAAAATTACCCAACAAGCCGAGCGTTATGCAGAGGAGCTCACCCAATCTAATTGACATAAACTTTGCGACAAACTACAAGGTACCCTAGGAACCAGGCAGACTTGGAGTCTACTTAAGGATCTGCTTGATTCCACAAAGACTAGGACCGAAACCAACAAGGCCATAGTAAAACTTCATCAAACAGCACACAACGTGGAGAACGCTTTGTGGGAGTTTCTCAAGGAACGCTACATCGCATCCGGTCCCAGACCAAACTACCACCCATATGCCCACGAGGAAGCAGACCATCCGCTGGACCAGGACAGATCTGAATACGAAGTTAGGGGAATACTCACTAGCCTAACCCGCAATAGCGCTCCCGGAGAGGACGGAGTCACGTACAAGATTCTCAGGAATCTGGACGATGCCTCCGTCTCGGCCCTCACATCATACTTCAGCAGGGTATGGAGTATCGGTGTCCTCCCACCGGAATGGAAACACGCCGAGATCACCTTCATCCCGAAACCTGCGAAGGCTCTCACGCTAGACAACATCCAGCCCATTTCACTTACATCGTGTATAGGTAAGCTTCTGGAACATATAGTTCTCAGACGCCTTCAATCCCATATCGAAGCTAACGGATTTCTTCCGGACACAATGTTCGGGTTTCGACAAAATCTATCAGCACAGGACGTCCTCCTACAGCTCAAAGAGGACATCCTAGACTTTCCTGGAACAACGCAGACGAGAGCGGTACTCGCGCTGGACCTCAGGGGAGCTTTTGACAACGTGTCTCACGACGCCATTCTCGACGGCTTGACCAGAGCACACTGCGGCAAAAGAACGTACGACTATGTCCGTGCGTTTCTGACGGACAGGACCACTACCCTAGGGCTGGGAGATCTTCGCTCCCAGCCCATCAAGCTTTCGGGAAGGGGAACGCCACAGGGCTGCGTCCTTTCACCGACTCTTTTTAATAGAGCCATTTCAAAACTCCCGACCCTCCTGGGGGCCATCTCTAACGTCAGGCATGCTCTGTATGCCGACGACATCACCATCTGAACAAGCAAGGGTTCGGATGGTGAGATACAGGATGGACTTCAGGAGGCAGTCGAAATCACTCAAAAGTTTTCAGAAGCAGCAGGACTCAGTTGCGCCGCCGACAAGTCTGAGCGTCTACTCATTAGAGGCAAACCTTGCACTAAGGCAGATGAGATTTGTTTAAATATCAAGGGAGAGAAGATACCCAGAGTTGACAGATTGAGGGTACTCGGCCTACACATTCAGTCCAACGGCAAGGCATCCTTCATGGTGCAAATGCTTTGCAGGCAATGCCAGCAGATTGCCCAACTCATACGAAGGGTGGGCAATGGGCGTGGCGGGCTTAAAGATGCCGATACCGTGAGAATTCTCTAGGCTCTTCAAGTAAGTAGAGTTATCTATCATTCTCCTTTCATAACTTCAAACGTAGGGAGCTAGACACTCTCAATACAATCCTCCGGACTGCTATAAAAACGGCGGTTGGACTGCCTCAGAATACGTCCACGCAGCGCCTTCTTCGACTTGGTATCCACAATACTATAGAAGAATTGATTGAGGCTCACGCTGTCGGACAGCGTACAAGACTCAGCTTCACACAGCCTGGAAGAAATCTCTTAGCCAGGCTAGGTTACAAACCACTTAATAAGGAACAGGGCTGCGTACGGCTAAAATCAGTCCCACCGAATATTGCGGGTAAAATACGAGTTTTGGCCCTACCAAAGAACATGCATCCCGTTGTCAATGCGGGTAGACACCTCGCGCGTACCCACTACCTAAGACTCAAATATCGAAACGACCCAGACGTCTTTTACGCTGACGCTGGGAAGTACACTTCCCCACGTGAGGCAAAGTGCATAGTCGTCTGCGACTCGCTCGGGCGAGGTGAAGCGATGGCGTCTCTCGCCGCTCCCACATCAATCGCGGAGGCCGAAGAAGCGGCAATAGCATTAGCCGTAGCACACATTTCGCGTAAAACTGAAAACACAGACAAGACTTCTACCATAATCACTGATTCACAGCCAGCGTGCAGGGTGTTCGCCCGATGCGTCGTCTCACAACGAAGTGGACACATTCTAAACACAGTTACTCAAAACACATTACCCGCAATCCAGATAGTCTGGACTCATGGACATACCTCACTCTCTGGAAACGAGAGTGCCGATGCACTCGCCCGAGAAATAACCGGCCGGGCGTTGCATGGGGAAGGGGAGGCACCGGAGAATCCCAACATGGTCGCATCGAACTTACACACAGAGCCAACACCGCTTCACACGTACAATCAAATCACAGTATTTTACAGATCACAGCGTAGAGCACTTCCCACTCCACACAGGGACATATCTAGGCAGGAGGGCATTAAGTGGTGGCAGATACAAACACACACTTTCCCAAATTTGTACCACAACCATCTATTATTCCCTAACAGATACCGGGGCACCTGCCCCGGCTGCCAATCCCCCGAACCGTCCCTTTTCCACTCTACCTGGGCCTGCCCCTCTCCACCGGGGCAAGGCATCCTTCCCATCCCTGACCCATTTTTTACCTCCTGGGAGGCTGCGCTGTCTAGAGCAAAGCCCGAGGACCAGCTTATGCTGATCTCTCGGGCTAAGCGGATAGCAGAGGTCACCGGGGCCCTGGACTAGGGGCTCCCGACCAGAAAGAAGACACTCTTGCCAGTTTCCTCGAATAAAGTGTTTCCTCCTTCTCCTCCAGTTTATCTTTTAAAGGCGAAATGTCATCCTTGAATGCTCCCGGCATTCTACACTCTTTCATAAGAAGCATCTGCAAATTATTGCGCAAAAACATCTCCTTCTTTGTTTCATCGCGTTTAATTGCACTCGCAAGCTCTAGCGCTATCATTTTTATTTCTTGCTTAGCAAGCTCCGATCGCATGTAATACTCCAATTGCTTCCCGTTCACTATATTTTTGATCACGGCCTGCACTTGGGCCGTAAAAACATCTTCCTCCAAAAGTATCGCGTTCATTTTCTACAGATCCCAGCCAAAATACTCTTCTATTTTCACTCTTACTACCAATAAAAAAACTAACTACACCACGATCACTAAAAGAAACAGGGTGCACGTGGTATTCAGAACAAAAAGGAATCAAATTTAACGAGACGTACGCCCAATCTAAACGGGCGTGACTGGACCCTTGAAAATGGGTGTACTGGACGTCACGGCCGTTCTCCAGACATTGTCCAAGTCATCTAGGCGGGACTTATTAAATAATTTACGAAGGCTCTCGGTGCTCAAATTGCAATAGAGCGTCGAGCTCATCTTATCACCTCAGGAGCAGACACAATTAAAAGCGCCGAGAAAAATAACAAGGCGTTCGCTATTACAGTAGTGATGCAAAAAATTGAAAAATACCCGCCGCCCTTCAGCCCAATTGGGAGCATGAACACAAATGACTCTCCAGTCGTAAGACGAAAAAGAAAAGTCGCACACAACAAAACGCCCTGAAGTACACGTGATTACCTCCTCAATGGTCGCATTTAAGCTTTGGCGTACTAGCAGCAAACACCCCACCGACGACTTAACCGCATGACTAACACACAAGCTCTAACGCGCCGTAAAGGGTCGCACCATAAATTCGGTCTGGTCCTCACTCTCGACCTTGGTCTCCTGTACTGCAATGATGTCGAGGTCCTTTGCGACGGCTAGGCGATAGAGTTAGCTCTGCCTACTGCGTTTCGAGAGCCCTCGGACGTTGAGGGTGTCAAATCAGACAAAGACGTTATTAGGAGACCATGGGTTAGCGAGGACCAGACCAAACGAAAACGGCGCTTACGAACCCCGGTCGGTGTGGCATGGAGCAGTCCACTAGCGTGTCAGGTCACTGCGACAGTTTGTCGCGTTCCTTCGATGCCGCAGACCGCGGCCTGCCTTCTGTGCCCTTCGAGCCGGCGACCAGCTTCCATCTGGGCACCAATTGACGCAGTCGAAGTTCCTCACCGGTCGTGTCCGCGGCGTCTTCGAACCGGCGCTTCACTGAGCCTGCTCAACGTTCATTTCTAGCTCGGGGAAGACCTCGGCAGGAACCGGAGCTGCGCCGAGGCCTCCGACTGGCGCTGGACTGCCGGTGGTGTGGCAGTAGTCGCGGTGGCCGGCGGCTTCGGTGGCAAGGTGCTATCTTCCGCGGGGACAGTGCCAGGTGCTTCATTCGTCACGCGAGGAGTCGGGCTGCCGATGGTGCCACTACCTTCTCCGCTTCTTCCTCGTCCATTCGGTCGTCGGCATAGTCGTCGATGACCCCTCGCCCCGCGGCTCGGGCGTAAGAGCGGACATAGTCGTCCCGCTCGTGGCCAAAAGCGCGGCACTCGGTGCAACTGGGGGCCCGGCAGTCACGACGGATGTGGCCCGTCATGCGGCACCGGAGGCAGATGGGGGTCCGCCCTTACACGACCACGAGCACCGAACCACCGCCGAGCCCAAGCTGGTGATGCAGGTGGTCGAGGCTGAAGGCCGATTCAGACACTTGCGTTTGAGTGCGTTTGACTGCGTTGCGGCGAGAACCGAAAGCGAGTCACCGGCACATCTGTGCTTCGTATGAAGCGTGGAATCCAATTCAAGGAATCTTCTTGGCACGCGATATAAGCAGCAGGGATGTCCTGGTGTCTCGCTGCCGCAACGCAGTCAAACGCAGTCAAACGCAACTGTGTGAACCGGGCTTGACGCCCTCTCGCAGAACAAGACGCACGATCCCGGTCGTCGACTCGGAACCTTCAATCCCCAGCACCATCCAACGCTCGTGCGGCACGTGCGACGAGGCACGTGTGGCCCTTGACGGCGAGTCGCTCCACCTCGAGGAGCTTCGTCTTGGCCGCATCGGTCTTGAGGTCAAGGAGCCAGACACGAGACATCTGGAACTCCGTAATCATGGCAACCTCACCAAGCACGCCTGCTTCACCGAGTGGTTGACGGAAGTCATCGATGCGATATGGGCGACAAGCTATGCCGCCATGGAGTACGACGGCACGCTTCATCGCCTCCCCTGAGAGCAGCTGCGGCAGAACAACCCTGCAATCTTCCGAGCCGGAGAATGCCGTCACCACGGCCGGCGGGGGCCGTTATCGCCGCTTCAGAAGAGCTCATGCTTCTGCGTCCGATTGCTGTTGCTGCCGGAAGAATGCCATTCGGCCACTTACGCGCTCGCTCAGCGATGCGCGTGGCATTACTCCCCTCTTTTGAAAGCGCATTCCCTCGATGCAACATGCCGGTTAACAAAACAGCAAAACAAGCAAAAATAATAGCAAACTACGGAAACTTGCAAAATACAGTCCTATCGGGCGTAGTACAAAACACGATTCATAGTCCTATAAATCGAAGTACGGCTTGAGGCGCACGACATGAACGACACCCGGTCATGAAGTGCGGCATGATGAAGTCCGTGTTCCGTCGGGCATCCCCTCGTAGTTCAGATCCCCGAGTCGACGAAGCACTTTCTAGGGTCCGAAGTAGTTTTCAGGAGTTTCTCGCTTAAACCGCGTCGACGCATCGGGGTTCAGACCCACACATGATCTCCGGGCTTGAAGCGAACGTCGATCGGACGAAGGTTGTACCGGGTGGCGTCGACACGTTGCTGATCTTGAATCCGGAGTCGGGCGAGCTGGCGAACTTCTTCAGCTCATTGAGCCACCGCCTGGGCGTCGTGGCTAACATCGTGAGCTGGTTTGGGGGGCAGCATGCGCGTCGAGCATGGTCGTTACTTTTCAGCCATGCACCAGCTGAAACGGTGTTACTCCTCTGGTCTCTTGCACTGCCGTGTTTTAAGCAAACGTGACGTAGGGTAGCGCCTCGTCCCACGTCTTCTGCTCTACGTCGACATACATGAAGATCATGTCGGCGATAGTTTTGTTTAGTCGTTCCGTTAGTCGATTCGTCTGTGGATGTTACGCGGTAGTTTGACGGTGGCTAGTGCTACTGAGACGAAGAATTGTTTGCGTCAGCTGAGCCATGAACGATGATTCTCGGTCTGTAACGAGGACATCGGGGGCACCATGCCGGGGGACAAAATACTCGATGAAAAACTTGGCGACTTCAACAGCAGTCCCTGTAGGAAGGGCTTTCGTTTTGGCGTATCGCGTAAGATAATCTGTGGCGACGATTATCCAGCGCTATCTCGAAGTTGATGGCGGAAAAGGGCCAAGTAAATACATTCCGATCTGCAGGAACGGAGGGGACGGGAAAGCAATCGGATGCAAAAGTCCTGACGGCTTCGACGGTGGTTTCTTGCGTCGCTGACACTCGTGGTATGATCGAGGGTAGAAGTCAACGGTCTTCACTAACCTTGGCCAGTAGTAGTGTTCCCGAATCCTGGCGAGCGTCCTGCTGTGGCCAAGGTGCCCAGCCGTTGGGTCGTCATGACATCGTTGGAAGATTTCTTCTAGAAGGCTGAAAGAAATAACCAACAACCATGCTGTGTTGTTGTTGACAAAGTTCTCTTTGTTCAAAACCCCTTGCCGTATGGAGAAGGTAGGCAGGTTTCTATGAAAGCACGGGGAACCGTACTCGCTTGTCGCTCTAGGTGCTCGATGAGCGCTCTCAGTTCAGGGTCATCTCGTTGTAGTGCTGCCATGTCGCTGACATCCAGAGCGCCGAGGAAACACCCATCATCGTCGTCTTCGATGCAGGTAGCACCGGCCTCGACTGGGGCCCTTGACAGGCAGTAGGCGTCATTGTGCATCCGGCCGGACTTGTACACCAAGGTCATGTCGAACTCTTGCAGTCGTAGGCCCTACCGGGCGAGGCGTCGAGGGGGGTCCTTCAGATTTGCGAGCCAGCAGAGCGAGGGGTGGTCCGAGACCACTCGAAAAGGACTTCCATACAAATATGGGCAGAACTTTGTTAGTGCCCGGACGACAGCAAGGCACTCCTTTTCAGTCGTTGAGTAGTTCTTCTCCGCCTCAGACAGCGTCCTACTCGCTATGCGATGACTGGCTCTGCCCCGTCCTGCCTTTGGTCTAGTACCGCGCCAAGTCCGGTGATACTGGGGTCCATGTGGATCTCTGTTTCAGCGAACTGGTCGAAATGGCCAAGAATCGGGGGCGTCTAGAGTCTTCGTTTGAGCTCATCGAATGACCGCTGGTCTTCTTCTGTCCATTCAAACTTTACGGCGTCCTTTGTGAGGTGCGTCAGTGGTGCGGACAGCCTGGCGAACTCCCGAAGAAACCGTCTGCAGTCGGCACAGAGTCCAAGAAATATTCTCACAGCCTTCTTGTCGGACGGCGGCGTAAATGCAGCTACGGCGCGAGTGTTCTCGGGGTCAGGGAGAACACTTTTGTTGTTCACGACATGGCCAAGGAACTTTAGTTCACCAATGCCGAACCGACACTTTGTTTGCTTGAGTGACAGGCCGGCGGTCTTGATTGCTTGAAGCACGGCTCGGAGTCATCTCAGGTGTTCGTCGAAATCCCGTTAAAATACTACGACATCGTCCAGGTAGACGAGGCAGCTCTGCTATTTCTGACCTGCCAGCACGGTGTCCATGACACGCTGGTAGGTCGCTGGTGCTGTACAAAGTCCGAACGGCATCACTTTGAATTCGTACAGTCCTTTGGGAGTGGCGAAGGCAGTTTTCTCGCGGTCGCTTTCGTCGACTGCAATCTGCCAGTAAGCACTCTACACGTCCATCGACGAAAAATATCGGGAGTTGCGGAGTCGGCCTAACGTATCGTCGATGCGGGGGAGCGGATAGACGTCCTTCTTAGTCAGAGCGTTCAGTCGATGATAGTCCCCGCAGAACCTCAGGGTTCCGTCCTTCTTCTTTACAAAGATGTCTGGGGACGCTCACGGACTTCTTGAGGGTTGAATGATGTCGTCGTCGAGCCTTTACTGGACTTGATCTTGAATCACGTTCCTTTCCTTTAAGAATACTCGATACGGCGACTGGTGGACAGGGAGCGCGTCGTCGGCGGCGACAATGCGACGTTTCGCCGTTGGTGTTGGGCGAACTTACGACGACGTGGCGAAACACTCATTGTATTCGGCAAGGAGATCAACCAGTTGCCGGCCCTTGGGAGGTGGGAGCTCGGGGTCGATGTCGAGCTGCGGCGGTGACGTGTTCTTCTGCTGATACAACGAGGTTTCCTCAGCGATTGCGGTAACCACGGCTGGCGCCTGAAACACCTCGACGTGGCCCACAGTGGTACCATTCGTTAGGTGCTGCGGCTCCTCTCGAACGTTTGACATGAAAACAGTTGTACGTCCTTCTTGGAGAGCCGTTACGCATCGTGCGACGCCAATTCCTTTTTCAAGGAGCAGTTGGGCGCTGCCTTCCAGAAGAGCTTCACCGTGCATGGCTGCGTTGGTTATGACGGTTAAGAAAACACTCGATCGCGGCGGCAGGTTGATATGGTCGGCACTCACTCGAATCGCGGTTGAGTTGACGTCGTGTTGGTCTCCGCCGGCGGCAGAACAGACTTTGGCAGCGTCAACTGGTTTGCCCCGAGGTCGATGATGGCGCCATACTCGCGGAGAAAGTCCTTTCCGAGGATAACGTCCCTCGCACAGTCTTGTAAAACGACGAACTTCACAGGGCACGTCTCACCGTGGATCTCGACGCGAGCAGTGCATATCCCGACTGGTGTAATGAGGTGTCCTCCGGCGGTTCGTATTTGAGGTCCATCCCACGGCGTCATGACGTTTCGAAGGCGGCGAGGGAGCCTCCCACTCAAGACTGAGTAGTCTGCTCCGGTGTCTACAAAAGCCGATGCGTCGTGGCCGTCGATAACAACGTTCAAGTTGTTAGGCCCCGTTGCAGGCGCGTCGTTGCGATGCGGGGCGCGCTTCACGGCGGAGAGACGGCGCTGAGGAGAGCGAGCGTCGGAGGTACTCCTCGATGTCGCGAGGGCGTTCGCCGTACCTGGGGCGCGGGTCGTTCGGGTGGAACCCACGCAGCCCCAGTTGCTGGTAGGGGCATCGACGGTAAATGTGGTTGGCTTCACCGCAGTGATAGCAGATAGGTCGTCGATTCGCTGTTCTCCACACGTCGGTTTTCCCTGGCGCCGGTTGGTCTCGGCGGTCGTACTGATGTCCTTCGTCGTTGCGTCGGGAATACGCCTGCGTTGGTGAGTCACGTCGTGGCGCCACCGGGTAATGTTGAGCAGCTACGCGAATACGCGGTATTTCCTTATCACTGTTTAAAAGTTACCTCACTACAAGAACGCAATATACAGTAGTAAATGAAGTAGAGTCAGAAGTTCAGTACATAAAGTATGGGGTTCCTCAGGGGTCTATTCTTGGTCCTATAATATTTTTGTTATATATTAACGACATTGTAAACATACATGGCAGTTCAAATATAGTACTATATGCAGATGACACAAATATTTTCTTTTCTGGCTCTGACATTGACGACCTCTTTGGAAAGGAAAAACAGTGGTTGCGGGGATTAGACCTATGGCTTAGATCTAATAAACTTTATTTAAACATAGAAAAAACAAAGTACTTACTGTTTAGACCAAAATGAATGATACCACCTTCCAATTTGCAATTAAAATTCCAGGACTCTTATATTCAACCATCTTCAACCATTAGATTCTTAGGGGTTTTATTCCATGACAACCTATCATGGACTCCACATGTCGATTCTCTAAGAATAAGTCTTTGTCGAGCCGTTGGTGTCTTAAATAGATTAAGATATTATCTTCCAACAAAAGTGAAACGTCAAATTTATTTCGCCCTTGTGCAATCCCGCATAAGCTACTGCCTTTTAGTGTGGTCAACGACATCCCAAACAAATCTAGACAATATTGTATCCATACAAAAGCGAGCATTGCGAGCAATAGGTAACATCCAACTTCTTAAAAGTGCCACACCATATTTTAGGACATATCAAATACTCAACGGAAGAAATCTACTTAAATACAAACTATCGCTTGAAATTTGGCGGCAATTTCAGATCGATAAATTGGTGTTTCATGCTAAGTACCACGCGAAAGATAGCCCGTATAATTTAAGGTGACATTTATTAATAAAATCGTGTTTGCGAACTAATTATGGAGACCAGAGGTTGAGTTTTCTGATACCAGACCATTTAAACCAGTACCCGTATATTTTAGCTTCATTGGATTGCGTACGATCACTTTATCAATATAAAAATATTGTAAAAGAACATTTACTCACAGGGGAATAAAACCGGACGTGTTTTAAGCAAAATGCTTAGGATGTAAACTAAAAAATTGTCCTTTCACGTTATGTTGTTTTGTGATGTGTTTGTTTTGTTTTGTATAGATTTACAGTTTGGAATGAAATTTTATCACTCCTCATCTGTTTTCATGTTTTTGCTACCGTTGCTGCCAAAAGGGTGGCATGGCCCCGTCAGGCATTTATGCCTTTTGCCTTGTCCCCTGAGACATCTCTGTACCGTTATGTCTTAAATAAAGGTATAAACAACAACAACAACAGCTGACGGCGATCGTCGGGCCACTGCGGCGCAGGTCAGCGTCAGCTCATCGGCAGCTGCCCCGGTGACAGGGGCACGCGGCAGGCACACTCAATTAACCTTGTCCCGAACAACCTCGTCAATGGAGATTGAGGATGGGCGCTCAGCAGTCGGCAGAAGCTTCTTAAAGGGATACTGAACCGAAATTTGGATTTCGCCAAGTAAGGCTGCAGAAGTGTTGAACCGGACGCTACGAACTCCAAAACATCCCTCGTACATCGATATCTCAAACGGATGGCCGTACTTTTGGAAAAGAGGGGCGCGATCAAGCGAGTTCTTTGGCGTAACTGTCCCCCGGGAGAATTTGAGAATGAGAGGAAGTGGCCTCGCTTCTCTCCTCCTCGTTTCGGTTCACCAGCTTGACGGGACGTAGCGAGGAGGAGTGTGAATGGGAATCGTGACGTGCCTTGTCTCGTCGGCCTCGTCGGCCGGGTTCAATCGGGGACTTCTTTTCCAAAAAATACGGCTATCCGTTAGATATATCGCCGTATGAGTGATATTTTTTTGTTTTGCAGCTTCTCGCCTATCCGCCCGGCCTTGTTTAGTGAGCTCGAAATTTCGGTTCAGTATCCCTTTAAGGTCCTCCCAGACGACGTCGCGAATAATCCCACGAATGCCCGCAATTGCGTGGGCAAGGTCGCAAGGGTACTGCTTAACCGCACTGACGCCAGGTAGCCTCTGGTAGTGGCTGGCTCGGGTTTGCAGAGCACGCTCGATATTCGTGGCTTCTGGGATGAATCTTTGAACGGACGTCGGTGGGTTGCGTACGAGTCCACCGAAGAGGTCCTCCTTCCCGCCACGCATCAAAATACGCAGCTTCTTTTCCTCGGTGGCCGGAGCTCAGGTGCAGGACGTCTTGCACGAAACTCGTGACGCTCTCATTGAGGCCCTGTCTCCTCGATTGCAGCAGATCTTCGACCCCCTCTCTTCGGTGTTGACTGGCGAGTGTACGCGTCAGCTCGTTCTTGCAAAGTTCCCATGAAGTCAAGGAAGCTTCGTGGTTTTCGAACCAGCGCATTGCAGTTCCTTCAAGTGGGAAATAGAGGTTCTGCAGGCGCTGTTCGTCACTTACCCATTGTGGCGAGCCACGCGTTCGTACTGGTTGATCCAGTCTTCGACGTCCTCGTATATCTCGCCGAGGAAGGAAGGAGGCGCCCGCGGAGCGACGCGCAGGACAACCACGGGCGGGGTGGGCATCGTCGGGATCTACTTCTTCGGCTTCTGCAGCAGGGGTCCGGATTCCGGGAGTTGGACTTTAGTACGGCGGCTTGCTCGGGCGTCGGCGTTTTCTTCGAAGGGTAGCCTTCCGATGCTGAGCACCTCACCTGGCCGGGATGTCTTCGGAGGTGTGCGCTTCACGGTCATAGAATGCGATACCTTGCACCTCTACCAAAATGTCACGAATGATAAATGATGAGGCGAAGAATAACTAAAGAAAGTAAACGTTTAATGAGGCGAACTTGCGCCCAAAAAAAACGAGAAGTAGTTTAGCGTCGCAGGCGTCGATGTCGGCGTAGCAGCAGGAGCGAGCATTGGAGCTAGACTGACCGCGGCTTGCCACGCAGAGCCCCTTTTGTACACGCGTGGGCTTCCGGAACATTCGGTGCGTAGAACAATTGGATCTCGATCAGACGAGAATTTTCTCGAACTTACGAGAACGCCACGTTGAAAGAATGAATAAAAGGACAGTCCGTTGACTGGAATCGAATCTAGACCTTCCGCGCGACAGTCAAGCGCGGTAACCATTCGGCCACGAACTCGCTCGCTCAGCGACGCGCGTGGCAATATGAGATAAATAGAATCAGATTTGTGTTGATGCTCACATAAGGGTATTTATACTGCTCTTGTGGATTAGCATAACACACTCTGTATAGGTTTTATGATAAATATTGCAGCCGTAATGAATTTAATATACTCTATAATTCTACCAGAAGTTTAAACATTTTTGCATTGTGTCCTAACTCTGGAGCGTATGATGTGTAAATTCTAAAACTATGGGGCAGCCTGAAGTATTTACATATTCGCAGCCTTAAATATGTACTCCTGGCCGTATTCCCTAAAGTCTACAGAGTATTTCGGGAGGAAACAGGGCAAATTTAACAGTGCTATGGAGTGTTCTGGATCATAAAAGTGTATTGTCAGGGGAAAATTATTTTAATATTTTATCTTCTGTCTTATGCCATTTGTAGGTGTGGAAAAACAATCCTACAAAAATGTATTGTTTAGAGCGCTCAGCACTATGGCAGTAAAATATCTTCGACATAAAATATAAAATGAGCCACCAAACAAATAATATTGATATATCTTACCGACCACATCAAGAGTCGACATCTTATTCAAAATCTTATTCAGAATAAAAATTCGGGCAGAGCATGCAACGGCTCGGAGCGGAAACTCGCCTGTTGGGCGTCGCGAACACGGCAATGGACTCGCCGTAGAGCTTGCAAACGGCCTTATAGGTGGCGCCCAGCGGCCGTGCCCAGATATCAACATAAGAGGAAGAAGTGGGAGCTGTGCTCCATGTTGGCAGTGGTAATAGAACTGTAGTGCGTTGTTTCATCTATTAAGAGCTCTTACAAAATATTTTCATATATTGTAAGCCCTAAGAAGAAAAGGGTATGGTTATGAACATTATTTTGTTCACTGTCTCACCCTTCAGCTGTAAAGTCTTAAGCATGGAACTATGTGCATGACACAAAATGAAGCCTCAAATGTTTTGGCTGAGATTCCAATGCCTTTGTGAATGTTTCTTGTAAGATTTTGTGTTCAATGTTTATACATTTTCGCAAATTTTGCTGCGATCCATTATAATTAAATCTCCTCATTATGTCCCCAGATTCTCTCCGTTGAAAACCAAACTCACGAAGTCTCAAGGAACAACCTTATTAATGCCTCTGGTGACCACTGGAAGAAAATGCGAAGAGTCCTAACAAGTGCCTTCACACCGAGCAAAATGCAGAAGGTGAAAGAACGTTTTGTACTTTTTTGAACACAGACGTTTTCTATAGTCACAAAGTGCTTTCCAGAAGCATTTTAGAATGATGTTGGTAGAGATGCTAGTGATGGCGTCCTAATGAACTAAGTAGGTCCTTCCGTTTTTGAACATCATACTGTTAAAGAAATTTATGAATCTTACATCGAGTCATAATTTACTATAAATATTTGAACTTCTTTCGGCACCAAGTTTATTGTAACTGCTTTGTATTCACGAAAATCATCAGCAATATTTTTAATGCGAAATCCTTAACTATCCCATGGAGCGTAGCCTGCGGCGCCTGTAACCGCGAAAAAACATGAAAGAAATGCACATTCTCTTATTGGCTGAGCAAAACGGCTCATAGCCATTGGCGGCCGCATCACGAGGGGGCGCGCTCGGCCGCCGCTCTCGTGTTAGGCATTGCCAAAGGGGAGGGGGGTTGCTGCGGCCACTTCACGAGAACGCGCGTTCGGCGGCCGCTCTGTGGCAGGTGTTGCCGGAGGGGGTGGGGAGGGCGGGGGGTTGGCTGCGGCCGCGTCACGACAACGCGCGCTGGGCCGTCGCTCTCGTGTCAGGTGTTGCCGAAAAGGGGGGGGGGGGGGGGAGTCTGCGGCTGCTACACGAGAGCGCGCGCTCTACCGCTGCTGTCGTGGCAGGCTCTCCCGGAGGAGGAGGGGGGAAGGGGGGGGGGGGGGGGGTGTCGCTGCGGCCGCTTCACGAGAGCGCGCGCTCGGCCGCTGCTCTCGTGTCAGGCGTTGCCAAAGGGGGGTGGGGGGTTGCGGCCACTTCCGCTCCTCTCGGCGCCGAGGAACATGGCGGCGCCTGAGGCTTCTATAGACCTTTTCTGTTTCCTGTCGTTCTCAGTCACGTGGGTTCCGTATCTGGTATGCGGGGCGAACAAATAATAAAACGTTTGAACCTGGAATATGCGAGAAAATATAGGTGAGGCAAATCAAGAATGTGTGACAATCACGCATTTTTCGTAAACACCTTCCAGCTGCGGGGAGAGATCAAAAAGATGTCTTACCGCATACCAGAAGTGACGATATTCAAGATGGCTGCGCGCTTGTGGAAAAGGTGTATATCGCCGGTGGCCACAACCTCCGCAGTAGCAAAACCCGGCCGTCCCCGCCAGTACACCGCAGACGAACCAAGGGAGCGGAAAAAGGGAATTCCTGCTTTCGCATTCACAACTCATAAGAAGTGCTTAGGCGTCCTGGGAATTTGTTTTATTAAACCCTGCATGTGATAATTTAAATAATTTGGATTCGCCATTTTTAAAACGGTGATTAACAAAGTCCCTGCCGCTTCATTGCTAAAAGCGACTGGGGCATTACACATCTTAAGGGAGGTTTGTCATAAATTCAAAATAGAAAATATTTAACCCATTGCAACTTAAGAAAAACTCAGATTATTATTTACAATACTACGCCTAAAAAGTATCGCTGCCAAAACGTATTTTTTCAGTATTTAAGTATGTTCTACAATTCTCGAAACAAATATTGCGTTCATCCACAACGCGTCCAGCCTGTCATATGCATTCAGAGGAAAAACTATTGCTCAATATTCAGAGTGCCTCTTGCAGTATATTAAAGGGATTGTTCGGTCGAATTTCGTATTCGAGAAAACAATTGAATATCATTGCTATTGCCTCGAGACGCGTCGTACGTGCAATATCTGAATTTGATGTGCCCCTCTGCATGAGTAATTAAATTTATACAGGTCCAATCGCATCCTAGCGTAAACGCTGTTTTCGTTAGCAACATTGGAGCTCTGACGTAACACAACAAAAAGCGAGCATTTCTGTCTCGTCGTTTACCTGCGAGTGAACGCCACAGCTTGCTTCGTTTGTGTTGTTACGCTCGACTTGTTTCTTGAATGGGCGAGATTTTTGTTGCGCGGTTGGGTGCCACAACCACCGGGCAGCACATGCGAGCCAAGACATGACGTTCCTCACTTTTCCGCGAGACGTGCAGTGACGAGCAAAATGGATCGTCGCCGTGTGTGGGGACTGGGTTCCCGTCAAGATCGAGATCCCGCTTATGCAGCAATCATCTCACAGAAGAGAGCTACGAGCTGAGCTCTAAGCGGGCAGAAGGCTCGTCGGCTGAAGTGCGATGCTGTGCCAACGATATTTAACTACGTCCTCTTATTTTCTATTTCCCTCGTCAACCTATGGCGCCGCCCGGCCGCTGTCAGGGGCACAAAACGTGTATTGGCGCCTGCCTTTCCCTGAATACCTGCACACCGAGCAGCACTGTGTAATTTAAGTGCAATAAAATACAATAGAATACAATACAATACTCGCCCAAATCGGATCAATGGGTTTGATTATGCAGCGAAACCGAAAACAACAGCTAGGCCATCTGAAAACGATGCCAAAAATTGTATTTAGCACGCGTGCAGCCAGATTCTGTTTGACCCGCGTGTAAAAATGAGCTAGCCTAGCCACGATTCACCAAGCTCGTCCAAGTCAAGTGACGACATGCATTTGAACGATTCGTCGTTTGCCTTCTACCCGCGGACATCGCCTCCAAGGGAACGACCCGCAGCCTCATCACCGATCCCGTGGTTCCGGCTATATCTGTACCCAGGTGCCGCTTCGTATACCTAGGTGCTGCCTCAGAGGCAAAATCTGCATCCTTTGCTTTGCAAGCGCTCCTAGTTCGATCGGTGGCCGTCGTAGTTGTGTTTGCGCGAAACGGCATACGTTTGCTCGAAGCTTATGGCTGTTTCCGAGTAATATCCTGCTAAAAGGTGCGATTTGTGTTGCACACGCTTCGAAACTGCATTAAAATGAACGTATTTCAGTAGGGTACAGCCTACGAGACTATATATTTCGAAACAAAATACAAGACACCCATCGACCAACGCTTGTTATCTCGACTATCCGACTAATTTTTGCGTTTTATGACGTCACGCAGCAGTTACGGATGTCAGTCATTGACACTGGCGAAATTCGGGGTGCAGTTTTGTACATACGCCCATGACAGGTTTAATTAATAAGGGGAGATCATATATCGAAATAAAATTGACGTTTTTCTGTATGATGACTCTCTGGACGTAACGAGCGAAAAAAAAAAAAAAATAAGGACTTTCGGTTTCGACCGGACAATCCCTTTAAGAAGTACAAACAAATATTTTACGGTATAATTTATATTTATCACACACACCCCAAAAGTATTTGGTACTAAAAAGTAAAAACACTATACATGATTTTCTTTATCTCTGAAGGGTAGGTCAGTTGAGTCAAATTTATGCTCGTTTTTAAGTTACTCTGCACCAGTGGTGTCAAGTAGGGGACAGGAAGATGCAATTTATTTTGACATGTCGAAAGCGTTCGATTGCGTATGTCATAATTTACTGCTACAGAAGCTTGCCTTGCATGGTTTCAGCCCGCATCTTTGCGCGTGGTTTTCTACGTATCTCATTGGTCGTCGAAACTCTGTTCGCATTTCTGATAGCTACTCTGACGAGTTTATTTCAAGTTCTGGTGTACCCCAGGGATCCATCCTGGGACCACTTTTATTCCTTTTGTTCATAAATGAATGATCTTGCTTCCTGTATTACAGATGCAAAAATTCTTTTGTTTGCCGATGATGTTAAGCTTTTTATAAGTGTGAGGTCATTATCTGATTGCTCCCGTCTCCAGGCTGACATAGAGCGTGTTTCTGAATGGTGTGCCAAAAACCTCTTGTCACTTAACCCCAAGAAAACTAAATCAATTTTGTTATCCAGAAAGCGTGACATACTTTATTTTTTATATAATTTGGGAGGGGCCCCGATCCCTCGGGTTCCTTTTATCAAGGATCTTGGTGTATTCATCGATAGTTCACTATCCTTTAATAATCACGTGTCTATAACCGTTAATGCAGCACTGAGAGTGTTGGGAATGATTTCACGGTTGTGTCGCCAGTTTTCTACGCCCCGTTGTTTACTGCACTTGTTTAAGACATTAGTGAGGTCAAGATTAGAATTTGGCTCAATCATTTGGAATTCATTAACGTTATCTCAGGCTCTTTCAATAGAAAATATACAAAAACGAATGATTAGAATTGTGTATGACCGTTCTATTGGAAGGAAATATTTTTACCATTATGAAACGTTACTTGTTCGATTTGCGTTGCACAAGCTTGCTGTGCGGAGGCAATACAGAGATTTTATATTTCTTCACAAAGTTGTACACGGAGAAGTGAATTCAATTGATCTGTTGCGTTTCATAAACTTTCATGTTCCGTCAAGGGTCAGTAGGAATGTGCTAACCTTTTACCCATCTTGTATGTCATCTGTGTCTCCTTTATCGCGAATCCAATTAGCATTTAATAAGACCCATTTTGACATTTTTCTTTGTTCACACCAGTTTGTGGTTTATGTGCGAAAGTGGATGTCCTTGAATTACCTATTGTAAGGCGGGTTCTGTATAGTCTTTCAGTTTCTGTTATCTGTTTACATTTTCATTGTGACATGTATTTTAATGTTTGATATAGTGCTGTGTTTTAATTTTCTTTGTGTGCACCACATCATAGACTGTAAAGTTGTTTGTGGGCACGTAAAATAAAGATTTTTTATTTTTTTTATTAAAACTTGTGTTGTGTAAACTCTCGAAATTTTTATGCTAACTGTAATTTGTTTGCTGAATTAATGAAAATTATTGCACTCATTCTTTTGAAGCCTGAACTACTTTACATATGTTTAGACCTTCCCCATACGTTGCTGGCACTAATTAATAACATGTATTTTAGTTTTTACAAGCAATCATAAAACTCAAACAATTACGGTAATATTCGAAATGATGGCTTTGGATGTTAGATTAGACATTTAAGGAACAAATGAGGAGTTATTTGTAATAAGCAGTACTGTGGCAAGTTAGGATACAAGGCAAAATATAACACTACGTAGCATGCTCGTGTTAGTGGTGTAAGTCTTGCAATATTGCACAGTTTGCTCAAATAAATTTATTCTAATCTTGTTCATGATAATTTCATTCGCAGTTAGAAAACTTGTTGAACCAGACTTGCAATGAATTCATGAAAGAGTTGAAATTCATCGAGGGTCAGAAAAAGGAACTTGAAATAACCCAAGTCTTTCAAAAACTTTGCCTAAAAATGACTGTTCGTTCGGCATTTGGTGATCAAGCTGTCAAACAACTGTCAGTGAATGGAATGGGAATGGATGTAATCATCAAAGAACTTTATGCCTACATCGAATCACTTTCCAACGGATGGGAGTCATTCATATTCAGTAAGTGTTTGAGTTATATTAAAAGTAAAAGTAAACTATTAATTGCACTGACCGTTTTGAAAAGACAAAGAAAAAGGTTCTAACGTTCTGGATGTCTTCCTGGGGCTAGATTATATTCGATATTTTAGTAGACACTCCATATTTTGATTTTCTCATGCTGTTCAAATGAAATTCACTAGATGGTAACAGGTCACTGCAATATATTGGGAATGTTTTATTGTTGCAAAACGACATAGACATCTGAATTCTTCCAATGCTCCTCGACAATTAATTTTATTTAATGTTGAAAACTACTAAAATAAACAAATGATATAGCAAGGATAATTTTTTATTTAAAAAACCCAGTTGAAAATATCTCGGGAGTCGAGCATAAATCTGCGACCTCTTATTCGTACAGGAGAATATGCCCGATTGCAAATCATTGAGCGCTGAAATTAAAAAAAAAACAAGCAAAAAACATTGAAGGACGTTTACAAATCTTTGGAATGCAAAACTAGAGCGTAGCCCTTGAGGAGGAGGAGGGAAGGACACGCAGGGTAGGGTATGCCTCTCCTTCTCTGCTCCTACCCCTCCTCCTCCTCTCCTCCTCCTTCACCTCCCATCCTCCTTTGTTCATCCTACTCCCCCTCCTCCCCCTGCTTTTGCCCTCCTCCTCCTCGTTAGTTTGCGGGGAAAATGACGTCACGTGACCTCAACACCAATTCTGTTTCCCCGCTAAATTTAGCAGGGAAAATGACGTCACATGACTTCGTGTCACGTCACCCATGAACAAATACAGTTTTTCCGCTAGATTTACCGGAAAAATTTACGTCAAGTGACCTCATTACCAATTCAGTTTCACGCTAAATTAAGCGGGGCGGTTCCGCTGACGGTGACGGCGACGCCGCTCGGCGCGGAAACGGGCGCCTAAGAGCTGCGCTCTAAAACAAACTTACAGCTGCAAAACGTAACTGAGTGTTTCAGTAATACAGTATAAACGAAAAACTATATTTTATAAAAGCAAAGCGGCATTAAGTATGCAAAAAAAAATTTAATAACTGGTCTTCCAGAAGGTAGAGCAAAAGTGAAGAGCAGCGTTTTGTCAAGAGGATTCCTGATGTTTAGAAGGTAACAAACTTGACATGAAGTTTTATTTGGAAAGTTATTGCCGGCTTCTAAGCTGCCACAAAGAGCTCAACATATCTCCCGAGAGCACATATTAGCCCATTAATTTTTTCTATTTATATTTAGGCTGCGTACTTTGTCAAAGCATAGTCACATGATATTTGCTGCATTCTTTCGCAGACTGCTTTCCCGAATTGAGTTTTGTCTGGAGGCGCCTTCAGTCTCTAAAAAGAGTTTTCAAGAAATTTCCAAAAGAACGGGTTCTGGATGTTATGCTCCCAGTCATAAACGAACGCCGCTTAAAACCAGAAGTAAGACCATTTTGACAACTCCGCACTCTCGTCCAATTGCTTTTTTTTTTTAAAAATCTGAGAACAGATTTTTTTTAGCACGAAGTAATTGTCTACCTTAATAATAACACAAAAACGAAATGCATGTTGTTATCAGTGTGAATAACGTTTTTATTGTTCTATTTTTCCACCAAATTCTGCATAATGAAGTTCAAAATCTCGGAGAGTAATTTGCCAATAATTTCCATTCAACTTCTTTTTACCAGAATAAATGCGCTTAAACATCGCATTTTTTTTATAAAATGTGTATCAGCTTTCACCTGGGCAGTGTACCGTGTTAACAAATAATTATTTCCCTCACTGCGGGATTTCTTCAATTTGGTGATAGTAATAATACTAAATAAATAATAGTAATATTATTTATTACAATATAGGTATTGGCGTTTGTGAGCCACTAAAATAAAACAAATTAATGCATGAATTAATTACTCTCGGTGCTGTGTGTCGCATCAAGCTTTGAGAGCAGTTTATTATTTCAATAAACAAGTTTAAAAGTGTAATTAATTGTTATATATAGATTTTCGTTTACGCCTAGTTTAAGTGTGAATGAGCTATGTGTCGTATGCGTTTCGTTGTTTGTGATGTTTTTTCATTAATAAGCGCGCTTACAATCTCGGATTTGTGTCTTAACATTGATCATTCTGAGTAATAGCTTTGTCAATAATAGGGTTTTAATCTCTTACGCCCCAGTTGGGTTCAACTTTACAAGCCACTATCAGTTTGAGACGGAACTGTATTTCTATTTATTAAAATGAAGCACATGTGGCAGCCATTATTCATAATATTGATATAACATTTATGATCATAACTGGAAGAATAGAAATGCGAGGGGGCACATTTTTTTTAGTGAAGCTTGGAGTTTATGTTATTTTAGATAAAACAACCATATAGCAAATTTGAAATAACTTTACATAAGAATGAATCATGCGATAAATTGTTTCATTACCTTAGATTTGAACAATTTTATAAATAGCGGGACAACTGGTTCAGAAATGCTGACTTCACAAAGTGTTTGTGTATTATGGTGTTAGTTAAATAAATCTAAAAATAAAAACAACAAATGTGAAATGCATTTTGAATATAAGAGTTAGGGTCGTGTTACAATTTCACTCTTAAATGAAGTAGGTATTAGAGGCTAAAAATATTCCCAATATTCGCGTAATGTCGGTTGGATTTCACGTGTTCAACAATCCGCTTTCTTTCGATTTTGTTCAACTGTTTCCGAATAGGACGCATAAATAGCGATAATATTTGCAGTTTGCCGTCGGCGCATCTTTAAAAAGCTTGGTTCCAAGATAATGACGAGGTGCGCGAAACGACTACGTGGCGCTTCTATTCAGTATTGTAGAGATAAATTCTGGCACCACCTCAGCGTAGTTTCGAAATCAGTGAACAAATTTGCAAAATGTTATTCACGCATATTTAAAAAGTTTTGGCGTTTTGTTAATTGTTTAGATTGTTGACATATATTTAACAACTAAAATTTTATTAAGGGTCATAAATATATTATGAGCCGTTAAATTCAAGCTTTTCGTTCAACCTATCATGGCGGTTATCCCCTCCTAGATAATCTGCCTATCCTGGTAAATACACCGCGAAGACGGTATACCCATGCAACTCTTACCCCCTCGACTTCGTTTTCTATTAAAATGATACACTCAGAGTACATGCACACCAAATACGATTGAATGAAGAATATTGGTTCTTTTCTCAAATATTGAATTGGATTGGATTTTCAGAAGGACCAAAAGGATATGTTGCAACTCCTGCTAGATGCAGAGGTTGAAACGCCAGGACACGAAATAGGTGAGAAAGTCTTGTGAACACATTTGAAGAAATTGGGTTTAAAATGAGCAAGGTTCTTACATGAAGTATATACGAACAACACACCAACTGTATCGTGAGAGTCTGAAATTACAGAGCCAGCAACAATAAGGCCAGGGACACAGGCAGGGATGCCCTTGTCATCTCTACTTTTCATGATATACCTAGAAAGGATGAAGAGAAGACTCCAGAGAAGTCAATTAGGTTTCGACTTAAGTAGCACAATTCTTCTTGCCAAAATTAGCTTTTGTCTCTAGAATTTATGGCCTTAAAAAGCTGTCTTTTTTTTAAGGAAAACTGTATGGGAGTGTTACGGCTCTGGCAAAATTATAAGTGCATTTGTATTTCCAAATTCTTTTTTCTAGTTTTTCAAATTATTTCTAATATGTATCGAGATACTTCAGTACGAATCTGTTTCAATATCAGTATTTGAGCTGTCTTCGTCATGTATCCCAGTATTTGTATTTCCGAATATATTTTAGAGTATTTCTGGCTGAACCCTGGACCCGCCTATGTTCTGCCGAATAACGTTTATTTCCTTTAAAGCATGCTTTCTTAAGCACTTGGGTTTCGTAACATGAAACTCCACTCTCTCTCATTTTTTGGCGATTTGTTGTACTCAGGGATAGGATCAAGCTTTAAATGTAAAATTATGGGAACCAAATATTAATAGAAAACTTTTGGGACATATTAAATTCCCGTTGTATTTTGTAATTTCATCTCGTCTCATCAAAAGCGTTATTGTATTTAAAATAAATAATCACTGTTGAAGTATTTTGTTTCTGCTTCAATATATTATTCCAAGTGTGTTGGCCATCTCTGGGTGCTGGTTATAAAACGTAGCCAAACGGTACAGATATGTACGCATCAGACTTGCTTATATGGTTTTAACAGTCGTTGTCGCGCCGAAATAGCTCAGTTGGGAGAGCGTTAGACTGAAGATCTAAAGGTCCCTGGTTCGATCCCGGGTTTCGGCAGTAAACGTTTTTTTTTCAATAACACACTAACACTTAGTTAACTAACAAAAGTATTTTGTGATGATATTTTGTATATTTTGAGCAGGTCATTACATCTACCTACTGTGAGTCATGGATGGGTAGATGGATCCTAACGGATGTACGCTTTATAGCAGGCGGTATGTTGCGCCACCTAGCCCGGAAACCAAAAAATGAAAGACGTTTACAACTCCCTGTAATGCCAAATTAGAGCGCAGCTCTTGAGGAGGACGACGGGAGGGGAAAGAGGGGACGGTATGCCCCTCCTCCTCATCCGTACCCTCTCCTCCACCCTTTTCATCTACTCCTCCGGTGCTCCTCGCCTCCTCCCCCTGTTCCTCCTCCTCTCCTCCCTCGCCATCTTCCTCCCCCTCTTCCTCTCTCCCCTCCCCCTCCTTCCCCTCCCCCTTCTCCCCCTCCCCCTCTCCCTCCCGCCCCCGCGGTGCATTATGGAGAACGTCCCATAATGCAACGTGCGCGTCACCGCGGTGCATTATGGGACGTTTCCCATAATGCACCGCGCAGTTAGGCCGACGGCGACGCCGACGCCGCTCAAGCCGGAAACGGGCGCCTAAGAACTGCGCTCTAAAAGACCCTAATTGGCCAAGCTACGGCCAAACTTCACCTATTTTGTTTAGGTTCCATGGGTATCCTAGACTTTATTCGCTAAGCAATTGCCAAAGATAGGCATTCTCGTAGTTTCGCTGTCATTTGGCATGTGCGGGACCTAAATCGCCGAACAAGTGCCAGAGTTCGGTTTCAGTTCTGATCGTATGTTTTATGTTTTAACTTTGGGGGCCTGCATCGTGTGATGTGCATAGGTTCCACTGCTGTATCTTTGGTTCAGATATTTGACTCAAGTCTGGCACTGTGGCAATTATGTAGCGAGCCAAAGAAAAGCTATAAAAACTTAAGAAAGAAGTACCCTGCTACCAACTAACGCCCTCGAGTAAAACCGTTGTATGCCTAAATCAGGCCCCTGAAGGTCCATACGCACATTCGCTTTTGAACGCGTTTGAGTGCGTTGCGGAGTCCTTGCGGCCAGGAGCGGTCGCTTGCGGTACGACGCGCGCCTTCCCGCAACGCTCCGTAGCGCGACGCAAGCGAGTAGAGACTCGCTCAACTTTCCGAAGCGTTGCGGTGCGTTCGACCAATCAGAAGCCAAGAGAGGAGAGGAGGGTGACGTGTCCGCTCGCGCCACTCGGCCGACTCGGCGAGACGTATCCGGTTCTCCGCCCGCAGAACTTGCTTTTTCGTTTTAAGGAGAGGTGGGGAGTGTATTTTCCAAGGCTGCGGTGGTTCAAGCTTGACAAAACGTCGGGGAAGCCAGCGGGATTGTCCCAAGATCGAACACTTCGACACTGTCGCTGTGCGCCGCCATGTTGCCTTGGCAACATGGCGGCGCACAGCGACACTATTGGTGAGCCGCTAGCGACGATAGCGCGTTCTTATTGGCTCTTGACTGCGGTTGGCTGCGTGTCAACACAACTGTGCGTACAAGTTTGGCGCAAGCGCTCTTCGCAACGCAACGCGTCCGCTTGCCGCTACGGTAACGCACCGCGCTCAAACGCGAATGAGCGTACGGGCCTTTACACTGCGATACTTGTGCCAAAAAAGGCATCTCTCTGGCGTTTTACTGCGGGCGTATCATATATAGTAATAATCATGAAAATAATAATAATAATAGTAATAATAATATTAATAACAGTAATAATTTATTTCAAAAGACTAGCATACCCACGTCACAACTCAGGTGTGTGTAGGTCATCCGGGGCTTGTGTGACTGAGCCAAATGCTGCAGTGCCTTTAAGGAACTAACTTTGTCAAGTATTGAAGCGTTTGAGTCAGTTTCCAGTGCACCTTGTGCCACTCAACAAAAATTAGGCACAAAGAAAACACAGTTATGCACCACTTGTGCACACGCGCACACAGGCAAACCAATCAATTGTCACCGTTGAAGACGGTTTTGAAAGCTGTGATGTTCTGGGTGTTCTTAATCTTGATGCAGAAAAGCTGGGCGGCTTAAGTCACGATGATTTCGTTACAACAAAAAAGCAAAGATAAGAAAACGGATGTTTTTGTTTTGTAATTGTTTATTACGGAAGTATTAAAACATGCAAATAAGTATGAAATACAATTGTGAAGGCTTACAGGGCGTCGTCGGTAAATGAGCGATAGCAAAGTGATTTTTAAGCTTATTTTTAAATGTGAAGTCAGAGAAGTCTGAAGGTAAGGAATTGAATATCTGAGGTACATAAAAGGACCCCAGGTTCTTGCCATAACGGCTGTAACGAAATGAAACACGAAACCGTGAAAACGTTTGTTGTTCCCGTGAATTCTGTCGAAGCGATTTAAAATTGTTCGTCCAATAGCGACTTAGTACGAGTGTTTCTGAAAACAGCCAGTCAAAGTTGGGCGTAAACAAAATCTAAAAGAGGTTTACACTAGAGGATCTATGTTTGCTATTTATCTCATGTATGATACTTTTTAAAATAATAGTTTTTTTTGTTATACCATAATCCAGAGCATTCGCCGAAACTGTTATGTCTTAACGTAGTGCACTATATACTACGTAAAGTGTTGAGTAAGAGTTCCGAATGACAAATAACAAAAACGTCTTGATCTTGTAGAGTAAGCATATCAGGCTCCTTAGCTTTGAGCATACTATTGGCAGATGGTAATTCTATAAAAGCACCGAACTCCCATGGATGCCTAGGTGTTTCACCATTTCTAAGTAAGGAATTGGATAGCAATGGCATCGTACACATTGTAGAGTGTGGAGGAAATAGGAAATTCTTGGGACCACACATTCTAATAGATAGCGGAAGCAAACCAGGTTTGTTTTGGAGATATTTACTGCTATACGATTGTTTGCAAACCATTTTACGAGATTATGTGTATATTCCTGCATCATTTTTATTGCTGCATGATAAGACAGATTGCTCGTTAGTAGGAGAGTGTTATCAGCATAGTGAAAAAGGGTGCAGTTTGAGACTGTGTCATTGTCAAGATTGTGCCAAGTTTGTTATAACGTTATATAAAATAGGATACAAAAACGGAAGATCGTAGAAGCACCCGCATTCAAAAACATTTGCCGCTGTAATACGTCCATTGAACTTACTTGAAAGCATTGTTGCAGAAAATTTTGTAATACAAAAAAAATCAATCTCTAAAAATCAAATTAATAAAAACAATTTAAAAATTGAATGGCTTAGAGTATTGAAACCCTTCGCTAACTTTGAGGAAGCACGCGAAACTAAGCAGGTTATGTTCAAAGCCAAAATTTAAGTTGTCAGAGAGTGTTTTGAGCAGGGCCTGAAAACTCCGTCTTGAAATGAAATCGTATTGACAAGCATATACTATGTTGTCTTTATCTACGAAAGAAGCCATGGTTCTATAAATAAATTCTCCCATATTTGAACAAGTAATGATAAAACGAATATTGGTCAACTAGTGTTCCACTTTATCTTGTTTTTCTCCCTTGGAAAGTGGTTATGCAGTGGCAGTCTTCATTTCAGCAGGAATATACCCAGTTTCGATTTTGTCGTTAAACATAAGTGTGTCTTTTATGTACATTATATTTCTGCGTAGACAGATAAGATGTATATCATCGTAACCTATAGCTTTATTAGGCTCGAATCCTGATATGATCTACTCTAAGTCATTTTTAGACATTTGATGGAAAAATACAGAACATGAGTTCTAGTCAGAAAAAGAAGACGACGCGGCATTTGAGCGTGTTCTCTCCTAAAACGAGGCGAAGAAGTTGTTCAAGATAGGGGCCGTAGCTTGCGCACTATGTCCAAAAACACCACTGAAATTGTTTGCTTTTAAAGGAGAAGATGTAGTCCTGTGCAATGCGTTAACTGATGATCGCGTTATAACTGAGTTGAACCGAAATTCCATGAACTGCCTCTAAAAGTATAGCCGCTTCGGAGATCGTATAAGCGCACTCACTCCGTTTCACAGTCCTATGAAGTCATTCCTTGTTCCATGGTGTTATGAAGTAATTATGTAGGCCGGTGTAACAGGCCCAAGTTAGTCTCGTTGCCTTGCTAATACTGTACCAAGTTAGGAGTTTCCCTGGCGATCTACTTGAAAACGTATAATATATAATTAAAATACTAATTATAATTAAAATGATAATGATGAGATGAACTGTAAACTGAAGTCACCAGGTCTGATGTGCCAGAATTATCACGTACTCCTAGCAGATAAGCGAAATGGGTTGCAGAAATTTAATTTTAATCTGTGGAGAGGAAGTTGGCGCTCTGGGTGCCAATTGAATAAAACAAAAACTGTAATTATGCTTTTCAGCGGTGCCAAGAGAGACCCCTTTCAAAAAAGAGAACGTAGATATATAAATTGTCGACAAATATACTAAGTATCTTGGACACTTATATTTGAGAGAATTTCCTGGAGGAATCCGAGATTGTGTCATTGGTTAAAATAAACTACATTCGACCATTATAAAACAATGAGCTAAGAAATTTTAATAGATTCTAAGTGGTGAGGGGGTAAGGACACAAGTAAAAGTACCAAGGATCACTTTTAGTGATGCAGTCTTGAGCACGAGTTTTGAGGTCTAAGCCAGATTAGAGAAAGGACAAAGTAGCGTTGTCAGGTTAGCTCTAGGAGATGACGGGAAAACCCCAAACGAGGGGGTACAAGGATATATGGCCTGGTTATTGTTTCAGAGCAGAGAGGCAGTGAGTAAATCAATTTTCACCAAATAATGATGGAGCCGAATTATAGGTGGTGGCAGCAGGAAATCTATAAATATATTTGTATATGATGAGTTCAAAAACGAAATAGACGAAACGGACACGAAAGCTTAAAATTCCTGCAATCAAGTAATAAGAGTGAGCAGATACGTTCAGAAAACCGGAACTTAGGGAGGCCGAGACCGTAATATGGAAGGAAAATAATTCACGGGGAGTCAGCTTTCACAATTTATAGGTCCCGAAAGCAAGAAATAATGATGGCAGATCTGTCTTCTAAGTCAAAAGGGAGCACTTTATTGTATGAGGCTATAACGTGAAGAAAAGAAATGTATAGGGTTAAGTTAGGAGAAGCAAATACTCTGTGAGTAATTATAAAACGGAGAGGAATCAAGTTAATGTGCGAGTCTAAAATGCAAACGAATCTATCCTCCATTTTCTGAAGGGCCGAAAAGCTTACTTGGTTCCCTGGGATTTACTGGAGAACACGAAAATCTGGGTTAAGATTGAGTAGATGATTGAGCAGATCCTGATGTTAGAAACGTTTCGAGGCATTTCCTTATAGGCGCCGTGCGCCGGCAAGAGTGCGTCGACGTCCACCTTTGAACCTTGCAAAGTGTGATTGTCTCATTATTTAGCAATATATATTACCTTTTTTAAATGTGAATTGTAGGAAGGTGGCTAACTGGGAAAGTTGTCAGACATTATATATGATGAGGGAAAACAGCTCAGAAAAAAGCGGATTACGAAGATGAAGAAACACGACAGGACAATGCTGTACTCGTAACTGAAGACTTTTAATAGAGAAAACACAGACATAAAAAATATATACAGTATGTTAAGAGATTACACAATAGTTCACACTCGCCAAACGTAAAGCGTGTCAGCAATCTAGATTTCTACCCGTTCACTACATTGTCCCGTCGTGTTTGCTCTTCTTCGTATTCAGCGTTTTATTTATTAAGAGTACTGTTGAAAACTGCTTAGGATAAAATCAAACTGAGAAATACTACTAACTAGTACAGTCTTAGGTGTCAAGAGAGAAAACAATTGGGACTCCCTCCCGTGTGACTCCGGGCAAAAGTTTCATCTCGGTCCTTCCGTGGGCCCGGTGTTGATTTAACGCCGCCTAGGGGTTGACAAGTTCTGGTGACTCCCTCGCTAAAAAAAAGAAATGCGGTGTGGTTTTTTTTTTTTTGTTACCTGTTTCCTTAAAGGTTATTCTATGATCACTTCTGCTCCTTCGCGATTGTTACAGAAATGCCGAGGGGAAGGAATTTGGCTTAGGACGGGTAAAGGAGGAATCGTATGTCTGTGTTTTGTTTTTAGGCTAGAGGCAGCAAGCTAACCTACTATAGAGGGTACAGCCGTTAATGTTCTTTCATTGACCAGCTTGTAATGCACAGTAAGTTCAGAAGTGCACATTACTGCCACGCTCATTTGTTTCTTGTGCGAATAATATTTATCAGAAAGAAATACAAAATAAACTGCAAGAGGGACAAATTGTTAGAAGAAACGTGTTAAACTATAACAATACAAAACCTTCCAACAGATGGAGAGGCCGAAACAAATTCCAAAAACAAAAAGCTTCTCAACGACTCTGAAGTTCAAGCGAACGTATTTTCAACACTCATTGATGGGTAAGTATTATACTCGCGCAAAAAGAATATCTTTAGGTGCTATCATATTTGATAGAGCTAAGTTATTGATTGAAACACGTAGTTCACGCGCCATTGTTCAGTAATAAATTCATACTGTCATTCTACTCGTAATGATGTTGGAAATGTCGGGTCCTCCGGTTCAGTAATATTAAGGTGGCTATATTGCCAATGCATGAACGAGAACATATTTTTTATAAAAACCTCTATACTATGTACGCTGAACATTATCAAACACGAATTCGCGCAAAATCTCTCTTCTTTTTGTTGATTTCACCTACCAATATACACTGAGCTTCGCAATTTTATCCCGCAATGCGACGCACTCACCTGATGATTGTTCTCACGGTATTCCATCACGTCGTAGGGAACAATGTGTGCAGGCGAAACCAATGTTACTCATTTTGTGCTGAATATTAAAAAGAACTATTATTGAGTCGTACCAATATTTTAGTAATCAAAACGGTCGCGAGATCGGAAGTCAGTCAACGTGCGTCGATTGTACATAACTCATATTTGTGCCGCGGATATAGGGCGGTCACAGTTGATCTTAGCATTGCAAAACGAGCCTGAAAAAAAAGCAGCGTCTACGCCTATATATTTTTATCTTTCACCAAATGTGGGTTTTACTGCGTAATTTTCAAGGCGTAGCAATTCCTTCATCTAAAAGTTGAGAGCAACGAAATTGCTAGGGTCGACCATGGACACGCCTGGAGACGACCAAGTCATTGATGTTAGAAACGTTTCGCGGCATTTCCTATAGCTGCCGCGCACCGGCAAGACGCGTCGACGTCCACCTTTGAACCTGGCAAAGTTTGTTTATCTCATTACATAACAAAATAGCAACTTTTTTTAAATACAAATTCTAGAAAGGCGGTGAACTGGGAAAGCAGGTAGATATTATATATGATGGGGAAAACAGCACAAAAAAAAAAACGCGGATTGTTAAGATGAACAAGCACGACAGGAGAATGCTGTATTCCCAACTGAAGAATTTCAAAAGAGAAACACAGACAGAAATAGCATACAGAGTATGTTAAGAAATTACACAATATTGCAAACTCGCGAACCGTAAAGCGTGTCAGTAATCTACATTTCTACCCGTTCACTGCATTGTCCTGTCCGTGTTTTCTCTTCTTCCTATTCAGCGTTTTATTTAGTTGTTTTCCTCATCATGAACACATTGTAAAATCTACTACCTCAATGCACATTCGGTGAAAGATTAAACTTTCTAGGTGCAGGCGACAATTTTTGCAGCTCGTTTAAAGCTGTACTGTTCACTGCTGGCTGCTCGATATGGTGCAAGTTAAAAAAAAAAAAAAGCATTTGGAGACGCCTAGATGCATTCGGCGGCACTCGCGAGAAATGTGCTTTTGTTCAGAAACTCCCCAAGAATTTATTTATGTTACTTGGCTGCTGAATAATTCAGCAGACTCTATGCATAAATATTAAAGTGTGCATTTTTTATTTCTCAGATTTGAAACCTTACCCACCGCAATGACATTCACTGCCTACCTGTTGGCAAAGCATCAGGACGTGCAGGAACGACTGAGGAACAAAATTAAAAGAGCTCTGATAAACGACGTAAGCCGCGAAGACTTGTTACTGCGTATAAGGAGCAGAGTTACTTGGGCCATAATTTTCTTTTGCCTGGCAACATAGGGATTTGATAAGCCAGAAAAATACAAGGTAGTGTAAAACGACTTCCTTTGACAGAAGTTTGGGTATCTTGGCCATAAATCACCAAACAAGTGCCAAAGTTATGCTCCACTGCTGGTAATTTTGCTTTCATCAGACATTTCTAGGCCTAAATCGCCAAGCAAGTATTAGAGCTTGGATTCACTTCTGTATGTTCGGTTTTCATATGGCAACTTTGTTACGCACGTGAAACTTGTGGACCATGCATGGACAATGGGACATTCTTTTGAATTTTCGGCCGCCACGACCTTGGTGAGGGAGGATATATGGGAGCTTTTGAAACTCCTAAAATTGTGGTTTGTCCGCAGGGATACATCCGTGTGTAACAAAAACTGCGGCCCTCTCCACAAAGCTTATACGGAAATGTCTGATAAATAGCGTAGACTTAAATTGTAACCTTTCATTTGCTTTGTAACTAACGTAGATGCCCCCCGCATTAGAGGCGAAACGTGTCATGAAATTGTTGTTTTTTTTTCTGTTGTATCAGGTCGGTGCTCTTATCTTAATCATGACGTTTCCCGGCTTTTGGATTATCTTTGCATTTTGACCCAAGTCTGGCACTTTAGCGAATATGTCGGCGAGTCAGAAAATCAACAAAAGAGAGGCAACAGAGAATTACTTTGGCACCTTAGTGGAAAAGTTAGGCACACTAGGATTTCAGAGCTCGTGCCAAGATCGGCAGATAGGTGTGGTAACTAAGTAGGCAAATCAGTTATCATACTGATCGAAAGTTCAGAGTTTCTTCTTCACCGGTGATTGCAGGACGCCAGTGCGAAAGATGTTCTCAAGGTGGAATACTTGGACCAAGTGATCAACGAAGCACTCAGAATTTACCCTCCACTGTCAGGGTAACGAAATTCTTACAACCCCAATATATTTTGCTACTCGTTTCCTCATATCTAGAGCCCGTTGAGTTCTAAAGATCAGTACAAATAAGAGCACTATTGTACTATCGCAAGAAATTATGAAATTTCGACGTTCGTAAGAAAGTGCATCTTGAGATATGAATATTTTTACAGAAAGGCAATATATGGCATTCAAGTCCGGACGGACGTAAAAAGCAGCTTAGTGAGCCTTGGTAAATTGAATTATTCAATTCCCTTCGTCACATACAATATCTGGATCTCTTATTCCGAAAGCCCGGCCAATAACAGTAAATTTAGTCGTGCGGATGAAACTGCAAATATTGTGCTTGTATTAATATAGAACTTGCTTTCAGATTGCGGAGAGGGCAACGCAATGTAACCGTATATATTGTCATAATAAGCAATCTTGATAACCGTCATTTGTTCTCGTCGCTGCCCTCTAGCCCGAGGTAGAACCTTTAAACAGAGAATTACAAATCGTTGTTCACTTTCACAAGCTAGATTTAATGACATATTCATTTATGAATGATGAAAATCATAACGTCGGTAAAACAATCTGAGTAGTGTGTGCATATATTTGTACCAAAATACCTTCGAGAACATAAACTTGGGATTTCTCACATTGGGATAGACGTAGAAAACATCAGCTAAATTAAATTATTAAATTGAATGGAACGACACACGAGAAAACACGCTTTAACAAGTATTACTTAGTTATTACAGTACTAGCGCCTTATCATGAATGGCACGAGTGAAGGACGTGTGTAGCAGCTGCTCCGCTCGATTTCTCCACAAACAGCAACAGATTCTTTGCTGTGAGTGGTCGACTCGCTTTTGCTGTAGGTGCGTCAATATCGTCACTGATGACTACAACCTACTCATGCAAGAAGGGGTGAGCCAGTACAAGCGTGGAAAATGCATCAAGCAAAGAAATGATGACGGCGCATTCGCTACGCCTTGAACTTCAACTATGGATTTTAGAATAGATGCGGAAACGAACACCGACAACATTCCGTGTGATAAAGGTTCATCGATATTCAAGAAAGACATTCAAACGGTGCTCGAAGCATATGTCGACAACTTTGCACATTTGAAACCGGAAAACGTCTCGCTACACGAGGAGCCTCGGATCAAGGATACCGTTTCTTTGTTCATGAGCCAATTGGCTCTACAAAAACGTTATACAGAGTTGGCGGTTCTCATCCGTCGTCCTACGCCACTGCAGCTACAAATTTTCCCGCCTTGTGTACAAGACAGCAGAGCCTACCGGGCACTCAAAAAGCGCTGCCAGTTGAGACTTCAACAAAAATCATCGGTCCAACTGGACCCCTTCAGCCTGCATCGTCTACAGCTCAACAACACTTCGTTCCGCGAAGCACCGTGGTTGATGACGGCTTCACCATTGTCACACGCCGCAAGCCGATAAAACCATCTGTCGGAACTTCGAAAGCATCATTGAAAGCCGATTCAACGTGCACCGAAAAAAGTGGCCTTTTTGAGTCAAGACTGTCTTCGTACACGAATACGGAAGACGTTGAGGACTTTGTCGCCGTTAATTGTTTTGCAAGGTAAAATTTATGTTTACAAGTAATTGAAAACCAAACTTCCTCATTATGCGTCTTTCCACATTCTCGTTGACAAAGAAGAATATGAAACAATAAACAACGATATATGGCCAGAAGCCTGCGTCTTCAGGCAATTTTTTGGACCTCTTCCTGCGTTACGCCACTCCGCTAGTGTAGAAAGAAATGTTGGGGCTAGTGCTGTTGAAACCAGATGCATTACTTTATTTTTTTTTATTTCAGAATTTTAATTAGCTTCACGGCCGAACACCATAAATTATATTGCCTGTTGAAGTAAAGAGATATGCAGGAATAAAAGACGGGACCATGATCTTACCTTTAAATATACGCTCTCTGAAAAGTAAAAGTGCTTTTTTTATTACTCTTCTAGATCAACTGTGTGTTTTATGTCAAATAATAATGCGTTCCGAAACATGGTACCAAACAAATGACGATGTTCTTGTAGTACCGGGTTCTAATAATTCATTTTTGAATAGAAGCGTAAAAAGTAGGGGGAGATGTATGAATTTACGTAAGACAGCATAATAGGTGCAAAATACTCGATGCTTTTAACGAAATTGCTAATTACTATGAAATCGTCACTATAAAGCACGGACGTCAGTTGTTCTCTCTTCTTTATCGACCGCCAGCTGGGAACTTTAATAATGTTTGGTTTTTCCTGGAGAGGTACCTTGATTGATGACTTTAAATAACTACTCACTTGTTCTGGCCGGCGACGTAAATGTATATAGTCTAGAAAACTCTTCTCTTTCGTCATGACTGAGTAGTACACCAAGTAGTAGTGGTTTTTTAATGTGATCCCGTCTACCACTTGCATTACTCCTTTTACGTCGAGTGTCATTGGCGTTTTTATTACCAATAAAAACCGTATAGTTTGCGGTGCAGGTACTATTAGTAGTGACATGAGCGATCATTTACCAATTTGTTATGTTGTCAAACTCATGATTTATCAAGGAGCGTTGATTAACTATACACTTTCCAAACCGTAATTGACTGCCAACTGTGGCCCTTCCGAAACACAGTCATGGAAGCAGACTGGAGTTTTGCATTTTTAAAGCAATGCGTAGACAAAGCATATGATAAGTTTATAAATATTTTTAAAAGAAATTAGATGGCATCGTTTCCTTATAAGACTGTTACTTCTAAAAAGCGAATAAGAAGACTATGGGTCACTCTAAATATTTTAATCATCATAAAAAAAAAAAAGAATGGCTTATATCAGACTTACCTCTTTGCGAATAATGACGGTGACCTTGCAGACCTGCACTAAAAAATAAAAACAGGGTACCGCAAACGTCTTTTTTGTGACGTTCACAATAAGAATCCTACGATTGTTTGGCAGTCGATAAACAAATTGCTTAAACGGAGCAAACAGAAAAGTTTAATAGATGAACTAACACTTCCGGGTGAAAGTTTGTCCGGATTACAACTAGCTGAGCTCTTTAACTGTCATTTCAATAACCGGCCTTTTAGCGCGCACAATGAGCATGCATCCTCGTTTACCTCGCACCGCGTAACAGACAATTTTTTGACAGCTGACAGGCGAATTGCAAGTGCTCAGTGTATTTTTGCGAATAAATAACAGCAATAGACGTAACATAGACGATATACAAATAAAGCACGTTAAATTTGTAATCGATTGTTGTGGCCCCACTTTTGGTATTAATATGGAGTTTTAGCACACGCTCGCGCTACATTTAGCGCTTGCGTTAGCGCACGTTACACAAGAGAGTTTTAGAAAAGTGTTTCTCTGCCGCGACGCAAAAGCCGAACCGTCTCGCGCTTGCAACGCCACCAAGATACTGTCACAATTTTAATTTCAAACACGAAATGCTGCAACTTGAGAAAATACAAGTTTTTCGGTTCAGAGTAACATTTTAGATTTGTTTAAACAGGAGAATGCGACGCGAGCGGTCGTTTGGTTGTGTCCGCTTGCGTCGCCTCGGTAAGAGGTGTCCCGTGTACTGATCTTTGCAAACCCTAACTTCACCGAGAGCTGCCAGCGCGTCGCAAGCATCAAGTTGCCGGTGATCGTTGCCCACCTTATTGAAATTTCCCAACATAGTGCAGTGTCGTTCCGTATCAAAAATCGCAGTCGCGAGGATGCCGCCGACGTCGCGCTCACGAAGCCTGCTGAAGCTGTCGCAGGCATGGTCCTGGGAGCCGCCATTTTTGAATTGTGCTCGTTTTAGAAACGTTTCTTTCGAGGTCAAGAATTAATGCTCTGAAGATAAAGACTTTAAAATATAAATCAATTGTTTTAGACCTGTAAATAAGCACGTTACTAGTAATTACCATCTAAGATTGGTACCAACTAGACTGAAACAGCCAAACAGCACAAAACGCTAGGTGTCATTTTTTCAGAACATATGCGATGGGATAATCATATACAATACCTAATTAAGAAACTGTCAAAAGTAGTTGGCAAAACACGAGGAAACAAACCGCTTTTTGTTTCCGCTAAATATTAAAATGCCAAGTTATCACGCTCTGTTTAGCTCAAAAATTAACTATTGTCATTTGGTTTGGGGCGCAACGACTAAATATAATGTTACCAAACTTACGATACACAAAAATAAAATGCTGCGTTTTGCTGCAAACGTGCCTTACAACACAGATACTGAACTATTACTTTCGAAATTCAACGTCATGAGAATTGCTGGCGTATACGAGTCCCGTTTGCTATGTCCTTATTTATTCTCAGCTGACGAGTCAATTACGGCAAAACGTGAATCTTTTACCATATCCGATTCAGAGAGTTCTTGAGTGTGCATCACCTTCGCACGAATTACAAACTGGAATCAATTGCTAACAACCTGCCTAGATTAGTTAGCAAGTTCATTATATTGATTCCATTGATCTTCACTGTTTTTAAAAAATATGTACCCGCGTTTTTTGTTCATACAAATTATATTGTGTAGTGTTTTTTTATTACCATGCCTTGAAAGTGCAGGGACACCAAACTCAGTCAAGCTACCTTGTGGAAGTTTTTTCTGTAGTGCCCTCAGCACAACAGTGCTGAAATTAACAAGTTCAATGCCATTAGACTTCCCTTCTAGACAAGAAATATAAACAAAAACGTAAAGAAAGAGCAAACAAACATTTGTAATAATTCTCTTTTATGCCAACAGCTTTATCTCCAGAACGTGCAAGGAAGATTACGATTATAATGGTCTCACAATTCCTGCCGGCATCTCAGTCATAATTCCCGCAAGTTCCCTGCACCGCGACCCAGAGTTGTGGAGTGAACCCAAAAAATTCGATCCTGAAAGGTAAGGACAACTAACTTTGTTTCACAATTATACATTTTAACGCCCTCAGGTTGTGAACCATGAGTGGCATACAAATATATTTAAACCGGGTTAAAATAGCAAAAAATTAATTAAAGCAAAGTCTAATAATACAGTGTAAGCATATAAAATATATCTTAAAAGTGAACATTCGACAGAGATCTGTCTCGTTGGGACTAATTAATTATTAAAAAGTTCAAACACAAACCACACTTTTGTATAGGGAACCCACGTTTCGAAGCCCATTCGGCCTCTTCTTCAGGGGCGGCTACGGCTATCGCCGTCAAGGAGCTGTGTCCCTTTATTTTTCTTCTACTACGGTAGGTATCTGATCTTTTTCTACGGCTGTACTTTTTTAATAAGGTGACGAAGTCCGTTCACATATGCGGATGGTAAATGTCCGAGAGACTGATTGATGTTCTATGGCGTTGCTTGAATATGCCGTAGTTTGAATATACCGTAAAAGAAAACAAAAAAAAACACTGCTCCTCAGCGGCCATAGCCGTAGTCGCCCCTGAAGAAGAGGCCGAATTGGCTTCGAAACGTAGTGTTCCCATAGAAGAGCTTGGTTGGTGTTTGAACTGTTTATTAATTAAAGTATTTCGTTGGTTAAAAATTATCTTAAAAGCTCTCACGCATAGTAAACACGTACTTTCTGGCGTTACGCATAATATATCACTATCAACCACCTAGCCCACCAGATGATCTTAACGCAGTTCCTTTCGTCTGCAATTGGCCCTTTTAAGTGTGTATATCCTCTAGGCTATGCTTCTTTTTATTTTAACGTGATCGCCAGTTTGTCAAAAATAAATTGATTTGATTTAATTTTAACATACAAGGCGATGTTCGACTCAGCCGCCATCGGATATGGATAGCACTCTATCCTCTCTCCCTCGTTTTCCCTTCCTCGATGTTTTGCGCTTTAATATATCAATAAGGTTGCCACATCGAGTTGTCTTTCTCGTTAACGCTGGCCCTGCGATCGCCTCTTTCAATATTGAGCCTAGGAAAACAAATGTGTAGTGAGTTTTGTGTGTATCAAATAATAAATAACCGTTTGCAGCTCAACGGCAGTTCAGGAAAAAAGATAGACAACATCAGCCAGATTTTAAAATTTTCAAATCGCAATGTTCGACATGACATATCGGAAGGACTTGACATGTCGGTAACCTTTACAAAACGGGCAGGCCATCTGTTAATAGAGAGACGTTTGTCGCCGAGCTAGCCGCATTTTACGCAATCATAATAAATAAAATCGTCGTGTGACGTATAAAGTAAGTACAAATTTGCCCATATTTATATTTCAACTGATGTTGAACTGTAACTGCCGATTTACTTTTGTGATATCACAAAGCACACTGAGCTTTGTTTCTCATACGCGTCGTGTTCAAACAGATGATAACAACGCCATCTGCAACAAAAGAAAAACAAAAACGATGAGTCGGCCTACGTAATGCGACAACTTCCATGTGCTTATTACTAATATTCCTTAGGAAAACATTTTTCTTATTCAGGAAAGAGGTCATGCCCATCTATTATACCTATATATGCACCACTCCTTAAGAAAATGCTTTGGCTTTGGAACATATTAGATTTCAGTCTGATGCTTTTGAAACTAATCACAGTGTTTGACATATACCAAAGAGCACACTTAACATTCCGTAGAACACAATTAGAACGTCTGGAATTAAGTAATTGGTTAACTAAGAGGTAAAACAGTCTCTTATATAGAGAAATGTCAATTAATACTGTGGTCAATATGTTATGCAATGCTACAGTGCAGTTAATACTATGTCCAATACGCAGATTAAAATATTCGCAGTAGTTTACATACATAACAGTTCCAAAATTGTTTGTTTAATTTCATGCTCACGTTATTTAGATATACATGGTGATTCTTTTTCAGCTGAACAGGTTTGTCTAATAAGGCCATAAAAGCTACAATAATAGGGTTTGTGCAGGTGAGTTATACGGCCTGGGGACATAGTATAGGGGGTTGATCTTAAGGATAACGTGGTTAATTAACTAAAACAGGTGAATTAACGGTTTAGTTGTTAAAAATAAACATATTTTGTGATTAGAAACTTGATGAGCACCATAAAAAACGCTATATCACCAATACTAGAAAGACTTCGAGCACGTGGGAAGCACAGTGGCGTGCTAAAGTTACCACTCGTGCAGCAGGAGTAAGGCTACCGGCGCGATAATGCGCCCGCGCGGTTTTTTGTCAATTTTCATAGACCCAGCCTTATGCCTGCACGGGTGGTAAGTTTCGCACGCTACTGCGCTTCCATCGCGCTAAAAGTTTTTGTAAATATTTTTTGGATGACTTTCGATGATGCTCAGCACGTTTCTAATTGAACCATACGTATATTTTCATTGATTTAAAAGTTCATCGACAAATGTTATATGAATAATTCACTTATCTTGACCATTAGACACTATATTATGTCCCCCTGGCCGTATACCTCATCTGCAGAAACCGCGTCAGTGTAACTTTCAAGGCTCTTTTTTAAAGAAATCTGATAAGCTTAAAAGTACCTCTATGTATAGCTATGGACACTTTATCTAGTCATTTTGAGATGTTCTTAATTCAAATTCTTTTTCCTATTGATCAGATTTAGCAGTGATAACAAAGGTTCGTTGAATCCCATCGCCTACCAAGCATTCGGAAACGGCCCAAGATCCTGCATGGGTATGCGCTTTGGTCAAACGGCACTCAAACTTGCACTCGGCAAGATTTTGGCTAAATACAAGCTCCATCTGGATGACCGACATCTCAAGGTAAACACGAAAATCAGGATTATATTCACTTTTGTTGTAACCACAACCGCCAGCACCAGAATTATAGGGATATTTTTTTTTTCAACCGCTTGGGTCGGTATCAAAACAGTGCACAGAAAAGAAGAAACGAATACGAGAGAAAGGTGTACACATCACAAGCGCTGACTGACAACTGAATATTTATTGGAAAGAAAAACCTAGAAACGACAACCACCGCAAAAACCAAACGAAACAGAAAAGCAATTGACAAAGAGAAACACCGACCACGTGAATCCTGACTCAACAAGTACTAAGATATTTTCTGTGTGTGTTTTGTCCTTGTGGATCAGTATTGATGTGGCCGGCGGTTCCTTTTGTTTTGTGCTTTCTTGTGTTTATTTATGGTTGTTGCATTTGCGGGGAATTTATGTTAAAAACAGTTTGAGCTGTCAGTCGGCGTTTATGCCTTTCGAATTTTTGGGTTTTTTGTGCACCTTCTGGTGGTAAACAGTACCGTCCAGGAAAATGCGTCTCTGCTGTGAAGGCGCTTTCTGGACATCAGAAGCTGAAAAAAAGACATGATCCGTATATTTCTCGTGTTTATGAAACGTTTCACCTGTCCTGCAGTCATGAAAATCAGAGAGTTAAACTTTCGTCTGACTTAAGTTGCTGAAAACATTTTTTTGTTTGGCAGATGTGCATAAAATATTGACCTAAACCTCGAATGTAAAGTTTTTGCCTCGTTTTGTTCCACACAGGAAGACGAATTGCCGCTGTCAAACTCACTCATATTTTCGGCTCCTCGTGACGGCGTCTGGATCAAACTTGAAAAGGTTGAAAGCTAGCTTTGCAGACGAAAAATAGTGCGCCTGGAGAAGGCTGAGTGACACCTGCGATGAATCGCGAAATGGGCAACCAAAATAGCGGCCACGCAAGTATATATCTATATAAAGAATAAATGCTGAAACCTTATTGTATGTTGTAATTTCTAACCTTTTAATGATACGTAGGTCATTTTCACCAATGTTGCGTTTATGGCGAGGAAATATTCAGAAGTAAGCTGGAACTGCAAATACTCTTCACAGAGGTTAGAATTGTTTAAACAAATAAAAAATCAATGGATGATCAGATCCAATATTTATAAAAAAAATAAACGCTATGAAAAATGACTTGGTGATACTAAAAACATTGAAGGCGGACGTGCATGCTACGCCGCCACCAGAAAACTGTCGCAGCAAGTAATGATGTATGTTGAATTACAGCAGGGTAGCTTTGAATCACAGTCACGTAGGTCATACTTAGCATTTTAATAAAAACATAGACAATTAAAAAGTGTTAGAAAAACAGCGGATAGTGTGTTTCTCACCTCAGCCAATCAACATCGCATCGCCAAACTCTCACTGTGCCCGAGTGTAGAGGGCCAGTGAAAGAAAATGCAACCCCGTTTTTTTGACCAGCAAAAATAAAGTGCGCACGCAGAAAAATGGAGCTTCGTGGGCTGATTGCGTAGAGCGGTGGTGTTAAACTACAAAAGTTTAAGTGCATGACCTGGCCTGGACAGTAAAATATGAAGCAAAAACACGACGTCGTTGCAGGACATTGTCCGTCTAAACGTAATATTCCTCGTACCCCGAAAAATAACATGGGCGTCTGTTTTATGTTTCAGTTAAAACAAACCTGTCAACAGGGAAGATAATCATGTTTTATTTTCCCTAACAAGTTGTTTTCACTGAAGATACTTGAAGACGTAACATTTTTAAACATCATTGTATACATTGAGTATATTAAAAACTCTACAAACAAGAAAAAATTCGTAAGAGTCGGCACGTTATGGAATGCAGAAAGGAGCAAAGGCTGAGTTTGTTCACGACAAACTATGTATTAACGATACCGCGTATACTTGAAATCAAGACAAAAACAAAAGACTAAGAATAAATGCACTTCCCTCGACCAGCTTTAGGTGTACTATTAGAGCATGATACCCATATGGTCGTAAATACAGAAACATGTTTGAGACAGAAAGTATCGGATTTCAAACATTTCCCTCCCGAGTATAATGTACTACCGCGTGATAGAAATACTAGAGGTGGAGGGGTGGGATGCTCTACTTATAAAATACACTCTAATATATCAAGCGATAACAGACATTTTAAATCACAAAAGCATAAGGTGCAAAATATTTCTAGAGAGCTGGGATATTCTGGTCGGTGGAGTATGCAGACCACCGTCTGCAGCTATTGCTTTCCTTGAAGAAATGGACGACTTTATAACGTTGCACGCGATAGAGTCATTCATTTCTGTGATAAACTGATAAAGTTATAAAGTCATCGTGACAAAGTCATCCAGAGATTTTAACTCGCCGCATTTTAACTGGATAGATAAAGTTATCGAAAAGCAGGGCGGAAAACAAGTGGGTTACATGCTAAAGATAACGCAAAAGCACGGACTCAATCAGATCGTCCGGGAACCTAAAAGAACACGTAGTACTCGTAAATCTATTTTAGACCTTTGCGTTCTTTTATTGTGTTTTCCTGATTACGAGGTTACTGCTGTAGATTGAATATCAGCTATAAGCTGGCGCGGGCTATGGTAGCATTTAATAGCGGGCTACCAAAACATAAAAAATACAACGCTTGTCTACGACTTCGCCAGAGCCGATGTCACATCAATTTTAGACTATCCTGGACTCTCGTTGGGTTCCGTACGTCATAACGATAATGTGAAAAAGCATGTGAGGACATTAAAAAAAAGTGAAAGACAACTTTTTACTGATACAGTGAATGTAATTCTAGGGAAGTCGTCTCATAGCGTCTGGCAACACTTGCCACCTAAGGAAAAACCTGTAAAAAAATTGGATGTGCAAGGTGCACCATGTGAAAACTCACTTGCGGTAGCAAATTAATGTAATTTTTTGTTCACTCAGTGTTCACAGTTGGCTCACCTGCACATACTTCGACTGATTACGAGCCTAACAGAATACCACAGCCCATTCAAGTTACTGTTGTGGGAGTGAGCGCGTTTCTGCTCAATATTGACAAGAAAAAATCTCCTGGGCCAGATAAAATTTCCTGCGAATTTTTAAGGCGCCAGTGTGGAAGGGTGTCCCAGCTGATGACTGTCACTTTTCAGGCCTCACTAGATAAATGTCGATTACCAGATGACTGGTTACCCGCAAAGGTTGTACCTATCCACACATCTGGGAGTCATCTTGAAATGAAAAATTACAGACCAATATAATTAACATCAATATTATGTAAGATGCTCGAGCATATAGTTTGCAAACGGCTCAAACAACACTGAGGTAAACAAAATAGTGTTAGCGATCAGGAGATTGAAGTGAGAAAACAAGTTAAATGCTCGTAGGTGCCCCCCGACCCCAGTCGCTCCCAGACAGAAGTTTGGATACGTTCCCCGGCGAAACCCGAGCCGTTCGCGCAAGTCAGCCGCAAGAGCTGCGGTGCGATCGCCCTCACCCGGAGACGAGAGGAGGCACAGATTCCTTCTGACGACGCGGAGCTAGACTCAGCAGCCCTTATATTATCCCCTCATTTAGTGTAACCCTCAAATTTCAATTAAGTAATCCCTTTATTTCAACCGCATTGTTAACTGATTCACCATCCAACGCTAACAGTAGATTGCATTCAACGGCTCGCAACCAGATTTATTTATTTTTTGTAGTTAGGATAGGCTTGAGTCTGTTACTACTTTATTGAAAGAAGCCAAGCTGTCGCCTTTAGCTGCAACTTGACTAAAATAACTTGACTAAATTTTTTTACTTGTATTATAAGTATGTCGACGTTGACACACTGACTTTCATTAGACCCTCTTGAAGGCGATCTCGGTGTTTAAATGATTAATTTTTGATCAATTCGTGCATATATCAATCACCAAAGTTCACAAATACCATTGTCTCATGAAAAATGTCGAAGATTGGAATATGTTGCCTCAGAGTGTGTTTCCTAGCGGAGCGTTTGTTCAGTATAGACATTTGTAGAAAAATTGTTAAATTTTCTCCCTGATGCGTATTGCGTTTATTATTATTATATATTCTTTTTGCTTTATTATTGTATGTTGGATTTCCTATATCAATGCAATTATGTTTATTTTCTTTATGTATAACTCCTTCTGTTTTGTATGCACACATACATTGTTTTAACCCCCTCCTGCAATAACCGGAAGGGGTGGCAGTATTGAAGAAAATAAAAATAAATAAAAATCTAAACATAAACAAGCCCGCCTTTAGAAATACGGTCAAAGACATAAGAAGCAAAGCTTTTATAATTCGTACATGGAAATAATTTCAATTGAAAGCGTAAACAACAGACGGATGCTATCATGTTATATAAGTCTGAAAAGCATTTGACATTTTGCCTCATAACCGCCTTATCATGTAACTTCACAATCCTAACAATTCTAAAATTTATCCTTGCCTGGATTTCTGGATTTCTTCACAATCGAGGTCAATACACAGTCATAAATAACCCTGTGTTATAAAATTCCATTGTAACATTGGACGCTTCCTAAAAAAAAACGTGCTCGGACCGCTCCTTTTTCCAATTTAATATTAATAATGTTCATCTTTGTATTTTGTCCGTACATCCTCATTTCCGCATGACTGGAATTCACCGTGAAATGACCCACGCATCGAGGATCGCTTATACACGCAAACAGACTTAAGTTCTTATTCATGGCTCATTGGGTTAGGGAGTAGCGGATGTCCTTAAAAAAATAAACAAATGAAAAGGGCTTACATTTCCCCACCTTTCGTCATCACCTTCTTACGTCTACAGTATTAACGACACTACCCTCAGCACGTCCTCGTGTTATAAATACCCTTTGTATTCATATAACCGGGCATTCTAGATGAATCACGCAGATTGGATATATTATCGGTAAGGCAAACTGCGCAATTAATTTTCTGCAATACAATATAAAACTGTCACCTCTTCAAAAATAAAACAACGCATACCTCACCTTCGAACGCCTTGAGTTAGAAGACAGCATCTAGATGGTCCCGGTGGCAAAACTATCTTACTAAAGAATTTGAACACGTCTAAAAATAGCTTTATGATTTATTTATTACGACTGCTCGTTTTACATCAACCTCTCTGAATTGTGCCAGCGTTTGAGTCTCCCGACCTAACCTTAAGACGAACAATACCTCCATTACCACTCTTTTACAAAGTTTACCACCATAATCCAGCACTTTGAAACCCATTTTTAGCATCTCTGATGTTAATTATTTTACAATTAGACAGCACCTGCAAAATACAGTCCATCTTCGCGTCCGGCACTTCTTATGCGGACTCTTCCACACCTTTAACAATAACAAAATGGATATTTATCCCCGACCACGCGCTCACTTCTAACAATAATGGTTCTTTTACATAATTAACTGTCAATCGAACAGTTGGAATCTCTGTGGTTCTAATATTACTAAGATACAAACGTGTTTCTAGCCCACTCTTTGCTTTTATATTTTTGTTCGTTTTAGGTATGTGTATACTGTTATTTAGTGTATGATGTTTCGTCGTATTTAAACATATTTGATACTTTTTTTACCATCTCAATTTTGAGCAGCCCATCCCTTATGTACTTACTTATCGTAGGGCCTTGAGGGTATTCCCCATTCAATAAATAAATAAATATAAATTGCAAGGACGCCTAAGCACCTCTTATGAGTTGTGAATGCGAAAGCATGAATCTCATTCTTCCGCTCCCTTAGTTCGTCTGCGGCGTACTGCAGTGGACGTCCACGTTTCGCTACTGCCGAGGTAGTGGCCGAGGGCCGAGCGCGCTCTCTCGTAAAGTGGTCGCGCCGCGCTGAGCTTGGCCGTGCAACCTCTTTGGAGTTTGCCCATGCGGGCTCTGCGGCCAGGCCCGCACCTCTTACCGGCGGCCGGGCTGCTCCGTGCGCTGGGCCACCATGGAGAGGGCTTCTCTGGTTGCGTTCCTTGGAACTACGCCGCGCGTGAATCAATGGAAGCCTCGTCCCTTGAAACTATGGCGCGCTCCAGCCAATGGAAGCCGCCATCAGATCTTTGTAATAGACGAGAGGCCTCGCTTCATTGGGACAGGAGAGGGTGCCGTTTGGCGCGGCATCAAAAGCTGATGACGTTGGTCCGCTCGATGGGACAGTTAATGCTGTCGCTTTATAATGCTACGGACGTCCACGGTCTCATTTATTTTTTTTTTGGCGAATACTAGGCCTAGGTGGACGCTGACTTATAAAGACATTTCGTTCTACTGATCTAGTTTTTCTTTTTATCTAGCCATATTTTCATACTTTTGTATTTTATCACCACAACTAGCCTCACAGTCACCCGGAGCTAAATGCGCTTTCAAGTTTATTCATGTGAACCAATAGAAGAGTGTATATTTTATTTTATTTTTAATCGAGCCCTCTATGTAGTCGTTGACAACCTAAGAAGTGCAAGGCACGTCGAGTCCTAAGCAATTCATTATCTCTTCGTGGCCAGTGAGGTTGTGGCATTTTCCTATAATCGTGAACATAACATAAGTTTGTTAAGCTGTCAGTGGTTATAGTAGAGTAAGCCGTTGAGGTAAGAAGCCAATGTTCATAAACTTAAATGACTCGATTCAGTACTGGAAAGTAAACTTGTAAACCAACTTCACAGAGCAGCGACTGTATCGGCTTGTATTTGGGCTTGTAAGAATGAAGGAAGGACTAGTACCTGTAGCCAGTGTTGTACACGTTCCTCAAAAAAAAAAAAAAAAAGAACGAAAGATTGTCTCTCGTTCCTTTTCAATTTTTGAACGGGTTCCCGCTACAAGTTACATATGTGAAAAAGGAACTCGTTCCCATTACAGTTAAAACAAAAATGAAATGTATCGTGACATATACCTTACATTTGTGTTTTGCTGATCACCCGATCACCATATTTAGTTAAATCGAGGAAATTTGTCTTCCTTTGTTTCTATCTTATTATATGGGAATATACGAATTGGAATGCCCTGATGGAAGCGCACCAGGAGAAGAAAACAAGCGGAAGCAGGGTTTCATTTGTTGATATATTCACATTAAAAAAAACTCAGCTTTTAACCATATTCATGTTTGTGGTGGGCAAATCAGACGAGTCCAATGTACTGTTACCCCACATTGCCAGAGTGTTTTACAACAACCTCACACGTTTAAATCTAAAAAAGACCCTTGTACGAACTTAAAAACAGTTGCTGCTCGATGTTGGTGTCCGCAAGACGAGTTTATGAAGACGAGTGTAGGGCTTTTGGAAAGACAGCCTTGAACAATACAAGTACTTCTTCGTGGTGGTTGGATTCGTTGATGAGTTTGAAGGTGGGGGACAAAGGGGAAAAGAAATAAAGGTTATATTTTGTGTATCTTTTAAGTGAGCAATGTTCGGGATACAAGTGGGTGTCCGATGTCTGGTAACTTGTGCTTTCGTTGTAAATGTAGGTCGCTTTGTGGAAGTTCAGTGATGGCTGTAGTCTGCCTTAGATATCTGCTTGTATGAGAATTAGTGTAAGCAAAGAAAGTAGCTGAGTTTGAAACACCATTCTTTTTGTGTGTCATTTCCTTCAACTAAAAGCTTTGATTCTTGTTCCGCAGTCTCGGGCACTGAAAAAAGAGTCGATGTCCATTAGGCCGACTGTTAGCAAGCAAGGACCACACAAAATATACCCTGAGATAAGCAATAAAGACGTTAACGAGATCCTTATCTTCGTAAACATTTTTTTTTACTTTTAGAATTTTACTTTTAGAAATAAAATAAAAATTACCCCACTGGAAGAAGAAAAAGGAACGCCGTTCCTTTTTCCGTTACAGTAAAAATGTAACGAGTTCCCGTTCCAGTTCCACCGTTGCATAATGGAACGGCGGCGTTCCTTCGTTCCTCCTAAAAGGAACGCTTTCCAGGAACGCCGTTCCTTACAACACTGGCTGTGGCCATAAAAGACGTATACGTGGCTGTCTAGTCTAAAATAGGCCGTCATTTATTTATTTGAGGAGCTGCCGCCGAACGGCACGTGGACTTTTGCTCTTTCCTTGACAGAGTAGTCGTAGCACCGAACGCGCATTACACGAACTCGGAAAGCCCCGACAGAAATACTAACGTGACAGAATGCGCTAGACTTTTGGTTTTGACCTTGACATATATGGCAAGGTTAGCTGAGTCGGCATAACTGTGCGCATATCCAGGTGTGCTGTTGCAAGTCGCCTTTAAAATAACTCGGCGTTCGCGCCTGAGCTGTATACGATGTAAAGGTGGTTTCATCGAGGGATTATTTCTTGCTTCAAATGTAATTCCGAAATCGAGCACCGCAACTCTGGGAACAGAAAGGTCGCATATGCACAACGAAATTATGAAATAAACTTGAAAGGCTCCGGTGCCCGATAACAATACTATGCATGCATAAAGTCTCGGCGGAGTATCGGGTATCGAACTATCGGAGTTGTCAGAACGATCTACGAAATCTCTCAAAAGAATCTAGCGACAGAAGCAAAAGACATTGGATATGCCTGGGAGTGGCAGCTGGATTGTTCAAGCTTTTACTCTCGTGGCGCCGCTTAAATAAGCGTCTGAAGCAGAAAATACTGGGTATCCCAGAAAGCCATGATCGCGTAATGTGCCAGTACGGCGGAAGCTACGGCCCTGGCGGGCCAATCGGAACGTGACTACGCATCACCGGAGTGCGCTTTTACTGCGAATAATTATCAGGCTTTTTGCTGCGTCATGCTCCAATATGTGTGCGTCGCGCTCGTATGCAGCGCGCATTTCGAAGCAGTCGGAACGCAATCTGGGGCTTATCGTTCAACTCTTGCCAAGTTACAACAAAACAGGGTATAACCGTGGGCTCTCTCTCTCCCGGCGCCTCCTGGCGCCTCCTGGCTGTTGCCGGCTGGCTATACCTCACTTAACTTCACGTCCGACCGTAGTTGAAGCTACAATCTCACGCAGAATTCAAGCACCGCGAAAAGTGCATCGGCATGGCGCGCGCTAGTTGTCTTAGTGGGTTGTCTACCACCACAGACGCAGAGAAAAGGAAATAGCCTTTTTTGCCCACAATGTGTAAGGAGTAAACGCAACAGCTATAGTGCTCTAATTTAAACACTTGGCGAAAGAGTCGGCGGGGAATTAGACCACCGTGATTGGCCGGCACCAAGGTTGAACGCTTCGGCGGCCAATCACGGCCGCCGGATTCCTCGCCGACTTGTTCGCCAAGTGTCCAGATTAGAACCCCTGTACGTCGCCACGTACGCGCGGGGAGAGCGGCCTCTCGTTGATGGTCAGTGTGGGCGCCACGCCGTTCGCGAGCCGCGGAAGCCAGCCGTTCCCTCCGCAGGAGCAAGCGTGAAAGAACGGCTGGCTTCCGCGGCTCCTACTCAGTCCCATGGGACAGAGTACGACCTTCACGCGGGGCGCGATTTTAAGGCTCGTTCACACAGTTGCGTTTGATGGCGTTAAGATTGCTGGCGTCGAGCTGTCGCTATGGCGATTCTTACGACAAGCCAAAACGCAACGCAGCGCATCGCGGTCGACGCAATTGTGTGAACGCGCCTTAAAAAAAGTCTACGGCAGTGACGACCCTAGGGAAGGCGCAGGCTTTCCCGTCGTTGTTGAGCGGTGAAGGGAGACGGTAATGTTGACGTTCAGCAAAGAGCGGAGAGGGCGCGACGGATGCAGAGAAAGGTGGCGAAACTCTGCGGCGAAGGCGGGCCGAAGGGCGGCGAGTTTTCGGAAACTCAAATTTAGCGTTTCGAGCTGGGTTCGAGAAGCAGATAAGTTACAGTCGAAATCCAACGCGGTGGAAGTTTCTAAAACGCTCCAACATTACATGGAGCAATTGGATGCTGCCAAAGTGCACTCTAAAAAAAGCCCGTGCGTCTACTTTCCCTCACAGTACTCGGAGAGCCAATCACCGCAACTTGCAATGGCAGTTCAGCGAATGATGATGCCGAAACACATGTTTATACAAAAAAACGGAGTCTGGGGTGTGGCATTAAGCAATGCAAGCGTGAAGTTTTGCAGTGCTTAATGCCACAACTCAGTCTGCGTTTTTTGGTCTATACATATGTTAGAAGTGGACGCACGTGTTTTTTTTAGAGAGTGGGATTGCGTAAAACGCGAGGTAAAGTTTGAAAACACCTGTTTTGAAGGTATCGTTAGCAGACTACAGAGGAAGACGCTCCGCTGACGATTCGACGTTATTGGTGGGTCGTCCGAGCGCTCCTCTCTTCCGTCTCCGCGTGGTGCGGCGGCGAGGGTGAATGGGAACACTCGACTTCCTTCTTTTCGCGACATAAGGGGAGAGAAGGTTTTTTTTTTATCCTTGGCGACGATAGACAACAAATGCCGACACGATGGTTCATGCAAAGTGCCACCCGTAAAAATATTGCTTTAAAAGCACTTGATCGCTGCCAACTCACTGTGTGTGATTTCTCTAGTCCGTGATACCAAACGTACAAAATGAGCGGCATGACGATGCATTTATCGCGCTGTTTGATAGGATCCATAGATATCGAAGGGTCGGCTATGGCCGGAATTAAGGTCAAACGGATTATAGTAAAGAGTTTTAGGAATCTTTTTTGCACATCCGATACTCTACGGTGGACCCTCCTGTATGAAATGCTCATGTACTAGTGCTACCGCAGAAGACTCGCATATTCGCAGTTCGTACCGGATGGCCCATGGTACCATATAGGACGCGGAAGAACGGTTACCTAAAACTCTCTACTGTATTCAATCCCGTTAAAACTGGGAGGACGCTTGATCTTCCCCTTTAAGAGTGAAACGCAATCGCGTTATAGGGCCTCGTTCGTATACCGCCTTCTCATTCGCTTCTCACGCTCTTCCTGCCAGTGAGGAGAAAGTGCGGCGGACATGGCCTAGTCCGTAGCGTATCTGGCTCGCGACCGAAGGGTCGTGGGTTTCATTCCCGTTAAAAATTCTTCAAATTTTTCTGTAAGGCAGATTAATTACTTGCTTCCTTCCCGCGTGAGATCATGTGGCTGTGGCGTCATGACCCTATCGACCAATCAAGATTTTTGCGTCACGCTACCGACACCGGTTTTTTTGCCAGGCCACCATGGCCGGCTTTTCTGCGACCCGAGCACCTTAACGCTATTAAGTTAAATTTAGTGTGCACAAATGCGCGATACGATTTTTGAACATTAAGTACACACCGCTTAGAATTATTTTATACGTTTCTAAGGCTCCTAAGGCTGGGAAAAAATCAGAACCAAGCAAAGCAGAAAAAAAAAACTCAGTAAGAACGCCAGACGACGTAAACTTCCACCAGCTCGCCTAAGACATCACTTCAATATATTTTTTTCTCGAGGTTCATAGCCCACACAAAACACGTTTGTTCCTCGATATAGTAGAGGTCGTAGTAAAAAAATTTAGATCGAAACAAGCAGCGTTCACCACTTGAACACGCATTCGCAGTAAGTGGTATAGTGATATGGAACCCACTATACGGCGCAGATGTACCTCATAGCCACGCGCTGGTGTTGGCAAACACAGGGCACGGGCAGAGTTCCAGAAAACGATATACTCCGCTAAACAAATCGTGGACAGTGACTGAGGCGTGGTCCACCGCTCCGCTTCACTGGTTTAGGCGGTAATGGGGAAACGCACGAAGACGACGACTGACGTGACGATGCAGTTTTGAACTTGCTTGATTTCTCTATTGCATCTTGGCTGTTGTCGCACGGTCGGTCACTATACCCTATTTATAGAGTATAGTGCCTTACGGGCGCTATACTCTATTAATACAGTATAGTGCCCGTAGGTTTTCTGTAAAGTGAGAAGCATTCGAAGTAAATATCGCTGATTTTAGAAAAAGGCTGAGTGCTTGCTTAAAGGCCGACGTACAACCTCGGTTTTCTGCAGTGAGGTTTTCTGCAGTCTTAGCACTCCCCTCTCCTAAGCTGCGAGGGAGTCAAATTGGGACAAGGTAAAAAAGGAGAGGATATAGGAAAGGAGGAGGCGGGCAAGAGTGGGAAGCGCGAAGGTGTACGTCGGCCTTTAAAACACTGTTTCGTATTCTCAATCCTGTAGAAATCCTTAGTTTTTGGGCTCAGAAGTTCATTCCCGGAGAAAAGCCCACTCTAGAAAAGTTCAGCACCGTACGGGTCACTAGAGTAAAGATCTTTCATTTTTTGTAATGTAGAAAAAAAAAGAAACCTAGCCAGCTTTTGAACAGCGCCCGAGACATGCTTACTTATGATGCTCAAAATGACGAAGAAAACGAAAAACTAGTGCTGTAAACTCGGAAGCCAGAATTTAAGTTTCGTCGCTTTCAATATCTGTAAAGGCAGACGTCGACCCGGGATCGATTAATATAATTGTCGTAGCTTTATTCAGTCAAAATCTTCTACTGTCAAACCTCGATGTAACGAAGTCGGTAAAATTCGGAATTTACTTCGTTACATTGAAATTTCGCTACATAGAAATTCGAGGCTAACGTTAAAGAAAGTTTCAAAAAATGTTTCTTGGGTACACAAAACTCACCGAGGACGCCTCTTTTTCGGTTGAAAGTAGTTCGTCACCTTTTTCTGGACCACTCTTTGCATTATCAGCATTATTATTGGCATCACACGACGTTCGCATAGTCAGACGGCCTGTATCGCGTCTTCGTCTTGCTGTGTGATCGCGAACCGCCTCAAGACATCGATTGCGTCCACCACCTTACGGTTACTGGGCACATAGCAGGTGTCTTGCTCATCAGGCTCGATGTCGTCCCCATCTTGCGAGTTCACACGAACATCGCTAGTTATCGCCTCGTCGGTCACCTCCTCCGTCGCAATGACAGCAGAGTCGGCATATAGAAAGTCGTCGACGTCGACGCTGTCAGGGACGGCTCCATCGCCTTCAAGGCTCAATCGCCTTCAAGGCTTCATCGCCCAGGACAATGAGAAACGCATGCTTTTAGTTAGGCCTCAAAACGAACCACGCAGCGCGAACGAAGCCGACGGACGAAACGGCGGCGGCTCTAGTGTCGTCTAGTCGCCGTTCTGTACACTACACTCGCCAGATTCGGCCCGTTTCAGGCTTTGCGCTTTATCGGGGGCCCATTTCAGCGCATGTGCTTCCCAAAATCTCCTTTGGGACCTAAAAGTTTGTGACAAATTGTCCATAAAATTTCGTTACATCAAAATTTCGGAAAACTGGACTTCGTTACATGGAGGTCAAAAATACATGGCGTGCGTACACTTGCGGTTAGAAAAAGTTATGTACTTCGTTGCATCGGGGGTTTCGTAACATAGAAGTTTGTTACATCGAGGTTTGACTGTATATAAGCGGTCGTACTCTACTGGGAAAATGACCAGTTCTTTGCGGCGCCATCGATGTTGAAGGTTAAATATAACTGGCTGTACATATATATATGTTAAAAGGTTCCTAATATATTTAAGTTATGATCCTTTATTTGTTTTTGAAACATAGAATTGTTTGTCACAGAAATGCTGCAAGTTTCATGAAACGTTGCACAAAAAAGGGAGTTCAATCCGTTCAACAACTTGAAACATTTAGGCAAAAAAGAGTGAACTTTGTTTTTTTTTTATTTTAACGCACGAGAGCGATAAGTACGTACATTCAGAATAACAACAAACAAAAAGAGATGACGATTGTATCGGTCTAGAGGATATGGTACGAATCTCTAGCGTTGCATTTGTGCATTTGTGAGGAGTGGTTCGTCATAGGGGATGGCTTGAAATGGATTACTCTTCGCGGTTTTTTTTTCCTATAATTTCAATAGTCACACTGTTCCAAGATCATAAATATAATCCTTAATGTCAGTACAATTTCTGTCCTATTCACTATTATCTGTGCTCGTGGACGCTTGTCCCGGCTCATTGTCATCCTTATCCTCGTTAAATGTTTTGTTGAACGCTGCTTCAATGTGTGTTACGTTAAACCAGTTCACAATGTCGACAACTCGCTTCACGTGGGTGATCATGTAGGGCATCCATCCCTGTACAAGCATCCCTTTGGTGTGGGTGCCGGTTAACTCCACCGCCACGCGGTGTGCTCCTTTGCTCGCCACCGAGTCTGGATCCAGCGCGGCCAGGACGGCGAGGAAGTCTCCAAGGTTAAAACCAGGGCTTTTTCCGTTTCCGAGAAAGACGGTGATGGTGTGATTGGTCAGGGCCTTCAGGAACGCGGCCTTTTGGCTTGTCCCTCCAATTGTCGCGTTGAATACGTCCTCCAAAAAGGAAAAAAATAGTGAAGGGTTAGCACAATGCCCACGGGCAGAGTTTTCTACCCTTTCGTAAGGGTAAGGATTAAATAGATCCAAATACCTATTACTTTACTTTACTACCTAATGTCGCATGACGGAGACTTCTAACCTTTTTTTAAACAGCTATGGTCAATGACAGCTCAAAGAAAGCAGAGCATGGCCAGTCCCGTGCATCTGATTATCGGCCAGCAGCCAATGAAATTGCAGTATCAGCCGATAAAAAAGCTGACGAACGAATCACAAAGCACGATGCGTCACCATATTTCGCAACGCCCCCCCCCCCCCCCCTCTCCCCTCTGCGTTTCTGCGGCTATAATATAGGAGTGACTATAGTATTGTATTTTCCAGACTATAGTCCGCAAACTTTGCATGCTTAAAGTTTAGATTTTACGCGTGTGAACCATCTACAGGTGCGGACTATACGAGGATTATCTTCTTTTTTTTTTACTAGATTGCTTATTATGACGAGCCGTGACGAAGTTCGACAATGTCAAAGTATGATGATGTAAGTACGATACAAGAAGTATTGTACACGTTACTAAAAAAAGTACTAGATTAAAATTACTCTCGTTTAAAAAGTATTCAATTACATGACTTGATTAGTTGACAGGAAAGTAATTGACTCTTTCTTGAAATAGCACCCGTTAGTTTTCCAATTACTTAACATTTTTAAAACAGCAGATTTGTGTGCCGGTTAGAAAAGAGGCGTTTTGTACTCTCCGTCATTGAATTGAAAACACAAATTTACAAACTACTCAACCTTCTCTACACGCAAAGTTTGGTAGATATTTCTCATCTTGAAGTCTTGGTTCGAGGATTCCTTTGTAGTGTACTTCTAAAGGTAAAGGCTGCCTTATAAACGGAAGGGAAAACAGAAACGGCTACAGGCAATTTCGTACTTCCAAATGTAATCAAAATACACTTGTGATTATTTCCTAATAAGAGTAATCAAAGGATTGCAAAATCATTCAAAAAAGGAATCGATTACAAGCAATTTCGTACCATGTATGTCTTGTAGATATAAGCTTCTTTGTAAGCAAATGAAACAGGCATTTATGAAGGTGTATTCTGAAAGATAGCTTTGAATGTGCGAACTATGCACGAGGTGCGGCCCATCTAGAAAAGAAAGCTTTTTCTATCGAAATTTGTTTTTGGTGGCCCATAAACCGGGTACGGACTATTCTCCCGTAAATATAATACTTTCCTAAAGAATAAATGTGACATTTTCTGTATTCCTCATTTTAAAGGTGAGGAATCAAAAGCCAATGCAATTGTATGCCGACGTCGAACAATGTAATTTCACGAATTACCCATGGCAAGGTGGACTTGAGGACCGCCTCCCAGGGCACGATGGTGACATTGCATTCCACTCGCTGGAGGACCACCTCAGCGGCTTCCGGGTCCACCAGAAAGTTGAACTCGGATCCAGGCCTAATGTTCCCACGACCTGCATTTTTTCTTCGCTTTAATTCACCGCCACAGTACAGTAAACCAACGTTTTAGTCTGTATTTAGTCACCCAGTGCTTAGGATTCGAGAGCGAAATTCGCACCGTTCGTGGGTATTTTCACGTGATACCTAGGTGAGAAACCACGCTGAGCTTTGAAGTTGCTTTCGACCGGCTTGAGATCACGGCTCGCCGCATATGAAATCAACTCGATCGGACCAACAATACGCCAAAAGAGTGCGTAAGACAAAACGTGAGAACAAATTCGTATTCACGAAACGAAATTATCGTACGTTTTGCTCAGGTTACGAGGGAATCCTACGACGATCAACTCAGCATGGCCGACAGCGTCGCTCAGTTACTGGGTCGCGACGATCAACGGACGTTTATTTTTGTACGTGCTCTTCTCACGCGTCCCGACTGCAAGCAGCAAGAAAAAAAGTAAAAAAGTACTTGAAATAAACCACGACGAACAAGAACGCTGGATCCACAAACACCCGGGAAATGCTCCAACGGCCACGATTCCACCGACCCCGAGTAAGCGAGCTCGGCAGATAGGCCTAGCAGGCACAGCGGTGCCCCGACGATCCTTGGCCAAGACCGTCTGCCCACGACCGGCTGGCGTGCTGAATGGAATATGCCCGCGCGACCCTTGTGAACTCTTCAATCTCTTCCTCTTGTCATCTCCTTGTTTTCCGAGGCAGCGGTGACTCTCGCCGGTGAAAAAGCGGTGAATCTCCGACAGACGCAGGAAAGGTAAAGCAGCCATCGCTTTGACTAGCAGACGTAAAGCAGACGACGTTAACTGCGCCAACCCGCCGACGCCGTTAAAGAGTGAGGAATCTCGCCGCACACGAAACGAGGGAAAAAGTATTTGGGAGGGAACTTGCGGACACTAACACGCTCACTCTCGGTTCTTAGGAAACAAACCTCGGCGCCTCGGGACACCTCGCCAGTGAGTCCTTTGACTTCTCTCCTTAATGCGCGTCTGCTAGTTGTTAAAAACAACTTACCGCTCGATTTATTTCGTCTGCCCTCTCTGAAAGGCGAAGTCGAGCTCGCTCGTAAAGACCTGCACTTCCGAAAGTCACAGGAAAGGTAAGACAGACGCAGACGACGTTGCGAGCAGACGACGTTGCAAAGGAGCAGACGACGCTCAGATAGGGGGGTCGCGATCAGCCAATCAGGGCTCGGCGTTCTGACGTCACCGCTAAATCCTTTCTCATGAACTGAAACGTATCCGACAAGTTCCGGCGCAGCTGGGGCAAGCACTTTCTGGTCGCTGTCATCTTGTCCTTCACGTCTAGTATTTGGGTGGGTATCGTGACGAATTGTCACATTTGCGTACTATGGCGGCGGTCTTTGGGGGTTGGGGAATGGGGGGGGGGGGGGGGGCGTGGGAGAGGTCTCACTTTTGTGTGCGAACCGGAACCCCGTTTTATCGCTCAAAGCCCCTCTACCAGAGATGGCAAAAGTACTCTCAAAAGGTAATTAAATTACATTGTCAATTACTTGTCTGAAAACTGCAAAAAATAATTAAATTATATTACAAATCGCCGCACACTAAATGGGATGACATTAGATTAGAACAGCTTTCTAAAATTAGTGCAATTACTTTGACATAAATTTTAATACCTTGAGGCAGTAATTCGTCCTCATTCTATTTACAGTATATGTACCAAACCTCGGATCGCCCTGTTTACACCGCAACAACATTATGAGCCTCAAAGTGAACCATCCTGAGCAGTCGTTTTTCTGGCGCACACGACATAAGTGTTAAACATGATGAATGGCTTCTTTAGATGTGACTAAAGGCAGTCGACGCACCGGTTTCGCTATTCATTCAACTGTGAAGGTCCTTTGCGTATCGGTCATATGTTCCCGTCTTCCTGATTTAGAAATAATAGTCTGCGTCAGTATGTTAAGTCGGGCCATGGGAGCTCGTTCTTAAAAGGAGTCGTCACGTGAAACTTTTTTCTTCCGCTTCGGACGAAATCTTATCCTGTTCTCCCAAGAGCACTAGTTGACGTATTTCCGCTCGTTTATCTCAACGGGTATTGTTCCCAAACCACTGAAGAACCCAAGTTATTGCGCGTTGTGAAACAAGGGGGCTGGAGTTTTGCTAGGCAGTAGAGTCGCCAGTTGAGGAAAGGGATGGCCCGAGCTTCATAAAACGTGTATTTTCCCAGCAGACGGTTGCCGATATCTGCCCGTATAAATTTCCCAAGGAAAGCCAGGGAGGCGATACGCACGAAACATTATGGGGTCTTAATAAGGCATTCGAGATGAACTATTTATTCCGGTCGTTTTTTGTTCACAATGGTCGAAGCTTGCAGTCTGACGTTGCTTGACAAAAAGCAAGAAGGCTGGGGATCTGTTTGTAATGTCCTCTCAGGTTTCAAAATCTGTTGACCTCTCTGGTGATGTGGCCTTCTCTTTGTAGCTTATGAGCCGTTCATCCCTAAGCTGACTCTGTGGTGGAATCTACGAGTTCTTGGAAAAGTCACACGTCTACCTTTCTCCACCTTACCAGGCTCTCGTTCATACCCATGCGCAGAGAAAGGGATGGTCAGGAGGTCAAAGGAAGGTGGTTGATTGGTTTTGGTGAGCTCGTAGCTCCTACTGCGCTGTCAGCTTAGGGCCGAAGGAAGTATAGTACCGTCGTGATGACAAGACGCCGTGAATTTGTTATGCCTAGAGTTCGTTAACCGTGACCTTCTAGCGATGACTTTACATGCAAGTTTTCCTCCTTTCCCTTTCCAGTCCGCCTTTGTACGTCTGTTGAGTTCATCGTACGAGGCTTTGTGCTCAGATGGCTCTCGTTTAAAGCCCCGATGTCTCTTGCACGACATTTCACTATGCAAAATATTTTTTTTTTTTTGTTTTAATGTTTGCAAACGAGTTTTCTCATTTGGGACAAAAGTAATTTAAAAAGAATTAAGTAATTTACTCGAAATTACTGCCTCAAAGTAATTAATTAAATTACTTAATTACCAGCCTAGAAAAGTAATTTATTATATTACTTATTACCACGAAAAAGTAATTTATTAGTGGATATAATTATAGTAATGCCATCACTGTCATCTCTGCGTCCTACCTCGTTGGGTAAGGCGATGATATGTTTAAGAGAGAGGGGGGGGGGGCTAGGAGGAGGTGTGGTAAAGGTGAGAGATGCTGTCCTTGCAAATCCTGCAAGAAGAGCTAAGTGGTCTTAGCTCTACGTGGAGCTAACAATTGCTATAGCCTGTTGAAGGTTTAGAATAGAAGGACACCCGCCAACTACAAAAGTCTCTGCACTTAATTATTGGCGGTTTTCTTCTATTCATTCTTCTCATCTGCAGCATTCGCACAGCTAAAGTGGAAAGAGTGAAGGACTTTGAAGGTGAAGCTTGTCCTGCTTTTCCTAACCTCCAACAGACTATGGGATGATACGTAGCCTTCGATTTTAATGAATTCCACTTCCATAGGTAGCAACATGCACCGCTCTTGCACCATTTATGCAACAAACGTTGTGCTAACATCACTGAGTAGGAATGAAAAACAAGTTAAGGTAAGCGTTAGGTCCGATATTTTAGTGCTTCGTTTTTCATTAGGAAAACTAAAGAATCATTATTATATTCAAATTTTTGTTTTTTCAGATGTACAGCGTGTCCCCAAAACAATTTACAGGGTCTATTTTTTCACCGCAAAATAAACTACGCATTGGCTAAAGCTTATATTTCGCCCAATGAAGCGCTAGCAGTCCGAACCAGGTGCCAAAGTTTCAGTACTCACCGTTACTTTATTTTAAAAAAAAAGTTACAAGTGATTTTCTGATCATTTCAATAAAAAGATGGGGTCCATTTTGCCCGTTTTGGGTAACTGCCGCCATAGAGCTCCATGTATTCAAGAGCTTTGTGGACTACCATTTTCCCATTGACAATTTCCGAAACTCGCTTAATAACTTTTGATGAAAATAACGGTTAGGGCTGAAACATTCGTCTCTCGTTCGGACCGATAGCTCGACATTTTGGCAGAGAGTGAGCGTTTGCAATGTATAAAAAATTGGTCTTTTTTTCTGTAAAGGGGGGGGGGGGGCGGGGAGAAGGAGAGACATTCTGTAGTCTGGAAGGGTCTTCCAGGCAAAAAGTCTGCTAAAAGCAGCCTGATGAGGTCTGTGAGCCCGTTGCGTGGGCAGCCACGTAGAAGACAAGCAACAAAAGTCGAAACATATAGCCAGGTTGTGCATCAATACAATGACACACTATTAAAATAAATATATAAAAATAGCAATAAAAAACACAAATAAAGGTTCAACTGCTTAGATGCGTAAATCGTCTCATGAAATAAGAAATACATATCTCTCATTGAACAAAAAAAAACAAAAACATGTATTACAAACTGTCAAAAGATTGTAAAAAAAATCTTACCTTCAATATTTCCTCCTAAGATAAAGATTTCGCTCACGCCTCTCGTTATGTGCGGGTCAACCAAGAGCGCAATGGCGAGGTTCGTCAAAGGTCCAAGCAGAATTAGCGTTATATTGTTGCAGCTTGCCCTAATAAAATCCATCATTTTTAAGGGTGCGAAGGTGGTATCATTAGCCGAGTTAGTTCCAACGGTGTAGTTCTGCGCCACATTTCCAAAGTTGTCGGAGCCGAAATATACTGCTTCGGGTTCCCAGAGTCCCAGGATTGGTCTGTCGGCTCCCTTGTAGACCGGGATCTTGCAGGTAAATTGAGAGAGTTAAGAACAATGTTGTAGGCGTTACCGAAAAAAAAAAATTCATAAAAGACGCTACGCGTTACTTGCAAATAAAGATAACGCTCTAGCGAACCACGTTACCTTAGAATAAATCAAACCTGTTGCCGTTAACAAATAAAAAAAATATATAAAAGATAAAAGATAATAAACAAATTGCAGCAAACGGATGTCTTCTAATTTTACTGAGGTAACGAAAAACAAAACACGAAATATCAAACAGGGCTGCAAACTTCAATCTCTGTTATGTTTTACGTACTTCTTAACTACCAGACCTTGTCTACAGCCGGTTTCTAAAAAAAGTGTTTTTGTTCCACCGCAAAAATAAACTACACATCACCGAATGCTCATTGTCCACCCAAATGTGGCGCTAGTGGTCTTGACTAGATGCCAGATATTCAGAAGTAAACGGTATCTGACACAGAAGTTATACGTAATTTTCGTAAATTGTTTGGGAAAATAGGGCCCGTTCCCACTAGTGGTGCACCATTCAGCCCCGTATGTTCGTGGGATCCGTCGATAACCATTTTTTTACTGAACATTTCCGAAGATCGTTTATAACCTTTTAATAAGTTAACGCTTAGTTCTTAAACGTTTGCCTCTGGTTCGGACCGCCACTTGTACATTTGTTGGAGATAGCGTTCGACGACGAATAGTTTATCTTTTAGATTTAAAAAAAAAAAATCACTGTAAACGTTTCTTTTCTTTTTGTAAACGGACTGTCCTTTTTGTTTTTGCTTGACACGACATTTTTAAATTTATATCGAAACGCTAGAAAAAAAGTATGCTATGCCCACTGATAGAAGAAAAGGCATCCTTTCTGAACAAGTCGAATACGTATAAACTAGTGCATATAATACTCGTCTCACTCGTACACAGGCCATGCAGAAGGCGAAGTTGACTCCAAAATAAGTCGTGCCTGACTACTGACCTAAACGCCTATTATTAAGCTTTACATTTTTTTTTTAATTTTTTGCGTACACATGAAATTGAGTGCACTCTGCTTTCGTATGTTCACCCAACTTTTTCGACTGATCCGGAAATGCAAAACCTTCTATCTAGTCTTGTTTGGCATATACGACATTCCGGGATGCGTTAAAAGAATGAGGATGAACCCTCATGACTTTTGGTGTTGCCAGATTCTATGAGTACCGAAACGTACAAGATTTCACGTTAAAGGTAGTTGTGCGGCTCTCCTTTAAAAAAATTAATATGCATGCATCTACTATGTGGACATACCTCCGTCTTGTTAATTTCCTGGAGCACTCTCATTGTATTATTATACGCATTTTCCAAATCTGTATTACCGGCGACCACAGTAATAGCTTCGACGTGCTTGTTGTAACTCAACATTGCCATAAGTGCCATGGCATCATCAACACCCGTGTCGACGTCGAGGATGTAGCTCATGCGGCTACTATCACAACTCATTACGGTCTCCTTTGAATAACATATCGCAATGGCTAAAGCCATTAACGGCAGAGTAGCCAACATCATACCTATATATTTGTCTAGAGGGGTGGTTTCTGTAAAGATGTTATATAAAGACTCTTCGTGATTATTTATATCATACCTGGTGAGTGTAGCTTCCCACCAGTAAAATACCATATCAAAGTAACGGCCAATCCGCGATTTTCTTGGAACATCTGCTTCCCGGATTCGTGTCGATACAGATGATCCAAAAGGTCAACCATGTCTTCTTTCCATAAACGTTCATAGGCAAAGCTGTATATAACGCGCGAGCGGTGACAAGTCTGCCCTCCCCTTTCCACATGCTGTCCGCGAGAAATCAAGCTTTGTGATGCCAGTCGAAGATTGATTGCACTTCTAGTTTCTGATTATACCGCAGCTCCAATAAAAAATGTCCGTGATTTCACTTTTCTGAAAAACATGAGGCAACATATTGCTGTGAGTAGTAGAAGAACTCTAGCGAGTGACGGAACTCATAATATAATGGGATCTTAAAAATATGGCGTGCGCAGGAATACTAGAACATCTTGAAGTCACGCTCAGTGTCGCTGTGTGCATAGCATTTTTTTAGCTATAAATATCCTGAGCCTCGTAATTGGCTAGGATCCTGTTATTTGTTAGCCGTAATTTGTTGACTCGTGTTCCTGCTAGAAAGCAAACTCGCATACCTTTTTCAGGGTGTTGGCTCAGTACCAGAGAAACGCAGCCTAACTTGGCACAGGAATTCTAGGGAGCTTAACTTGGGCCTATCGCGGTTTTGTTCCGAGGCGTCAGTTAATATTAGAGTACATATTTTGTAGTTTCATTGGTCCTTCTCTGGCTTGCCAAGTTATTGGCAAAGTTAAGCGAAAGATACCACGTATGAACTAAAGTGAAGCCGAAGTGAAGCCCAAATCTTGCGCTTCTTTGCCAATTTAGGCTAAAACACTTCTTGATCAAAACCAAACAACAAGAAGTAAAACCTAACTACAGCAATTGCTCGGCGATTTAGGCCACAGGTGACAGATGTGAAATCCAAACTGCCAGCGGTGATGCCAAACTTTTGTATTTTTTCTTTTTCGATTTAGGGCCAAAACACACGGACTCTCGCCAAAGAAGGATAATTTTGGCAATACCTCAGCTACTTCGTGATTTTTAAACCCGTATATTCCCAGACACCACCAAATTCCGGCCCAAAGAAGCGTGCTATCTTAGGGTCATCCGCCGGATACGAAGTCAGCGAAGCAACAGCGCTTGTCGACGTTACAGTCAGCCGTGCCCACGACAGTACTTTTGAACGGCTGTACAGGAAAAACGTGGATGACGATGTTTAAAAAAATAAACTATGAAAATCACAGCTTTCAGCTCCACAACTCAGACGCACACACGGGCTCCTAAATCATTTGCAAGCATTAAACTGCCGGACATACTGTTTGATATTTAATCGATGATTCCTTCGTTGTTCTAACACTCAATGCATGTTACAGGTCACAAATCAAATTGTACGGAAACATCTATGGCAGTCCAAAATTTGGAAGTTTTCAACACGGGTGCCAAACGCTGCATTTTTAATTAACGAGGTATAAGGTAAAAGTAGTTTGGCATCAATTCAAACACTCAATACTCGTTTTACCTCAATCAAAAAAGACAGTTTTGGGCATTGCTTATGCGCCGCGCGAAGTATAGTTTTTGCAAAATTTGGCTGCCGGAGGAAGGTTGTGATGCTTTTGGCGTTTGAAACTTGCACGCCTTGCTAAGATAACAATGTAATCTGAAAATCACCTACATATATCTTTATAATCCACGTAAAGGGGGAAATTAGTGCTCCTCCATGAGGAGCCGGAACGCTTTTACAGCGGAAGCTGTTGGCGGCCCGTCTCCCGGTTTCGCGACGGCGTGAGTGAAAACGTTTCCCAGCTAAATTTGTAGCAAAACTTTATGTCACGTGACCTGACATCACGGGACCCTACAGACAAATTCAGATTCCCCGCTAACTTTAGCGGAAAAAGTTGCGTCGCGTGGCCTACACACCAATTCAGTTTCCCCGCTGAATTTGTAGGGAAAATTGATGTCACGTGACCCGACGTCACAGGGCCTACAAACAAATTTAAGTTTCACGCTAAATTCAGAGTAAAAACTTTCATCGCGTGACCAATGCACCAATTCAGTTTCCCCGCTAAGTCTAGCCGAAAAATTGACGTCACGTGACCAATCTACCATTTCAATTTCCACGGAGACTTTGGCGGGACAGTTTATGCCAGGTGACCAGACGTCATGGGACCTTGAGACAAACTCAGGTTGCCCGCTAAATTTGGAGGAAAACTTGACGTCACGTGACTTAACACCAATTAAAATTCCCGCTAAATTTGGCTGGAACAGACATCTCGACCTTAAAAAGTTTATTCATCAATAACGTATCAACGTTAAATGAATGCAACGTCATTTCAATATCAGATCACCGTATAACGCACGATTGGCACAATCTCAATCGATCGCCATCGTCACATCGTCGAATAAGCAGCACAGCTGTCGCTGTCTAAACCCATTCCGTGGTGCGATTGTCGCCCAATTTTTTTATGACAGTTGTTGAGGTGAAAACAAGTACAGCTACTACGACACATCCACCTCAAGTTACATTCATTGTCACTTGACCTTTCACAATCGGCAGACCATCCAAGTTCGCCACCAATTCTTTCGGAGTTAATTTGCCGAAAATCAATCAGGATTCCGTCTTTTTTTCTAATTACGAAATTTACCAAAAAACATTATTTAGCTATAATTCCTATGCGAAGTCGTTTCGCCAATAATAGGCTTTCTTAGTTCGAAGGAACGCCTACCCGCTTGCACGTATGTTCACTGCGGCATGTTCCGTTGGCGTTGGAAAATGGGCGAAACAGTATGGTCCAATCCCACAAGGGCTGCACCACAACACTGGGGCAGTGAGGAGTGTTGTTTGCATTGAGAAATAACTGTTCGCGAACCATCATTACGAGCAGCTCGACCGCAGCCTCTTTGCAGGAGAACCGCAGGACCTTCGCTTGAGCGCTTCCCGTTTCCACCGCGAAAGGGCGAGCAATGAGATGAAGGCGCCAATACCCATGATAATAATACATTTGAATTTTTTTATGTTTATTTGGGATGACTTGTCGTCCAAAAATCTAGACTTCATTATACATTTCTTTTTGTATAGGGCAGATAGTGAAACAACGAGAAGAAACACTAAAGATTTATCTAGTCTAGACAATCCCGACCAGATCATTATTGGGGTTTATTCTTGCGGTTTCACTTTCCCTCCTTTACAAAAGCAAAAATTGTCACGACTTCAAAATCAGCCCAGGCTCTGTCCGTTTTCTACACTCCTGCTAATATTTCATGTGCTCTCTGTTCGTTATGGCCGGCGGAACTAAGCAAACGTCTTTCTAAACGCCTTTTCAATGTTCCTCACGTTGAACCAGTCCACAATGTCCACCGTTCAATTCACATGGGGGAGCATGTCGGCTGTCCATTCGTGCACAAGCATTCCTTTTGTGTGAAAGCCGGTCAGCTCCACAGCCACGAAGGTGATGCAGCCTTTCGAGCAATGAAGCGGGATCGACTACTGCGAGAACTGCGAGGAAGTCTCCGAGGATGAAACCAGGGCTTTTTTTTCCGTTTCCGAGACAGCAGCTGATTGTGTGATTCGTCAGGGCCTTGAGGAACTTGGCCTTCTTGCCTTGTCCTTCCACTGTGCTGTTAAATACGCCCTTCAACACAAGAAAAGAACCAGGGATCAAGCCGGCACCCGCGGGTGAATCATTTGATAAGGGGGGAAGTGCAGGGCGAGGTCATTCCCAGAAATATTATGGTCGTTTTTAGGGGCGAAGCTCCTTAGGGGCTAGCCATGTCCGTCCGCCGTCCGCGTCCGCCGTAGGCCCGGCGTCGGGTGCTCGTGCTTCTGCTCGTGAGATCACGTGCACACGAGCACGTGAGCACATGCTCACGTGCTCGTGTAGGGCAAAAAAAAAAAAAAAATTGGAAAAAAAAGATGAAAAAATTATGAATAAAAGAAAAGAAGAAAAAAAAGACTAGGGGGTTCTGAGATGCCATCCCATCTGTCTGCATAAAAAAAAAAAAAAAAAAAAACACATTCTCCTAATGACATGAATGAAAAGGCTCAAAGAAAAAGAAGAAAAAAAAGAGTAGGAGGTTCTGAGATACCATCCCATCTGTCTGCTTAAAAAAAGAAAAAGAAGAAAACCACACATTCTCCTACTGACATGAATGAAGAGGCTCGGCATGCTGCGGCTCGGCGTCTACGCAGACAAGCACCACCAGAGCTTCGCCCAAGCAACATCATTCACCACGTGGAGATGCGGTCAATTTTTTTCGTTCTTTTTTTTTAAGGGAGGGGGGGGGGGTAGCGTTGTAAAACTCTCCTTTATTATTGTATTGTTTTCCGAACATGTTTAATTTGTTGCGTACGCTTTATTCTATGTGCGTCTATATTCGTTTCGATTATGTATCCTCCCTGATGTAATGCCTTCGGCACTAAAGGGTACAGCTGCAACAGGAAAAAGAGTAGCACAAGTGACCGACGACCGGAACGGCAAAATCGCGACACGCGATGCTATCGTTCCCGAGCGCGCCGATAACGAGTGTGAAAGTCACGATCCATGTCTCAACGCGTGGGCGGCCGGCAGAGAGCAGCACACCCTAAAGCCCGCATTTTAAAAGCTATCTTATCCCTCAACTTTCTGCCGGCCATCCCCACATTGAGACATGCAACATGACTGGCAATCTCGCTATCGGAGCGCTCGGGAACGATAGCATCGCGTGTCGCGATTTCGCCGTTCCGGTCGGCAGTCACTTGTGCTACTCTTTTTCGTTGCGGCCTGTATCTCGAAGAAATATATTAATTTATTTAATATACCTCAAAGCGTCCTGATCTGAAATTGTACGAAGACGGATACGATTGATATTGCAAGAAAAGAAAAGCAGGTAAGCAAGCACTTGATGCACATTATAGAATATATACAGGGTGTTTTTTTTTTTTTTAGCTTAACAGAATTTTTTTAAAAAAACCATGAGAGCTAGTATAATGCGGTCTGTGCAGGTGAGTTATACGGCCAGGGGGACATACTATAGGAGGCTAATCGTAACGATCAGTCGGCTAATTAGTTAAAAATCGCTAATGAACTTTTTAATTAATGAAAATAGACATATAGTTCCAATTAGAAACTTGCTCAGCGTCATCGAAACCCACTAAATCAGTAAATTTCAGAAAGACTTTGAGCGCGTGAGAAGCGTAGTAGTGCACTAAAGTTAGCACTCGTGGAGCACGTACAAAGCTTGCGGTTGCGATAAGGCGCCCGCGCAATTTTTCCGTCGCTTATCTAGCCCCAGCCTTGTACCTGCTCCACGAGTGGTAACTTTCGTGCACTACTACGCTTCTCACACGTTCAAAGTCTTTCTGAAAATTACTGATTTAGTGGTTTTCGATGACGCTGAGCAAGTTTCCAATTGGAACTATATGTCTATTTTCATTAATTAAAAAGTTAATTAACGAATTTTAACTAATTAGCCGACTGATCGTTACGATTAGTCCCCTATACTATGTCCCCCTGGCCTTATAACTCACCTGCGCAGACCGCATTACACTAGCTTTCATTGTTTGTTTTTAAAATTTCTGTTAAGCTTAAAAAAAACACCCTGTATATATATCAATTAAACATTCAAGGAAAGAGATATTCGGATATGTACGAAAACTCGCCGATATAACACAATAGAAATATCCTATTTTCACATAAGGAATTAAAAAAAAATACGGCAACGTAAATAAAAATAAGAACATATCCGCACAGATATGCTTGAATCTAGAGAACATACGAAACAATTCACAAGTTGATTTCAATTTGATTTTATCTGCCATTTCAGCGATATATTAGGGTTCGGAGTTTTCGGTTTAAACCGATAAAAACCGATAAGAGTACGCCGAATTTTTTTTCGGAAATTCGGTTTTAACCGAAAAAGATCAGTTTTAGGTTTTTCATTTTTTATTTAAACCAATAAAAACCGATAGAAGCACGTATAATTATTTTTCTAAAATTCAGTTTTGACCGGAAAAGGTCACTTTGACCTTCCAGTCGTACCGCAGAGCCGTGGCGAAAAAGTGGAACGGTAGTGTCTATCTGAAACGTGTCCGAATGCATGGGGTACACGGATGCCATCACGACGGTTTGGATTAATGTGCGCATCATCGATCGGAACGTGAAGTCCGAAATGCCCCATGACTTCGCCATGCACGAGCGTGTTTTCAAACTGGTTGTAAGGAAGACTGACTTGATGCAAGCTCTGCATGTTGTGTTGTGCTTCAAAACGTCGCATCGTGTCTCTTTTGGCGATAACAATTGGTTGATTTTCCGATTTTGGCTCAGGCAGTACTTCATGTCGTCAGCCCGCCAGTGTCCAGTGTTAGCGCTGAGAGGGCATTCTCGAAGCTCAGGGTCATATTAACAGGAAAGAAAGAGTGCCGATCGACGAGGAGAACCTGGGAAAGTACATGTGTGTGTACCATAATAAGATCACGTAATTCTGATGTACAGAAGGTGGAGTTCCATGTTTTTTGGGCATAGGCATCATATCTGACTTGTTTGTACTTCTGCGTTTTTTTCTTGTTTCTTTTACAGTTGCACACATTTGCCAAATAAAGTGTCCATTTCTTTTTTCAATGTGTCTGTGCCGTTATTCTTTGAGTGATCACAAATATCAGAGCTACAAGGATCATCTGATCCGGTGTCCATTGGTGTTTATTTTATATTCGGCGAAAAAAGCCAATAAACTTTTGTGGGCATAAATATACGCCGAAAAAAAAAACGAAAATTGAATTATAAAATAAACACCGAAAAAAGTACGCCGAATTTTGAAAAAATAGAAACCGAAAACGCGGAACCCTAGATATATTTGAGGGGCAAATGAGACTGTTGGACCAGCCGATAAGACCACTTACGAACGAATCACAAAGCAATAAGCATGAACATAACATGCCACATTCTGCGTTCCTTTTGTTCTCAGTGACTCTATACGATGAAAGCTTTTGCATCTTCTGGGGGGGCAGTTGTAGTCGCTGAGAGTCTAGGAAATGTACTTCTAGCCTCGTGATTCGTTCTTCTGAATTTGTTTTAGACTAATGCCGTATTTAAGTGACTGTAGAGCGATGACAAAATACTCGATACTGGAGACGCCGTATGTTCCTCAAATTGTCGTTTGCATTAAAGAAAAAAAAAAAAAAAACACGGCGACAACAATTTTTGTGCAACTTCTTTTTAGTCGAGCAAATAAACACTAATTAAGGCATTTACGTGTCAACGTATAGAACGACTGAATTCCGTTGATTACCCATGCCAGGGTGGACTTGAGAACTGCCTCTCAGGGCACGATGGTGACTCTGCATTCCACTCGATCAACAACCACCTGGGCGGCCTCTGGATCCACCAGGAAGTTGAACTCGGATCCAGGCCTAATGTTACCGTGACCTGAATTTTTTTTATATACTTTTAGTTAGTTGCTTTCACTCGATAATCATAAGCTCATATTCGAGGCTATGGTTCCGTTGCACCCACTTATTGACTGTGACTCTCCTTTAAAATACGCGAAACAAAACATATCCACACATCTCATTTTGTTCAAAATAGCACCATCTATAAACCCAGCAGATGCTCCCCCATAGTAGGATAATTCTGTTGTGAGTAGGTTTACATACGCGGAAGTTAGACTTAATGGGTGACTGGTGGCTCAGCTGTAGGTGAGAAGTTGAGCCGGTGCAGTACAGCCGCTTCTCACGATCGCCCTGGATCGCGGACAAGGGAGTCGACGCACTCGCCGAGAGAACAGACGACCCGCAGATGGCGATGGTGAACGATGACAGACAGAGCCGTCTATACTGAGAGAGTTTGGCCAATGGGCGGAGCTTGTTGGCCGCTAGAACAAGCGGATTTCGCGATAACATAATATGGCGTTACTTCTTTGTCTTGTTCATTCCTGAGAAATCGCGTAGAGTTCCTATGAGTCAGAGCCACAATATGGCGGACGGAAGTAGTCATCCCCCGGTTGTCAGACTACGCTGCTGTGGTTGTCAGGCTCTCAAAATCTCCTTAAGAAGGCCAAACTCTCTCAGTATAAACGGCTCTGATGACAGACCTTGAACGGCTGTGCTCGTCGGCGTTTATTGATGGTGGTGATTTTTCTTATTTTTTTTATTTGGGAATACTACTGGATCCACTCAAGGAACCATGGTAGGAGTGGGTACAAACATGTAAAAAAGATGCATATTTCAATGTTGGTCATCGTGCCTGGAGGGCCATCGAAGGTTTGGCCGGAGGGGGGCGCCACTTGATAGTCACACCGCTAGCCTGGGGTCGTTTACATGCATCACGCAGTAGTGATACACGACCGCACGCCGGTACGATGCTCATCTAGATCGAAACGGGCAGGGGTGGGGAGGGAACCCAGGATCCCTGGGTCATACAGCTCGAGCTTTCGATACACGTGCTCCGAGCTGGTGTGCGCTAGCACACGCAACCACTTTTAGTTTTGTTCTTTGTTTGCCGCAATCCTTTTAGTGCACAAAACACTCATGCGGGCAAACATGTTTTCAACACACCAGCCGATCTACGACCAACACTGATTCAATAAGTTGGTCTTAAAGGGATACTGAACCAAAGAATATAGTGTCCATAATACGTGGCGCACGTTCTTTCCACGAGCCAGCAGCCGCCGGTGTGCGTGAGCACACGCAACAAAAATGACGTCAAAGACCTCCATTCGCGGTTAAGATAACAGTGAAATGTATGGGCTTCGGGCCAAAGGAGAAGACAAGTTTTTCATCTACACAGTGGTGTGTGGTGTAAAAGGTAAGCGATTAATTGGTCTAACATGATTGTAAACCTGAGACTGGGGCAGGAAGAGAAAACAACAGAAGGTAGAAAAAGAGGAGGCAACGTCTCAATCGGATTGAGACGTTGCCTCCTCTTTTTCTACCTTCTGTTGTTTTCTCTTCCTGCCCCAGTCTCAGGTTTACAATCATGTTCAACTTACACCAGCTCGCCTGCACTCTGACTATTTTTACGTTAATTGGTCTAGCAAGCACGTAGCTTTCACTTGTAGAGATGAAAAGCCTGTCTTTATACTCCTTTGGCCCGAAGCCCATGCATTTCACTGTCCTCTTAAGCGCGAATGGAGCTCTTTGACGTCATTTTCGTTGCGTGTGCTCGCGCACACCGGCGGCTGCTGGCTCGTGGAAGGAACGTGCACCACTTATTATGGACAATAAATTTTTTGGTTCAGTATCCCTTTAACGTGGCCTGCCTGTCGAGGACAGAAAACCAATCTGAGACCTGTCCCAGCACCTAATACACTTCTTGATTTTGTGTGACGCTCTGAGAAAATTACGGGCACACATGTTCTTACGTCTACATCGGCAAGACGTACTGCCATGGGGCTGTTCCACGCTGAGTAAACCGGCAGAAAACGTATGTTATCTGCCGTTACATTTCAGTTTTCAGAAAACGCTGCAGCATATCCGAGTAGGAAAAATACGTCCCTACAATCTAAGAACTCATGCTCTACAGAATCGGGCTAATTGCACAATAAACAATTTAGAGTCCAGGGAACGAGGATGCCCTTTTGATGCAACCATGTCTTAAGGGGTATCCACACGAAGGAGAACTCCGCCACTTTCCTCCAGGGAGCGCGCATCACGTGAGACGTACGTTATCCCTTTTTGATGCCTCGCGGCGCCGTTCTCCTCCGTGGCGGAGGCGCGGAGGCTTCGTGCTGTCAGCACGAAAGCTGCGCAGGTGCACGCGGCTGAGCCGGGGACGGAGTTTTCCGGGGTGTTGACGTCACGACATCCGTCCGCGGAGTTCTCCTTCGTGTGGATACCCCTTAACCGGGAGTGTTCCAGCGTGATGTTGAAAAAAAAAAAAAAAAAAAAAAAAAAGGATTTAACGCTTGGCGAAGATCAAATTTTTTTCTTTCTCTTTCTTTTTTTTTTTTACGTGACGGTGTGCGTTTTGTTTCGGTAAAATCGATCCTGGAGAATTTGTTCCTTTGCTCTCCTGGAAATTTTGTACTTTTTATACGAAAGACAACAGTATGGGCACATTTTTAATAACAAGACTAAGGTTATTCGTTGCCCAGAGACTTCTGAACTTTGTATTTATGTCATATGGTGTGTGTAGAATAGGTTTTACAGCAGAGACCTTATTTTCCGGGGCTATAAGGCGAGCAAACACAAATATGATTGATTACTAGAAAAAACCCGTGTCAAAGATGTGCGCAAAAATTATTTCAAAGTGGCAAACAACAAATTCCCGCTTTTCAAGACGCAGAAACATGTTTTGCGTGTTTGCACGCTCGCCAGCGGAGTCCATTGCGCACACATTAACATTCAATGTTGCCTTTGTTTTCAGTATATCTCCGCGAATCCCCCGGTCCTTCAATATGAGCGAACCATGACGTCATCGCAACTGAGGTTGAGAGCCCACAACGCGGCACTTGACCGAAACAAGTTGTCAATTACGTGAGTCAGTTCTGAATACATGTGTTTTCTCAATAGGAGATAAAAAATTGTAGCTTACCTTCGATGTTTCCCCCAAGAGGAAGATATCGCTCACATTTCTTGTTATTGTCGGATCAACCAAGAGCGCAATGGCAAGGTTCGTCAGGGGTGCAAGCAGTATGAGTGTTACTTGGTTCGGGCTTTCTCTAATCAACTCGATCAACCTTAACGGTGCGAAAGTATCATCTCGAGCAGCGTTCTTCCAAATGGCATATATCAATGCCACGTTTTTGAAGTTGTCGGAGTCAAAGTCGACCACTTTTGCTTTCCGTAGCCCAATGATGGGTCTGTCAGCGCCCTTGTAAACTGGAATCTTAAAAGTACAAGTTCAAGGTTATGAGACGACCCTTCAACGTGCAAAAGGAAGAAACGTTAATTCTATACTTGAAAAGAAGTGACAACCGAAAACAAAACCTCGACCAAAGCTTAAATAATGTATTTCGCTGTCAATCCTTTTTGTGTGCCGTTTTTAATTCCCATGAAGCAGTTTTAAATCTACGTGGAGATATTTTCAGTCCACGTGAAGAATGAGGCGACACAACGAAAGCGAACGACTAAACATTCTCTGCCCGCGACTTCTCTCGCGTTGGTTCACTTCAGAAGCTTTCATATATATTTTCTTTTTACTCGACAGTTTAGTTCAGAACGTCTGAAAGTTAATACCTTGCCCACTGAGAAAAGAAAACATAAAATCGATTATGCAGTAGTTTTGAGAAGTCTGCCTTGCACTGTGCAAACTTGTTAAAATCAATGTACACTATTTAATTTTAAAAAATGAGAGCGTTTCAAACCACAAAGTAAATTTTTATGTTGCTCAGCGCCACTCACTGATTTGTTTTGTGCTACAAGAGAAACATTTATATCAACCAAATAAACGAAAACGACATAAATCAATATCACAGCCGCGAGCACAGTAAAACAAAAAATGATGAAACTGAAGCCTCGAAATGACGATAATTCTGTCAGCGCCTTCTATGCGCCAGTCGGGTAACTACTGTGATGACAATCTGTTGCCGAGGTCGATGGGAGGCCCCGTCGTGACTGTCTGGTAGAGAGCCCCTCAAACCTTCTTAATCAGCCCTAGTATATTTGCTATAAGAGGCACATACCTGCGTCTGCCCAATGGCCTTAAGCACTCTCAGTGTGTTGCTATACGCGTTCTCCATATTCGTGTTTCCAGCGACGATGGCAATGGCTTCGACGCACTTACTGTATGGTGCCTGGATCGCGTCTTCGACTGGTGTGTTTAGCGTCCTATCCCGCCCATACATCAAAAGTGGTCCCAATGTGGCAACACATGACGTCATAGAAGCCGGAGTGTCATATGTTGCCTGTCGCGATCCTGGCGGTTGGCCGTAGAAATGCTGGCGAAAAGCTCGAGCGAACGCGAGTGTCGCTGTCGTCACGGCGTCCCAGGCGTCCCAACTTCCGGCTGCTCTAGCTTCCGTGAACTGTTACAGTGCGAGCGACCTGCAGCAGAACAGGCGTCTGCCATATGTACCGCAACTGTTGGGAAGCTGCCAGGGTCGCGATCGGCGACAGCATAACACTTCTATGACGTCATCAGGCGGAAATCGAGGGACCACTTTTTTGGCCGCGGTAAACACACCAGTCGGACACGCGTTCCAGGCACCATACTTGTTGTAAGACATCATCCCTATCAGGGCCATGGCATCGTCAACGCCCGTGTCCACGTCCTTGATGTACCTCTTGCCCCCGTCCGGACAAAGCTTGAAACTGTCCGCCGAATAACGCATTGCAATGGCGGCTGCTGGTAGGAGCAGAAGCCTAGCCCAACTACCATCCGACATCGTTCAAAGATAGGTACTTGACCTGCGGATGGTTTCTCCAGAGACGATAATTCAAGACCGTCTCAAGGCACGTATACTTGGCGGAATGTAATAACTGATCACGCAACTAAAGTAACGCAGTCTCAAAGTGATAGCAAATTGGCGGATTCCAGTGTCATATGGATACACTCGCTTTTCATTAAAACTTGGTAGGCGTTTGTTCCGCGTCAGCAAAACAGCCATGCGCGTCAGATCGAAGTGTGCTTCTTTATTTTTTTTTTTACTTTTACTCAATTTTAACAAGCACATTTGGGATCAATAGAAGGATGTATAATTGGCTTGAACTGAAGTCACATCTGTCACCACGGCTGCGTACCGTGCTCCTGTGCCCGTACCATCTGCAACCTACATTTCGCGCCATCGAATTTGTTGTTCGTGGCACGCCTTGCCGATAATAATAATTTCGATGGTTTTGGAATGCATGCTGAACAGGCTACGGGCACAGGGGCATGGTAAAGAGAAATGGTGGCTGGTACGGTGCCATATGACGCCAGGCTCAAGGCATGTAGAGGGTCTGACATCAAACGGTCAATTGGTTTGCACACCCAGCCTAGATTTCTTTTTTTTTTTTCATTTAAAAATGACATCATTAGTATCAATAGCGGTCAACTAAATATTTGTGTGCGGTTCGTGCGGGCCCACAATTGTCGATAGTTTTGTTTTGTATTGAGTATACCGAGGGGTGCCTTTTTCTTGTGGTGACAGGAGAGGGACTTTGCATTTTAATTTGAATTGATTAATATCTCAACATAAACGTAATTATTGTGATCTTAACAAGCGCTTTCGACTCACTACTTTAGTTACTGACAGTTCAAAAGACGCAGCGAAGGGCTCGCAACGTTCACGTTTTTTGCTTCGGGATTGAATTTAAGTTATTTTGCCGATCAGCGGTGTAACTATATTGGCTGTGGAGCGATGAGAAATTAAAATACTTGGATTAACTGGCCACTCTCTGGTGTCTTAGAATGTTGTGACTGTGGTAGCGCCCGCCAGTGCATTTCCCGCCGGTGTATTTTGTTATTAGGCCCATATGACTAGTCTGTCTGTTTTACTCATTTAGGAAATCACCTACCCCTTTCGACCTGGATGAGAATATTACCGCGGCGTGCGGCCCTGTAACGACCTTCAGCCAAGCCTGGCTGATAGGCTTTTAACCCCTGCGTCATGCTAAGTATAGTCTAATGGTTGCAGTTTTTGTGGCAACTTGTTTTATCAATGTGTGTACCATAGGTAATCTGGCAATAAAAACTGTGGCTCCAATCCACGCTGTGTAGGTGGTTGACAGCGAAGCTGTAAACGGCACCCACAACGATTACCCATTGCGACGTCACTTGCAACTTCACACTCGTGGCTCTACAAAGAGTCAAACCAGAGAGAAGTGAAATGTACTTAACCACACCCTTTTATATATGAAACTATGGTGACGTCCCTACGTGATTTCTATGCCGTTGAGTATTTTTGCACTCGGAGTAGCTTACGCAACCGTAATCTTTACCGGGAAACACACGCGGGACGAAGGAACGTCCTCAGCATTGTTCGCAGGCGCCGTTACCATCCATTATAAGGTTTTCACTTCACACGAGGGCTTCGAATGACGTCCACCCCTTTCGAAGCAGCTGCAAACCTAATCTTTACCGGAACGCGTGGGAGGGTGTTCCTATTGTTCACACGCGCCTTATCATCCATCATGTGGTTTTCCTGCTTGTTTTGTGGTTTTCTTTATTGAAACGGATACTGAGCTGTATGCTGCATGCCTGATTTCAAAGGAGATCTGCTGTTTTGCCTTCAATTGTTCGCCGGGAGGTTTTTCCTTACAACGCCAACGACACGAAAATTTCCTTGGCTGGTAGAGGTATACAGTTTCGCTGTAATAAAAAAAAAGTGCGTTGCCGAATTGTTACCGTGCTTGGCTTTTGCGCGGATTCTCGACGTTCAATACCTAGGAGCGGATGCTTCTTTTATTTATTTATTATTTCAATTTACCGTTCTCGCAAGTTCGAGAACTTTGACGTCTGATCTAGGTGCGAATGTTTTACGCGCCGAACGTTCTGCATTGTGTCATACTGACTAATAGGCACGCAACCCTCTTACTTAGAAATACCATCTGGTGTTCCACAAAAGTTTGGTTCTTGGATCATTTCTGTCTTTAATATTGTCACGAATAGAAGACGAAGGGGCAGGAGAAAATGATATGAACTAAAGATATACCGGGGGCGAACTTATGTCAGAGACGAAAAAGAGAAGAACAGACGTCGAGAAAGCTGCAGCTAGCGTCGACGGCGGCGGCAGCAAGCTACGGTCCGTCCGCGTAACAGCTGGCTATCGCGAGAGAGAATCAGCGAATGAAGGGGCAATACGGCTCCCGGGTACTTATTTACTATGCTCGTCATCTCGAATATACGACCTGGAATGTTCGGGGAAGAGCTAGGGCGAGACTGACTACGCGAGGTCGTTCTGGCTCCTTTATCGTTAACGCTCGGGTGGCGAGTGTAAAGCGACTATTTGCGACTCCAACTGTCTATAGAGTGCACCTCACATTTCTCAAAATGGCCGATATAGTGAGGGTCGGAGATAAGTGGTGGTATAGCAGTTGCTGAGCCCGTTAGGTGTGGTGGCTACATTGAGCCATACAAACTATTCCTGTTTATAGGAAGAAGGTGGTGTGTTTAAAAACCCGTAAGTCACCTCTTCATCCTAAGAACAAAAAAAGCTGTTTTACGTAATATTTGCGCAAGGAAACAGATTAATTCAGGAACGAAACCGAATCTAACTTCTATTTTGGACTAAATGTATATCTATAGGATATGAAGGTCAATTCATGTTGCCCTTATAAATCAATATCTGTCTCAAGTTAATTACTGAGCTAAAGTAAATTTCGCAAAAAAACTTATTTTGTGACATACATTTCCGATTTAGGCCCTTAAAAATGTTTTCAGGGTTCAGTCAGCAGTGTGCCTTTCAGAGCTAAGACATGTTTGTATATGCCTAAGAGATAAAAAAAATCTTCGCTAATATTAATTGTTTTTTCATGTTTTTATTTATTTTTCACTAAGATAATTGACATGTGAATAATTAACTGTGGGTCCTTAAAGGGACACTGACAGGGTATTTATGCTCGCCAAGGTTTTCATTTGTACATGACATATGAGAGCCTAGCTACCCACAACACACTTTGACGCTCGAAATTCCTTTTTTCTCCGACCGAAAACCGCCGACCGAGAACTGACCGGTTAGAGTCGCGTTCACTCACTTCTCCGTGGACACGTGCCGTTTTCTATGGTTTAGACACAGCCACCAAAGATAATCAAAGTCGTGGGTCACCAAAGGAAACGCGCACAATAAAAAAATATTAAAAAAGATATGATACCAGTTTTTGCGGCTTCTAAAAAACTGTAAATACGTTGATCGAAAACAAAAAAAAAAGCTGCACAGCCACATGACTTCTAGCAACCGCTCGCCTACTCAATATTTCTTCTACATCCCCAGTCCAATCTTGGTTTCGGTTTCGAGCAGGTGCGTTTTTTAACTTTGTTAAAAATATGCTTGACGCTGTAACAAAATATTGATTGGGTAATATTCTGACAATATAATAAATCGCCTAACAAAAAAAAAACTTTGCCCGTGTTAGTGTTTTTTAGCGGGTTTTCGGCCATTTAAATTATTATTTCTTTCGCCTTATTCTCAACGGAATAATAAAAAGAAATCCATCTAAATTGTACATATTATCGCCAGGGGTGAGGTGGTTTGAATAGTTTCACAAAGCATATAAATTAAGATAATCTGTTCTCACGCGTAGGTCTGTTCAGTGTTTATGACTCTCTTGATAACGATGTCAGGTTTTCACACGCTAGAAATACAAAACAAAATGAGACCGTTTTGCAAAATTTATATAGTATACTTTGTATGTTTGATAGTGGTGTTTATGGAGGCAGCAAATTGTAATGCTAACAAAATAAAGTTACCGTAAGACGTAGTTTTTCAAGCTTTAATGCAGTATGATGATTATCTAATTTGAATCACGGAAAAATCTATGGCAGTCCGAAGTTTGCAAATTATCAACGCGGGTGCCAAATGTTGGCGTTTTAATTGACGAGAAATAACGTAAAAGTAGTCTGGCATCAATTCAAACATTCAATACTCGTTTTCACCGAAATAAAATAGGCAGTTTTTGCATTATTCATGCGCCGCGTGAAGTAGCTCCTCCCAGATTTGGTTGCCAGAGGAAGGATCCGATGCTTTCGGCGTTTGAAACATGCACGCCTTGCTAAGATAACATATCTAATCCTGAAAAGCGTCTACATATATCTGTATAATCCACTGTAAACGGGGAAATTAGTAATCCGTTCGGGAGGAACCGGAACACTTTTACAGCGGAAGCTGTTGGCGGCCCGTCCCCCGGTTTCGCGACGGCGTGCAGCGAAATCGTTTCCCCGTTAAAATTGGCGGCCATATTAATGTTACGTGACCTGACGTCAAGGAACCTGCAAACAAATTTAGGTTCCCCGCTAGATGTAGCGGAAAAAAATTACGTCGCGTGACATATATGCACCAATTCAGTTTCGCGGCTAAATTTAGCGGAAAAATTGACGTCACATAATCAGTGCACCAACTCAGTTTTCCCGGTAAATTTGGCAGGAAACTTTATGTCACGTGACCCGACGTCACGGGAGATACAGACAAATTGAAGTTCCCGCTAAATTTAGCGTAAAGAGTTTCGTCGCGTGACCAATGCAGCAATTCAGATTCCCCGCTAAATTTAGCGGAAATATTTACGTCAAGTGAGCAATGCACCAATTCAGTTTCCCTATTGAATTTGGCGAGAAAATTGATGCCACGTGAGCAGACGTCATGGGACCTACAAACAAATTCAAGTTCTCTGCTAAATTTAGCGGAACAATTCACGTCTCGTTACCTACGCACAAATTCGGTTTCCCCGTTAAATTTACAGGAAAGAATGACGTCACACGACCAATGCACCAGTTCAGTCTCCCCGCTAAAATTTTCGGGAAAATTGATGTCACATGACCCTACGTCTTGGGACCTACAGTTAAATTCAAGTTCCCAGTTAAATTTAGCGGAAAAGTTTAGGTCGCATGACCTATGCACCAATTCAATTTCCCCACTGAATTTGGATGAACAATTCATGATAAGTGACCTGACGTCATGGGACCTCCAGACAAGATAAGCTTCCTCCCTAAAATTAGAGGAAAAATTGATGTCAGCGTGACTTAACACCAATTCAGTTTCCCCGCTAAATTTGGCTGGAACACAGATCTCGACCTTAAAATCATTTATTCATCAACAGCGTATCGACGCTCAATGAAGGCAACGTCATTTCAATATCAGATCACCATATAACGCACAATCGGCGCAATATGTCAATCGATCGTCATCGTCACATCGTCGAATAAGCAGCACAGCTCACGCTGTTTGAACGCATCATGTCGTGCGATCGCCGCCCAATTTTTTATTACAGTTGTTAAGATGAAAACAAGTACAGCTAGTGTGACAGCTCCATGTCAAATGATATTCATTGCGGGTCCAGCACATAGCCTTATCAAAGTCTCAACCTTTGACAGTCGACAAAACATTAAAGTTCGTTGCCAATTCTTTCGGAGTTAATGTCCCAAAAATCAAACTGAGCATTTCGTTTTTTTTTTTGTTTTTGTTTTCCTTAAATACAAAATTTCAACAAACTTTGTTAACTGTAATTCTTACACGAAGTCGTGTTGCCAATATCAGACTCCAAAAGAGAACGGGAGAACCTTCGCTTGGGTGCTTTCTGTTTCTGCCGCGAAGGAGCGAGCAATGAGAGGAAGACGCCAATAGCCATGATAATACATTTTCATTTTAGGTTTATTTAGGATAACTTGTCGTCCAAATGTCCAGACTACATGAAATATTTTTTTTTATTTTTTTTTTGTAGAGGACAGATAGTAAAACAACGAGAAGAAACGCAAAGAATTATCTGGTCTAGACAGTCGCGACTAGATTATTATTAGGGCTTGTTTATGTTGTTTCACTTTCCCTCCTTTACGAAAATAAAAATTGGCGCGACTTCAAAATTAGCCCAGGCTCTGTCCGTTTCCTACACTCCTGCTAATATTTCATCTGCTCTCTGTTCGTTATGGCCGGCAGAACTAGCCAAACGTCTTTCTAAACGCCTTTTCAATGTTCCTCACGTTGAAGCGGTCCACAATGTCCACCGTTCGATTACCATGGGGGAGCATGTCGGCTGTCCATCCGTGCACAAGCATCCCTTTTGTGTGAAAACCGGTCAGCTCCACAGCCACGCGGTGATGCAGCCTTTCGTGCACCGAAGCGGGATCGACCAGGGCGAGAACCGCGAGGAAGTCTCCGAGGCTGAAACCAGGGCTTTGTCCGTTTCCGAGACAGCAGCTGATGGTGTGATTCGTCAAGGCCTTGAGGAACTTGGCCTTCTTGCCTTTTCCTTCCACTGTGCTGTTAAATACGCCCTTCAAAACAAGAAAAGAGCCAGGGATCAAGCCTGCACCCGCGGGTGAATCATTTGATAAGGGGAGGAAGTAGATACAGACGCTGGCAGCTTATGAAGTGCAAGGCGCGGTTATTTCAGCTCGCCTGCATTTTTATCTTTCTTTAATATTATGGTGGTTGTTGATTACTTGTATTGTTTTTTTTTCGGTAGCATTGTAAAACTATCCTTTATTGTTGTATTGTTTGCGGAACATGTTGAATTTGTTGCTTTAGCTGTATTTGATGCGCGTCTGCATTCGTACTGACTATGTATCCTCCCTTCTGTAATACCTTCGGCGCTAAATTGTAGCTCGAATAAATAAATTGATTTATTTTATATATACCGCAAAGCGGTGCTGTCTGTATTTTTACGAAGATGAATACGAATGTTATAGGAATTAGAAAAAAGCAAGCGAAGAAGCACTTGATGCATATAATGTGATAATATATATATATATATATATATATATATATATATGCAGGATGACTCTCTTTATTCGAAACAGAATTATTACAAAAATCCGTAAAAGATGCACTAATATGGTTTGTGCAGCTGAGTTATATGACCAGGGGGACATTTTGCGGGTAGCTAATCTTTGCGATAGGTCAGCTAATTAAATTTTATATATATATATATATATATATATATATATATATATATATATATATTCAGACATATACATTTGTATATGTCTGAAAGCCACCAATATAGCTCGAATAAATATCCTATTTTCACTTACGGAACTTCATCAATACGGAAACGTCAAGAAACGTAAGAACACATCCGCACGCATATGCTTTAATCCAGTGAACCGAAAAATAAACAATTCCCAAATTGATTTCAATTTTATTTTATCTGCGATTTTAACTATATATTTACGGGGCAAATGAGACTGCTGAACCAGCCGGTAAGACCACCCGAGAACGAATCACAGAGCAATAAGCGTGAACGTAATATGCCACATGCTGCGTTCCTTCAGTTCTCAGTGAGTCTATACGCCGAAAACAGTTTGCATCTTCTGGGGGCAGTTGTAGTAGCTGAGAGTCTTAGAAATGCACATCGAGGCCTATTTTGATGGCACTTGTAGCCTCTGATTCGTTCTGCTGAATTGTTTTTCGGCTAATGCCGAACTTAAGTGACTGTAGACCTATAACAAATAACTCGGGACTGACACGTGGTATGTTTCTTAAATTGTCAACTGAAAAAAAAAAAAACCAAGAACAACATTTTTTGCACTTCTAGCCTCGGGATTCGCTCTTTTGAATTGATTTTGACTAACGTTGAATTCAAGTGCTTGAACAGCGCTAACAAAATTCTCGGGACTGGACACGCCGTATTTATCTTAAATTGTCTGCTGTATTTAATAAAAAAAAAAAAAAAAAAGAAAACGGGGACAACACTTTTTGCACAACTTCTTTTGGATCGAGCAAATAAACACTAATTAAGGCCTTTACGTGTCAACGTATAGAACAAATGGATTCCATTCATTACCCATGGCAGGGTGGACTTGAGAACTGCCTCCCAGGGCACAATGGTTACTCTGCATTCCACTCGATCAAGAACCACCTGGGCGGCCTCTGGATCCACCAGGAAGTTGAACTCGGATCCAGGCCTAATGTTACCATGCCCTGTTTTTCGTTTGTTTTAAAGATACATTTAGTTGGTTGCTTTAACAGGATAATCATAAACTCACATTTGAGGCTATGGTTCCGTTGTACCCACTTATGGACTCTTACTCTCCTTTGTAATCCGCGAAACAAACCATATCCATACTCCTCATTTCCTCAAAATGGTGCCATCTATCAAACCAGCAGATGCTCCCCCATAGCAGAATAGTTGCGTTGTGAGTATTTCTACACAGCCAAAAGTTAGTCTCAATGGGTGACTGGTGGCTCAGCTGTAGATGAGAAATTTATCCTGTGCAGTACAACCGCTTGTCACGATCGCCCGGGAACGCGGACAACGGGGTCGAGGCACCCGCCGAGAGAAGAGAGGACCCGCAGCCTGGTGATGGTGGGCGATGAGTGACCGCGAGCGCCTGTGCTCATGGTGGTGATCAATGTTGCCCGACGAGACTGGCGGGCCATCGAAAGTTAGGCCGGAGGGGGGTGCCACTTGATTGTCCCACCGCTAGCCTGGGGTCTTTAACGTGCAGCACGCAGTAGTGAGTCGTGACACACGACCGCACGCCCGTACGATGCTTGTCCAGATCCAAATGGGCAGGGGTGGGGATTGAACCCAGGATCCCTGGGTCATGCAGCGCGAGCTTTCGCTACACGTTCTCCGAGCTGGTGTGCGCTAGCCCACTGAACCACTTTTTTTTTTTGCCAAAATGTGTTTCGTGCACTAAAGACTCCTGCGGGCAAACATGTTTTCAACACACCAGCCGAGCCACGGCCAACACTGATTGAATAAATTGATCTTAACGTGACCAGCCTGTCGAGGACAGGAAACCGATCTGGGACCTGTCCCAGCACCTGATACACATGCTAGAATTTGTCTGACGGTCTGAGAAGAGAACGTTCGCACATGTTGTTACCTCTACATCGGCAAGACGCACCGCCACGGGGCTCTTCCAGATGTGTAAACCAAGCAACATAATTAAATCATATGCAAACGCTCCGCCGAGTCAACCCGCAAAAAACGTATTCCATCTGCAGTTAAATTCCATTTTTCAGAGAACGCTGTACCACATCTAAGTAAAAAGAAATGCCTCCCAACAATCCAAGAACTGATCTTCTATAGACTCGGGCTTCTTGCAGAATAAACAATTCGCAGTCCTGGGAACGAGGGTGCCCTTTTAGACGCAGCCAGGTCTTAACCGGGAGTGTTCCAGCGTGAAGTTGAAAAAAAGAAAGTTTTACAATAGCAACAATCAACATTTCTTTTTTTTTATTTAGTTTTTTTCGCGACGGTGCACGTTCTGTCCCGATAAAACCGATCCTGGGGAATGTGTTCTTTTTCTGTCCTGAAAACGGTGTTGTTTTCATGTGAAAGACGACAGTATGGGCACATTTTTAATACAAATTAGGTTATTCTTTGCCCAGACTTTTGAAATTAGTATTTACGTCATGTGGTGCGTGTGGAATAGGTTTTGCAGCAGAGACAAAATTTTCTTGAACTATAATTTGAGCAATTTCAAATGTGAATGATCACTAAAAGAAACCCGTGTCAATGATGCGCGCTAAAATATTCCGAAAAGGCAAACAACAAATTCCTGCTTTTCAAGATGCATAAACATTTTTTAATTGTTGACAGGCTCGCCAGCGGAGTCTATTGCGCACACACTAATCTCCATTGTTGCTTTTCTTTTCAGTATAACTACGCGACTTCACCGGCCCTGCAATATGAGCAAACTATGAAGTCATCGCAACTGAGCTTCAGAGAAAAAACAATGCGGCACTTGACTGTGTATTGGTCAACTGCTTGAGCTAAAACTTAATGCATTCTTTTTCTCAATAGAGGATCACAGAATTGTAGCTTACCTTCGATGTTTCCCCCCAAGATGAAGATTTCGCTCACATTTCTTGTTATGGCCGGATCAACCAAGAGCGCAATGGCAAGGTTCGTCAAGGGTGCAAGCAGTATGAGCGTTATTTAGTTCGGGCTTGCTCTAATCAACTCGATCAACTTTAACGGTGCGAAGGTATAATCTCGAGCGGCATTTTTCCCAATGGCATATTTCGATGCCACTGTTTCCGAAGTTGTCGTAGCCAAAGTAGTCCTCTTCGGGTTCCCAATGCCCGAGGATTGGTTTGTCAGCACCCTTGTAAACTGGAATCTTAGAAATACAAGGTCAAGGTTAAGAGGCGACCTTCAACGTGCAAAAGGGAGAAGCGTTAATTCTATACCTGAAAATAAGTGTGAACCGAATAAAGAAAAAAACAATATCGAGGAAAGCTTAAATACTTTATTTCGCTCCCAACCTTTTTTGTTTGCCGTTTTAGATTCACATGAAGCAATGTTCAATCTACGTGGACAGATTTTCTATCCACCTGACGAAAGAACGACACAACCAAAACGAACGATTGAAAAATCTCTGCCCGCGATTTCGCGCGAGTTGGTTCACTTCAGAAGCTTTCGTATATGTTCTCTTCTAACTCGTCGCTTCAGTTCTGAAAGTCTGAAATTTAATACCTTGCCCACTGAGAAAAGAAAACCTAAAATCGGTTAAGCTGTCATTTTTAGAAGTCTGCCTTATAGTGTAATGCAAACCTATTAAAATGCAATGAGCACCATTTAATTAAATAAATGAGAGCGTTTCAAACCACTAAGTACAGGGTGTCACGAAAAAAACTACTGTACACTCTAAAATGGCTTTTAAAAATGAAGATCTTGACAGATCTTGTATCAACGTCTCTCGAAAATGTCTGACTGGTCACATTGAAGTGCTAAAATTTCAAGTCGGAGCGCCTAATACAAAGAAATTAGAAAATAATAACTGATTTCTTCAACGGCTGAGCGGCAGCTCTCGGGGAGACATCAATCAACGGCCATATTTCTTTGCCTTATCTAGAGATGGCGCTACGGATTCACTCGACGCTGACTGGACGCGCCGAGCGAAAAAGCGCGCTTTCATCCGAGTTTTTGGTTCCGTGGGATATTTGCCAAAATAACGTTGTTTTGATTTTCAGTTAAGTCTCACAACCCAGAGAGTGTCACGCCATAAATATGAATAAATAAAACCGCCAAATGCTGCTCCAGAAATGACGCACCTTCGTCTGCGATGGTTCTTGTTTCGTGCATCGTCTGCTTTCGCAGTCTGACGTTCGCGCTTTTGCCTCAGTGCGCTAACTTCATTTCTTATCGCTGTTTCTTTTTCTATTTGGTTCAACGCCTCATCATGCGACAACTGAGTTCCAAGGAGAGGTTCCAGGTGGTTCTCTGGAACACAAGAACAGGAAGCTTCAAGCAAGTGCGAACGAAGTGCGAACGAAGTGCCGGACCGCCTTCAACAAAGACCACCCACTCGGCACATTATCAAGTAAGTGACAAGGTTTGCTCAAGACGGGAACGTGACAAACAAATCTTCAAACCGTGTAGAAACGTCGCTGAGACGAAGACAGCAGCAAGTCGTTCTTGACGCTTTCTAAGCGGAGTCCCACCTCTCGATCAGACGTGCTGCTCGTCAGTTCAGACTAAGCCGGGGCTTCGTGTGGCGGGTGCTTCTGCGGCGAATGTGTCCGTTCAGAGAGCAGCTCCTGCACAAAGTGAAGCCGGAGGACTACGCACGGCGAGTGCAGTTTTGTGAGGACGAGCTGGCGCGGATCCAGGCCAACCCCAGCCACCTACATTTCCTCTTGTTTACGAACGAGTCTCTTTTCCCTCTCGACGGCCGCGTCAACAAGCAGAACTGCAGGTTGTGGTCCGGCACGACCCGCACTGTCGACTGAACATGCTGTTCAATAGCCGAAAGTCGTCGTGTCGTGTGGCAAATGGCGAGAGCGTATCGTCGGCCCGTTCTTTTTCGACTCGATGGTGACCGGTGACACGCACCTCAAGATGCTGGAGGTAGATTTTTCACCAGAGCTGGAATCTGCACATGCACAACGTGAAGTTTGCATATTCCAACAGGATGGGGCCCCTCCCCACTATGCAACCCATGTGAGAGCCTGGCTCAACAATAAGTTTCCCGGGAGATTGATGGACCACGGCTCTCCGAACATGCCTTGGCCTCCTCGGTCTCCAGACCTCACCCCTTACGATTCTTTTGTCTGGGGGTACGTAAAGGCCCAAGTGTAATCCCGGCGATCACGGACCATCCCCCGGAGCTGAAAGAACACATCCTCGACGCGTTCGACACCGCCAGTGATGATGTGCGGAAGGCCGTCTTGCAGGACTACGAGAGGATTCTGGAAAAATGTATCGAAGTCCGCGGCGGGCACGTTGAGCTGGGAGTCTAACTGTTTTTGTTGTTTTACTCTTGCGAGTGTATGTGTCTGTGTATGAGGCATTTGACCGCAACTACGAAGGCCGCAGTTCAGATTTCAATGGCTCTCTTCAGAGCCACCAAATCGCTGCTTTTCGGGCGCACTCCTGGCTGCCTTTCGTGCCTCATTCAAATGTCAAACTGCGAAAGCAGACGATGCACAGAACAAGAACCGTCGCAGACTAAGGTACGTCATTTCTGGAGCAGCATTTGGCGGTTTTATGTATTCATATTTATGGCGTGACACATTCTGGATTGTGAAACTTAACTGAAAACCCAGCCAACTTTATTTCGGCAAATATCCCACAGAACCAAAAACTCGGTTAAAAGCGGCCTTTATCGCTTGGCGTGACCAGTCAGCGTCCAGACTCCAGTGAATCTGTAGCGCCATTTGTGGATAAGGCAAAGAAACATGGCGGTCGTTCGGTGTCTCCCCGACAGCTGCGGGTGCGTATTTTCGGCACCGATTTCAAGTCCAGGGGGCGCAGTTAATGACGTCACAGACGTCCGTATTATATTTGGTTTTCTTTAACCGGTCTGGTCTCTCTCGGTCTCACTCGGTCGCAAGAGTGTGAACGGGCCTTTACACGTTTTATTTCCGATGCCGCCGACTGCATCTTGAAACGTCGGTCGGTCGGCGAGTGTGTGCGCGTAGTCGGGCGCTCGGCGGCTCGGCGGTGTACTCGCTGGTGTGTGTTCACGTGCCGCCTGTGCTCGTCGCATATCTATTGCCGACATCCAGAAACAATGTTTTCCAATTTCATTCGCCGGGTGCCGTCGGGCACTCCTGTTGCAAAAGAAGATTCGTAGTGACTACAGTACCGTCCGACAGAACTTTTGCAGAGCGTTCAAGTGCTGTCCAATGGTACTCCGCGTTAAGTGCCATTCAGAAGTGTCGTATAAAACGAATGGTCAAAACGTGATTTTCGAAGCTGTAGTGTAGCTTAGCGGTTAAGGGGACTGCCTGGCCTGCCTCATACGCAAGCGGTCCTGGGTTCGATCCGCAGTGGTGCTTACATTTCTTGAACTTTTTTTTTTTTTTTTTGTGGTGGCATTTGGCGATATTAACGACATTTCTTTTTTACGATTACCACTGAAAAAAAAAAGAATGTTGTCGACGACAGTGCTAAAAGCGCGAGCTAGTTGCTTTGAATCACGCGGCACGAGCGCTCCTGCAGCGGGTGCAGTCATGCCAGTCAGGGCTACTCGCTCGCCGCCTGCACGGCGTTCGCAGCTATTCCATGCAAGCGTGATAATCCGTCGTATTGCACACGAATGCAGCTCCAGAAAAATGCGTACCAAATTACTGCGGCTGGGCTCTGTCGCCACCGGTACACGTAATCTTGATTTGCAACAGGAGTGACGGACGGCACCGGGCGAAGTTTGAAAATGGAGGACGCTTATTTTGATGTTCCTGAGAACGCGACGAGTACAGGCGGCAGCGTCGACAACACGCACCAGCGCGGACACCGCAGAGCCGCCGAGCACCCGGCCACACACACGCCGAGCGACCGACATTTCAAAATGCAGTCAGCGTCATCCAAAGAAAACGTGTTGTTGACGTCAAAATAAATAAGACGTCACAATAAAAACTGTTATTTTGACGTCCGTGACGTCATTGGCCATGCCCCTGGATTTCAAATCGGTGCCGAAAATACGGAGCCGACAGCTGCAGCTCCGCCGTTGAAAAAATCTGTTATTATTTTCTTATTTTTTTTGTACTCGGAGTTCCGACTTGAAATTTTAGCACATGAATGTGACCAGTTACACACATTTTCGAAGAAAAGGTGCTACAAGATCCGTTAAGATCTTGATTTATTCGAGCCATTTTAGCGTGTATTTTGTTATGTTTTGACATCCCGTAGTTTTCAATGTGGCTCATTACCACTCACTGATTAGTTTTGTGCTACAAGAGAAACAATTTTATCACACAATTAAACGAAAACGACATAAATCACCTTCACTGCGGCGAACACAGTAAAACTCGAAAATAATCAAATTAATCGCGATAAGTCCGTCAGTGGCATCTATGCTCCAGTCAGGAAACTACTCCGATCAAAATGTATTCCCGAGGTCGAGACCAAGACCAGTATTATGCGAGTGCTTGAAGTATCACTAAACGTTTTTCACCACCACCGAGGTCGAGGGAAGCGACCATTGTACCTGTCTGCTAGGAAGCCACAAAAGTGCGTTCAACTCAGACCACGGAAAGCATTTGCAATTTAATATCGGCGTTAGAGATGGGGGATTATTCCTTTTTCGTGTGTAGAAAATCCTTACCCTATCAGAACAAAATGGTGTCTAAAGAAATTCGTTATTTACTTCTTCGCGGGAAATATTCGAGCGTCTCCAGGGCTGTTTATAACCGGAGTATCGTTGAAACACCACCCGTAGCCCCTTAGACACACATCAGAATTTGCAATTTAATGGCGCCCATATACACGTAACCCCGGGTGAACAGTGGAACACACTCTTACTTGAGGCTCTACACCGGCTACAATCTTACGTGCTTCCATCTGGCGGCTGTTTTGCCTATCAGAGGCCTTTCAGTACCAGGCGGACGCCGTAATTAGCTAACATATGCTCTCGATTTGTTTCTCTTTACGCAGGTAAGCTCATGCATTAAATTCTGATACACAAACCGTACCATATTCAGTCATCTCTATACACAAGTTTAGCGCAATGTGTTCAGAAACCGATTTATGTACGGTCCCTTCTAATGTTTAATGATGCTTTTAACTTAATCGGCCTGTCACCGCTATATGCACTCCGCACCATACAAGAGTAGGCTGTACAACACTAGAGCGCACGACACTGGAGCGCCGACATCAGAGTGTCGACAGTAGAGCACCACGACGTTAGCGCGTGCGACACCAGAGCGCAGCGACGTTATAAAGAGCGCGCGAGAGCGCGACTAGAGAGCCCAGCCACAGTAGCTCGCGTGTCATTAGAGCGCCCGACACGAGAGCGTTCAACCAGTCCAGCGCGAGTGGCCCGACCCGACCGACCACTTGTTCGAACATATCGTGTTTTACGTGAGATCGGCGGGGGTGTGCGCCGAGGCATTCGGCGAAATAAAGCTGACCAACGAATCCTTCAGTCAATCCTTTAAATTTACTACCCGCGGCACTTTTCTCGTGTAAAGGTTCGGTGTCTATACATGTCTAGAACTTTTAAGTTCGAGCTTCTAATTTCGTTTGCGTTGCGGTTCTCTCTTCGATATTCATATATTTCTGAAATCGTTGGTATTCGTATATTTCTGAGTCAATGCATTCTTCTTCGGCTCAGAACATTGAACTACTTTCTAAGAACAAAGGTGGAGAAGGTAAGATTCTGTAGAATGCAAAGAGCGGACAAAGCGATAGAAAAGTCTTTTTTCTTGGTTGACTCATTTCTGAGACATGCAAAACAGGCATTGACTGACACCATTGATGGTGCCAACAACATTGGTGCAGCAAGTCTGTTAAAAAAAAACAATTCAAAGTATTGAAAAAAAGTGAAACCAACGTAATCGAAAACCAAAAACAACAAAAACAAGCACCAGTAGTAGCGTTCGCGAAGTATGTTTAAATGAATTGCATTCCGTGTAAAAATATTGTTCACACCGTAGTCTATAAAATAGTACTCGCAGTTACATAAGGTTTTGTGTAAGCTGTAGGGGTACGAAAGCTGACGGAAAGAAAAGTTCACACAGCGTTTTTTCTGCATAACAGTTATGACTAGAAAAAGAAAAACAAACACAAGAAACGTTTGAGGTGCCTTCACTCGCTGCGACTCAATGCTAAAGGCTATGACGGCCCAACTGTCGGTTTCAACCTCCGCATGTATTAGATTCACAAACTCAAGCACAACACTGTCAGTCCACCACCTTGCATATAAAAGCTGATGCAGTCTCCCCTTCAAACCTTCTCAATGAGCCCTCGTATATTTACTAAGGTGCACATACCTGCGTCTGCCCAATCTCCTTGAGCACTCTCAGTGTGTTGTCATACGCGTTCTCCATATTCGTGTTACCAGCGACGACGGTAATGGCTTCGACGCACTTGTTGTAAGACATCATCCCCATCAGGGCCATGGCATCGTCAACGCCCGTGTCCACGTCCATGATGTACCTCATGCCACCGTCCGGACAGAGCTTGAAATTGTCCGCCGAATAGCGCATTGCAATGGCGGCTGCTGGTAGAAGCAAAAGCCTAGCCCAACTACCAGCCGACATCGTTCAAATATAGGTATCTGTCCTGCGGACGGTTTCTCCGGAGACGATGATTCAAGACCGTCTCAGGGCACGTGTACTCGGCGGAAGTGAAATATCTTATCACACAATTAAAGTCACTGCAGTCTCAAAGTGATAGCAAATTGGCGAATCCAAATATCATGTGGATACCCTCCCCAGGCAGCACACAGTATTGGGCCAACATTGGGTTTCAAGTGGCAAAGAATGGCCCAACAATGGCCCAACAGAGCCATATGTTTTCCAATATTGGAATCACATTGGACAATATTGGACTACCAAAGCCAATGGTTTTCCAATATTGGTGATACGTTGGCATAGGCTGGTCAACATTGGACTGTCAAAGCCAATAGCTTTCCAATATTGGATATACGCCGGCATAAGCTGTCCAATATTGGACTGTCAAAGCCAATAGCTTTCCAATATTGGATATACGCCGGCATAAGCTGTCCAATATTGGACTGTCAAAGCCAATAGCTTTCCAATATTGGATATACGCCGGCATAAGCTGTCGAATATTGGACTGTCAAAGCCAATAGCTTTCCAATATTGGATATACGTCGGCATAAGCTGTCCAATATTGGACTGTCAAAGCCAATAGCTTTCCAATATTGGATATACGCCGGCATAACCTGTACAATATTGGACTGTCAGAGCCAATGGCTTTCCGATATTGAATATACGCTGGCTTAAGCTGGTTAATATTAAACTGTCAAAGCCTAGAGTTTTCCAACATTGGTGATGTCTTGGTATAAGCTGGTCAATATTGTACTGCCATAGCCAATCGCTTATCGATATTTGTGTCGCCTAGGCTATAGACCCGCGACCCTCTTTTTTGCATTGCAGAGGTAGGAAAGTGGAAAGAAGTCATTCATGCGCTCGCTCGGGGCGAGAATTTTATTTAGCCAACTTCATGTGGCGTACGTCGCCGGTGCTTTGTAACCGCGATCACAAATAAATCCTTAGCTGCCTATAGGACTATTGCAGTTTTTTTTGCCGGCTGCTCTCCCTTCGCATTGCCTTACCTCGGCGTTGACAACTTAATTCTGTTTTTTAGATTTAATTATTTTTGTCTTTTTCAGTGTATTTTGTATGTATATGTATTACTGTAACGTGCGCGGATTTCGACGGTGTGTATGTGCGCGTGCCGGGTCATCTTCCTGCCGCGTTGTGCACGCGACGAACTGTGTGTGTGTGCGCGCGCGTCATCCTCGTGGCGCGTGCCACGCGCCCTGCATCGAGAAAGAAAAAAAGAGAAGGAAGACGGAGAACAGAAAATGGAGTGTGTTCGAGCGGGCAGACCAGCGTGTGGAAGGGAACCGCCGGGCGTCTAGACCCGGGTTCTTCAAGGCTTCCACCTGGCCTGACCTCCAGCTCCCACGAAGCCTTCACCCCAGTTGAAAGCAGGTGCACGTGTTGCGGAGCACGCGTCAAGACCACAGCGGCCCAGTCCATTCCAACACGCCACCCCAGACGCCGACGCCGTGCCAACGCCGTGCCAACGCCGCCGCCGACCCACCGGCTTCAAGCTGAACCCTGGGCTTGCCGGTACGTTCTTTGTCGCCGCTCCAGCGCACAAAACCTCCCAAGACCCAGCGCCACGAAACAAGAAAGCGCGGTGTTACAGCGAACTTTCCGGTTGCCCTTAGTGAGCAGCATTGAAGCAGTGTGCCGACATTGCGAGAACAATCTGTCGGACGTGCGTTCCTGTAACGATTTCCCCAAAGTCATACCATTCGTAGCTTTTTGTGTGTAAATTTAATTAGGGTGTTTTCATCTTGGCATATTGTTTTCTAATATAACGCTGTTTTCTACTTCAAACGGTCTCGTCTTTCTTAATTCACGTGCCTGATACACACGATTCTTCACAATTACGTAGCGTTAAAGGGGCCCTGCAATGACTTTTTTACTAATTTTTAATTTGCACCAAACCTAAGCGCACTGAACGTCGTAACTTAATGACACTTTTCTTTTCTCGAATTTCGCTTTATTTTAAAAGTTATAGGCAAATTAAAATTACAAAAACAAGGAAAAAATAACCTCCTTCATGACGTCCTTGGTTGCTTGAGTGGCCGTGAACTAGACGAGGGGTAGTGAGCTGAGCGAGCGCTCACGGCTGCCGCACTCCGTGTCGACGGCGCGAGAGGGCGCCACTAAAGCGTGTTCTGGATAGGCTGTATGTAGCGGGCAGCTAGAGCGGCTCTCATTGCATTTGCTGCGCGATTAAACACTAATTCGGCATGACACTTCATTGGCCACAAACGACAGCAAACACGGGGTAAAGATCAGTTCAGAATGGGAGTCACTTCGCGCTGCCATACCGCGAAACGGCCAAACCGCCAGACAAAGCTGCTCGCCGAAGGCCTTGGGAGCGCTCAGAGCCGGTCGGATCCTTCAGTCCCTACGACCGCAGCGCCGCCGCATACATCCGGGACCTTTCCGTGTCGGCGCCTGATCCCACTACTCCTTTCTAGTATGCGCCGCCTTTTCCACCGCTTGGTGGCGGGTATGTCGACGGATCATTTCTTGTTTCCGTACTTTATAAACTGCATTTGTTTATTTTCTGATCTAAAATACTGAACAAAAACTACTTTTATAAATAATTGAAACGGTTCGCGCCACTTACATTTTGTATTTCGACTAAAAAGAAGTTTTTAGCGGCTCTGACCAGTAGTAAACCCAGGACCTAAGACGTCACATTACGCGCGCTTTCGGTACCGCGGGTCGCCCCCGTCGGTGGAGGAGGTTTCCGCGTCGTCCGGTTAAAATGTGACGCACTGATATTTTGTTACTCTCTCCGTGCCCGCTGGCTTGCCCAAACCCCAAGAGACGTGGAAACCGCAAAAAATGTAGACGCTTAATTATGATTGCAGGGCCCCTTTAACGTCTTCTACTTCGCCCGCGCCCCTGCCATGTTTGTATTTCTTTCTGCGTGCTCTATTTTTTTTTATATTTGATGTTTCTGTGCCTATTTTGTCATTGTCGACGCACGCGTCTTCAAACATAAAGCCGCCGCTTACGCCGCAACCGAGGTGACTTCTACTCTCAGTTTTACGAGAGTCTATAGCGCTAGAAAGTCGTCTATTGGACTCGAGTGAAGTCTCGAGAGGGCTGCTTCGACTGTCAGTGCTGATCTCATAAGTGTAGGCAGAGCAACGACGTAGTAATCGTGACGTGAGAACATACTGCGCCTCGATGTGGCCGGCCGCGCTCGCGCTGCGGAAATGGGAGCGTGCAACTCTCGAGCCCCGTTAGCTCACTGAAGTTGCAAGACGCCACTTTGTCGTCGCGAATCCTCTGCCCTTCGAACGGTCGTGAAGTCGTTGCGCCCGGCGTATACCCTACGCAGCATCTTTCAAAAACCGTCCGCGCAGCATCGCAACCTTTTGTCTGCGAGTGTCAGCGATTCATCGTGTGTTGAAAGTCGGACGATCTGCTGTCCGTGGTGTCTTTTATGTGTTACTCGTTCGTGAAAAACTTTCAAGTTTAAAAACGCGAACCTAACAGTGTACAAATATTTTTAAATTTATTGATAAAAGTAGATATATATTTATTTATTTATTTGTGGACATCGTGCGAAAAAAATAGTAGCGCTAAGTTCTTTATTCTAAATATTAATGGGGGCTGTACCACGCAAAAACATAGTGTCTTCAAACTTACCCCGTTTAGAATCACTTTTGGGCTCGACAGCTTCTTTAGAAGTTCAAAAGCTGGCCTTCAAAGAGCTGTCTCGTTCAATCGGTATTGACAGCAGGGTAGACGCTATGTGTGTGTCAGGCCAATCGTGTCTCCGGTTAGGGTCACGTGACTACAGTCTCGAAGCTGGTGATAAGGCAGAGCACGGAACCTGCCAGCCCAAGGCCACGCATAACATCCACTGCACTATCAACTTTGGGTACAAGTGACAATTCGTATGGCTGTGTTCATTGTTGAGATGCCCCAGAAGATTAGCCTTTGTAAGCGCACCCCTGTTCTGGCCTGCTTCCTTTCTACTCCTTCGCTCGTTTTCTCTCTCTTATCGTTTGAATCCGCTCTCTGGGCGCGGGAAACGGCAGAAGCGTGATCACGTGGTTTGACGGAGGACGCATTAGCAGTTGACAAACCCAGAATGCCTGCGAAGACCGGACCTAGTTACGTGTGCGATGCGGCCTCCGGGCCTGCTCTGCATTTCGCTTCTGCGGTAAATGGTATCTCGCTCGAAAAGTCTTACCCGTATCGATTTCTTCAAAGAAGCACGAAACATTTTTGTGAACCGTTTAGTGTTCGCTTCGGCAAACGGTAGCGCGTGCTACATCGTTTTGAATCTTCACGGATCACTTCCTTCAAGTTCTTGTGTTTGTATGGTTGGTCTGCAGTGCACGTGTCGACATCTACCTCGGATTACATTTTTCAAGTCCGGTATTTTCAACGTAAGTGCGCTGTACCCTATTTGGGGATCATTGTCTGTTCTTCTACGGGTATACTCTTCCGGATAACGTCTAAAACTATAGGGAGTGCCTATCTCCTGGCAGCCGGGAGAATAATTTTCCTGCAATCTTACCGACAGTCGCCTGCAATTATCTGCCTGAAATTATGTCACAACTGCAGGTAGAATACTGACGTCCTTATTCACCCTGCGTTTCGCGAAAACACGTTTCGTGGCCACCTTTTCGTGATTACACGTTGCGTCGACATTCACGTTTCATCGACATTCGTTGCGCGAATTTCACGCTGTAGGGGCATTTTGTCGAGCGTGTATTCCTGAGGCGCAACGTTTCCTCGACATTGGTTACACGAATTTCACGATGTAGGGGCATTTCAAAGCGCGTGTATTCCTGAGGCGCGTGCTCACTGAACCAGCCCACCCTTTCACGCCTCCTCATGGTAAGTCTGCAACAATTCTTTGCAACAGGAAAACAAAATGCTATTCTCAGTTTTTTTTTATGAAACATCGCGTGTTGATGAAGCGATCTGTCGATGAAATGACGTTCGATGAACTGATTGCACCGCCAATGAGGGGCGACTAACGGTAGAATTTCGGGGAAAAAAGTCTGCCAGCTGTCGGGAGACTGGACACTACCCAACAATTACCCCGGTTGTTGTTTGCTTTGCAATCTTCTCAGTTGTATAACAGCTGAGTAGTACCTCTTCACATATTACAAATCGCTTAGTTTGTACTTGTCTGCAGAATACGCTGTGTGCAATAAACTTTTAGGAGATTTCAAAAATATTCCTTGTGTCTGCGTACCTTTCTTTTTGCAAACAACTTGGTGAGTGCACTTGCAAACAGCTGGGCGAGTGCAACGATGGCCAAAAGTCAGCACAAACGACGGCCAACATTGGATCGGGTCGCACTTCCAGAATTGTCCAATATTACGCCGGTCTTTGCCAATGTGGGACCACCATTGGCTGGAACCATGGTTTAGCAATGGCGCAACATTGGCACCAACGATGGGCCGACATTGGCTGGAACCATGGCTGAACGGTGGCCCAACATTGGCACCAATGACTGGGCCAACGTTGGATGGGGTAGCGCTTCCAATATTGTCCAATATTGAGGCCGGTGTTAGCCAATGTTAGGCCAATGCCGGACCAACATTGGTGTGCTGCCTGGGTCGCTCTCCATTATAACCTGGTAGGCGTTTTTTCCGTGTCAGCTCCACGTGTGCTTCTTTTTTTTTTTTTTACTCAATTGTAACAAGCACATGTGGTGCTTGTTACAATTGAGCACAAGTCGCCAGTGCTCCGTACCGTGCTCCTGTGCCCGTACCTTCTGCAACATACATTTCGCGCTATCGATTTTGTTGTTCTCGGCAGGCCTTGCCGATAAGAACAATTTCGATTGTTTTGAAATGTATGCTGCAGAAGCTACGGGCACAGGGGCAAGGTACGGAGGAATGGTGGCTGGTATGGTGCCATATGACGCCAGGTTCAAGGCATGCTTCGACGCACTTGTCGTAAGACATCATCCCCATCACGGCCATGGCATCGTCAACGCCCGTGTCCCCGTCCATGATGTACCTCATGCCACCGTCCGGACAGAGCTTGATATGGCCCACCGAATAACGCATTGCAATGGCGGCTGCTGGTAGGAGCAGAAGCCTAGCCCAACTGCGAGCCGACATCGTTCAAATATATCTACCTTACCTGCGGACGGTTTCTCCGGAGACGATATTTCAAGACCGTCTAAGGGCACGCATACTCGGCGGAATAAAATATCTTATCAAACAATTAAAGTCACGCAGTCTCAAAGTGATAGCCAATTGCCGAATCTCAATGTCATGTGGACACCCTCGCGTTTGAGTATCATCTAATAGGCGTTTTTTCCCGTCACCAAAACAGGCATGCACGTCCGCTTTACGTGTCCTTCTTTTTTCTTTTTTTTTTTACTTTTACTCAATTGTAATACGCACATGTGGGATCAAGAGAAGTATGTATAATTTGCTTGCATTGACGTTCTATCAGCCGCGATTGCTGCGTACCGTGTTCCTGTGCCCGTACCTTCTGCAGCCTACACTTCACGCCATTGAATTTGTTGTTCTCGGCAGGCCTTGCCGATGAGAACGAATTCGGTGGTTTTGAAATGTATGCTGCAGAAGGTACGGGCACAGGGCCAGGATACGGTGCATAAGACGTCACGTTCAAGGCACGTATGGGGTTTGACATCAAACTGTCGATTGGTTTCCACGCACGGCCGAGATTTCTTTTCGGAATTTAAGAATGACATCATTAGTAACAATAGCGGTCAACTAAATACTTTTGTGCGGTTTGTGCGGACCACAATTGTCGATAATTTTGTTTTGTATTGAGTATACCGAGGTGCGCCTTCTTCTTTTGGTGACGGGAGAGGAACTTTGTGTTTTAATTTGAATTTATTAATATCTCCAGCGCCCACCGGTGCATTTCCCGCCAGTGTATTTCATCATTAGGCACGTATGACTTGTCTGTCTTTCTTACCCATTTAGGAAATTTCCTACCCCTTTTGATCTGCATGACAATCGTACCGCGGCGTGCGACCATGTATCGCTACTGCTTAATGCACGAGAAAGACCAGAAGCTAGCAGTCGTAGTGCACTGGCGAAAGTTCTTATCCACAGCGTGTAACAATATTGCCATACTCTGGCAGAGTAACCTCGCACAGTGTAAACATCTAAACGACTCATTTGTTATAGACTGCAGAGAAACAGACTAACATGAAGTAAATAAAAAAACTTGGAGGTCGCTAAAGCTTCGTCTTTAAGAGCGAAACGCAGTAGCGTTATCGGACCCTGTTCGCAAAACCTTTTCCTTTAAACCCGCGCTCCTTCCCAAGCCGTGCAAGCGTGTGTCTGTGGTCTAGTTGGTAGCGTCACGTGTCATGTGTTACGTGTGACGTCACGTTTCACGTGACGTCACACGTAAGCGTTATGGTTTTTTGGAATTCCCGCGCGAGGTCATGGGGCGTGACGTCACACGCATGACGTCACGTGGCTGTGACGTCATGACCCTATCGACCAGTCGGGATTTTACGTTCCCGCCGACGCCAACGCCGGATTTACTCAACGCCTCCTAGACAGCTTTAAAGGGGCACTCAAGTGGATTTTGACATCGTCTATTTATTGTCGTAACGCAATCTATGGGCTCTAAGCATCCTAAAAATCCTAAAATTACATTCAAGGGCGGCCGATTTCCCTATTAAAAATCCAATCAAAGATCAGTGTTCTGCGCCTAGGCGCACGCCGTCAGGGGCGCTGTCGGACGGGAAGGCAGCAGGGAAGGGCGTGCGCCAGCCAATCACGAGTCCCGGCGGACTGATTTTGAAATGTGCGCGTATTCGGCGGACTGATTTTTTTCGTAGGTGTGCGTATTTGACGGACTCATTTTAAAACGTTCATCGAATGTGGTGTCGTCGTATGGAAATTTTTCGGCGAACGGCAGATATCAAGTCCATTAAGTACGACGCCGCTTCTACGCGCGACGCCGACGCCTCGAACGCGCCGCAAACGTAGACGGCGGCATTCCACGGCGCTGCGAAGCCAGCGAAGCGTCTTCGGCATCGACACCGGACTCCGGATACAAAGTCAGTAACAAAAGAGAAGACACACCCGCGACGGGAACACAGCGGCTCCGCAACGCAGACTGATGGGTATGATACACTCTTATTGTAAAACTCACATGTATAGTTGATGCCGTATTTTTTTGTTTTAAAATGCCAATGTGGTTGTTGCATGCGCTGAGAACCGTCGTCAAGTTTGTCTGCCGCCGGGAGTATTATGCCGCCGTACGCAAGCAGCAGGGCCGGCGAGCTGCGTGACGAGCCACTTGGATTTTTGACTGGCAGTGCCCTCAGCCCGGGTGTGCTACGACCCGCTTTACACAATATTCGCCGCTAGGGCAGAAGACAATGCGGGGCGAAGGCCGAAAGAAGAAGGTGATGTTTACAAGACTTACCGATCGCGAACTTGCGATCCGCGTCGGACACCGTTCCACACCACCGAGGTCGAGGGAAGCGACCATTGTACCTGTCTGCTAGGAAGCCACAAAAGTGCGTTCGACTCAGACCACGGAAAGCATTTGCAATTTAATATCGGCGTTAAGGATGGGGGATTATTCCTTTTTCGTGTGTAGAAAATCCTTACCCTATCAGAACAAAATGGTGTCTAAAGAAATTCGTTATTTACTTCTTCGCGGGAAATATTCGAGCGTCTCCAGGGCTGTTTATAACCGGAGTATCGTTGAAACACCACCCGTAGCCCCTAAGACACACATCAGAATTTGCAATTTAATGGCGCCCATATACACGTAACCCCGGGTGAACAGTGGAACACACTCTTACTTGAGGATACACCGGCTACAATCTTACGTGCTTCCATCTGGTGGCTGCTTTGCCTATCAGAGGCCTTTCAGTACCAGGCGGACGCCGTAATTAGCTAACATATGCTCTCGATTTGTTTCTCTTTACGCAGGTAAGCTCATGCATTAAATTCTGATACACAAACTGTATCATATTCAGTCATCTCTATACACAAGTTTAGCGCAATGTGTTCAGAAACCGATTTATGTACGGTCCCTTCTAATGTTTAATGATGCTTTTAACTTAATCGGCCTGTCACCGCTATATGCACTCCGCACCATACAAGAGTAGGCTGTACAACACTAGAGCGCACGACACTGGAGCGCCGACATCAGAGTGTCGACAGTAGAGCGCCACGACGTTAGCGCTTGCGACACCAGAGCGCAGCGACGTTATAAAGAGCGCGCGAGAGCGCGACTAGAGAGCCCAGCCACAGTAGCTCGCGTGTCATTAGAGCGCCCGACACGAGAGCGTTCAACCAGTCCAGCGCGAGTGGCCCGACCCGACCGACCACTTGTTTGAACATATCGTGTTTTACGTGAGATCGGCGGGGGTGTGCGCCGAGGCATTCGGCGAAATAAAGCTGACAAACGAATCCTTCAGTCAATCCTTTAAATTTACTACCCGCGGCACTTTTCTCGTGTAAAGGTTCGGTGTCTATACATGTCTAGAACTTTTAAGTTCGAGCTTCTAATTTCGTTTGTGTTGCGGTTCTCTCTTCGATATTCATATAATTCTGAAATCGTTGGTATTCGTATATTTCTGCGTCAAGGCATTCTTCTTCGGCTCAGAACATTGAACTACTTTCTAAGAACAAAGGTGGAGAAGGTAAGATTCTGTAGAATGCAAAGAGCGGACAAAGCGATAGCAAAGTCTTTTTTCTTTGTTGACTCATTTCTGAGACATGCAAAACAGGCATTGACTAACACCATTGATGGTGCCAACAACATTGGTGCAGCAAGTCTGTTAAAAAAAAAAAAACAATTCAAAGTATTGAAAAAAAATGAAACCAACGTAATCGAAAACCAAAAACAAAAAAAACAAGAACCAGTAGTAGCCTTCGCAAAGTATGTTTAAATGAATTGCATTCCGTGTAAAAATATTGTTCACACCGTAGTCTATAAAATAGTACTCGCAGTTACATAAGGTTTTGTGTAAGCTGTTGGGTTACGAAAGCTGACGGAAGAAAAGTTCACACAGCGTTTTTTTGCATAACAGTTTTGACTAAAAAAAGAAAAACAAACACAAGAAACGTTTGAGGTGCCTTCACTCGCTGCGACTCAATGCTAAAGGCTATGACGGCCCAACTGTCGGTTTCAACCTCCGCATGTATTAGATTCACAAACACAAGCACAACACTGACAGTCCACCACCTTGCATATAAAAACAGATGCAGTCTCACATTCAAACCTTCTCAATCATTCCTCGTATATTTACTAAGGTGCACATACCTGCGCCTGCCCAACCCCCTTGAGCACTCTCAGTGTGTTTGTATACGCGTTCTCCATATTCGTGTTACCAGCGACGACGGTAATTGCTTCGACGCACTTGTTGAAAGACATCATTCCTATCAGGGCCATGGCATCGTCAACGCCCGTGTCCACGTCCATGATGTACCTCATGGCACCGTCCGGACAGAGCTTGAAATTGTCCGCCGAATAACGCATTGCAATGGCGGCTGCTGGTAGAAGCAGAAGCCTAGCCCAACTACCAGCAGACATCGTTCAAAGGTAGATACTTGACCTGCGGGAGGTTTCTCCAGAGTCGATAATTCAAGACCGTCTCAGGGCACGTATACTTGGCGGAATGAAATATCTTATCACACAATTAAAGTCACGCAGTCTAAAAGTGATAGCAAATTGGCGAATCCAAATATCATGTGGATACCCTCGCTCTCCATTACAACCTGTAGGCGTTTTTTCCGTGTCAGCTCTACGTGTGCTTCTTTTTTTTTACTCAATTGTAACAGGCACATGTGGTGCTTGTTACAATTGAGCACAAGTCGCCAGTGCTCCGTACCGTGCTCCTGTGCCCGTACTCTGCAATTCTGCGCTATCGACTTTCCTGAACGCAGGCCGGGGGGGGGGGGGGGGGGGGTTGGTTAACGAGCTTCCAGTGATACACGCGCTGTACAGCATGAGCTCTCTGCGTCGTGGGTATAGCCACTTCCGGTCAAGGTGCACAACGTCGTGCGTATAGCCTTAGTCATTGTATTTCCATCTCTTGAGGCGTTCCGCCGCAGATTTCGAGAGGAGTTCCTGGCACCGGGATACGAGTTCTGAGTCCAGCGGGAAATCGAGCGTCGCACACAGCACCCAGAAGAAGGACTTGTGGAGTATATTCGGGTCATGCAGGAACTGTTCAGCCGAGCAGTGCAAGCTGCTCCCGAGTCGGAGAGGGTTACTCACATTGTTCGTAATTCACCCCTGTTACAACGTGTATCTTCATCGGTCCAACTACGACACCATTGAAGACCTCGTGTAGAAAACCATCCTGACTTGCGTGGACTAGAGGCCTCCCGCCTCCAGCTGCAGAAGCCTCCGAGCCGACCAGTGCGTTGGTACCCCCCACACGCGTCGACCAAAAAGGAGCAGCTCCGACTCGACGCCTTCCTGAAAGGGTCTATGCCAAACTCACCTACTTGCCCCACACCCTGGACCCCCTTGACTGGAGTCGAGATGTCGCCGGGAGGTGCAATGTTTTTACATCAAGCTGGGTCATCAAGAGTCTAAATTCCTAATCCAGAGAAGCCCCAGGCAGCTGGGATTGCCCCTCCCCCCTTTCTCCGGGGGCCCACACAAGAGCGAAATTGTGCCGCAGGTGCTGCAGACCTTCTTAAGCGGCCGGCTGCAGTCCCCCCACTGCGAAGGCCGGCTGCCTAACCGTCTTCGAGATCATCGAACGGCCCACAAATGCCCCAGCTTGGGCCGAGAGGTGGCTGGCAATGAGGGAATGAACCAGTGGAGTTGAGAAGCAGCTGCCAGTGTGGGAGAGAACGGGGTCACATAAAAAATAAAGCGGAAGAAGACCGTTGGCAGCCCAGTTCCTGCTTCAACTACTCACGCCATTGATTGTTGTCTCGGCAGGGCCTTGCCGATGAAGAACGAATTCGGTGGTTTTGAAATGTATGCTGCAGAAGGTACGGGCACAGGGGCCAGGATACGGTGCATAAGACGTCACTGTTCAAGGCACGTATGGGGTTTGACATCAAACTGTCGATTGGTTTCCACGCACGGCCGAGATTTCTTTCGGAAATTTAAGAATGACATCATTAGTAACAATAGCGGTCAACTAAATACTTTTGTGCGGTTTGTGCGACCACAATTGTCGATAATTTTTGGTTTTGTATTGAGTATACCGAGGTGCGCCTTCTTCTTTTGGTGACGGGAGAGGAACTTTTGTTTTAATTTGAATTATTAATATCTCCACGCCCACCGGTGCATTTCCCGCCAGTGTATTTCATCATTAGGCACGTATGACTTGTCTGTCTTTCTTACCCATTTAGGAAATTTCCTACCCCTTTTGATCTGCATGACAATCGTACCGCGGCGTGTGACCATGTATCGCTACTGCTTAATGCACGAGAAGACCAGAAGCTAGCAGTCGTAGTGCACTGGCGAAAGTTCTTATCCACAGCGTGTAACAATTTATTTGCCATAGTAACATCGAATGCACATTGGTCTCGATGGTACAAAGAGCAAGTTTGTGATGGTGTACATGAATGACGTCATTTTCCCCAGTCTTTCAAGAAATACCTCGAACATCTTAGCATTGCCCTCGAGCGAATCAAATCTGCCAACTTGACAGTTCACCCTGAAAAAGAAAATGAACCTTCTTGGCTTTGCTGTTGTTAACCCGAGTTTTTCACCCGATCGGGACAAGATCTGCGCGATAACCGATTGCTCGCAGCCGCAAGACGTCAATAGCTTGGAATGCTTTCTAGGATCGATTGGATGTTATCGCCAACTCATCCCACACTGTGCCAAGATAGCTTGCCCTTTGCATTTGCTTTTGTGCAAAGGAGAAAATTGGCATTGGAGACGAAAGCAACAGGACGCTTTCCCTCGGCTCTCGAAGGCAATCGCCGACTTCGCTTCGTTAGTTTCCGGGTCTCTTTAAACTGTTTGTTGTTCAGACTAATGCCAGCGACAATGGCCTTGGTGCAGTCCTGCTTCAGGAACACAACGGTGTTCTTCGGCCAGTTGCCTTCACCAGCCGCATGCCGACAGCGGCCAAACACTACTATTACTCAATGAAAAGAATTGTCGCCATTATTTTTGCCCTAAAAACTTTTAACAGGTATGTCAATGGCACATAGTTTCAGATCCAGACAAATCAAGCGTTTTTCTGGCTGTATAATTCGCGGAATCCAGTCGGACGTCTCGCACAATGAGCTCCGACATTACAGGCATACCACTAAGCCACTACATACAAGAAGGGAGTTTTGTCACCGCAGATACGCTCTCGTGTGCTCCTTTGCAGGTCCTTCCCACTCAGGACGAACATGCATTGGTGGGAATACCTGGCATTGTGGCCGACACATCAGTCAGAATGGGGGACGTTGGTGATCAGAGAACTTCACAAGGCACAGTGGGAGGGTAAACGCCGTCCACGAGTGTGTGAGAAGCTTGCAGAACAAAGCGTAGGCCGCACCGAGATCGACGGTAGGTACGACTCATACTTGCTGAGAGAGAGTGGACTTCTTCTCAGCTACATTTTTCAAGCAGACGATGACGCCCATGGCTCGCCTTTTAGGATTGTGGAACTTCGAACGCCGTTCATCAGTCAATTCCATGATTCAGCCTTATCAGGGCACAGCAGTGAGACTTGCATTAAGTTACGCCAGGTTGAGACTTGACCAGGAATCAGGCAGGATGTACTAAGTATGCCCACACTTGTCCAGGATGTCAGAAGTCAAAGCCACGCGAAAATCACCTACCAGGATTTATGCAACCAATCGTAAGCCACTCTCCTTGGCAGTCGGTTGCCTGCGACGTAATGAGATTGTTTCCTCATAATCCGTACAGTAATCAGTAGCTTCCTGTGGTGACTGATCTTTTCACGAAATTGGTTGATTTGTTCCTCTTTCAGAAGGTTCTGTCGCAAAAAATCTGGGATTGCCTTCTCGCCGTCCTTACCAGATTTGGCTTTCTTACAGAGCTCATGGTGGATGGTGCATTATATTTCCGGAGCAAGGTTGTCTCGACATCTGTGCTGTGCTTGGTATACAGTACAAGCTCACTTCTCCGCAGTGTTTATAGTCTGTTGTGCCGACTAGCTGCTTGTTGGCAGATGCATCACATGCACATTAAAAGGGAACACAAAAGCAGCATAATATATGTTTGGTTTCCCAGGGAAACAAACACAAGAGGCGTACACTTGAGAGTATAGAGTATTGCTTCTTACATTTGATCAGTGTGGTCATTGCTTCAGTTATTGTGGTTAATTAAAGTGGTGTTTTTTTCTTACATTTAATCAATGGATATTGTTTCAGGTGCTTCTGGTACGCTGACTGTAGGCAGCTGGATGCTGTGGTTGTGACAGCGACTGGGGCAGAGCAACAGGCTACCACTGCCCTCCTGCATGGTGAAAACAATTAGGGACCGATCGCCAGCAACACATTTTCCGGGTTCCTGTGCCCTGATCGCTGCGACTGAATAAATGTGTTTTGTTATACTGGGTATAGAACCATGTTTTTCTCACCACAAAAGTAAACAATGCGTCGTCTAATGGTCGGTCTTCACACAAATCTATTGCTAGCCGTTAGAGCCAAGTGACAACTTACTATTGCCCAAATCAAAGTTGTAATCAATTTGCATAACTCTTCACCAAGAACATTCGGGGTTTTGTTGGCTGCCATCTTCGTGGCGCTTCTGTGCAAATATTTCCATACTCCGTTTCACCCAACTGACTGCAGCGGACGCTACGAGCTATTGGGGCCAATGGGATATAAGTAAAATAGCAGCGCCCCTAACGGTTCAGGTGCACTTTGGGAGCAGGAGACTGTCAATAAGTAGTTTCGGTTTCGCCGGGTTGTGAATCTGTCGTCTGCTATCGCCTCCACATTGCCATTGCTCACGTCGTCGGTGATTGCTCCACGCTTATGAACGATGCACTAAGTGTCCTTTTCTTCTTGTCGCTACAAGTCTGACACAGCGAATAATGAAACTATTCATTTTGCTGGCACGAGTTCTGAGCGAGAACGTTCCAACGGCGAACTGAAGTGAACGCAGAGCAACGTACGCCGAATGCCGGGCCAGCTTGCTGCGTGCATTTGTTTGCAACCTCGAAAACATCACTGAGACTAGCACTCATTTTATAACACCCTTGCTTCGCCAATTGCTATTTGCAATTGTGCTAACTCAATACATGACAAAGCTCGCTGTACGAGAACGTTCAAGCGCAAACTTGCGCCCTTTGCTACGTTACAGTGTGAAAATTTGGCCGCGGAAACAAGGGTGTTATAGAAACAGAGTACTAGTCTCAGTGGCGGTTCTCAAGGTTGCCAACAAATGCTAGCGGTGAGCTGGCATGGCGTTCGGCATTCGTCGATCATCATTCACTTGACTTCAGCGTTCTGGCGTTTTTGCTCGTCCTCCGTGTCAGAAAAAAATCCTAATTGTTTCGTTATTTGCTGTGATTGATATGTAGTAACGAGAAGAAAAGGGTACTTACTGCATCGTGCGCAAGTGTGAAGCATCCACGACAACATGAGCAATGGTGGTGCGTAGACAATAGCACACCAGATGCACAACCCAGTGAAACCGAAACTACCCGTTGACAGTCTCCTGCTCCCAGAGTGGACCTTAACTACTAGGGACACTGCTATTTTGCATATTACCCATTCATAGCTGTTCAAGTTTCCCATGGCCTCCAAGAGGAAGCACATTTTTTTATGATGGTTTGTTTTGGGTGACTCGATGAATTTCGTGAATTGCAGATTATCTTGAAACAGCGAGACTAGATACTAGTGAGGGGCCAAACGTTTACCGAATCGAAAATGCGGTGCCGAATTTAACAAAGCCGAATTTTTGCCAATTTTTTTAAACATTCGGTAACAATACTTTGTTGCCAAACCTAAAAGTAGATATTTTGTATTCAGGCAAAAAAGGTTTAGGATCCTTTTTTAATGCATATTGGCACAGTTATTACTAAAATAAGGTGATATTCTGCAATATAATTGTATAGGTGTCATTTTTGTAAGTTTGCTGGAAAGTTTACGATGACTTTTTGCAGAAGTGGTGCGACACCAAGGTTGGGTAGTAGCGAGCACAGCACTATATAGCTCCAAGGAGCAGAGCAACGCAATCCTTTGAATCCGCGTGTTTCACCGACAACACAGCCGACAGAGCAGCTCGGCGCGAGTCACGTGCTACTCGCGGTTCCAGGAGGTGTTCGCCCTATGGGAGAACATATGAAGATTGACGCAGCACTTAGATTATAAAAATTAACACCGAGTTTACACTTTTCAAAACTAGTCTGTCGTGAGGTTCATAAAGCACCAAACACTTTATCAAAGTTTTTATAATTATGGATGCGTGTAAAACTTTTGAGAAGGCGAATTCCAAGGCAATGGCAATTGAAGCAGACAATTTTTTTACTCAGCGGAGATAAACGTTTTGGGTTGGCCGGAGCGGGTCACGTGAACGGTGCAACAATTTTCGTGCGTGTTTACTGAACAGCGTGAGAGACCGTCGATGCGTGTAACTGCTTCTGAACGATCGTCCTCCACTGCGCCACGTTGTCTGCTGCATAATGCTGCTCTGGCAATTTTTTTAATTACGTTCTCATGTGGCTTGCAACTTATCGTAAATTATTGTTGTTACTGTTGTTGGGGCAGAAAAATATTGAAGAGAACCCAACTCGCAAAGGCTAACAAACACACAGTTACCATGTCGTCTACTCCATACCTTGCTGTAACCGCTCGTAGTACTACACTGCCCGATGGTAACCGCACGGCGTCCATTTGCAATCCATGGCCCCGTCGCATCTTGCGCGTGCTCAGACATTTGCTAAATTTTTAACGAATGTTTGCCAAACTTTTTTTCAAAGGTTTGGCATATCTGAATCTGAAGTTCGGCAGAGTCAGTCCACCCCTACAAGATACAGACAAAGAGAAAGACTGGCCAAAACACGAGTGCCGACAGATTATGTTGCATGTAAATCCTAGTCAAGGGCTTTGTTCGCAGAGCCACATTGGCTGGGAAGGCTAGTACACTACGCTGTTTAGGAACAAGGCTTGCTCTTGCTCCTTCAATGCACATACGAGTTACCCGGTAAATGAATAACTGACATTCCTTTCAGTTGTTAAAATCAAACCTTTTTGCCAAGGCACAAAGGAGAATGGTGGGGACATAGGCAAATGCTGAGTGTACATGTCTTGGCATCTGCAACAGTTACTCTTGCAGATGCCGTGTGTAAATGCACTTCCAGCATGCTCCTTGGTGCTTAGCAATAGCTCTACTGTCCGAACAAACCTGTGCATAATCATTCGCCTTTGGTTAAAACTATTTTCATTTGTTTCCTCAAAGGTTAGCAAGGCATAATAGATATGTTATTAAAATAGGTTGTATCTTTGTGAACCAGTGAATAATCGAGAAGTGATAATGTTGCAGATGGGAGGGGAAACCGTGGTGTAGACTGGAAAATATGTTTACCTTTGTAACTTGTAAGTCTGAATGGTATTGAACTTGTGTTAAATGTTTGTGCTGTCATGCAAAGTTGCACAGGTTTGATTTATACAGTTCCAGTCTGCCTCCTCGATGAAAGCCCCATTTATTAAAGACCAACAGGAGAGCTGCTTTGCCAAGGTGTAGCCTCTTCAGGATGTCTGTTGCAGCACAGGAAAAGAAAAGTCAATGCAGTATTACGTGTGAGGGACATAAAAAAAAAATATGCGGAGAGCATGTATTTCTATACTCGTCTGTGGCGCATCGGAACACAAGGAGGGGCACACAAGCAATGGATAGCATAAAAAGCACGAGGAACGCACGACGACGAAGCAAGCAAGCACTGTCACTGGGCGAAATTAAAGGGGACACAAGCATGTGAACGGACGCAGAGAGAGGGTAAACAAATGCACAAAGCGTGTAAAGAACAGACAAACTTGTAAGTTCTAGGCGCACATATGCATAGCTTACATCTCGAAACCTTTGGCAGAGTGGGATGGAGAGTATGTCGCATCAGAGTCATGCATGCTGCTGGGAGCAGGAAATATGCAGTTGTATGGCATCTCGCTGCTGCAGTAGGGGACGGCAGAGTCTAAAGTATCCAACGGTACTGGCTCCACCACGACCAGGAAGATTCATCTCGACAGTGCAGTCCCTCAGGATCCTTTCTGCCTTGCAGGATGCAGCAGTCCAGCTGCTGAGACTAGGGCGTGTAAATAGTACTTATATACTACAATGTTCTTCACAATGCATGAATGATGCAATTTGGGCGATCGATAGTTTGTAACCATTAGAAGAATAGAGAGTTGGGCGAGTTGGTGGGAACTCATCGTAGGAAACAGCAAAAACAGACGAGGACGTAGAAGAATCACACGGGACGAGCGCTGCACTCGTCCCATGTGGCTCGCGCACTGGCCGCGACGTGGGAACCGGCACGACAAGCACAGGCACATCACAGGGCGTCTCATTTGGATGACCGGTTTCCACATTCGCTCGTTCCGCCGTGCTTTGGCTGCGCATACACGCTCCAAGCTCGCGAACGAAGCGTGTTCTAAGTTATGAAGCTCTAACCGGGAGGCCGGGAGAAAAAGAATTCCTGCCGGTGGCTTGCGAGATGTGGCAGCTGTTTGAGAAAACAGAGCCGTGCATTCTGGTCCAAGTAAATAAACTGCACCGCAGAACACGACGAGAATGAGTGTGCAGGCGAGCTGGTAGATGCTGATCATGTTCAAAATTACCCGAGTCTGTGGTAAAAGAGAGAAAACCTAGGTCCTAGTAGAAAAAAGATCGTGACGTTATTAGGCTTAGGCGGACATCGGCTCCATTCGGTATGGGCAGCATTGCCTTTTGTGACCCTGTACGCGTGGGTAATCCTCCCCCACAGAGTGCAAATAAAGTATTAGTATCCTTTTGATTCAGGTAACGTCATGCTTGCAAACTTTCGCATTCTGTCGCCACCGTCTCAGCGATATTCAGCTTTCTACGATGCGTAGTTTATTTACGCGGATCGAAAAACACGGTTCTCTCTTCTACAAAACACCCTCAGTTTCGAACACGTATGTCACACAGACTGCTTCCAAATGCGTCGTTCATGAAACTCACAAAAATCACCAAAACACCAACCAGGACTTTTTGGCGGGTTCCTCGCTCGGTCCCGTCGGCGACGGGAAGCAGAAGCGTCGGTACAGCAGACTGATGGCGTCCACAACTACCGTCACCGCTGGCGAATGCCACGAAGTTGTCCGCACAGAAACGATGAATTGGAGGAGGTCCTCGGTGTCGTTTCTTGCCCGGTGCAACGTAACCATTTGTGTCTTCGCGAACCTTGCTTCGAGAACGGGATGGAGTGGGAGCCTCGGGAAGACAACCGGTAGACGACGGAGTTGAACTTGATGAGCGACGCAGCCGCGTCGCCGCGCGGGCCCACCACTCCCGCATAACAAGGCAAAAGAAAACACAGTTCGTTCGTCTTCAAACAATACTAGCTGTATTACGTCACCTACATCCTAGGATTTGACGTGGTTGTCAAAATATAATGTGCATGTGTCTAAAAAGAGCAATATTAGTAACTTTCGGAATCTCCACGAAATTAACAATTTTTATTGGTTGATTTTTATGGCGGTGGTGGGGACTCCCCAAGAGGAAATAGTGCCTGCGTGTTTATATTGCTGCGCGTTTACTTCGGCGTCTTGCTGTCTTGAACTGGTCATTTTCATTGACTGAAGCCCAACAAACAATATGCTTTCAAAAACAAACTTCTACAGAAAGCACTTGAGTGCCCCTTTAAAGCATGCGCGTTACGTCACATGACGTCACGTCCGGGGGTCCCGCACGGCCGGGCGCTGATTGTGTGCGAGTACCGTGTCAGCGTTCGCTTAGGACTATGATTGGAAACGTGGCCCACGCGAACGCTGACGCGGCACTCGCATCCAATCAGCGCCCGTGCCGGATCTCCGGACGTGACGTCATGTGACGTGACGCGCGGGCTTTGCTGTCTAGGAGGTGTTGATTTACTGCGACACAAGCTCTTTAACGCTATCACGTTAAAAGAGTGTAGTTCACCAGTTGGTTACTTTTTTCTGATTATAGTGTTGTGCTAGACCCAACTTACACTCACACAAGTAAGACAACACTCCCATATTATAGAATTGCTATAATGGTATATTGGGCTGGCCAATTAGAAAACACCGTCAGAGCTCTCCCGCCGTCGTTACCGGTCATACCCCTTTTTTCTTTTTTTTTTCTTATCTCTGCACGCCGCTCAGTGGCGCCAACCATCGACAACACAAAGGTGCTGATTTAACTAACGTGAGGTTCAGAGGGTTTTGTTTACACGTTTCGCACTGCAACTCGCTGATGTCCTTTTTGGGGCTCCAGGCACTTGCGACGTTGTTTGAGTTGTTTGGTAGTGTTATATTGCGTTCCTGCTCGCCACGTTCTTGAGTAAATATAAAATGTGGCAAAGTTTTAAATTTTGTTAAACTAAAAAAAAAATACATATTAAATAAAGATGCTTAACATTATTTTACAGGAATATGTGTGTTGCACCTGATGTTGAAGGAGCCTTTTCAAATTATATATAAGTATGTAATCTATAGATGTAGTTTTCCTAGACGTGCGCAAATGTATTACAAATTAAATTATTAACGAGCGCCCTCGTATGAAAACTTTTAATGCGAAAGTATTAACTGTCGCATGGAGCGAGCCGACGTCATTAGCTTTGAAATTATGCAAAACGTCACCTTAATGAAACCACGCGCAAAGCTAGCCAACGGCACCTTTTACACTTCGGTCCCATTGGCTGGCGCGCGTCGACGAGGCTCCCATTGGCCGCTGCACGCGAGTTTTTGTGGTGTCATCCTGTCTGTGCTATCACACTGTTGTGTAATTAATGATCACCGCGTTCGCTCGCCTCTTATCGATTGTACGGCGCGTGGCAATATATACGGCGCATGGAATAAACAAAGGGGTTCGTTCTGGGGCCCTAATCTGGACACTTGGCGAAGAAGTCGGCCAGAAATCTGGCGGCTGTGATTGGCCGACGCCGCACTTGACCTCGGCACCGGCCAATCATAGCCGTCAGATTTCTCGCCGTCTTTCTCGCCAAGTTCCCTGATTAGGGCCCTGCTATGAACTACATTGCTCTCTTTTCCTTCCTGGCGCCGCAAAACACACGACAGTTTGAGCTATTGCTCACCCGATGGCGCTGCGTGTCCACGAGGCAGCGGCTCCACCGTTCCACGTCCAAGGTATGCGCGTTGTACGCCGCAGATTAAAGAAGGCAGCGAAGAGCGGAGTGCGTGCTTTCGCATTCGCAACTCATAAGAAGTGCTTTGGTGTACCTCAAGCCTTTTCTTTCCCGCTGCGTGTACATTCATTCTTCAGAAGATCGATACAAACACTCTTATGAGGTATGATCAGTTCCACCCTTTGTAAACAAGGAATCACCGATGGGGAAGAAAAAGATTCGATTGAGTCGCTTTTTTGAGCTGGCAGATCTGGAAGCGTTTCCAAACTCTCGCTCACGTGTCAGCTCTTGGAGTGATCGTGGAAATCGTATAGACTGCAATGAACCTTCCTTCAGTAAGACTCAGCGCATACGTGCACCCTCTTGCCCAATCCTTCCTCCCCACTGTCGCTATTTTCGGTGGGCACCGGAACCCACAATCAACATTGTCAGTACATATATTGCAGAGTATTTCGTATTTTGGGACGATTTTTTACTATAGCATATGCTGTACCTGCGGCATAAAAAGCAATGAAAGTCAATACAACGGCACGACGCCAATGTGTCGTCTGATGGGGGGAGGCACGTTGGGTAGCCTTTCGGTTGTAGGTCACAGCCGTATCCACAGACGGCGCTCGATAATAAAACAAAAGCTAATTTATGCGAAACACCGCAAAAGCTTTGGCCCATTGGCACTGAGGGATTATGAAAGCGGGCGAAGTTACAGAGCATAATTGTACGAGCGTAAGTGGTTCCGGCGCATCTGCTTTATGCCTTCTTTTTTTTTCTGTCCACGGCAACGAGCTGGAGGTTTTAGCAATTGTGTCCGACCTAAAATGTGCAAAAGCGCTACGCTATCTCTCACAGCTGCCGCTGTGGGATTCTGTAACCGACCGGATGTGATATTTCTCGTAAAACATGTGTGATATGGGATATCGCTAGATTTCTCAGTACGGTTTTTCGGTGATCTGTATTTTAATGTTGTTTGTCGTTAGACATGATGAATGATTCTAATTTCGCGTTTACACTTGCGGATAAAGTGTGGCCAGGATAGAGCGTTTTTTTTTTTTTTTCGGTCTCGAAATTGCGGCGTTTGACGAAGGGGAGCGCCGATACCGACGCAGTCTCGCCCACATGCAGCGCGACAAACAGTCGCCGTCACCGGCCGTTTTCAACTTTGCTAGACTACACAAAGTGCAGCACGTGTAGATGTTATTGACCCCCGCAGGTGGGACGTCACTGCTTCAAACAAACCGTTCCTAGGGGCGTTGCTAAGGACGAATACATGGTCCTGCATTTCGCTCCGAACGAACCGTCGTTCAAAAATTGGACGCGGAATTTAAACGACTATAACGAATAGATATAATAAGCCGAGATTTATACTAACCGCGATAGAAGTCTGCCGAGAATCGGCTGTTAAGAAATCGACTATTTCCGGTCCGCGACACATCTCGAGACTGCTACTGCAGACGACAAACGCACGGAATGACTGAAGTATGCCGTCTGCAACAGTTGAAATCGTTTGAACAATGATGACAATTTTGTGATGTATTTATTTGGAAGGTGGCAGGTCTAAGAAAACTCATCAGGGTTATAAAACGAACTGTATTTCCGTACGATAGGGAATACTGTAGGACGAAAATCATCACACGAATGCAGATCTGCTAAAATACAGCGAGAGCAGCATCTGTTTAGAACATGTTATCAAAGCGGAATAAGTAGGTCTTTTTGATTTTGCTATTGATGTTCCGTGAAATAAAGGAGCAATTATGTTTACTCGAATGTGATCGGTTTCTTCGTTTTCCAGGCTCGCATATGTGTGTGGGTTTCGTACCTGCTTCTAACAATCACACAGAAAAAACATCCAGCTGATTCTTTCTTTTTTAATAAGACCCGAAATAGCGAAAGAGCCAAAAAAAAAAAATATCAGACAACTTATATGTATCCGTAACCGACAGTTCGTTTGATCACACAAACGTGCACTGAAGCAACTTCTGGCCTGTGCTTCGGCGTTGATACACTTCAAGTTGTTGTCGTACGTACGTACGTACATACACATCCCAGTGTTTTTACCGTTCTCACATATTGCGGAAGCCTCCACGGGCGGGTGTTCGCGTTTGCGCTCCTCAAGCGTCGATCAAAGCATTTCAGGGGCCCTCTTCGCTTCCAAAATCCCACAAATGTGACCAACTTCATTTAACGCATTCGCGTACCCCCTCAGTGAGAACCGTTGAGCCCAGGAAGCCATCGTGTCGTCTGCTGGAAAGGCAAAGCCGATTGTGAAACTTTATTATGGGCTTTTATTATCGCTTTATGGCACTAAGACGATATAAAGAAGCCCTCAAGATTAAATATTGAGAAAACAATGCTCACAAAATATTCCTCACTTTTTTATCATACGAATTTGAACCTCACGTGGAGCACCCCGCGCCTTTGTCCATAAATAAAGCGCTAGCAGCGGTTTGTTTTGAGCACAGCGCCATGTTGTGACGTCCTCACTTACGGCGGTCAATTAACGTGCATATATTGAAACATTTTAATTAATGCATCAAGTATTCAGTTGTCATAGCAGACTCGTGTTTTCTTTCTTGACTGCAAGTAAAGCTTTCCGAGAACATAGCTAATTATGCCAATATATCGCGTTGTATGAAACGGCATGCCGGTCTAGTCGAGCAGGCAGCGAGCGAAACGCCCGCCCACGCGCTTGCCTCAAGAAGCGGTTGTGCTTGAATCGCGTGGTTGTTGGCCCAGCTCACATTGGCGGCATCTGCAACCTCCTTCCGGCGTAAGGGTGTATGCACGCGCGTGTTTCTTTCTTTTTTTTTTTTTTTTTTCTAGGCCGATCAGGAAAAGTTGCGTAAGCGATAACGAGTTCGCGCGCGTCCGAAATGTTGACGCGCCGACGCCGACGCGCGCGAATCGCGCGCACGAACGCTCTATGCGGTTCCCGCCTTAAAGGGGCACTGACACACCAAAATCATATTTTTTTTTATTATCCGAAACGATTGAAAACGATGCCGGGACATTACCCTCAAAATTTGAAACTTTAAAATTCAGTATTTGTGAATTAAAAAAACAATTTCCAAATGCCGAATTTGAAGTTCCCGCGCGGTCCACGCCAGTGCAGTGAGTCACATTTTGCGGTCTCCTGCGACTCGACTTTCTTTCGGACATCCGCCGTTGTCACGGCGACCCCGACCGAGGAGGAGGTGAGGGATAGAAAGGCGCCGGCGGGAAAAAAACGGTCTTTCTCCGACTCGCCAACGGGCGCTGCCAAGTTTTCCGAGGGAGGGTACAAATCTAGGAAGCAACATCACACCGAACTCTGATTTCTGGTATTTCAAAAAGAGGGGCCGTAGTGCGTTCGCAATTGCGTTAAAAAACATGTTTTATGATGGCTGTTATTAAATGTTATAGAAATGTCACCTACAAAGCTTCTAAATTTCCTGATTTTTGACGTCACCGATCAAAAGAAGCGAGGAGGTGACCGCGGGAAATACAAATGCCAAAACTAAAAAGGCGCGCGCGCTCGCGGGAAAATTTTTTTTTCGCGATGCGGTTTTTTTTGCGTGTCTATGACTACAAGTTGCATCGTTTTAGACAATAAAAAAAAATACGACCTTTGGGTTGTCAGTGCCCCTTTAAAGGGTTGGGGCATATAAACAGAACATATATATCACTCTTGAAATAGAATGTTCACGGGTTACTTAATATATACACCAAGTTTCGTTATTTTTAGTACTCTAGTAATTGTAATTATATATTTAAGAATGTTGATCCTTTTGGTCTGGCGACCAAGCAACACGGCACAAAACACCCTGATGCCCATAAGCCACGCACGTGGCCAACATATTTAGTTGAACGCTATCCCGTTCTAGGCGCCCCCATGTTCGCCCAAGCTCGCCTTGTCATGGTACGGTCGCACACTGTCACGCTCTAGTCCCCTTGCCCTCTGATCTTCCGCCCTGCGTGCACGTGCTCGATCGTCGGGGGCAACGGCGAATTCGTCCGTGACGAACCTCGTCGTCGTCGCTGGAGCTGGTCGCGAGTCGGTCGAAATCAAAATGACCAGCTTCTAGCATCTTTTGATGACATCACTCTCGTCGCTGCTGCGCTCTGAATCGAAAACTTCGACGAAGCGAGTGATGCCGTAAACGTTACCGTGCCTCGAAATCACGTGCTCGAGACGTGGTAAGTAGAAGTGGAAGCTGAAGCGCGAGACGCCCAGAGAGCCAAGTCGGTGTGTGCGTGCAAGGGGACGCCGCGCGTTGGCCGGGGGATGTCACCGAGCCGACAAACACGGCAGCGTTTTCCAATAGGGCGGATCCGAGGACCCCGCATATTCATCGATTTATCCACGAAACTATAGCGCCATTTTAAAACAAAACTTAGCAGGCTTATAGGAACATACAAAGGGTCCTAGAAGAATAGTTATCTCAGATTTTATTTGTCTTGTGTCATTACCCTTTCAAAGGCCCGTTCACACACTTGCGTTCGCTTGCGGCCGAGTTATTGTGATTACTTGCGACCCAAGAACACTCGCGAGCCGGTACTCCAGGGAGTTTCCAACTGCTCGATCAGTGTGGCGAGGTTTCTGGGCCGAGTGCGCATTACGAGCTGTGAGAAGGTGTCGAAAGCTTCGACAAATACTTTACTATGGGGAATACAGGCCAATCCCTAGATGTTGTCCGCGCCGAACAATATAGGATTGGCGCGGACAACATCTGGGCCGTTTGATGGCTGGGTGTATCGCAACGTCCTGTTTTTTTCCTTTTAATATGCCGGTAGCCAACGCCATCTCTCGGGTAACCGCTGTAGCTACCGGCCGCGTATTTTGTGTGTGTGTGTATGCGTGTGTGCGGTTCGTTCGCGTCGTGCTGGTTTTTTCTAATCGTAATGCTATTTAGCGGGCTCTCAAATTTTATTCAAGCGCCTTTGAAGCTGCCGGACCCGTTAATTATTGCGAAACCGCTTATGTGTGCAATTAGTCGCAATCACGCATTACAACAGTGCAGGATTAATTGCAAGGAAACTGGAGACGGCAGAGGCACGTTTAGCAAGGAACTAGAGAGTGAAATGGCTGGTCATTTGACAGCTGCGAGAGCACCCGAAGATGCCTCATATTAGCGACTTTATATTTGCGGTCTGGATATTTCCTAAGCCCTGCAGACATTTCGCTGGCACGAGTGTTTTTGGTTTTTGGATCGGAAGAGATCTATATGAATTGTGTTCGACATCGTAGAATGATGTATTCGCTTCGTAATTGTTTGCCACTTTATTTTCGCGCGGCGAGAATCGCCATTTACATTGTCGGCAATGGAAGGAAAAGAATGACAGGCCTCTTGCATGCTTGCTACGGTTTTTGCAGTGGTTAAGGGAACACTCACTTCCAACCATTCTGTCTGCTTCTTCAATACGGTCAGTAAAATAAGCGGGCCACAATCTGGTTAGGGAGGTCCAAACCAACCAGTAAAACTAGCGAAAACGGGTCTTGGAGAAATCAGATAGAGAGGATTGAGGTCAACTGTCTCGTGAACATGACGTTTTGCGGGTTCCGCTTCTCTTGGTTAAAAGTTGAAAATATTGAACATTTTACGGTCCCGGAGAGCACATGTGAGCCCCTCAGAAAAACAGGGGACGGCGGCCCACCCTCCTCGCCATCCTCGCAAACCTTGTGCGAGGTGGACTGGTGTGGAGGGAGGGGGGTGGGGGCAGGGGGGGGGGGGGGTGGGAGGGACGCGTTTAATGCTTCTCGAGAAACCAACAAAAGGAGAAAATGAGGCTTAAGAAGCAGTGACTTTTGTTATAATCTTTCCCTCGAAGCCACCCGTAAATCCCACAAGGGGCGCCTTTTCTTTCTCTCCCGTCCATGATGTAGGGTTTTTCCCTTTCCCGCTTAAGCTTTCGCTTTCCCGCTTAAGCTTAAGCTTTTTGAATCCCGGAAAAAGCCCACTGCAAAACCGGCGAATACGGAGAAACACGGGCCCTTGAAAGCATGAGGAAAAAAAAAAGAAAGCCATTTACAACTCCCTGTAACGCCGAATTAGAGAGCAGCTCTTGAGGAGGAGGGGAAGGCACGGGGGGGGGGGTCACGTGACCTAAGGGGGGGGGGGGGCACGTGACCTGGGGGGGGGTGTCACGTGACCTGGGGGGTCACGTGACCACCCCAGGTCACGTGACCTGGAGTGGTCACGTGACCTTACGGTTACGCCGACGGCGACGGCGACGACGACGCCGCTCAAGCCGGAAACGGGCGCCTGAGAGCTGCGCTCTAAAAGCTCACCAAATTTTGTTACAGCGAAGCTGTTAAGGTCTAGTTGCCCCAGGATCGTGTCCGGTACCAAACAAATGTTGACACAACACTCTGGTTGCCGCCGTCGCTCACAGACGGCGGTAGCTATCCAGAGTATTGTGTTTGCCGGTTATCTGCTTGCCGCCGTCGCTCATAGATCGCGGCAACCTTTCCAGCCTCGGGAACCAGACAACTGGTTGCTGCCGTCGCTCATAGATGGCGGCAACATTTCTTCGGAGGAAGAAGAGCGGTCACAGAATGAGCGGCGATGTGTTCGCAGCAGCGCAAATGGTTCCGCAACCGCCGCGAGGCTGCTATCGCCAAACGTTTCACTGCGACGGGGCTGTGTGGTTCATGGTTGCCACTCAGTGACCGTCGGACCCGCTGTGAGGCACGCTCGTGTCCTAGTAGCGGAGTTGGAGGGTAAGTCGGGCACTTGGGTACTTTTAGTACCGGTTGGTTTTCCCGGGCCGTTCCACTGGCTGTCCCATATTACTGGTTTCATTTATCCCCCTTAACTTCCAATTGGCTTTTTACAGAAATTACCAATTGATCCAAAGGATCCAATTCATTTTATCTCACATTGGCTTTAAATCGGCTGTGCCCTCGAGGCGGTACCGATTGAGGCATTTTTATTTTTCAATCCTTTCAGCAAAGTCTCGACTTATCAAATGTCCCTTGCGAAAGAGGAGCAGATCGCCCGCCTGGAGAGCCAACGCCGAGAACAAAAGCTACTGCTCCGCTGCCCTTCCTTCTTCACCAAAGTGGAAAAGCTGAAAGTTTTTTTCTTTTCGTAGTGAGGCTGTCGGATAATGCGTAACCTACGTAAATATATAACCATTCAAATTCATCAGTTTTGTATAACAGTACAACCTTTTTTGTAACATTTGTTAAGCTTTTTAGGTATTTTGCTCCCGCATGAATAATTTCGGGCGAGAGTTTTCTGTGGTCTATTCTGTAGGCAACAAAAGCCTAACTGAAAAATGTATGAACTTGGAAAACAGGGAAAAGCTCGAAAGCTTAATAATGGCTGCCTAAAGCCCCCCAAAAATGCAAAACTGTAAATGTCGCAAATCCGAAAGTGCATGCGCAAACACTCGGCGACTGAAATGTTCTGTAAAGCTTCTGTTAACATTTGAAAAGAGGATAGAACGGTCAGTAGGATATCGAGATTTCTTTCTTCCATGTATTATAGCCGTTCTTTCTGTTTGTTTACACGTTGCCTTTGTGTGATATTGCCCTTCTACGGCGATGCACCCGTGGCCTTCAGAGGCTGCACACGGTCAGCACTCTTAGTCGTGACCTATATAGGAACTAGTCCTCTGCTCTAAGGCTGCGGATTGCGGAAGTCGGTAAACATTCCATACAATAAAAACAGCTCAAAAAACGAAGAAAGTGTGAAGACAACAAACACTACAGGACAAAGCTGTTCTCGAAACTAAAGTTTTATTAGTGAAAAAAAAAAAAAAACAGCGTAGCTGAAATGCAATATTTCAACAAACACCAACTTTACTATCAGGCACAACACATTTTTCGGAGCTGAAACGGTTCCCAAACCATCATTTATATTAGCTTGCAACATTGAACCGCTTTCTATATCGTGCACAAGTTGTTTTCGATATTAAATCACTACACTCATTAGGATAATAAAATTGCATCACGAGGATAATTCCAACACCATCTACAGTCTAACAAAAGCCCGTGCGTCTCCTTTCCCGCACAACACTCGGAGAGCCAATCACCGCAACTTACGGAGGCAGCTCAGTGAATGACGATGCCGAAACATATGTTTAGACCAAAAAACGCAGTCTGAGTTGTGACATTAAGCAATGCAAAATGTAACAACTCAGACTGCGTTTTTATACTTGCGGCGTGATTAATATAAAAAAGGGGTGGTTACAAATTTCTCAGGAATATGCACATTACAAACAAGAGAACGATTCTTTTATAATGAAGTCACAAATTTTAATTGTGTTAATTTGCCACGTGTGACGCACAATGAATGACGCACGCAATGAAAAAATAAAAATTTCGATGAGCTTTTCACTATGGTGAGCGTTTTTTCGGTGAGCTTTTGTCTGCCGCCCGTCCTCGCGTTCATGCACTCTCGCACGCTTCTGGGCTAAAACGGAAGACGGAAGTTATAAAAAAAAATGGTTTCGCCTTTTTTTGCGGCTTGGTTTGGACCGCCCTTTACAAACATGTCGCGCGCTTTCCAATTACGCTGGCTTTGAGACACCGCATCGCGCATCCCCAATAATTCGGGACATCGACCACGTGTAGCATCTCTTGGGAGACGTGTGCAAACAACTAAATAATAACAAAATCTTCCCTATAAATAGCAAATAACAGAAAGTTATCCCAAGTATATTAAGAAAAGTTAGATTATTAGCCCAAGAAAATTTTGAATACCCAATGACTGTTTTTGTAGGTTCCTATAGAAAATCTCGATTTCTTCCATTGACTCCCATAGAGATATTCGTTTAGTTTTTAGTCTATAAAATTTATGAAACCACCATTAAGTATTTCACAAAGCTTCCGGAGACATAAATAGTAGGGACTCTCTGCTATCAAATGTCTTATGTATCTAACCTAAAACAGAATTCTTCTACACTCTAAAAAAAGCCCGTGTTCGTACTTTCCCACACAACACCGTGAGAGCCAATCACCACAACCTATGGAGGCAGCTCAGCAAATGACGATGCCGAAACATATGTTTAGACCAAAAAACGCAGTCTGAGTTGTGACGTCAAGCAATGCAAGCGTGACGTTTTGCATTGCTTAATGTCACAACTCAAACTGCGTTTTTTGGTCTAAACATATGTTTCAGCATCGTCATTCGCTGGGCTGCCTTCGCAAGTTGCGGTGATTGGTCCTCCGAGTGTTGTGTGGGAAAGCAGACGCACGGGGTTTTTTTAGAGTGTGGGTTCCCTGACAAGTATTTAATTAAATATTCATCTCTTGCCTTGCAAAGACATTCTTCCTGCAGCATGACATAAACTGCAGGAAAGAGCACTTTGCGTTCTCGAAATTACATTTAAGTAAATGACGTTTTCGCGACCTTAATTATTTTGTTTTATTAATTAATGCTACAATCTTTAGCTCAGATTTTAGTGGTGGGTACGGTGTTGCAAGTAAAAGAGGCAGCCAAAACACAAGCAATGCAAACCAATTTTAGAAGAAACAAAAAGTAATATGTACACCGTGATGTAACTAATTTAGATGGGAGGCGTGTTATAATGATGATGGCTGCGTGACAACCGGGACTTTTGGCAAAGCGTTACTGTGTCCCGCCTTCCACATTACCAGAGTTCTTTTTAGGAAGTGTGTTTCCGCCAGGAACCTGCAGGATTCAACGCATGCGGCCTGCCAGAATTGAAGCATAAAGAACGCAAAACATGTAGTACACACAAATAGATTTACTCAAGTCGCCATTCCCGTCCACGTTCCCAGATTTACCCAGTTCCGGGTCGTCGACTGCCCACACGTCCAACGTCGCCCACGCTCTGGGGAGGTATCGAGAGAAAAGGAAAGCGCAAAAAAGCGAGAAGTTGGCCGCCGAGGCTGCTAGTCCACCATGGGAGGTTTTGGCGCTAGCGAGTGGTCCGTACTCGCGTTGATCATCTGCGAACGCCTCCGCCTTACCACCCCCTTTCGTCCTCACCACCCGAGTGCATAGCGCATGCGCACGTGCAAATAAACCGCCGCAGGAAGCGTCTGCAATTGAATCGCGAAAGCCTTTTTAAAATCTATGCTCTCTACGGAACACACTGGCCTCCAAGATGGCAGGAGCCAACTATGAGGTGACCCCGGTTTAAGAGGTTTTAAAGCATACGGTCGTAAGCAGTAGCAGGTGTGTGAAACAACTTTAAGCCATGTACACACGCAGTAGTAAAGAACTGTTCCTCTCGAACGAAAAAAAAAAATATGGCTTTTTGATTCTTAGATGGTTTATAAATTCAGTCGTGGCCCGTAATACTTCTATTTAGCGACTTTAAAATAGTAAAACTGACCGGCGTAGAAAAAGCCACTGCACAAAAAAAAACAAGAAAAAAAAACACGCTGGTTTTGGGAATTAAGATTACGGCAAAAACACCGCCGGGCAACACCCCTAGGTTACAAGGCTGCTGTGATAAGGCTTTAACGTCACCAACTGGAGGCCAGCGTGGAGCGCTGATTGGACACTAAGCGCCCCGTCAGTGTTCACGTCGGACTCGTGTTCTCATTGATTGGACACGAGTTTCAGCCGAACACTGATGCAACACTCGTGTTCAAACCCATGCCCGGGCTGGCCTCCGGTAGGTGTTGTAGAAGACTCAGCACTACGTCCTTTTTCGAAGTGTTTCGCCGGGACGCGTACCTCTACCATGTCTACTCAACCAATCGCCTATCAGTTTTTTTTTTCGTTTTGCCTGAAGTGACTTATAACCGCTGTTTAAAATGCGTATTTTACGAACTAGAAAAGTGTGGTCACTGCCAATGCCACGCAACAAGTTTTTTTTTTGTTGTTGTTAACAGCATAACGACGCAAAAGAGACGAAATTCCTTCTGAGCTGCAAAAGTAAGGCCTTAAAAATTGGAATCTAGATGAACGAATGGATGATTCATTTAATGAAGCGTACCCTCCAAATATTTAGTCTGTTTTATATAACTTAATGGTGTATATTTCTACGTGAGCCAAAACAGACATCACGTCAAAAATGGTGAAGCAATTTTTAGTTTATCAATCACTGATCGGCTACTTGTAGAATGTCTTCGTCAAAGCGATGAAGTGCTTTAAATCACATATTTTGATTACTTTTTTGTTGTATTTCCCTCACAAATCAATGACTGTATAATAGTGAAATCGCCAATTTGATCAGCGATACTTAAATTACCTTCATGTTGGGGCTGCCTTATAATTCTCTACAACGGCTCTAAATCACTTCTTTGGACCGAATAAAGGATATTGAAGGCGGCGAATGTCACGAAGGTCAAAAGCGCATCTTTCATCAAATTTATAGTTACACCGTGTAACCATATAAAATATGCGTCTGTTTGTTTAAGAGTCTGCATTTGGGTATTTCAGCATCTGCATCTGTTTTTCTGGCACGCCAAATCTTTGCGAAATGTAATAGCCTCATGCCTAAATGTCAAGATAATCAATGATAGTGTTTGTGGCGTTTTGTAGATCGCCGGCCTCGTTTTTCCCATTCTTAGGAGAAGAAAGGCAGGCGGTCTACGGAACCTTTAAAGTAGTGAAAGTCCGAGGTCTACAAGCAAAAAAAAAAAAAGAAATATAACACCACACACAAAACACATGTGCCACGTTCCCCGTTTTATGGTATTTACTTTTATCTTTGCCATCTCGGTTTTGCGCAGTTTTAATTCACCTTATTGTTGCAGAGAATCCCACTTATTGAAGTGCGATCCGCTGGCAGTTGTCTCAACATTTTCCGAAATATTTTTGGTCCCAAGAAAATGAGGTTGCTCATGTATGTAACTTCATGCATTTTATTGTTCATCAGGCCATATCGCTCGGAAGCTTATTTGGATCGGTGCTTAACTGAAGATTGTGCAGCTCAAAAGTTCAACATATCCAAAGGAACTGACGTTCCAATTCTCTATAGCAGTGCACTCTTCTGCAAGTATCAAAACCTACAGGTAAGTGCTTTGGTATTGCATGCAAAAGAGCATGAATATGCTGTCATATGTCTAACTCAATAACCCAGAGCCACACGGCAACTAAAAACAAGTAACATATTATGATAAATTTTTGGTACAAAATTTTCAAATATTTGTGATTTTGTCATGAATTACAGTCTAATCACTGGCTCTAAGCTCTCATTTATCTATTCAATAGTGTAAATTATATGTCTGATTCTGGAGAAATCTCTATGAAACAAAATAATTAGGTCACCTACCGTCTGAACAAATACGCAATTCGTTACCACTCAATTTCAATTGAACAATAAATTAATAAATGTTTAGTGTAGATATATATTCCTGATTTCTATAGAACAGTTCAGCCTTAGGATCCTCACCCAAAATCAACAAAATTAGAGGCAAACAGTCAGCTCAATCAAGAGTTATGTGATTCAGAATTACAAAAAAAAACACGTCATTCATACCTCTTAATAGTCTCGTAGCTACCAGGGTAGATGAACCATTACAACCTGCATTTAAACAACAAGAATAGCGCACTGCACGGGTAAAGACCGAATACGCCCTGTTTTTAGGTATTGGAATATATGCGATCACTGTATCTTGCCTTGACGACACCCCACACTGGACGGTCCATCTGCCGACTTGAAGTAAAAGACTTCAGTGTGCTAAATAAAAGTGTTTCTATGGATATATATGATACCGATTTGCAAGGACACTGCATGTAAGTGGAGTTTCCTGATCCGAACATTCTCACGAGTCCAATCCCCTTTACCTTAATTTGCCATGCGTGAGGCATTAAATTACACCGCTATGGGGATACGCTTGGTTAAGTTGTCTTTGCACCTTCAAGGAATATTTAAAACCAGGCATGCAATTAAACTTGAGAAGGGTTAATGTATTTTCCAACCTTGCGCATTAAAAAAAAAGATTAGGTACTGTAATTTCTGTACTTTAGTCCGCACTCCCACTCAATATATAGTCAGCAAAGGCAAATATGGTTAAAAATAAACGATTTTGCTTAGAAAGTCCGCGCCCGGTGTATCGTCCGTACGACGTGCATTGTCCGCACCTGCTGCTTAGTCGACACGAAAATCTTCTCATACACAACACACCTTGACAAATATCTGCTTTCTTAGCACGTCAAGAAGCTTTATCACATAATAATTAATTGTCATACTCTTTCAATCACAAAATTCGTCATGCCTCATCATAATGAATATCTTGAAAAAAAAAATTCCTGTATAGTCGGCACCTGGAGATAGTTCATATCGCTTAAAATTTCAAATTTGAGGAAAGGTTATCAAAAGATCAATTAATGACCCAGTAGAGGGTATTCTAAAGAAAAGTCGTTTTGCTTTTATTCAGTACGGAAATAATACTTATTAGCTAGTTCCAGTTTATTGCAAGGTATATCCCATTCGTATATTAGTATATTTCATTATTTGCCTTCCCTTTAATTTCGTGAAATATCAAAGGCAAAACGCCCATTGTGGCCATTAAATATTTTTCGGACAAACAAAACTTTTATATTCTACTCGTAAATCAATATGCCATTCTGGACCGAAAGTAAAGATCATACTATGTATTATTCAATTTTACAAGAATATTCAATAATATCAAGTGGTCGATTATTGCGGTTAAATCTGAACAAACTTCGCAATCACTCAGTCGCATTCCGCTAAACATTTTTTTTTTTTACTTCAGCGCTAACATTTTAGTAAGTTCAAAGCTATAATTATTATATTACTCCTGCTAGGCGTAGTGTTATTAGATATTAAATTTTAGCCGTCCTAAGTTTTGTGTTGATGGTAAAATAATCTGTTGACCTATATTTGGTCGCCCTTTCTCTGCGTAGAACTGCGTAGGTCAGAAACAAAATATTGACTAAAAATGATAGAAGCTCTTTGAAGTTTGACCTTATAGAAATTTATATCTAGCATCGTATATGGCAAACACAATTAGACGTAAAGTACCGAGTTCAACCAATGTGCGGAACTTGTAATGCTGTCTGCGCGATATATATATTTCAATACCATATACTTGTTGTATATCTTGTTACTAGTACCTGAATGTTTATATGTACTCTGACATATAAACATTAGAGAAAGAAAGAACCAAATCTGGTTCTTTTTTCTAATTCTAGGAACAGCGTTTCTACAAAACGCTCATGTTCGCAAAGCTAAGGAGCGCATATTGTTTTCAGGGACGTGCTACAAACACACTCCCAAGTTAGAATCTGATTATGCCACATTCGAGATTGTCATACTTAACAACCACTGTAGTGTTAATGGTGTTACCTCTATAAAATGTTCATCGTTATTTCCGAATCCTTTTTTCTTTTTTTTTTTACGCTGAGTATTCTAATTTTATAATTTGTCTTTACAAAACTTATCGTTTTTTCAAAACTTCAAAAAACTACTGACACCCCATTATTATTTTCATCAACGATTTATTACCAAAACCGGTAGCAATTCGCCTATACATTCCTACCCGTGAAATTCTCTAGAACTAAAACATCTTACACGACATATTGCCAACATTCATGACACAACTGCTTTTAAATCAGTATTTCTAGACGTCTGCTTGAGAGAAACTCTATCTGTGTAATATGTTTTTTTTTGTTCATTGTTTTGTGTATTAAAAGTTAAAACTCGTTTATATTCTGATACGGACAGAATTGTGAATAAATCAAATGTATTATTAAAAGTTTTTTACTCCCATTTTGATCGTATAATGAGAAAACAGGGGGATAACTAGAGTTGTTAGAATACGCGCCAGCTTTTCGTTTTGAAAGTAACCTTACTCTCCAAAATATTTGCACCATAAAAATTTAAGATAACGCATCTGAACAGTGCCTTATTATGCCAAGGTTATACCGGTAGGATATGCGGTCAATGAATCTGTGCAGTTTGTTAGATTGGAATTTCGAGAAATTGATTGAGTCTCCAATATTAAATTCTCGCTCTTCAATGTGGAATAAAAGTTTCGTACATTGTTATAAATTGTTAACTGTGCAGCTCGGCTCACCTCAAAAAACAATTTGATGAATGCGACTAAAATGTTTCAGTCTATTTTTTTAGTTTCATTACCTGCCTGACAAATTCTAAAGTCAGTTCTGTATTCTTGCTTAAACATGACTATATATCGCAGGATTTAAAAGTAAAGGCTCTCCAATAGCATTATCTAGCATTCAGAAAAGAACGACTGACACTATCACCCTGGGATATGGAGTGAATGGTGTATTAAATGCTCGCGCTATGGCACGCCACCCTGACAAAACAAACAAGGAATCATATTTTTTTCACTAAATGGCAATTACGCATAAAATACTGAAAATGGTGTGAAAAATGTTTGCTGCGTGCCCCAAAACAACATAAAGGTTTTGACATTGGCGCACAGCAGAAGTCACTTACACAAAAGTAAAAAAAACAAACAAATACAAATTAACATTCAGACTTAAAACATTTATGTGGCACGTCAGGTAGACTAAGGGCCAGTTGCACCAACGTCACTTACCTTAACCCAAAGCGGCTCTTTCCTAAGTTGGCATAGCGCCCTAAACTGAGCTTGGATAAGCAGGGGTTTAAATTTCGGTTGCATTAGCGTTAACCCGGCTTTACAGACGAGCCCCTAGCTAAACGCTGGATTTGCCTAGGGAATGTAGGGACAAACAAAGCGAACTAGGGAACGCTCAGAGGGACGAATACGATTGGCGGAGAAGAATCTCGTGATGTAAACAAAAAACCTGCTGTAGTAGCCGTCGTCGGCGTCGGCTTTTCGCTGTATTTCTTCGGTGAGTAACGAATTAAAGGTCTCCCAATTCAATCATTTTTTTCGCTTAACTTTCAAAAACAGGAGTCAACGCTTTAAAGAGACACGAATGCTCTTTACATCTGTGATTGTGTGTTTAATGTCGTTTAATAACAGAATATTTTGACAGTGACAGTAGTTTTCGTGCTCACATTTTGAGATAAAGGAGCCATCGGGGGCCCCAAATCTCACCGAACGCGAGAAGGATGCTCTACTCGCTACATCGCTGAAGACAAAACATCATCGAGAATGAATAGGCAGGTAAGATGACTACTAAAATCAAGCCATGCCTGAGACCGATGAAGTTCAAAACAGTGACGAACTCGCCACGGCAGCTGCGAAAATGCCCTGAAATCGTCGAATAGAAGTCGTCGAGTTGTCGTCGCCACAAATAGAAGTTGTCGTCGCCACGAATGAAAGATATACAGCAAAATATTATTAAAAAGCGCGATCACCAGAAAAGTTACGGCTATGAAACGATGCAGTTTTCTGAAGCCAAGATTCTACTCGAGAGACAAGGAAAATTCACTGAAGATTGTCTCGAAACTCGGAAAACAAAAGAAATTGACTTTTCGCTATTTTATAATTTAAAAGCGCCGCAATCTAATGCAAGCGGCAGAAGTGTCGACAATCAGCTGATCGCCGAGACCATGTACTGCCACTATTCAACGCGCTGATCGGATTGAAGGAAATGCGTTGCAAGTCGAAATAAACAAGCTGGTAAATAATAATACGTTACAGTTATGCGAAAATCAGTAAGGTATACATACGAATAAGCTCGTTGACAGAATTACCAACGGGAAGACAGACGTGAGCCCCACAGCTCCGTACGTATCTCGGTAAGGGCTAGCACGCACTGAGAGTGGAGAGCCAACTTGAAAACAGGGGTCGATGAACACTTCACGCGACAATATTTTGCATTCTTGTCACAATCGAAGGTCATTCTGTCGAGACTCTCACGCTGTTGCAGCCTAAAACACTTTGTACAACCAATTTCGTCCTCCGCGTCGACCGCCACAAACCAGCCGCCAAGTTTTAAATCCAGGATTAAGAAACAACCAAAAGCAAAGCGCCCAATGTTGAGCGCTTACGATAAGCGTAGTTTAGTGCTAGGTTTAGCGAAAAGCGATTTTGGTGCAACCGAATGAAACCGAAACTTCGCTTAGGTTCCCCGCTAAGCTCCGCTTTGCGCTAAGCGGCGTTGGTGCAACGGGCCCTAAGTCGTAAAAAGGTACATGAAACACAAATTTCAGCATTTAATAGGGTGTGGATAAGAAATCGTACTGAACAAGGGTCATGGCAAACATAAATTAATTCAATGCATTTTATCCTTTGATTAGCTTGTTGGGATAAAACATGCTGCGAAGTTGCGGTAATTTTGCTGGTACGAGCAGTGGCGTAACTAGATATGATGGTGCCCATGGCAAATGAAATTTCGCGCCCCTCATGATGATAGTGATAATGACATCATCATCATCATCATCCATCGGGCACATGTTGGGTGGACTCGGCTCGGCGCCCCCTCCTAAGTGGCGCCCGGGACACTTAGTTACGCCACTGGGTACAAGTAACCATATTCTGCCGAAGACATCAGGTACATCACTATCCCTTCGCTGAGCTTTTGTAAAAACACTACACATCGGCCATATGTACGGTCACTTAAATTGCTGATATTCAATTTATCAGAAAACGGTATGCCAAATAAATTCTCATTGTGGAAATGCCTATTATAAATTATGCCAATCAAACGCTTTTATACCATCTTGATACCTTTTTCATTCGTTTTTCGATAAACGGTTTTACACGGCAGAAGCGAATTCCAGTCGGGGCCTAACCACTGCACAAAGCAAACGTAACATATAACATTAGATGCTTGAAAGCACCGAATCAAACGTGAGAGCATACCAAGCAATTTAATATCGGTACCACAAATTGTAATCACATGATATTTCATTCTGGGTTGGGATTCGACAAAAACACCAATGTCTGTGACCACATCAGCTCGGGTAATATTAGTTGTCCAATTTGCACATACAATGTCAGGAATCCTAACGCCTTGACAAAGCGAGCTAAATTTTGTTTTGTGGCTTTCAAAGGCAAACGGTTTGACGAGCACCATTTTGAAATAGTGAAAACAATATATTGAAGCGATTCAGTTTACTACAGAAAAAGACCAGTTGGGAGAAAACTTTGTCATTGGGAGGTAAGAGCACCCTAAGAAAATTATACGTATCTTGAGGGTCATTTCACCTCCGAGATGCATAATTGAAAGCAGTCCAGGATACTCCACAACCACGGTATATATCGACTCAACCCTCTGACATCACGCTACTCCGGTGGCGCTGCTGTCAAAACGGCGCATGCGCAACACGTCACTTTACGCAGATCTGGTCTCTTCACACGCGCACTACTCACAGCTGCTGTGAGTAGTACGCGGGATTGTTTGTTAACAGCGCGTTAGTCTATAGACCATTCCATTTAGCACCCTCTGGGCGGCACCATTTTGTTTGACCGCAGCGCCCTCTCCACATCCGGGAAACTCAGCCGGTTCGGCGGGGTAAAACGAGAGAGAGGGCACGCGCCCGACTCCGCTAGCAGACGACAAACCGGGAGGTTGCCGTTCTCCATCTTTAAGCTGTATCGGCGGGCTGTACGGAATATCGAACTCTCGCTCGTGGCTGCCGTTGTGAAGTGGTTCGCGTTCTTAGAATAGTTATGTCTACTCCAAAAATCATCCTATAGCTCTCTGTTGTTCTATTTCTGTAAATGATCAACTAGCATATCTTTTTTCCGTTACTTAAATAGCAGTTGAGTCAGCCGGCAGTACTACCCTCAACTACTGCGTGTATTGCGGCAGGAGAGCACGTTTTTATTTATTATTTCAGACTTCCACTTATGGTCGCTAAAGGCCTACACCAGTACGAACTTTGTATAGTAAAAAAAGGTACAGCAACCGGATTTACTTTTCGCCGGAGAAACTGGCCAATCTGACAGTTTTCCCTATTTTTTTTTTATTTGCACGCAGGTAACAGCGCAATTGGACCCTGTGAGTCGTTTTATCTAGCATAGTATTACACGATAACTGGCATACCAAAATCTGCGCATCTGAGCTTAAAAGTTTCAAAATGACGCGATTTTAAACACAGCTTGCACGCCAGCCGGACGCTAGCTACAGCCCACTCGGCGGAGCAGACGACATGCGGGGTGAGAGGGGGAGTGCATTTTTTTCTCTTTTACTCTCTCTGCTATGACCCTAATGGAACGGTCTATAGCGTTCCAGTATTTTAGAACGTATAACCTTATACATCTAGTGCATATCTTGCACCAGTGGTGCTGAAGAGCTGCTAAGTTTGGGAATATCGATTTCCACGTTTTACAGCGGTAGCTGTTAGTGTGCCCTCCCGGTATGAAATGTTCATGTACGAACGCTAAGCCCCACAATACAGCAGAGGCACCGCTCTACCTCTCCCCGTCGCTCCTCACACAAGGCAAGGCTCTCCCCCATTCTTTCCCCCTGTAAGCCGCCGCTGCTGTTGCTGTGACGACGCTCTCCCTATTCCCCCCTCCCCCTTTGGCAACCCTCAGGCAGCCGCCATTGGGAAATACCCACGTTGTTGCTCTGTGCGGACACGCTCCCTCGTCTTCCTACTGTCGACCCCGAGGTTCCGTTCTCGTCTACTCTCCGCGCCTTTACAGAACAGCTCGAATAAGCAGTTTCGCTTTTCTACCGCAGGCGCGGTCAAGGTAACTCCTGTTCTAAAAAATGGTTTCAACCAAAAACAAAAGAAAAAAAGCTCGCCTCTGTGTCTTTCTTTGACACATGCAACATCTCGCACATGACAATCGTTCCACCAAAGCACACATCTCACACATGTCTCCTACATGAATTTCACTAAAAATATAAACAACCACTGCAAATATTGTACAGCATTCTTCAGAAGATGACAGCAGAACGTAGGGAGCTGTACACAGAGAGTGAGAGTACCTTCTAACGTTAAGCTGGCATCTTGAGAAGCATGAATCACCAACCAGTTCAACTACATGCAGTCCCAATCGTACAGCACACTGGCTGAAGGCAAATGTCCTTCAACATGCCTTTCCACAAGACAGCAGCTACCGCTATCGACGGCAGCACACACTCTGTGGTCGTTTGCAATTTTTATCTTGGTTACAGCAAGCGCGGGGAAACAGTTTCTGTGGAGGTTGTTCAAGATGCCAAAACCAAACAGTTTTCAACAATACGAATACCACGACGACTGGGTGAGTCACATAAGAAACTCTTTAGCCCACCCAATAGTACGTAAGATTCAGGCACCTCCTGCCATTAACGCCCACGATTAGGTTAGAACTAACACCCACTCCACATTTTGCTTTCCTTTGTTTTTATAACTTTGGGGCTAAAATAGATGCTACTAATAAAGTAGAACGCGATTTTTGAAGAACCAGTTTCAAGAGTCAAATTAAATATTCGACAGTAGCCTGCTCCATTATACGAATTGTTCCCTATTTCGCGCTTCCGCTCTATGGCGCAGTTATACCGTTTGAAGAGAGGCTCTAGTGAGCTTCCCTCTTGGACGACGCTAGTTCCGCCCCGCGTGCGCCGTGTTTCTGCCATGCAGGTGTGGGGAGACATACCAGTCGCCCAGAAAGCCCAATGCGAATTCTGCCGGCGACATACATTTTTAATTTTAAAAAGCTCACATTTTTTGCTTCTTCATTGGCCGAATTTTTTTTTGTGGACCCTAACTTTTGTTTAGGCGTTCTAAACACGCTTGCTGCCTTAGTAAATGCATGGGTATTTTTAATAAGCTTTGTGTCTTTTATCGCAAGGCAGAAACCACTACAGTCTGCTCCTGTTCAAGTCGCTAAATGGAACTCTCACAGGCATAAAATCGCCATTGTGTCGCACATTTGTTGCCGCTTGAGGCATTTACGGCAGGTGCATTAGCTATGGCTGCGTCATCCGAGAGTACAACGACAGCTCTGTGCAGCACGTACATGCTTCTTCGATGAGTGGACTCCCAACAAAAAGTATATATCCTAATGAGACAGCAGCTTCTCCGCCGCCGTCACCTTTTTTCGCCGTGCCTCCAAAACTTGGGACGCGTTGGATTCTGTCGCAAATTTGTTGGCGGTTGAGGCATTTGCGTCAAGTGAGTTAGCTATGGGGGCGTCGATTCCGAATGCAACGACCGCTCTGTGCAGCACGTACATGCTCAATAGACGAGTGGACTCTCAACAAAAATTATATTTACTTATAAGACTGCAGCTTCCCCGTCGCAGTCAGCTGTTTTCACTGTGCCGCCAAAACATGTGGCGCGTTGTAGATCGCTGGCATAAGAGTAAGCGGACAGGCGACCATTGATAGGCACAAGCTTTCTTTATTCTTACACTTCCGATATCAAGCTCGTAGGGCTGAATAGAAACGAAAAATTGCACAAGCTTGATCATGCCGACAAAGACCAGGGAACATATAGTCTATCGAGCACAAAATATACAACCAAGCAAAATTTTCATCTAGAAATTCATGCCATGTCACATAACGTTACATAACGTGGTCACGTCAATTACCCCGCTGAATTTAGGGAGGAAATCGATGTCATGCTACTTCAGGTCACATGAAGAGGTCACGTGTCGTCATTCACGGAAAAAATTAACTGGCAGATTGAAGTCACGCGACCAGGTGGCCACCTGGCTCGCTTGCCTCACGAAGCATTGAATGTCGATAGCATACTATTCACGATTTTGTGTCTTTGTGGCAAAACTGTAATCTAAAAAGAGCTTTCACTTTTCAGATAGGCTTAGTCGTCCAAAGAAAGAAGACACAAGGCTGTTTTTTACAGAATTCAAGTATTGTTTAATTTTTATTACATCGTTCTACGGTGTATATCGTAAGTAATTTATCTTTTCAGAATCAACGCATATTATCAAAAAATATACAAGTACATTTATGTTGAAGCACATAATGTGCTTACCGGTCTTTGTCAACTCATAGGCGTTCGTTTGCGGGGCTTTTCTTCATGCTTCTGCCATCTCTTTGGTTGTTGATAAGATCGCCTCTCTCTTCTTTCATCGTAGCCGCGGTGCAAGAAAAGAGACGTGTATCAACGACCCCGCCTTGCTACAAAGCATTTGAGTATGTTGAAGATTCGCTCCCATTTCTGAATTCCGTGACATCGTGCAGCATGACATGACCACTCGCTTTCAAAGCAGCGGGGCGCGCGTCCTCGCCTGGGTGCGCGGCCTACGAACGTCGCGCGGAAGGGTCCTTGTTCACGTTACAGGAACACTCACAGGGAAGTTTCACTCGCCAAGGTTTTTATTTGTACAAAGCATATGAAAGCCCAACGACCCATAACGCAGTTTGCGGCTGGATTTTTTTTTTTTTTGTTTCCTCTCGAAAACCGCCGATCGAGAACTGGCCGGTTCGAGTCGCGCTCAAGCTGTTCTTTGTGGTCACGTGTCGTTTTTTTATGGATTAGATCCAACCACCAAATTCAAAGTCGTGTGTCATCGAAGGCACACACTCAAAATTAAAAAAAAGAGAAATGTGATGCCCATTTTTGTGGCAAGTAAAAAGCCGCAAATACGTTCATTGAAAAGAAACAAAAGTTGCGCAGCCACGTGACTTTCATTGACTCCCTCCTCCTCTTTATTTGTTCTTCCTCCCCAGTCCAGTTTCGGTTTCGGCTACGAGTAGTTGCGTTTTTTTACTTTATTAAAAATATGCGTGACGCTATAGCAAAATATGGATTGGATAGTCTTCTGAGACTATAATAAATCGCCTGGCAAAAAACAAACCAAAAAATTTGCGTGGCGTCAGTGTTCCTTTAAGAGCAAACTACGTCCCTCGCAAGCTCGATGCAACAAAGGAAAAACAAAAGTTCCTCGCTAGCTCAGTCGGTAAATAGCTTGGCTCACGATCTCAACATGGTGCGTTCAAATCTTTGCCAGGTAACCGAGGTTTTTTAATGCGTTAGCATTAGTGCCCTGGTACACGTGCTGACCTCGAACTTGAACTATCCAAAGTTCCGCCAACAGATGGCGGCCAGGTCGTGGGTGCGGGTTTTGGATGCCCTCGGAAGCTTCTGCCGCCTGCTGTAAAGACCTGTGGACGCACACGGGTTGCGGTTCCGTTCTTGCACCTGCCACGCCTGTCACGCCGTTCTTGACGCGCAGTCCTCTTTACCATGTCACCGGGCCGTAAGCGCACGGTGTCGTCACCCCTATATGCGCAACATGAGCGGCAACTGACATTAAGGTCCGAGAGGATCGAGAACGCTGTTTGCACGAAACCGCCGACGTTCGGGAGCAGAGATTGGATTCTGCCGTCTACATTAACATTCAAACGGCGGCGTATGTGGCATACTTCGCGTTGCACACGCCGCTCATGTGCATGATCTATCCGCCCCAGGATTAAACGCAAGTTCGCGGCGTATATATACGCACAACGAAATGGTTCTGTACTTTTATGATCATCGCACGCATATCCCCCATGCACACGCTAAGCGAACTAGGGCCCTAACGTGGACACTTGACGAAAAAGTCGGCGAGAAATTTGGCGGCTATGATTGGCCGGCGCCAAGGTGCTGTGAGACATTGGCCAATCACGCCCGCCAGAATTCCTCGCCGAATTTCTCGCCTAGTGTCCAGATATTAGGGCCCCTGATCTGCTTGAACCAAAGAGAAGAAGGGTTTCGGGAATGTTCACCCGCAGAACAGTGCTGAGAGGCTGCACTCACCAGGCTTTGTTATGTATATTCGCTGCGCACAATGCCTAACGCATTTTTTTCACAATCAGCGTAGCACCAGCAGCGACTTTTTTTTATATGGATGGTCGTAACTCTTTAAAACGTTAGAGATCTCCACGACACGCGCTTCACCGAGAACAGCAAGTGCAAGCGCAAAATTCACCAGAACATATATGTGAGAACGATGGAAAGTTTGGTTAATTGAAACCGCATGTCAGTAGTTTGAAGGTAATATTTGTGAGAAATCAATATTTTTTTTGTCGCCCATAACAATATCTTAATTTTAGTATCACGAATGTAGGTCGATTTTCATGGGAGAAATAGTGTCTCGTGCGAGCAACAAAGGTATGCGTAAGCATTCAGCTCCTTAAGAGACCGAATTTACTCTAGATTCCGTTTCACTTTCATCCCGACCCCAGCCAATGCTACGATCCGAGCGAGCCAATCAAGGCGCAAAAAAAGTGCATCGTCACGGCGCTCCTCACTTTTATGCCATTTGCCAACTCCGACTATACTTCGTCTCATCCTACGATGGACTAAAGGCAAAAGCCACGGGCCGCCAGGGCCTATCACGTTCCACGCTATACTATAACACGCTTAACATTGATAAGGGGTGGACGAATAATGCTCGAATCCAAAAGCATCGCATCATTTCTCTAGCTTCGACGCTGCAAAGATCCTATATGCCGTGGTGTCGTGGCTTTCTATGTACAACTGCTGAGTCACTCAGTGCTCTACGATTCGAACCACTGTCCACCCGCCAACTTATCAGTGATCCGAGAGAGAGAGAGACGCGGGCACCGATACGTTATTCGAAGCGAGATGCCGCACAATTTCTAAGGGACTCGTGATTGGATCTGGCGGTCCGTAGCTTTGGCCTTTAGTCCATCGTAGGGTGAGACGGAGTATAAACGATTTACGCCCAATGAATTCACCGCGATCTTTTTTTTTTTTTTTTTTTTAACGCGAGGGATTTAAGGAGCTTGTGTCGCAGAAAAGCCGCAGTCGGTGGCGTGCACAAGAATCCAGGGCCATGACGTCACAGGCGCATGACCTCACGCGGGAATTTTAAACAACCGGCAACGCTCACGTGAAACGTGACATCACGCGCGGAATGAAAGTGATTAAAACGTGTCGTGTAATGCGAATTAAAATTCTCCGCATGCCTCAAACGATTTCACTTCACAAAGTTATTAATTTGCCGTAATGAATAAGAAATTGAAAAAGTTTTGGCGGGATTTCAACCCGCGACCATACGATTGCGAGCCAGACATGCTACTGAGTAGGCCGCGCAAGCCATGCTAGTATAGCTTGGGAACGAGCTGAAATTTATATATTTATTTGGGTGCCCTTGAAGCTGAAGCGAGGCGACATCAGCGACAGCACGATCCGGAGATGTGATAGCGTCTGCGGATATGCCGGAGCGCACTTGCGTCTCCTAGCATGAGAAGCGAATGAGACGGCGATGCGAACGGAGCCCGATAACACTATCGCGTTCCACTCTTGAAGGCGAAGTTTAAGCTTGCTTCAAGTTTTTGTGCACGCCATTGGTTTAGTCGGTGATTGCAAACCCACAAAAACAGCGAGAGCCGCAACAATTCACTTCTTTTGTTTTTGCTTGATTGGCTCTTCCGGAACGTTTCCGTGGACTTCAGTTGGATTAAAACGGAGTACAGGAGGCATAGCAACGTTGGGTGCGTCGTAAACATGCGACTAGGCATCAAGAAGTTTTAACAATAGGCGTGTTCACCTCAAGAACAATTGTACAAATGTCCGGCTCCCCACAGAATATTACTAATTCCCTTTTTATCTGGTGAATTGAGATATATTTAGATGAATTTCAGGTTGGCTACAGGGTATACCTTACCAATACTCACACGTCTCAAACACCGAAAATATTATAGCTTTCCCGGACAACAAAACCTTGCAAGAACTACTTTGAGAAGGGGATGAAGAATGCGCAAAGCTGGCCTTCTTCTTGATCTGACAACGAGTATACTAGCTATGCATGCAGAAAACAAATAATAATGGATTTCACTGTGTGGTTTCAGTTTGCGAGCTCTTTGTTGTATCCAACCTTACAAGCAAGATGCACGATACGCCGTGCCACTCAATTTACCGGTTATATTGCGGGTATGGACGTCCAACTCGAGGTACGTAAACGTAGACAATATGACCTAACAGAGTTTACTGAACTTCTCTACTATACATGTTTGTACTACGAAAATTGGCGTCAAGACAAAAACTAAAATATTACAGGGAGCACGCCCAAGTTTGGCAACCCTACAAGGGCTGGACTACAAAGGTTTTGCTCCGACGTTAGTTAGTGCAAATTACTTTTCTTTCGCTTTCCTGGGTCTCTTCTCTGGTTTGCTACATAACTGCCAAAGTGCCAGAAATGAGCCAAATATAATCGAGTAACCAGCCGCGAGGCCTATTTTTAGCCCCGGTTTGGAACTTTGGCCTACAAATTTCCGGGTGAACACCACACAACCAAAAGTGAATTCTAGTTCTGGCGTTTCCTCGGGAATGATATTTAACAAAGTCAGGTGACAACCGCACAACGAGGCAGTGAAGCCTAACGAATGCACATATTTAGGAATCTAGTGCCTAAAAATTCAGCCTTGGACAAAGATGAAAGGGGAAGCAAAACGAGTTGTGTACTTTGCGTAAATATGGCATAGAATTCATCCCTGCCGTTTAAAAATTATGACCTGTGAAACACGCGTTACGTTTTCTCCCCACAAAATGGTGATCACAAAAAAAAAAAAAACGAGCAGCGTATATTTTTTTATTAAGCAGCCAGAAAAAGGGGTCACGTAATGTGGAGTTGATTATACGTCGTCAATGTTTTTCACAGCCATGCGCAGGGGTTGGCAGTGCACAGGACACGCGCTGAGTCCCAGACATTGTTACCGTTCGGCTATTGTAGTCATTGCCGCGATTGTACACGATCCAGTACCCGAACGATTGTCAAGCTTTTGATAATCACGAGCCCAAATCGCTTTGATTACGCAATGCTCGGGACCAAATATTTGAGCTGCATTCAAATATCGTCACTCGGAGAGTATGCCAGCACTGCGACCTCCGAGCTAAGTCATCGAATTTCGAGCGAGACTGAAAAAAAAAAGCTTCCTTTATTTCTTGATTTTACAGGACAACAAAAACGCATTTCGTTCAGTGGCGTTGAGTGCGAGTATATACTTGGGTCCCATTAGTGCCAATAAGCTCCTGTAAAGGGTAAAAAAAAATCCAACTGAATGTTGTCACATTCTTTCTTTGAGTTTAATTGTCCTTTAGCTTTCTTCTTCTTTTTTTGATTTTTTAAGGCCCTTAGTTGACAGACAAAAACGAGAAATTGGTCCAAAAAGCTTGGCTACTTTGTATAGAATAAAAGAAAATTTAGAAAACAACACAATAACGTCGCTTTTTTTTCGGTGCATGAGTCTTGAACAGGGAGCCGTCTCTTTTTTGAGCATCACAGATTAATTAGGGTGTTTGTCGTTTCAGTCGCACGTTAAAGAAGCTCGTATGTTCAACGAGAGGGTACACGCATGGTGTGGCTGTAGCCACCAGCACATTTCGCACGCCTTGCACATTTTGAATTCCAAAGGTACGTACAGTCAGAGGCAATTTGACCTGCGACAACGTGAACGCTGGCGGAGCAGGCGAAATGACTCATGGGGCGCAGCGGTCGCCGCGGCGTTCTGGGAACGAGACTCGGCGAACTGGTCCACTCTGTAGAAGCGGGGGCGGGGGGGGGGGGGGGATTAATACGGAAGAAGGACATGAAGAAGAGCCGGCTATGCGGCGCGGCATTTCGAAGTGGTTAGCAAAATACGCCGACTTATATTTTTTAAGTATTTTTATTGTTCCGTTGCCAAGGCTATCTCGGTTTGCTTCCGTTCTGGCGCTCATATCGTAGCACGAGTTTGTAAAGCCGTCGGGCATTACTATCAGTTCTTTCGCACGTAATGATTCCAACTTGATCTCAGTTTACGGTTCGCGGTTCAGTCTAACAAATATATAACCAAAAGTAAACGTATACCTTTTCCTAACATATCTGTAAAAATGTTATGCCACATTTACCGGCCACATGTTCATTGTTTTGTTTCAGAAATATAAAAAAAAAAATTTGCAAACACATGAAAAGTAAGCGTCAAATTCCTGTCAAGTGCTGGCCGATGGGTTTATCAAAAGTTATCGCGAAGTCGCGAAGACTGCTTAAGTTTCTTATTTCTCATTCAGGTGTTGGAAGCATGCGATAACGCAGGAAAAATACTGTGCAAAAAAGAGCTTATCTGATATGATAGAAGGCCATTCTAGCGCGAGGGGCATTTGTTTTGACTCGACCTCCCCCGGCAGCGAAACGTGGACTGCTCCCGTAGCCTCTTCCCCAGCGCGAAAAAGCGAACGCAGCGCTGCATACGGCAATTGTTCCCCGTGGCTGCTCGCTCCGTGGTCGCAGGTCATATTGCCTCTGACTGTACTTGAATTTGAGCACTCGGACATCGTTTCGCTCGAAGTACTGTATGTATTTTCCAAACACAAAATCAAAACTGGTAAACTAAAAAAAAAAAAAATGGCGACGTTGCATTTCCTGTCAAAGCGCCTTATATCCAATAGTGAACAATGAGGACATCTCTTCGCTTTGAGGTACCACGTATTCGAACACGTTACGGTGAGCGCACGAGAGTGTACTATGTGCCGCAGTTATCTATCCGCCTACGAATATTATTGCTTTTTATAATACCGAGAAAAAACGCTTAGGAAAATATTACAAAACTTAGAGGAATGACGTCAAATTTTATAATGCACTGCATTTTTCCTTTTTTGTTTCCCCCTTTTTTAACATTCAGGTTGCGTTTTATCGAAGATGTTGTTTGATGTGATCATTTTTTTGGTATAGGTTAATACGCGCTGAGGTTTCAAAGAACGGGTCTGTTATAGAAGGTAAAAATGCCATTCAATAAATGTTCTTCGTTATCAAATTGATCTGATTTCGTCACCTGCCGAGCAAGGTACGCAAACCCTTGAGGCCTATTCCGGCCCGCTATTGTATTTCGTAAAACGTTTATTCTAGCAATAAAGCCATGCTCTATGTTCTATGTCCAATAGCGGCCTGCTCTTGACTGCTTACCGGTTTTCAAGGCCTCACCCAGGTGGAGTGCTGAAAGCAAAAACACCGAGAACGTCATAGGATAGGCTGGCGTGAGAGCATGGTTCGAAGAGACCATGGGGGCGTGTGGAATTTGCCTCCTGCGGATACTTGTCGCAAGTGCACATGCGTTGTCTTTGCGCGGTGAGGAGGAATGCTGGAGGAAAGACAGAGACGTTTGCAGACGACCAACGCTTTCGGCACCTCCTGCCAGCTCGTATTGCAAAGTCGGCCCATAAACCACGTGACCACGATCGAGTAGTTGGAAACGCTCTGTAATGTAGGCTCGCTCTAATGGTGACGACAAGGTTAACCAAGATAACAAATAAATTTCTTTTTTTAATATATGAACGATTAGGCAGTGTAACTTCCCATTTAGAAACACGATTTTATTTCTGTGCGATAAAAATTTCAAAAGTAGACAAATATATATATATATATATATATATATATATATATATATATATATATATATATATATATATATATATATATATATATATATATATATATATATATACAGTAGAATCTCGATAAACGGAATTGTCGCTTAAACGAAACAACTATCGCAGAGTTGTTTGGTTTTGTATTCATGCAATGTAAAAATATTCCCGTTAATCGGAACTCAAATTCTCGCGCCTCCGGGTAAACGGAACTGAAAACGAAACTATGTCGCCGACATATTTTTCGCTATCGCAGAAAAGAAAAATAACTCTTGAGTAATAAAACAGTATTATAAATGTTCTTAATATTTATTAGCTTTATTGCCCAAAATTAGCATGTACGCATGTTTTTTTGGAGTTTTCTCATTTTTACGCATAGGTGGCTATGTTGGGTAGGCTTGGCTCAACAGGGCTTCTGCTCGCATCTTAGGCCTAGTGTCCTACTTTCTGCGATGGCGGCCACGAAGCGAAAACACAGTGCGCTCACGTTATAAAAAAAGATCGAAGTCATTAATGATTTCGATAGCGGTTGCTTCACGAAAACGGCGTTTGCAACGAAGTATGCCATTCCCAAAAGTAGCCTGACAAGGATTCTTCACGACAAGAAAAAGCTGCGAAGTGCGTTCAGCAGTACACGATTCGGACCAAAGAGGATGAGGCTGCGACTCCCCGAACACGAAGAGCTTGAGAAGTGCTTGGCGTTGTGTCTAAGAAGAGCCCGGAGTGAGAACCTTCCCGTCAATGAACCCATAATGTGAATATACAAAGGCAGCGATTTGGTGTTTTTGTTCATTATTTTGCCTTCTACATTCACTTGCTGGTGTTTACAAATTGTGCACTTGTGGAAACAGCATTTAAGCTGGCATTCAACATTTTTAGTGTACCTACACTACATACTCTCAGTAAATGAAACTCCTGATAAATGGAACAAATTTTCCTGGTCCCTTCAGGTTCCGTTTATCGAGATTGTACTTATATATATATATATATTGAATTGAATTGAATTGAATTGAATTCTTTATTTCTTTCGGATCAACCGAAAGGGGAACAGAGACTAAAGGCAGAAAATGCCTGACGAAGGTCTCTGTCCCCTTTGCAGTTCGAACATACGGTACACAGTATACTATACACTCGTGCAGCTGTAAACATCAGCGATACAAATAATGTCATGGCTTTATAACACATCATCAAGAGAGGATCGCAACTAGTGATATAGATTATGAAAGAAAATTTTTCACAAGTTCAGAGACAAAAAACATCAATTTGTACATGTATAAAAATGGCTATAAAACAGTGTCACTGCCCACCAAGAGTGTCCTCAGGTCTTTCTTAAATTTAGAAAAGGAGGTAGTAAAATCCACGAAGGTCCCAATTGAATTTAACAATTTGGTAACCTGATAATCTTTAGTTTGCTTTCCGTAATTTGTTCGAATCTGTGGAGTGTCGTCTTAAAGAGTGCCGAAAGGTATCTATGCACTACATCACTTGTAGTTATATCATAAAGTTTCTCAGTTTTGATTAGTTGCATTAACTTGAAATCATAAATTTGGTTACCCTTAAGGACACCGTGTTTTCTAAAAAGTGGCTCAGTTGGAAGGTCTTGCATATTTCTCGTGTAGCTTTCAAATAACCGCAAAATTTTCTTCTGTAATTTAAGAATCTTATTGTAGTTTGTGAGCGTTGTTGTATCCCATACTAAAATACAGTAGCATAACTTTGAATAAAAAAGAGAGTAATATATTTGTTTTTTTAACCATGTAGGGATCAGGTTTCTTATTTTATACAAACATCCAACTGCCTGAGAAAGCTCGGCAGTCAACTTACTTAAATGGGCATTCCAGCTAAGCTCCTGGTTAAACCAAACGCCTAAAAGTTTTTGTTCGGGGACTTGCTCTATAATTGTGTTTTCGAAATATAGAGTTATTGGAGTATTATCCAGGGTGTCGAACCGAAATGTTTTTCGTTCCGGTTTTCGTTCCGGTTCAGGGAAAACGGTTCAGCTCCGGTTCAACTCCGGAGTGAAAAAATAAAGGTTCAAACCGGTTCGAACCGGTTCGTACTCATACGCTTCAAAAACAATTGACGACAGCAAAAGATAAACTATGCATATTTTATAAAAGTGTTGCGTTTAAAAGGTAAAGGCTCATATTACAGTGTGAAACGAACGAGCAAGTGCTGGAGCACCTCGGGACGTAGGTGAAAGCGCAGTTCAATGTCAGGCAGCTGACCGAAGAAGAAGGACGTTGTTTAAGCATATTCGGGGTAAGACGGCATTTCTGAGATGATAAAAGGAACTTCAGCGAAGAACAAGCTCGCTCCACGCTGATCTGGGTCGCAGGCACTCCCATGGCTACTTGTGCCAATGCGTAGAGTTCTGGATGGCGTTCCCCTCTCTCCTCCCAAAACTGCAACACGTTAGCGTCCCTTGAAAGCCGCAGCTTTTTGTCTAGCATTTCCTGGAGGCATGCTATATCAAGTGGGCTACTGGAATCTCGAACGTGCATGCCAGCCTCAATTTCTCTTTCCTTGAGAAGCGCTTTCAGGGCCTCTTGCAGATCGTTTGAAGCCGCCGCAGTTTCAGAAGAAAGGGTACAATCTTGCACGCATTGCAGAGCTGTGAATCGCCTCCAAGTCTTTGTGAAATACAACGTAGACCGGTACTTTTGCTCAGGGGTGAGAAGAAGGCGGTAGCATAGATCTATGTACACTGTTGCACAAAGACATCCGTGTCAAGAAGTTGTCGCTCCCTCCTTTTCGTTGACTGGACCAAGGCCTTTGCTAACGGCGACTATATCTTGGAAGTGTCCATGGAACCGCTCAGCCATGCACCGTAGAAATGTCCTTCAGTGAGCTGTTCCTTCTGCAATGTCTTCGTCGCCGCTTCTGACGGGCGAAGCGATACTGCGAGCACTTCGACTTCCGCCCATACGTCTTCAGTCCACCTGGAGCTTTCTTCTTTTGCGAGGAACCATCCAGCGAAGCCTATTAGTTTAAGTAGCCTGGTGAGCATATGCAGCTTGGACATCCACCGCGTTGGACAATCAAGCATTGGTTTATTCAACCCTAGTTTTCCGATTAGGAACATAACAGATTGGACACGTGGTCTCCTAATAAGCGCACGGCTTTCTTCAACAATGTTCCCGGAGCCCGAGGCTTTGAAGGCGCCACTAACTGGCAGATGCAGCGATGAGCGACGCACCTCATCCCTTATAGCAAGCCGGAATCTTCAGAGAGTGCGCTCTCAGGATTCTCCTGTAGAAATTGCCGAGCGTGCGACTAAACTTCAGGGTCACTATATCCGACCTTTTCTTCGGAGTCAGAACATTCCTTGTTCATTTTACCGACGAGACGCGCAGCTTTCACCATGTCGGCACCGTTATCTGTCGTGACGCTGTATACCCGGCTGACGTTGAGATTGAAGCGAGAGAGGGCATCTATCACCTCTGACCTCATATGTCGCCCCGTGTGCCTTTCAAAGAGTTCTCTCATGGTCAATGGCTGGAGCACCAATCTTCCCTATTCAGCATACTGCACGTTGATTCCAAGCAGGGAGCGGTCCAGTCGCGATGTGCAGTCAAGCTTCAACGAAAACATATGGTTTTTCAACGACAAGCCTGACCGCTATGAGGAAACCTGATAATGGAACGTTACAGCGCTTTTCGCTACCTATTTTGCTCGCTTTTTGACTTCCCAGATGAACGAAACACCGCACAACTAATTTATCAGTTTTGCCAAGGAACGAAAAAATAATTATTTCGGTCCGGTTCAACTCCGGTTTGCGCAAAAATTATTTTTTTTTATTATTTTTTTTTTTTACTTTTTAGGTTAATGTGTTTTTCGCCACGCACTTTTCACGCGATCTGATTTCGCATATGAACCGAAAACCGCATGGAAAACATAGCGGTTCCACTCCGGAGCGAAAAAATTAATTTCGTTTCGGTTCAACTCCGGTTCGCGCGAAAATAACGGTTTTTTCCGGTTTTCGGTTCAGGGTTCGGGTTCGGCTCAATACCCTGGTATTATCATGTTTGTTTATTGGAGCAAAAATTATATACCTGGTTTTCTTAGAATTTAGTTGCAGTTTAGTTTTATGGAGCCACACTGCTAGTTCAGCGAGATAGCTATTTACCATTGACTCTAGGAATGCTTTGGAAGCAGAGGCGAAAAATGCGTTAGCATCATCTGCGTATATAATCAGTTCTGGAGATCTAGGAATAGCAGTAATGTCATTTATATAAAGGAGGAACAACAAGGGGCCTAGGATAGAACCTTGGGAGACACCATATTTTACTTCCAACGTGGTTGAGGCAGAGTTGTTAACTTTGACGAATTGGAGGCGATTTGTTAGATAATGTTTTACTAAAGCCAAAGCTACTCCTCGTATTCCGTACAGTTGAAGTTTATTTAGCAGAATTTGGTGTTGAATCATGTCGAAATATTTTTAAAGTCTAAAAAAACTCCCTGTGTGTATAATTTATTTTCCATGTTGTATATTATTTTATCTTTCGTCTCAACAAGTGCCTGCTCTGATGATTTGCCCTTTTGGAAGCCATACTGAGATTTGTTTATGACATCATGCTTTATAAGAAACTGATATAATCGGCTTTGTATAACCCCCTAAAATATTTTCGAGAATATTGGCAAGACTGATATAGGTCTATAATTTTGTAGATTTGGTTTCCCTCCTTTAAAGACAGGGGTAACTTTAGCAATTTTTAGGGGGTCTGGGAATATACCCGATTCTAGAGTACAATTTATGATATGGGATAAGATGTTACTTATAATTTGAGAAACATATTTAATGGGAGCGGGTTTTATTCCATCTACGCCAGGGGCTACATTGTTTTTTATCTTATTTATAAGACCTTCTACTTCTTGTCGAGTGGTTGGCGATAACATTATCGAATTGGCTATAGAATGCGTGGTCATCATGCCGCCATGTAAGGGCTCATTGTTGGATTCTAAAGGTGCACCAACATTTACGAAATATTCGTTCATTGAATTACAAAGTTCTATACCGCTAACATGATTCCCATCAATATTCAAATGATTTATATCCCGGGAATGACTATGCTTATTTGTTAAGGTATTTACGGCTTCCCATATCTTTTTGGGGTCTCTCTGAACGAGATAAAACAGGTGTTTATAGTATTCTTGTTTGGCATTTTTTTTAAATCAGAGGTTAGTTTGTTTCTATATTTTTTGAATGCAGCAAGAACATCTTGGTCTCTACACCTAAGAAAGTCGTGGTACATTTTATTTTTTTCTTTAACGCAAATGTATAAATCAGGAGTCATCCAAGGTTTGCGAAATTTATTTCTTCGTTTATTACTTTGTCTTAACGGGAAAGCTCTGTCATAACAATGCTGAAATGTTTTTATGAAACTGGCGTACGCAAGATTTGGGTTCACTTCTAAATATTCACTGTTCCAGTCCGTGACAGAAATGTAGTCGCGAAACAATATATATATATATATATATATCTATATATGTATATATATATATCTTTTTTTTGTCTGATATTCATTCGCGCATCCCAGCTGGTGGAGGAAGGCGCGTAGGAAAGAGCTAGTAAGATTCATACTACTTGCCTGAATCTTCTTAATTATTTTTCTTTTAGATATTATTCTACATTTTTTTAAGAGTTTTCGACAGTCCCGCCTGGCCACATTCAGTTATCAGTCGTTCGTCTCCGGAGGAAACGGACCGGTGCCACAGTCACGGCGGCCAAACGAGCTCCCTTCGAAAGGAAACCCCAAAATACTGAGGGGACGCTTATGCTTTGCCTTTAAGAGTGGATCGTGATAGCGTTATCGGGTCCCGTTCCCAACGCCTCGTCATATAAAGGCGTGCTCATTGCCAAGCCCTGCAAGCGCGCGTCCGTGGTCTAGTCGGTGGCGTCATCTGTCATGAGACGTCACACGTGGTTGTGACGTCATGACCGTATCGACCCGCCAAATCTTGCGGGAAATGTTTTTCTAAATTTTACGGAAACATTTTTTCGCTATATTCAGGGGGAATATTTCCCTCCAAAGTTAGCGGGTAGATCCCGTAATGCAACGCGCGCTGCAACGTGTGACGCCACATGTAAAACATGTTGCTGCACGCGTTGCATCGTGGGATTTTTCGGTCCCGCCGACGCCGGAGCCGACGCCGGCGCCGACGCCGGTTTTTCTGCGACACGAGCTGCTAAACGATTTCGTGTTAAAAGGTCGCCGCACTCAGCCTAACCCAGAAGGGCTCCAGGCTTCAACTGCCAACCTCCGGCACCATCTTTGGGAATGCACGACGCTACATGTACATCAAAAATCCGCGTGGACTCAGCTTCTCGAAGGTACAAAGAAGCCTACGAGTCAGCACACCTGGCCCCACCCAACGGGGCATCCATAAAGACGCGTTCACACTATTGCGTTTGACTACGACCGACTTCGACACGACCGGTTTTTAAGCCTTTTGTGACGGTTAACGACCCGCTTTACTGTTTCCGAACCGGTCGTAAGCTGTCACAACAAGATTAAAAACCAGTTTTTAGCTTTGCTGGTTGCAAGCAGTCGCAAGTGTGTGAACGGGCCTTTACGTTCGCTTCTCGCCTACCTGCGCAAGGCGGGCCTCTAGAACTGTATAACACCCTTCGTCTTTCTTTGGTGCCACTAACTAAAAGAGGATACACACATTAAACAGCACGTTTTCAATCACTCAATCTTTACGAAGAATGAGAGGTGTTACCTTTTTTGAAACTACGGCTATTTAAATATTTTTGAAAGGCAGGTATACTTTCCCGGAAAGGCACATATATTGCCGGCACATTGACTATCATGTAATAGGAGAGAATGCTCCGTGTGCCATCCTCACACACGTTTATGAACAACCAACATTTCTTAACTTTTTTGTTTTTAATATTCATGCACGAACTGTTTCAAGAATGCAACTACTACATTCAGTTCTCGATATTTGTTTACCAATGAGATGTATTATCCAGTTACGGTACTTCGAGAAATTATATTTTGCAATCTAGAATGCACTAAATAGTTTTAAAACAATTTTTCTCTTTTATAGCCTGAGGACAGTGAATAAAATGCGCCTTGGTGGGCTGCTAGTTAGCGCAGCTGGTGGCCAAAAAGAGTTACTTTGGACAGGTCTAATCACCAAATCATTGGATATGAGCGACGCGTCAAAATTGGGTAGTGCATTTGGGGATTAGTGCTAGAGATTGGTTCCAATGATTGCGACCGCCAGTCGTCTCCGAGTTGGTAAGATTCTACGCAAAAAGGCGACACCTGTCAAGGCAAGCTTCACTGCACGGTCGATATTACCAGTTGCACGCTCGACAGATATTTTTACTTCTAGACTGAAACAAGAAGTGTTTGAAGAAAACTTTTGATGTTTGAAATTCTCGGCTAAGCACTTGTAGAACAAGATCCAAGTTGAAACCTTCCTCAATGTCGGTGTCCTCTACGGCCATTTGAAACACAAAATATTTCATTATGTGGGTCGCTCTTCCGAGCAAAATCGGGAACGTCCTCCTGGTGTTAATGATCTTATTGTGCCTGGGTGTTCACGAAGACAACCGGTCTTCAGAGCGCATGGCTGCGAAAACATCTTTCAGCATTATGTGTGGCATTGGTTGTAGAGAAAAACAAAAACAAAATTAGGCAATGCGTAGATTATATTCGTTGAATCCCTAATATTGTCTCTTTTATTTAGACCCCTTCCCGCAACCCCTCAACTCCTCAAGTGATGAAGACGACTTTCTAAGAGAAGCGCAAAAACTTCGTTTGCTCATCGAAGTCTACAGGCCATTAAAAGAAGACACGATCTTCATGAATCAATTTCAGACGATCGCGGAGGTAAATCCATTTTTCTTGTTTTGATTTTGAATCTTGAAACTATCTTGAAACTTGAAACTATCTTGAAAGTTGAAACTATCTTGAAACTATTTTGAAGCTATCTTAAAACTAATATATAAACACTATGCGACATTCTAATTCCAAATAATAGGGCTTTAATGTATTCTATTATTAGGTTCAACAGAATCCTATCATTTTTTTTCTACACTTCTTCTTTCTTCCTTTTGTCGTGCCACACCCGCGAGCGGAAGACTCGGCGTTGTGGCGTCACGAGCACTCCTCTGCCGCGCTCCTCACAACTTTCCTCCCCTTCGGAAGGTGAAGAGATGGGGGATGACGGTGACCACGGAGGGTGGTAGAGTGACAACTGGTCGGCGTGGGACATTCCACGCCGTACGCCGGAGTCGGGATCAGCCAACGAAAAGTCGTTGGTGCCGATATGTCCGCTAATTCGAAGAGGGCCTGACCGACGAGGTGCCAGCTTTGCTGAAATTCCTTGGCTTGCGTCACTCAGAGTGTGGAGGTTCCTCAAAACCAGGTCGCCGACCTTCATGGAAACTGGCTGCCGATGTTCATTGAAGTGGCGTCCCTGCGCTGTTTTGCCCTTCCCTTGATGAGAGGCGTTAAACGTGTGTGCGTCGTAAATAATTATGAAAAGTTCAGCAGCGAATGTATGCATTGGCTGCTGGGGGCTCCGAGTCACTCGGCGCACGTGGTACTTCCCATGGTCTGTGAAGTTCTCTTAAATGGCAAAGGAACGCCGGCGTGTAACCTGTGACGACATTCTCCGACGTCCTCATAGAAAAGGCTATTTCGGGGATATGACGATCCCATTCTTGGTGGCTGTCGCAGTACGCCCGGAGGCACTTTTTCACAGTGGCGTTGTGGCGCTCGACAGCTTGGCCCAGTAGGAGATATGGCACAGTGTGACTGTCCCGGATGCCCCAACGCTTCAAGATGCCCTTCCAAAGTGTGCTCACAAATGACTTGCCGTCGTCGCTTGAGACAGAAGACGGAATACCGTGGCGACAAGAGACTTCAAGCATACGGTCGATAATGTTCCGACTGGTAGCCTCCCGCAGTGGATAAAGCTCAATGTACTTTGTAAATTTGCAAAGTACCACCAGCAAGTAATTGTGTCGGCGTGGCGTAGAGGGTAGAGGACCAATAATGTCGACGCTCAGCTCTTCCATTGGTCCTGTTGCCCATTGGCTGTCCATAAATACTTCTGGTTTCATGCGATGTGACTTCGTCCGTTGACATACCTGGCAGAGCCGCACATACCGGGATATGTGAGCACGCATTCCAATCCAGACGAAGCGACTGGAAATACGTTTGAGTGTTTTGAGGAACCCTGCATGGGCGCTCAGGGGATGTTCGTGCCCCATTTCAAGTACAAGTGGTCTCAGATGTCTTGGAAGCCATGGTACTCGCTTTTCCCCTATGAATTGTACCAACAGCCCACTCGGTTCTATTTCTGTTGTCTCTGCAAGGTCTTGCAGAAGGTGTGCTTCCCTATCCTCCATCAATGAGGCAGCCCCAAGGATATGAACTTTCAATAGTTCAAGCTGTTGAGCGTGGGCCTGTTCTGCAACCAGACTGCGGACATCGCATAGTGGTGTCATGTCCTTTTCCGCCACTGCAGCTGTTGTCTCAAAACTAATCCGAAACTCTGAGTCGGGAGTAGTCAAGGGAAAGAGCGATTCAGCGAGGCCGTTGTCTGGAGAATCCACTTGCTGCAGGGGAGCACGGCTCAGCGTGTCAGCAGGAATGTTTGCGCGTCCTGGTCGATGCATGATCTTAGAATCAAAACCCTGCAGTCTCAAAACCCACCGCTTGACCCTGGGCGATGCTTGATCGGTGGTAAACATTCACGAGAGAGAAGAATGGTCGCAAAAAATTTCGAACCTGGTGTGCTCAAGATACGGTCGAAATTTGTCCACTGCCCGCACCACGGCTAGACACTCCCATTCTTAAACTGTGCAGTTTTTCTCGGGGCCGGTGAGGACTCGGCTAACAAAAGATACAGGCTGCAACTTTCCAGCGTGCTCCTGTAGAAGAACAGCTCCGATCCCCATGCTGCAAGCATCCGTTTCCACATCAAACCGGCGATTAAGGTCTGGAAGTCTTACCACTGCTTCCCAGGCCAGCATCGTTTTGAATGTGTCGAATGAAGTTTGTTGTTGATCATTCCAGAGCCAGAGATGGTCCTTCCTCAGAAGATCAGTCAGGGGCTGAGCGATGACCGAAAATCGAAATATGCGGTTCCTGTAGTATCCGGCTAGGCCTAGGAACGCCTGCAACTGCTTGATGTTCTGCGGTTGGGGATACTGTAGAATAGCAGAAACTTTATCGGGGTCCGGCTTTCACTTACCTGGAGAAATAATATGGCCGAGAAACTTCAGTGTTTGACGCCCAATCTGCACCTCGTCAGGGTTGATGGTAAGTTCAGCAGCCGCAAGTCGACACAGTACTTCCCGCACATGGCGCACGTGGTCGTCAAGGGTGGTTGAATAAACTAGAACATCGTCGAGGAATGCCATGCAGAACTTGTGTTTGGCTTCAGCTAAAACTTTGTCCATGAGTTTTTGGAAGGAAGCAATCCCGCCAGCAACTCCGAAGGGCATTTTTTTTTTAATTCAAATGTCCCTCGGTGACATATGAACGCAGTTTCAGGCACATCTTCCTGGCAGACAGCTATTTGGAAGAATCCCTGGGAGAGATCAAAACTTGTGAACTCTTGGGTCTGACCCAACTCCTACAATAAATAATAGGTACGGGGCATCGGGTACACGGGAACTTTCGTGCACGCGTTGAGAGGCCGGTAGTGAATTGCTAGGCGGTAGCCTCCGGTCTTCTTTTCCACTAGCACTGGAGCACTAGCCCAAGAGCTCTTGCTGCGACGAATGAGGTCTAGATCGAGCAGCTTCGCTATACAATCGTCCATGATCTCTCGTTTCCGTAAATTTACCGGCCGAAGCTTGCAGCGTATCGGAGGACGGTGTCCGGTGTCTATCATGTGCTGCACAAGAGATGTCCTGCCAGGGTTCTCGGTAAAAGAGTGCTGGAATTGTTTATAAGCTCATTCAGTCATGGATTTGGGTTACTGTCAAACAAAGTCGCCGAATCAGCGGAGACATACTTGTCAGAAGCAATGAAGTCGGTTTCTGAACCTGCAGCTTCAAGAACTAACTCGTCGCCAGAAAGGCCTTGAACGAACTATGTGTCTTCATCAACTGTCTCTTTTGCGCAGTTTTTCTGTTCCTTTAAAAAATGGGACGACTCGCTGCGGCTCAACGCCTACCGTCCATTCACCGAGGGCAATATGCAGGGAGATACCACTGAGTGTGAGGAAGTCTCAACCAAGCACGATGTCCGTGCGCAAATCGGGGATAAACAAGAAACGGTGACGACGAGTTTCACCAGCCCAGTGAATTGAGCTGCGTGCTGTAACGAGACACTGATCCCATCGAGCAGCTAGACAAAGTGCTCGTCTTTCTTGTTTCTTCTTCGCTCCACATGCTTCTGCAGCTTCCATCGCTCGGGGTGCAAGAAGGCTCACACTTGACCCGGTATGCAGGAGAGCTGTAAACGTTAAGTTACCGATCCGGATATCCAAAAGCTGCTCCCTTCCCCCGGCAGTTGCTGTAGCTTGCAGCGAGCTGTCGTAGATGACCGCCGGTGTGGCATCTACCGGCGCTCGCTTCCTGGATACTGGGACTGGATGTGACCGGATTGGTGGCAGCTGTAGCATACAACTGGAGCCCGTTGTCTTCTCATTGCACATCTCCTTTTGGCGTGCCCTACGCCCCCGCAATGCTGACAGTGAGCCCTATGAGTCTGTCAAGGAGTGAAAGGCACCTGGAACCATGGAGGTGGCCGTTAGACTGGCAGCTGGTCCCTGAAGAATGAGGGTTGGGCGGCAGCCGGATGAAGGGGCCAATACGAAGACAAGGACGTTGTAGGCTGATTGGGTGTCATGAAAGCAGAAGTGCTTGGTTGAGCGAAACTCATAGTGCTTTTTTCAAGGATAGGTGCCTCTGTGACGACGTTTGCCTCAAGTAGAGGTAAGCAAGATTACAACTCCGGATGACGAGTTTCAAGTCTAATTGCTGTAGGGGCCTCAAAGGCGAGGTCAAGGGCAACTTGATTAGTTCGAGATGGCGGTGGTTTATATTGGAGTCGTCTCCTTGCTTTTTTCATCAGCACGTCAGCGGACTTTGCTAGCTCCTTGACGTTGGCAAATTGCATTCCTGACGCGAGGTCCTGTAGCTGTGGGTGCATTAGTCGAAGCGCGTATTCAACCTTCTCTATATCAGGGCCGTCTCCTCCGATCCTGTCGAAGGACTCTGATATGACGTAAATAAATTGTTTTAAATTCTCATGTGGATGTTGCGTCCGGAGCTTCAATTCTTCCTTGAGCCTGCGTTTCCCGTCGATGGGTGCAAACTCAGCGAGAAATGCAACTTTAAAGTCATCCCAATTGTCGAAACCACCAGCGAACCGCCGCCATAGCATCGCGCTCTTCTCGAGCGTTGCCAGAACCACTTGGCAAAGGCGATTCTCGGTGGTGACACCAGTGATGAGGCAAAAGCTTTCAAGACGCTCTAGAAAAGATTCTGGTGTTTGCCTGTCTTCAAATTCAAAGAACTTTGGCAGCTCGAAAGATATTTTAGGTGTAGCAAAGTCCGTCAGGTTTGTGGCTCTGGCTGCCACCACACCGGCAGGAGCCGGCAGCAAGGGATCTGTGATCAGTCTCTCACGAACCTGGGCCGCCAGCTGCTCACGCTGCAATGCGGAGCCATCTGTTCCCTGTAGAAGGCGCTGAATATACTCATCTGCTTGATTCTCCATCCCGGACGAGCCCCCTCCCCCCCTCCCCCCGCCTTATTAGGTTAAACTGAATCCTATCCTTTTATTCCTACACTTCTCTCTTCCTTTTTCCGTGCCACACCCGTGAGCGGAAGAATTGACGTCGTGGCGTCACGAGCGCTCCGCTGCCTCGCTCCTTACGTTATATTTAGGATTCCGTGTTTGTGGAGTTGATTTTTCGCCAAATTCGGAGTGTGTTTTCCGGAGTTTATTTTTTTCTGACAAAAAACCGTACTTTGTCTGGGTTTATTTTTGTTTCATTCCCAATTCTTCAAAATTCGGAGTTTAACTTCGAAGTGTTTCCTATTCAAATAAATAAATAAATAAATAATATATAAGTGTAAAAGTATGCAAGATAAATAAATGAAACGCGATTGTATCAATTAATATTTCTTCGGCGGGATTCGGCGTTGGTGCCATTGCCATTGGCGAATTGTGTCACGACAAAAGTTACACACAAGTGCTCTTTAGATAACGTCGATACGCTAAAATCAATAAACACCTGGAGGTGGTCGCTGGTAAGCTATTCCATCAACCTACCACGCGGCCGCGCGAAGTGGAATGGTAAAGGATGTAATAGAGAAGATTCAACTGCCCCTCTTCAATATCGTATGCAATCGCTATGGTCCACAGCTTTCACTGTTACAAAAACACAACATTAATTCCTGACGAAAATAATCCCTGGAGAAGGGGAACATTACTTCCTCTACAGCAAAAAATGGTATAGTCCAAACTGGAAACCATAAACAGTGGCTTTTGCCGTGACCCGAAAGTACAATGACCTGTAGTCATTGTTCGTTCGGGCCTTGACAAAACATGAGCCTTGACGAGATAAGTGTCAAGACCCTTTTTGAAAATAGTCCGAAATTTGAAAGATAATTGAGGTGGCATTTTCCCAGGATCATTGACACTGTGCGCTGAACAAAATTAATTTTAAAATACCGTCTTTTTTATTTCAGGGTGGGGGCTGGGGGGAGTGGGGCACTGGCACATCAAAATTCAGTTTTTCGGATAAATCCGAATTGACCAAATCTTTACCGGCGGGTGTTTTTCGTTTTTTTTATTTATCCGAAATCACGGAACCCTACCTATATTACAACAAATCAACATTTTCCGCCATTGTATATATTCGCAAGAGGAATGCTGTAGTTTGAAAACTGAACGCCCTCAACGCTATCACAAAACTAATATCAAGTTTGGTAGATGTGTAGCCTTTACCTTATACTAATATTTACGTTAGAAGCATGTTAGATTGTATTGTGTTATTTCCATATAAAGTATATAGCAGGTGTTTCAATCACGCGACCCGCGACTCTTTGGGACGCGGCATGCTAGTGTACCATGGCTGCGAGCACCCGTTCCCATGCCTCGAGCGCTGCATGCGCCATAAATATTGACCTCTTTTCGTGTATTTATTTCCACTCGAAACGTAGTTCTGTTCTTATGGCATTATAACATATTTAGCACTAATCTGTTCTTTTTTTTTCAAATAGAGGGTTATTTTTTTTTACATACCGTTAAGACAAAAGTATTCCATTGTAATTCTGAAAAAAAAAAAAAAGATCGTCAGGAATATCTAACTTACAAAAATAATTTATTTCAGAACATTTTGAACTCGGATACTTCACGAGTAAATTGAGCGACATAGTAACGATTCTTTGTTTGGTTATTAGTTGTATGGAAAACTTCCAGCGCGTTGGCTGCATGGTGGTATTTTAAATCTTGCAACCACAGGAACTACAAAACCGAAGTTGTTGTATGAGTAAATCAAAGCTTAAGATGGCATTGGCAAAAACGGCTATTTTACGAAAAGCATATAGCACGAGTGTGGTAACTCGGAGAATAAGGTAGAAGACAATGATCTCACGGAAGGGCCGCGCGGGGAGCTCGAGACGGAACACTGAGCTCGGGACTGAGCCGCGATGAAGCAAGCCCTAGGTTAGCCAGCGGCATACTTTTCCCGTCATATAAATAAACCCCCAGTTACTAATACAACGAAATTCATTTCAGAAATATCTGGGTGTCGCTGTAAGAGTCGACTGTTTGCAACGTGGAACAGCGTGTGTTAGATGCAGCATTAGATGAGTTTGAGGCCCCTAGAAAAGAGGAAAGCAAAGTCCTAAATTTAATATAAGCCCGGCCACATTGTTCCTTCCCAAAATACGCTTTGCACAACAAAAATTGTATTGGCCATTGTTAAAGCGTCGATTTGGGAAATGATTCATATAATTAGTTTATTAACTACTTCCGAGAAATTAACCCTTTAACTAGTAAGTTTAAAGGTATGATTTCAATTAGAAGTTCTCTATACAATATTAAAACTACCAATTGAACTAATTTGATCAAGATGTAGGGGGTGGGGTGAGGGGCAACGAATTCCCTTAAGCCTCCAAGGCAATTTTGTATCGAAAAAACGACATACACCAATATTTCTTAAAAATAAATATTTAATTTTAGTGAAATGGCAAATATTGGGTCAACAAAATAGATTTGGGCAACGCATCGCACGTGACGTTACATCCGTCTGCGCTTTTTGCAGACCGCACCCCCCCCCCCCCCCCCCCGCCCTCCCCTCTCCTCCTCTCCTCCTCGTGGCTGAGGTGCACAGCTACCGCCTCGCAACCCCCATGGAGTACGTGAGTTGCGCGCCTCGGCCACGGCGAAGTGGGACCGCTGGCTGGAAGATCTTCCAGCGGTCCTGCTGAAAACGCGCCATGTACCTACATGGTGTTTTTCCAAGACAAAAATACGCAAAGCAAAAAATTAACACTAAAGAAATTCTTGCTACGGAATGCCGTTATAGACTACGGCGGAGGTCCGGGAACGAGCGTAAACGAACAATTAGTCACTTAATTAACCAAAAATTGCTATTAAATTTAACAAATAATTTATGTGGCATGTTTTATATAGAAATCTGTAGCCAGTGATCATCAAGGGCAGGGCAACCATGTAGATTTCATAAAATATATTCTTCAAGCAGTCACGTTATGAAGTTTGCTAAGTTGCCACGTGATAATTTGAGGAATCTTTTTTTATGAAATCCAACAAGTCATCCAGATTACATTAAAGACTAATTATATTAACGTTTGAATACCAACTAATAACTAAGAACCACGAGAATTTAAGTTAAATGTACACTATGGAACGTTTCAGGTTTTCTATCACATCCCAGAGGCTAACTTATACGCCTCCAGCGAGAACTCAAGGAGAAGGCTATGTGGAGTACAAATTTACCAGGTCTTTCCCGATTCCGCAAATCTAGAGGTCCGAGTCATCAGCTCCGGTAAAAAGTATGTCTGAGTTTGTTTCGTTTGACGTTCAAATACCACCTAGATGGAGTCACAACTCAATGCACTAATAGGTCGCTACACCTGGGCCCATTACCATTTTATGCTGCATGTTACAAGAAATAAAAACATCACACAGTAGAAAAACACGGTTTGGAATATGAGATATCACGTGGTTAAAGTAACATTCTTAAATTATTCATACGTCATGCCTTCAGGCGTTGAAGGCCTTCTGAAACGCCTTCTGTTGGCGAAGGTTGCCTCGAATGAGTAAATAAATAGCGCTTCCCATAGATCTTTGCAAAAATCGCCTTTTGCGCTATGCCATCTTTGTCTGCTGGGCTTTGGAGCGCCCTCCGAGCAGGCTCTGACGCTCTGCTGTGCCGTATCCGTACGCTGCGCACACGTCCACAGCTCAATGACTCAGCATTTTTCGCTCGGGTGATAAGCGATGCAAAGGTGTATATGATATGTGTTTCCAAGTCCGACCGCAGCGGACAATACAATCTGACGGTGTCAGTCAAGCTGCACCAAAAATGCACCGTCACGGCACATTTACCCTGAGTCTTTGGTTTAGTCCCTGATTGCAAACACAAAGATTGCTCCGTGAAGGTGTACTTTTCCCCCTCTGCTCGATTGACTCAATTGTATAGTACCATAGGGGGCGGTGGACCTTAAAAGTAACACGGAGTATAAAAAATATAAAAAAAACATAAAAACAAAACTTTAAGACCTTTCGTACGGCAATCAAAAATGGAACCATAAGACGTCGTACGAGAAGAGGAAGGCTGCGCCTTCCAAGGATGGCGCCAAAAAGGAAGTGTACGCAACATAACTAACGTAAACAGTACGCTGCAAAGCCGAACGCCTACCAGAGCCCCACTATTGTCACTGGGAGCTTAAAAACGCGGGACTCACTACACTGGATTTTTCATTTAAAAAATAAACTACGCGTCGCAGAGCGCTCGTACTCTACCCAAATGCAGCGCTATAGCGGTCCTAACCAGATGACAAAGTTTAGCACTAACCGTTATCTTAGTCAAAAAGTATACACCTTTCCAAGAAACACTCGACCCCAGGAGCAACAAACCGTTTTCGAGCCCAGTCACTGGGTTTGAGGATAGACTCCAACCGGCGTCCCGGCTTACCCTAACCAAGTGGACTGGGATTTTGATAGGCGCAGTTTCAAACACTGCTGGCGGCTAAATGTTTGTCTTTTCCCGCTGTTTTTTCTGTTTCATGATGTATGTATTTTCCCGAGGACATTAAGAAAATATTGTACAACAATTGAAAAACAAAACTGCAGACTATTTTTGGTGGGTACGGGCGCGACAGAACGAACGCGACTATGATGTTAGTTGTTTTGTTTCAATAAGTTTTGACGGCGCTGCCTGATTAGTCGCTTGTCAAACGACAAAACGCTTAGCTGTCGAAAACAATTTACGACAAAAGATAGCCGAAAGGCATACATTGTTAACGCTCACAAGTACTTATCGTGTTTACCGATGTACAGGACACGGACATGCAATTTATCAAGTGTTAACATTCGAATAATATATTGTACGTACCGCACAACGCAGCGTAATCTGAAAATAATTTATTTGAGAAAGATCTCAAATAACACAATAACAGCCGACGACAGTCACATCTTTGCCATCGCATGGAATCCAAGATGACTTCGATTTGGAGCACTTTTTGGGGAGAGTTTACTTTTTTTCACACCAGCACCAAGACGAAGCAACGGGCGCAGCTGACTCCAACCCAAACAACTATTTTTTGGCTATGACCGAGAAGGACTCTACGCGGCTTATCTCTGGGAGGTGGGAGAACAGTTTTCATTGTTCGCAAAATCGCGTCGACGGCCGTTCGACGTCCCTCTCCTTCGTTTACCGTGTATGTCGAGCAGGAACGCTTGAACGGCAGGCATTTAACAGCCCTATTTCTCACAGTGGAAGTTAACACAGGAGGCGTACGCAGAATGCATCAAAAAAATTAAATGACAACTTTCAAGAGGGGCCAGAAAACGTCGAATGCAGAACCGCAAAACATAAGTAGAGAATCGCGCTGAGCGGATTTCCACAGTCCAAGAGAGTGGCGGAAAATATCTAGCTGATAGCGGGCGCGAGAGTCGCACCAGCCGCATCAGCATCAACAACATGGCGGCGGCCTAGGAGCGTTTTTTGGAAAGGTGTATAGAGGTGATCTGCTGAAATTTTCAATATAAAAATGCAGCCTGATTTCGCCCACTGGCGCCATTCAGCTGCATGTATTATAGAAGAGGTCTATCGGCCGACATTTTCCGATTGAAAATTACAAAAAATTAATTATTACTCTTGAATCAAATAACGGTTAGTTCTAAAACTCTGGCATCTGGTTCGGACCGCTATATGGCTACATTTGGGCGGAAAATGAGCGTTCGGAGATGCGTAGTTTAATTTGGCGGTAAATAAAAACCCTGTAAATGTTTTGGGAGGCACTCTGTAGAATCTTATCATTGATCCGCAGCCAACGTCCAATAGCGGTTCACGCAAAGGAGGTCGAGGGTTTTGGACCGGATTTCAGTGTGACATGAATTATGAGAGGACACTGCGTGCGACATTAAATCACCACAACCAGCCCCATTGGAAAAAGCAGAATATAACGTACCACCTGCATCGATAATTTTATCAAGATTGTATTTTATGTTGAGTCAGAACGCAGCCAACGCTATAGGCCCATCGGCGCAATCTGGCAGCGCCAAAAGCTCGACGTCACAATGATCGTAATATGTATCCGTCGCGCAACCATCGGCCAAACAAATCAAGTGCCGTGAATGCACTTCAACCTTGCGTCCTTAGTACGTCTTGGAGTTTATGCATTTTTATCTTTCGAGTGCTATCTGACTCCTGGTGAAACATAGAACAGGGATTGAATCTCTAAAATCAGAACTTTACCATCATGCAGCTACGCAGTAATAAACAAACGTATCACGCGAAAAAAAAGCTTAACATTTTATTGATTTTGGCCATAGGGTATAGCAGAAGATAAACATGGCCTGAGAATACATGAAGGCAGGTGATCAGAATAATTACGGGGCTCGAACCTTTACGCTGCAAAAGACAAATTCATCGGCGGCATGGTGTAGAGCGCTATGCAGTTTCTTACACTCGGTTTGGTATCGGCGCTCGGTGTGGCCACTGATGAAAAGCAATCGTCGATGTTGTAAAAACCAAATACCTTACCGATGTAATCTCATCACGTTTCTCTAGGGGGGTTTGAATGTCTTGGACGAACCCTGCTTCAAGCGCTTCATAGTTCACGATTACCTTTTACTACGACACTACCACTTATATTACAGAATTATGATTTGCAAACAAACACTGGTTACAATAATTTCGTATAGTGTACGTTTATGTAATACTCTCCATCAGTTGTCTAAGTTATCGATTGCAGGCTTCTTTGGTCATAAAAAATGAGCTCTTGATATGAATACCTATGACAACCTCATTTCTAGCTTTCACGAAAAAAATTGCTTTCACGCAGATTTAGTCTCTTCTTACCAAACAAAATTTAACATTGAATTTATATTTTCGTATGTTAGAGTCATGATAACGAAATTCTACGCACTGCCAGAATTGTATTCCTTCACCAAATTCACTATATGCCTCTCTTTCTACATTCTAGTTATACAATAACATCATTCTCGCGCTACACAGAGCAGATAAATGCATTTTCTCCAACGATTATCTCGCTTGTGGACCATCAAGGTAATTGCTTTTCTATTAATTCTTATGCTGTTCATGAGAAAGTTAAAGCTGAATGCTTTTATGGGCCGGCGTTTAAGTCATGTGTGTGACAAAATTTTATAAAATATTAAGAACACATTCTGCCGTTCTTACAGACGTTGCCACTGTAGTCGCAGTTAACACTTTGCTCACCCCTGATGAAGCCGAGTATAAGAGCACCTTAGTTTTACGGATGATATCTAAAATACACCAAATGCTTTCCCGCTAAATTTAGCGGATTGTGGTCACGGGATGTTATCAGCATGGCGGATATCACGTGAGGTTATCAGGATGTAGCGTGCTGTCAGGCGATGCCACAAAATAGGACAATGATATGACGTCACGTCACATGGGCGCCTCACGTGACACCAAGACGCGATGTCACCTGACGCCGCGATTGATGGGCACGTGAGATGAAGATACCTTTAAATGTAATCACATAATCCTGGTGCGTCCCGTGACACCTCTTGTGGCATGGCATCACATGAGCGTTAGGACATTATTCGTGACCACGTGACAACAATAGGCGTCACGTGATTCACAAGAGTTGCGTGATCATGTTATTTGATAATGCTAATATAGGCACCTTAACGTTACGAACTAATTATTCGCGGTGCCACATGACATAGGCATCGTGGTGAAACGAACCTATGCGTTTTTGGATGGCTTCAAACAGTTGCCATTACCCCACTGAAAAAGCCATATGCGCCCATACGACCCATATCTGATAACACCATACGGAAAACCTATATGGCAAAAACCTTAAGAGTATGTAGCTTATTAACGGACATCACAATACAAAGTGGTTCAAGACAATCTTCCTTGTGGTATGTGTGTATTCATTTATTTATTTAAAGTGTCAATTAAGTCAACCGAGGGTGCTTTTAGGAAAAGTTTGTTTAAAAATACAGTATTTAAATTTGCAACAATTGAAGAGAAGTTGTGTCTCCCTTAATTGCTGGAATCATGTGATGTCAGAGGCATCACATGAAGAGACAATAGATATTAACACATTAAAATTTGCTTCAACTGAACTATTAAAAACCCCTAGGTCGACATCAAGAAATTTGCATAATTCTTGTTTTTTGGAGTAAAGTCCGATTTACTTAATTTCCCATATATTATAATACTGATAATGACGATCCTTTTGCAAATTGAGAGTAAATTCAACTGACGAATATTCACCGAGACAGGCCAAAAAAGATACAAAAGAAATTGTGACTGAGTGAGTAGTAAGTATGTCTATCAAAGATGACGAGCAATATGCCAATACTGCCAAAATTGTGACATGCCTATCACAGATGACGAGTAATATGCCAGTATTGCCAAAATTGTGACAAGTTGAACAAAGTTAAAAGCAAACATAACGTAATAAACTCCCGTGCTTCAGTCGTAAAGGCAATAGAAAGGGGATAGATTCCAGACCATTTAATATTTTGACAATTGAAGTTACCCTTCAAAATCATATATTAACCAGGAAACTGTACAATACTTTTAATGATACAATCATGCGGTAAATTAGAAAATGTAGAACATTTCGATAAGGGTGGCAACAAACTCCAAATATCTATTTATTTTATTTAGAAAAGCACTCATCCAAAACACTTTTAAGAACACAAGCAACTGGCACATTCAAAGAAACAAATGTGGTGACTAGTGCTAAGAAAACCACCATTTGACTTGTCAATTGTATATATCCTGTAAATATTCTAACGTCTCTGTCAAACAAAGAGCTCATTATTACAAACCTTTTCTTAAAGTCAGTTTTCTCTGAAGACTTTTAAATGCGCGTCACAAGAATCGATCTCTGCACCTAAATCATTACGTTTTATCAGTATAATTTTAATGATAGTCAAAATCACTTAGAAGTTACTGCTAAAACCCCCAGGTTCACCACCCTCACAAATTCAAAGCAGCTGACCCTGTCGCAACCGCATCATTCGCTGACTGTTCCCGGTCAAGATTCCACTAAACGAACGTTAAGGCAGCTGATAGACTTTGGTGGTATCCAGATTATACATCTAACACTTTCCTTTCAAAATAGCTTTTATTGCCCTGTTTAAAGATTGACCTGTACCTTTTATTTATATTCGAATGCACGTTTTATCGCCAGCTTCCTGACTGGGGAAAAATCTTCCTTATTCGAATCCGGGATATCTTTAACCTTTGAGCAGCTGATGAGAATTCAATCATTAGTCTTGAAAGCTTCAAACTGCAGGATTACAGGGCGACATTTTCCAGCAACAAATATCCGATAAAAATTTCGAAATCGACTCCTGATTTTCCTTTAGTTCGTTAATAGAAGTTAGCACATGATTTTAATCTTCTTCGAACTACTCCGAGCAAGCGTTTAGGTCTTGCAAAAAACGTAACATTTCATTAAACTGTTCTACCTTCTTGTCAATCATGACATAAGGATTTACCGCGTCATCCTCACCCGGCATTAAGGACGAAAGGCAGGCTTCTGGGCATGGAAGCACTATACACAGGTAGTTTGATTCAAAAATAATAATAACATTATTTCCACCACGTTTTATGAGGGGTGTGAGGAAAAAAGCTGCAGTGTGCAGTTTGACGCGTGCTCAAACCCCGCAGTGCTCAGATGCATGTACAGCAAAACCACAATATTCGATGTACATACAAATGACTGTAAGAAACGATGGAAAATAGCTTCTCTAAAAAGTAAAACAATATGAAAATAATTCAAATAATTAGGCCACATTTCAGCCAAAAACAAACGAAGAAACGCGTAAACAATACATAAAGCACAAAATAATAAATGCAGTTCTTCAGAGGTAAGACGCTCATATTCAACATTTATAGTCAAATTATTTAGCCGACGTAGAAGGGCGAAGTTAAGCATTTGGAAGCCATAATTCTTTTGCTGATTGACCGTCGTTATTTTCTCTGCGTGGCGATAAGGATGTGTCGAAGAATTCCTTCTCAACAGCACTATTTTGTTTCCGAAAAACATTTACCCCCTTTTTTCTTAAAACTAGAGCATAATTAATATTAATATAATTTATTGACATTAATTGTCTTAAGGCTTTTAAATAGTTCAGCAGTGTGGGAATCTTAAGCCCCAACACAAATACCCCTCAACATGTTTTTTGCAAGAGAACTAGTTTTTCCCGTTTTGTTAGTGTTGTCGTTAGTGTTGTTGTTGCGTTAAATGTGGTAAAACTAAATAATGAAAAATATATAATTTATCCCTTTCTGGCAAAATAAAGCCATATCTATTTATAATCCCCACGACGCAAGTTAGCTTCCAAAGGCGATAGTTTAATGGTTGTCCCATGACATGCTCTGATTGAAAGATTCGGAGGGCTTTCGAGCAACTATTCTAATTGGAGACAATCTCTACTTACAGTTTTAGTATTTATGACGTGCTTATATTTTCATCAAATATATATGTATTTTGTTTCACTATTGTATTTTATAGAGTTGGTATTGCCTTATGATTTAAGAAAATTCGGGTTCTCCATTCGTTGGTTAGGGCTAAGGCTAATGCTTACGATATTATTGATACAAGTTCAAAAAGAACGGCCCCACTACGCTTCTTTGCGGAACACCTGAGCTGATGGGTATGTAGTAAAAGAATAACTGTTTAATATGAACCTATTTTTAGCAATCATGAAGGTAGGCCGGTCATGAATTTCATGACTAAGATAGTTATATGCCTTGGCGAAATCCAATAACACACCTAGATGATTTTTTCTATTTTCGAAAAAAACCTATACTGTTTTTTTTGTGTGTAATGCTGTTTTAGTCGAATTTGTTTCTAAAACTTAACTCTGAGGGAGTAATGAGGTTATGTTTATTGTAAAAGTTTACCAAAGAGTGATGAAGGTTTTTTATACATGGCTTGCACTGACGTCGGGTCGCGTGCTTTTGACCGCCAAGAAAGAGAGACACAGGGGTGCTGGTACTGCTTTTGTATGAATTTTGAGGATGGGTTAATCTCGTATAATCTTCTTGGATGAGAATGGCGCCGTCTGGGTAAATCTGGGGGACCCAAAAGAGGGATCTGGTAAGAGGGGAGCTCCTTCTGTCCCTCTTCTATGGTGGCCATCGGAGCGCTCTTTGGATGACGTCATGTGAAAATTATGCAAAACTTTACAGAAAAAAACGGGTAGTTTAGAAATTAGCATATATTTACCCAATTTAGTTTTATCACCAGTCGTTGAAAAACAGATATCTTTGACACTTGCATCAATCTACGAAATACATCAGTTACCACCAAAAATATTAAAAATGTGAGTTAACGCAGGAGCATAACGTAATAACTACATATATTTCTTAAGTACGTTATCAGATTACCAAATTCTACGTTTCTTCTGGTTCTAATCAAAGACCTGAGTAGAGTTCATCTGCAACAAATATCTGCTAGAGCCACTGTCATCGGTATCACCAGCTAAATTTGTGAAATGACCATTTTACAAATTGGCCGGGTTTGTGCAAGTTACTTTTGCCACTTAATGCTAAAAGGTATAAATTGACACTTGAAAGATGATCACCTTTAACGAGCGGAGTTAAACGATGATTCATTAATTCAGTACGACCATTTCCAGAGAAAAAAAGGGAATAGTATTTTTTCCCATGCAAGATTCAATGTCACGTTCTAATCTGCATTAGAAAAACGAAGAACTTAGTGTTCTGCTTGGCAGTGGGAACCCTTGCCCTCTGTCCGATAGCATCGATGGTACGGGTTTTGAATGCAGTGGCCCTAATGAGGATACCGTTGACGCTGTCGCTTGTTGAACCAGGAACGGCTTGAGGTGAATGTTCATCGGACAAGAGGCGACGTAGTCAGGCTAATCAGCGGTGATTCAGCGCAGAAAGGATAGTACCATCTAGGTTGATTCGACAGAGGCCCCACGTTGATGGACCCTTGCAAAAGCCACCCCTCCTCCTCCCCTCATACAACTGTAGAAGGACGAGTAGCCTAGAGTTATGCATGACAGCAGTGCACCCATGCTCGCAAAACACAAAAACAAAATATATGCTTGGTTGTTTCGATTTCATAAAAGAAAATCCTCGTTAAAATTAATAATGAATGGTAAAAAAATTTAATTTGGTTGCTACATTAGTGAAAAGTTATGGGAGATAACCAGACGCAAATATCAAATAGACTTGTGTAAATTATATGGCTCCACCTTATAGTATTATATGATATGGGTCATACGAGTGCAAACCGTTTTTTCAGTAGTGTAGTAAAGTGACAATGTAGTATATTGTTTAGGTAATTGGCGGAATTTTGCTAACAATAAAAAAAAAGAGACGTCTCATATGATAGTTCGTTTAATTCTCTCGGATATTATGTTACAAAAGAAAATATTTTAATTCAAAGCAATTACTCTCTTCTCTTCAACGTCGTAAAAATTCTTCAAAGTAGATGTATTGGGGGCAATCTTTCAATAAATTTAGCTAAAAAAAATTCAAAGCAGCATTTTCTTGTGACCTTACCAACAGCCTATTTTGGTTTGTCTGTTTCCTGGGATGTCACGCTAATTAATTTGATGAAAACTGTTTCTGTCTCTGGAATTTTGCAGGCCTTTTAGGGTAGCCTATTTATATTAGCTCATAAAATAAAATAAAGACTGTTAGGGTTGCATGAAAACTTAAGATGAAATGAGAAAGGACGAGGCTTGAACTTTATATATATATATATATATATATATATATATATATATATATATATATATATATATATATATATTCCAAAAGATATTTGCCCTTAAGGAGATGAGGCCTACCAGGCTAGAAACGTTTCCGTTCACTACTTTTTGCCGACTCTCTCCTTCGAAAGACCATCTCCTTAATGGCAAATATCTTTTGGAATATATTTCTCTCGAGTGCTTTCTTTTTATCCCAAGTGCTGTTCCTATATATATATATAAATATATATATATATCGACAGCGATATATATATATTGTGGGAACCATGGGGTTCCCTCTATCCCTATCTAGGCCTAGCTTCAAGCAGGTCGTGGGAGTCGTCGTCATCAATGGCGTCGGCATCCCGGATACAAGGAACCACGAGGCCGAATTCCCCGAAGGGGCCGGCTCTCCCTTGCCCATTTTGGGTGAACGCGCCTTCGGCACACCCTTGGGAGTGATTATGGACGCGTCCCGTTTTCGAGTGACCTTCTACCGGCCTCCCCGGGCGCGTCTATTTCCCGCAGGCTACATAAGCCGGCCACATGCTATGGCCGGGGCTCTTGGTTAGGGGGGGCTACGCTCGACGGAGCACTCATCATTGTTTTCGGCTCCCCCTTTTCCGTGATCCTGCCAGTTACGGCAGCGCGGACCTTCTCCTGGTGATCCTGTCAATTAAGGCAGCGCCAACCTCATTTCTCTTTTGTTCCGCCTTCGGGCGCAAAGCGTGTGGCGTAAGGCCAATAAACACGTTTCTACGGTATCCCTGTGTTTGGTGTGGTCCTCCCGTCCACCGGAGCCTAACGGCAGTCACCGGACGGACCCGGCCGTAACCGCCATAGCAGCGGCACTACGGAGTGGGTGTTGCCTCACAGCGATCAGCAAGGTAAGTCGAAACCCACTTTATTGCAACCGACGAGTTACGGAGTGGGCATTTGCCTCACTGAGGACTTTGGGGTAAACTAAAATCCCACATCTGGCGCCCCAACGTGCGGCCTGTCCGGCGGCTGCAAACAAAGCAGTACGTTCGCAATGACAGCGAACCAGGCCAATTTCCGGCCTTGGACTTCGTGGACGGAGGGAGAGGCGAACGCCCGAAACCCGACGCCACTCGACGGCTTAGTGGCCACGTCAGCCACGCACGGACACAATGCAGTGTCTTTTGAGCCGAGCTCGCTTCTAAGCGGAGGCGACCCAACATGCCCGGAATGCGCCCGAGGCATCCCCTTCGCGACACGCCAGCCCACTCTGCTGAGCGAAACGCACCTGCACTTGTCGAGGTCAACCCCGCGCGCGCACAAAGCGCGGCGACGCAACAACAGGCAAATACAGCCTCGTACTGCGATGACCTTCTGACCCCAGACTGGCCTGCAGCTTCCTCACAAACGGAAAACACTGCCGCCGTCTGCGAGCAATGGCCCAGCTCAGCTGCTTTATGCGCAACGGGACACACGGCGGCACATGGCGGCACACACCCAGTGTACAGCTCGCCAGCCGAAAGCGTATCTCATCAAAGAGAAAATGCGCTGAACTCGTACCAGCCACTGCTAGATAACGCAGCACGAGTTATCGAGAGCTTGACGGGAGCGTTGCAAACAGCGACGAGGCCCCCGCAGCCCACACGGCCACCGGTCAGAATCCCTATCCCGACATACCGAGGATACGGAGACCGAATGAGCGCCACGGACTTCCTCGAGGACCTGAAAAGCTATCAACAGGCCATGGGAATGTCAGACAACGAGATACTGGAACGCATCCTACCAATCTCGTTGCTGGACCAAGCAGCACGATGGCTCCGTCTAACCGGAAACCAGCTGCTGACTGTCGAGCAGTTCCGAAAGGCTTTTCGCCAGGAATTCCTCCCCGCCGACTACGAACGCAGGATGAGGAGAGAGCTCGAGCAACGGACCCAACACCCAGACGAGTCACTGTTGGAGTTTGTGAGGGCGATGCAAGAACTCTTCGAGCTGGCAGAACCCTCCGCGCCACACGCAGAGCGGGTAGAGCGCGTCATTCGACAGGCGCACCCGACTTTTGCGGCGTATCTCCGCGGCAGTCGCTTCCGCGACTTGAACGAACTAGCCTCGGAAGCTCGGCGGATCCAAGGAGACATTCTACGGTATCCCTGTGTTTGGTGTGTCCTCCCGTCCACCGGAGCCTAACGGCAGTCACCGGACGGACCCGGCCGTAACCGCCATAGCAGCGGCACTACGGAGTGGGTGTTGCCTCACAGCGATCAGCAAGGTAAGTCGAAACCCACTTTATTGCAACCGACGAGTTACGGAGTGGGCATTTGCCTCACTGAGGACTTTGGGGTAAACTAAAATCCCACATCTGGCGCCCCAACGTGCGGCCTGTCCGGCGGCTGCAAACAAAGCAGTACGTTCGCAATGACAGCGAACCAGGCCAATTTCCGGCCTTGGACTTCGTGGACGGAGGGAGAGGCGAACGCCCGAAACCCGACGCCACTCGACGGCTTAGTGGCCACGTCAGCCACGCACGGACACAATGCAGTGTCTTTTGAGCCGAGCTCGCTTCTAAGCGGAGGCGACCCAACATGCCCGGAATGCGCCCGAGGCATTCCCCTTCGCGACACGCCAGCCCACTCTGCTGAGCGAAACGCACCTGCACTTGTCGAGGTCAACCCCGCGCGCGCACACAGCGCGGCGACGCAACAACAGGCAAATACAGCTTCGTACTGCGATGACCTTCTGACCCCAGACTGGCCTGCAGCTTCCTCACAAACGGAAAACACTGCCACCGTCTGCGAGCAATGGCCCAGCTCAGCTGCTTTATGCGCAACGGGACACACGGCGGCACATGGCGGCACACACCCAGTGTACAGCTCGCCAGCCGAAAGCGTATCTCATCAAAGAGAAAATGCGCTGAACTCGTACCAGCCACTCCTAGATAACGCAGCACGAGTTATCGAGAGCTTGACGGGAGCGTTGCAAACAGCGACGAGGCCCCCGCCGCCCACACGGCCACCGGTCAGAATCCCTATCCCGACATACCGAGGATACGGAGACCGAATGAGCGCCACGGACTTCCTCGAGGACCTGAAAAGCTATCAACAGGCCATGGGAATGTCAGACAACGAGATACTGGAACGCATCCTACCAATCTCGTTGTTGGACCAAGCAGCACGATGGCTCCGTCTAACCGGAGACCAGCTGCTGACTATCGAGCAGTTCCGAAAGGCTTTTCGCCAGGAATTCCTCCCCGCCGACTACGAGCGCAGGATGAGGAGAGAGCTCGAGCAACGGACCCAACACCCAGACGAGTCACTGTTGGAGTTCGTGAGGGCGATGCAAGAGCTCTTTGAGCTGGCAGAACCCTCCGCGCCACACGCAGAGCGGGTAGAGCGCGTCATTCGACAGGCGCACCCGACTTTTGCGGCGTATCTCCGAGGCAGTCGCTTCCGCGACTTGAACGAACTAGCCTCGGAAGCTCGGCGGATCCAGGGAGACATTCTAGCCGCCCGAGCGTACCGACCTCCGCCGCCTGCGTCATCGGCACTTGAGCCGCGCTGCGCATGGAATGGGGAGACGGCGCCCCGAAACAGAAGGCACGAAGCCGCCCACTACGCCGACGGACCGGGTCGAAACACGTACGACATCTCAGATCGTGCGCTCGACCCATACTCCTACGAGCGGCGAACAGCAGAACCCGCGCCGCAGTGGCAAAGGCGAGATCGGAACACTGAGTTACCGACGCCACGGGAGGCAACGCGGCCAAAGCGTCCATTCACACAGGACGAAAGGCGCGGCGCGCATCCAAACGCGCGACAGGACTCAAGAAGGGTCCCGCAACAACGTTGCTTCCGCTGTAACAGCGCCAACCACCTGGTTCGACAATGCCCAGAACGGCAGAACCCCGGTTCCCAGCAGTCGGGAAACGAGCAAAGCCGCCGATAACCAACCCGGTGGCTCCAAACGGCACGGAGCAAGATACTCTTTTGCCGTCAGCCTACAGAATAGGCTTTCCGACAGGCACGCCAACGCCATTCATAGCGTTGACGATCGTTGGTCGGACGTTCAAAGCGCTGCTCGACACGGGCGCAAGCGCATCGCTTTTCGGCGACGAAGTGTTGACCCACCTCCGGCAAAACTCTGTCCGAATGAGGGAGGGAAACACGACCTTTCGACTCGCGTGCGGCACCGCACATTCAAGCGGTACCGTCCGGTTGGTTGCGAGATGGGAGAATCGAGTAAGACGGCAACGCTTCGTTCACCTCCCCAGTCTTTCCGTTCCGATCATCCTGGGCAGAGATTTTCTCGCCAAAACAGGGATCGTGATCGACGTGAGTAGCGGTGGCTACCGAGAGGGCACTTTCGCTCCTCTGAAACCTTTCTGCGAACCTCCAACCCCAGAAAAACCGCTGGTTAATGGGGCAGGCAGCAGCAGCCGAAACGAGGCAACAGCCTCCCAAGGTCAACCTTCTCCGACGCGGTTGCAAGCGAGCGCCGTAGCGTCGGAGATAACGCACCCCCTGCTGACTGAGTCATGCAGCGTGTCAGGGCAAGAAAAAGCCCGTTTGTCGGCATTGTTACGACATTATGACAAAATGTTCACAGATCGACCCGGGTGCACCAATGTAGTGCGACACCGGATCGACACGGGCGATGCGCTCCCTCGGAGGCAAAACGCACGACCCGTTAGTTTGGCTAAACGAAAAGCCATCGACGTTGCACTGGACGAAATGATCGACACCGGAGTTGTCCGGCGGTCAAACAGTCCCTGGGGATTCCCCGTCGTGTTGGTCCCAAAAAAGGACGGCACTTCACGGCTGTGCATCGACTATCGCCGTCTAAATGACGTCACGCGGAAAGACGCATATCCGCTACCGAGCATTGACTCGATCCTGTCCAACCTCGGCAGCGCACGGTATTTTACAACCTTAGACGCCAGCCGAGGCTACCTCCAAGTTCAAATGGAGAGGGGTGACGAGGCGAAAACCGCCTTTGTTTGTCACCGCGGGCTTTTTGAATTCACAAGAATGCCCTTCGGTCTGTGCGGAGCGCCCATGACGTTCCAGCGGTTGATCGACCGCATACTGGGAGAAGCCAAATGGAAACATGCAATGGCCTATCTCGACGACATTGTCGTCTACTCGAACACCTTCGAAGATCATCTCAGAGACCTGAAGGATGTGTTCGACCGGCTAAAAGCCGCGGGAATCACGCTGAACCCGGAAAAGGCTCAAATAGCCGAAACCCGCATCAACTTGCTCGGCTTCACACTCGATTGCGGGCGCATTGCGCCAAACGCCGAGAAGCTAGAAGCTATCCGAGAGTTTCCCGCACCGACGGACGTAAGCTCACTCCGTCGCTATTTGGGAATGGTGAATTTTTATCGCCAATTCATCCCAAACTGCGCCTCCCTCCAAGCGCCACTAACGCGGCTACTCAGAAAAGCCGTGAGCTGGAGTTGGGGTCCCGAGCAGGAGGCGGCATTCCGCTGCACCTCTAAAGCGCTCGCGGACACCGCGGAACTCAAACTTCCCGATTTGAACAGGCCTTTCGTGATCCAGACGGACGCGAGCAAACTGGGCTTGGGAGCTGTCCTGCTCCAAGAGCACGAAGGTGTGCTTCGTCCCGTGGCTTTCGCTAGCCGCTCGCTCGTGCCTGCAGAGGTGAACTACAGCACCTGCGAACAAGAGTGCTTGGCTATTGTATTTGCCTTAAAGCGCTTCGACATTTATGTCGACGGGACCACATTCACGATCGAAACAGATCACCAGAGCCTAATATGGCTGTCAAGACTTCGCGAACCCGCAGGGCGGTTGGCGAGATGGGCCTTGCTACTGCAAAAATACGACTATGTCGTGCGGTACAGGAAAGGCAGCACAAACGTGGTGGCCGACGCACTGTCGCGAGCCCCCGTAGACTGCGCAAATCTTTCCGCGAGGAGCCTGGCCGAGCCGACGGCACATGCAATGCCCGGCGAAGCCGTAATTCCGTCCCAAAAGGAGGCAGCACCACTGACCTCCTCGGACGAGAGCGTGAACCACGTAGACGCAGTGAGCGCGGTGGGGATCGTGTTCAGCAAAGAAGAGCTACTGAAAGCTCAGCAGAATGATCCGTTTTGTCGAAAGGTGATCGACGGACTCTCGAATGAGTCGGACTCCGTGGAGTCGGGCGGTGCGTCCGCCGGGCGTACGACTGCTGGTATTGCAGTAAACGCCGAGTGTCGGGATGTATCTGGTACTGATACTGACACGCTGGATCAATTTCTGCTGAACGCCGACGGGCTCCTGCTGAAGTATATCCCATCTGAGAAGGACACGGATAATGTGTTCAAGGTGGTAGTGCCAAAAAGTCTGAGGTGCGCAGTAATGCGTTACTATCACGACTCGCACTTGGCCGGACATGCGAGCGGCTCCAAGACTTACACAAAGTTATGTCACATCGCAACCTGGCCGGGCATGAAAAGGGACGTATTCCGCTACGCCCGCACGTGCCACACTTGCCAAAGCTTCAAACCAAGAGGCGGCAAACCTCCGGGTCTAATGCAGCCGACCCACAGCCAAGAACCATGGTCTTTGGCGGCTTGCGACGTGGTCGGCCCTTTGCCGAGGAGCCCCAAAGGACACCAATATTTGTTGGTTGTCACGGACCACTTCAGCAAATGGGTCGAACTTTTCCCACTACGAAAGCTGACAGCCCGAGCGATCATGGAGAAGCTCATGGAGGTATTCACCCGATGCGGGTTCCCGGAAGCTCTCCTAACAGATCGAGCAAGCTACTTCGTCGGGAAGGTATTTGTGGACGCTTGCAAAGCCCTGGGCATCAAGCACAAAACAACCACACCCTACCACCCACAGGCGAACATCACGGAGCGATGTAACAGAAACATCAAACCCATGCTGGCAGCATTTGCCGAAAAGCACCGCGACTGGGACGCATTCATTCCTGAAATAGGGTTTGCTCTCCGTTCCACTGTCAATCGTTCGACAGGCTTCACCCCCGCCTTCCTTACATTCGGAAGAGAGTTGGCGAATCCCATGGACCGTGTCCTAAGGGCGAACGCCGGGGTGAACGACGCGCAGTCAACACAGACTGAACACGCGCGCTCGCTACAAACTCGGATGACGGAAGCCTTCTCGGAGGCCCGTCGCAATCTCGGGGTAGCGCGAGCCAAACAAAAGGCTCAGTACGACCGCTCTCGCCGAGATCTCCGCTACAAAGTAGGCGATCTCGTGCTCAGACGAAACCACGTTTTGAGCGATGCCAGCAAAGGCTTTTCTGCTTCGCTGGCACCAAAATGGTTGGGCCCGTACAAAGTGCGAGAAATACTTTCACCGCTCGTGTACAAGCTGACTGACCAAGAGTCACGAAAAGTCGGAGGGCCAGTGCATATTTGCGATCTCAAACCCTACCACAGAAGGGAAAACGAGGAGCAAAACCCAAAGCCACTCTTGCGCAAGAATGCACGCGAAACGCGAGACGACGCCAAAAACGAGGCGCCCCGCTACAATCTGCGAACTCGGAGAAACTAATATCCGGAGTTTTCGCAAAGGCAGCCCCAATAAGTGGCGAAATGTCACACTAAGGGAAGGGCAAGGGCAAAGAATGCACCTGCTGCCTTCGCGAACGCGTCAGCCACCATTGTTGGCAAGCCGTGACCTAAATACAAGGTCACCTCAACGTTCGCTCCCGGACCATCCCGTAAGGGAATTCCCCTACATACGGCATCCGAGGGAAAGGGTAGGCAAAACGCCCATTGGTCAGTTACTGCCGCCCAGGCTCACGTGTGTCACTACGTCACCGTAGGGGCACGGCGAGAGCAGTCGTCACAAGCGGTCAGAGGCCGTGATGTCATTCTGCCGCAGTACGACTCCACAGTAACATCCAAGAAGAGGATCCCCAGCTAGGACGGTGCTTCGGGCCGTTCGGGAGCTGCTCTTTCCTGGCTCCGGAGTTTTCGACGGCGGTCATGGTCCACGGGTGCTGGCGATTCCTCGAGCAGCCCCGCGACGCCAGCGGACCATCAGGGGACCGAACCAGCGACGTGTTGACTTCGTGCGCCGCCGGGACCGACAACTGCGCGGGGTCCTGCCCGCCCTTTGACTTCGGGACCCGCGCGACGACGGACAACACTCTGTCCAGGGGCCGGCTGTTCCCGTCCAAAGGGCCCACGAACCCCCGCCACCACGGTGAGCGGACGTCGGAACGTCACGGAACGTATTTGTGAACCCCGGCACGTGGGGTAGGTACCGGACGCGGTCGTTTTTTTTAAGTTCTTTTTGTTTTGAGAGCCGGTAGGACGTTTTGTTTTATTTCTAGTCCTACCTAAGCCTTAAGAAGGGGGGAGTGTGGGAACCATGGGGTTCCCTCTATCCCTATCTAGGCCTAGCTTCAAGCAGGCTGTGGGAGTCGTCGTCACCAATGGCGTCGGCCTCCCGGATACAAGGAACCACGAGGCCGAATTCCCCGAAGGGGCCGGCTCTCCCTTGCCCATTTTGGGTGAACGCGCCTTCGGCACACCCTTGGGAGTGATTATGGACGCGTCCCGTTTTCGAGTGACCTTCTACCGGCCTCCCCGGGCGCGTCTATTTCCCGCAGGCTACATAAGCCGGCCACATGCTATGGCCGGGGCTCTTGGTTAGGGGGGGCTACGCTCGACGGAGCACTCATCATTGTTTTACTGCTCCCCCTTTTCCGTGATCCTGCCAGTTACGGCAGCGCGGACCCACCTCCTGGTGATCCTGTCAATTAAGGCAGCGCCAACCTCATTTCTCGTTTGTTCCGCCTACGGGCGCAAAGCGTGTGGCGTAAGGCCAATAAACACGTTTCTACGGTATCCCTGTGTTTGGTGTGTCCTCCCGTCCACCGGAGCCTAACGGCAGTCACCGGACGGACCCGGCCGTAACCGCCATAGCAGCGGCACTACGGAGTGGGTGTTGCCTCACAGCGATCAGCAAGGTAAGTCGAAACCCACTTTATTGCAACCGACGAGTTACGGAGTGGGCATTTGCCTCACTGAGGACTTTGGGGTAAACTAAAATCCCACAATATATATCGCTCTCTCGCAAGCGCCACGCAAGCCGGCTCCGCAAGCGCGCTCCGCAAGCGCGCTCCGCAAGCGCGCTCCGCAAGCGTCCCCTGCTAGCGCGCCTCGCAAGCGTTCATCGAAAGCGTGCCTCGTAAGCGTGCCTCGCAAGCGTACCTCGCAACCGTGCCGTGCAAGCGTGCCTCGCAAACGTGCCACGTGCCTCTTAAGCGTGCCTCGGCAGCGTGCCGCGTAAGCGCGCCTCGCAAGCGTGCCTCGAAAGCGTGCCTCGTGCCTCATAAGCGTGCCTCGTAAGCGTGCCTCGTAAGCGTGCCTCGTAAGCGTGACTCGTAAGCGTGCCTCGCAAGCGTGCCTCGCAAGCGTGCATCGTGCCTCGTAAGCGTGCCACGCAAGCGCGCCTCGCATGCGTGCCTCGTGCCTCGTGCCTTGTAAGCGTGCCGCAAGTGTGTCCCGCAAGCGTGCCCCGCAAGCGTGCCCGGCAAGCGTGCCCCGCAAGCGTGCACCGCTAGCGTGGCCCGCAAGTGTGCCCCGCAAGCGCGCCTCGCAAGCATGCCTAGCAAGCGCGCCTCGCTAACGTGGCTCGCAAGCGTGCCTCGCAAGGGTGCCTCGCAAGCGTGGCTCGTAAGCGTGCCTCACAAGCGTGCCTTGCAAGCGTGCCTCGCAAGCGTGCCTCGTGCCTCGTAAGCGTGCCTCGCAAGCGTGCCTCGCAAGCGTGCCTCGTGCCTCGTAGGCGTGCCTCGCAAGCGTGCCTCGCAAGCGTGCCTCGCAAGCGTGCCTCGCAAGCGTGCCTCGCGCCTCGTAAGCGTGCCTCGCAAGCGTGCCTCGCAAGCGTGCCTCGTGCCTCGTAAGCGTACCTCGCAAGCGTGCTTGGTGCCTCGTAAGCGTGCCTCGTAAGCGTGCCTCTCAAGCGTGCGTCGCAAGCGTGCCTTGTGCCTCGTAAACGTGCCTCGCAAGCGTGCCTCGTAAGTGTGCCTCGCAAGCGTGCCTCGCACGCGTACTTCGCAAGCGTGCCTTGCTAGCGTGCCTCGCAAGCGTGCCTTGCAAGCGTGCCTCGCAAGCGTGCCTCGCAAGCGTGCCTCGTGCCTGGTAAGCGTGCCACGCAAGCGTGCCTCGTAAGCGTGCCTCTCAAGCGTGCCTTGCAATCGTGCCTTGCAAGCGTGCCTTGCAAGCGTGCCTTGCAAGCGTGCCTTGAGAGCGTGCCTTGCAAGCGTGCCTTGAAAGCGTGTCTAGTCAGAAGCGTGGCTTGCAATCGTGCCTAGTCAGGAGCGTGCCTAGTCCGAAGCGTACCTAGTCAGAAGCGCGCCTAGTTAGTAGCGTGCCTAGTCAGTAGCCTGTCTGGCTCTCAACCGAAGGGTCGCGTTTTCTGATCGCACCTAAAATTTGTCATTTTTTTTTGTTAAGGCAATTAAATTAACTTTATCAAGTGATTTTGTTTTACACCTGCGGTGACTTTTAATTCGCATTACATGCCTCGTTTTAATCATTTACATTCCACGCTTGACGTAACGTTTCACGTGAGCGTTGGCGGTCGTTCAAAATTCCCGCGCGGGTTCATGTGCCTGTGACGTCAGGGCCCTATCGACCAATCAGGATTTTTCCGTCACAGCACTGACACCGGCTTTTCTACGACACAAGCTCCTTAACAATATCACTTTAAAAATAGATTCAAAACATGTTTTCATCAAATCTTTTTTTTTTGTTTTGTTAAGAAGCAGTTTTTTTACCTTTAGAACGATCTTTCCTTTCTATGCACCACACCCACCCACAAAAAAAAAAAAAAAGCTTTTTATTTCGTTTCAATTATCTAGAGGTCAATGTAGCGTGTATTCATTTACCGCTGAAGGAGATTAAAGTAGTGTTTTATTAAACCAAACAGATATTTATTCAGCGATCAACCCAATTTGTTGCTAGCAAGAAACCGAAATTGATCAGTTCCTTGAAAAGGCTTTAAAGGTTATAACGATGTTTGTACCGCTTCAAATGTAGAGAAAATGTCTCACAATTCTGTTTCCTTCTTGTAGTTTCTACAGAAAAGCTCTACAATAAAATTGTTCGCAAGCGACGGGTGCTGGTGTCCAATTTCAACAACTGCTACTTATTTAAATCAGTCGATGACGACGAAAAGAATCCTCGTAAGTCTTCCAAGTGTATAAAATTACAAGAAGGAGTACGCGAGAAAAGCCTACAAATATTGTATTATATCATCACAAAACGAGGCGGCAAATAGTGTGATCAGTTCTGTTTTTCTGCATGTGTGTATCTCCTATTTCTGGTTCATTGTTATTTTTCATTGTATAATACTGGACTACTTCTTCTTTATATCAAAACGATCGCAATAAAATATAAAACATCGCAAAAGCAGTAGTATGTGCTTCACGGTGTGTCTTGACAACATGTCATAATCGAAGCGAACCGTATTGATATTAGAACAGGGGACTCAAACCGAAAATGTCAACGGTTCGGTTAGGGTTGCCATCATATTTTTAAAATAGGTTTAGTTTCGTTTTCGTTTTCGGTTTCCATTTTTCCATTTCTCTATTTATATCTGCTTAACTCGGTTCTTAAAAACAAAATCCACAAAAAAGTACAACGTTGCTGAGTATCAAGAATAATATTACTCTTTAACTTTAAGCCCTCTGCCTTTTAAATTCAAAGTTTAAAGAATTCGGAAATGTGGTCGCTTCTCGTGACTGGCCAGGAGTCTCATATATTTTAAATGAGAGGCTCTTTTACTCTATATTTATTCGCATTTATATATTTTTTTAAATAAAAGAAAATCTACAGATTACAAAACCACAAAAACAATGACTTACATGAAATAAAAGTAATCACCTCTCGGTGTTGCGGCGGCTGTATGGCCAGTTTGCAATTGTTTGTAGGAGTTTATTTCTTCTTTATTTACTCTTGTTAGCCTAGGAGTAGCATCCCTTAACCATTTAGTTGTATAATATACCACGTAATACGAAAGATGCGAGGAATCATTGACACCAACAACATGCCGACAACATTCCTCACCACCAAAAGCACTCGGCACTTGCACTAAGGATGCTAAAATAACCCCACTGGCATCCGGTCGCTCCGGGTATTCCGGTTAGGCGTTCTTTTGTTTTCCTTGATCTCAGGTAGTCTGACGTCAGAGAGGTATGAAAGGTGTCCATTTGGGCATAAAAACACGTGTGAAGCTGTACGTTTGATAGCTTATTACTGAAGCCGAGAATCGCCGAAGCGTAGATGTATTACTCCGACTAGAGGTCTCTGATCAAAACCGAGAAGCAGCGAGCTCATGGATTGTACGTCCCAAGCCTTAACTTGGCAAGTGCCTAATGCTTCGAAGTATGGCCTTATGTGAGCCAATATGAGCACCGAAACAAGGCAAGAAAGAGCTCCCCACTGTAGTTCCCTTGTTCTGTTTGTTATCATGTGCTTCGCTCCGGTCTCCTATGCGCTGGACCTGTAGCCTGTAAGGCTTCTCAGGTTATGTGAAAACGAAGTCGAGTGTGGCTTGCCACCGGTGCCCGCCACCACAGATGCCGTATGTCTTTTCCGGTCAGCTGTAGGGCATTTCATCCTCTCACCAGTAAAACCGGAAATGAGAGTAGCGCCAAAAGACCACACATATGTCAAAAAAACAAAGAAACAAAGAGCTGTTCGTCTCTTGTTTTTCGTTGCATCTTAATGCGCAAGTTCTTTCAAATTATTTTAGTACCACTACCAATAGACCCAGTGTTATTCCCTTTTACCGGTTGCATTCACGAAAAGCGTCGAGTAAACCGACGATTACGCACGCCACGTTCCTGAACACACACACAAAAAAAGATTATTCAATCCTTTTAAAGGTTACAAGATTTTCAATCCCTTTCACCCCACGAGACCTACAAAACATATAATTTTCCATGACTCTTCATACTTCTCATAACGCAAGAGGCCGCTTAAAGTCACAATGCCGAGCTCTGGTTGGAATGATTAGTGCCTAGACCAAGGCTGCCTCAATGTCTTTTCGTTTGGGTGATGCCACCCTTTGTAGTACACGATGCCGACAGCAGGCACTCACAGGGAAAATACAAAGAAATCATCAAAAACAAAATGTCGCCGTAGCACAGTCAGAGCAAAGAGCGCGTGCAGTAACACCATCTTTCACGCGCTTCAAAAAATAAATTATTGTATGGCAAATTTATGGGCAATAGACCCTTTTTTTCTTTTTCATTTAATCCTGCTTTGCATAATGCTGAATAACTATCCAAATAACGTTTCACGTTAAAAACAAAAATAAGCGTTCGGAACAAAATGAGCAGATGTCATCACCCTAAGCAAAGCGCACATCAAGGCACTCAGGTAGACCTAAGACTAGCGGCGCTTGCCTCCACTGCACCCGGCCAAAAGCGTTCGATTGCAAAAACCAAACGCCGGACGCCGGCGTTTTGCGCTCTAAGGCACTTGACGAGTGCGTGGGGAAAAAGGCAGTTAGCTTTACGTCTACCCAGTAATCATTCCAATCAGAACTCGGCGTTCGGTCGAACCCACGCGGTCTCATCTCCTCCTCTCCCTCAGTTTTTCAGCGCATTGTCCTAACATGTGAGGATTAAAATATAGTAAATTTATAATTTGAAAAAAAATCATGGGCCATTTTAGTCTGTGAAGGTGGATGACGAGCGAAGCTGTTGATCACACGTCACAGACCCGCCCCGAGGAGCCGGAGGAAATAGAACATGCGCCACGGGACTCTCACCAGGCGGAAAGTAGGCACGCGCGACGGGACCGCCACCCCGGGAGAGTGGGGTGGCGTTCCCGTCGCGCCCAATTTTCAAAGTGAAGGAAATGAAACTTGGCAGGCAAGCGCTTGTAACGACGACAAAGAGAGGGGGGTGCGAGCGTAGACATGGCCGACGCGGGTCACTTAGCGGCAACTCTTTGAGAAACCTTTATTATCTACATGAGAGTCTACTAATGTCGTAAAGTATGCCCATTGAAAACTAATCTACTTAATAGACCTATTTCTCAATTACCCAAGCATCAAGGAGCATTAGGGGAATGGTGTTCCACTCGCCGCACGTGCCGGCGTCTGGAGCAGTAACCGTTCCAAACCAAACGCCTAAAACAGAATGGCATCTTGCGGCTTGTGCAACGCTGCGAGCGTAAAGTTTCTGGTCACGCCACCGAGAAAAACCACGGAACCCTAGCCATAAACAGATTTTCTGTAAAACTAAAAACAAGCTAAGAACCCAGTTCACACAATGAGACAGATTGAGTCGATAGACGGATCTCACTAAGCGTTCCACGCATGCTTGACGGCACCATAATTAGTTCACTGGGGACAGGCTCCAGTGCACGATATGACTCGTGCACTCTCGTGCTCGGCTCCCGCGGAACTTTAGAGGGGCTGTCGCGTGTGCAGAAAGTCAACAATTCCCATGATCGATACCGGGAGTGGCAGCGCAACGAAACTAACTGGTGAGATCGGTCTATTCTGTGTCCACCGATTCGCAGTGTTGGAATAAACGCGTTACCAGTAACGACTTTACCGCCTTCGGCTGTAAAACACGAAAGCGCACGACACTAGAGCGCCGACTTGAAAGTGCGTGACAGGAGAGCGCCGACTGGAGAGTGCGCGGCAGTAGAGCGCCACCACAGCACAGCGCACGACAGGAGAGCACCGGCCGCGTCATGAGAGCGCGTCTGCTTGCCTTAGGAACGATCGCTATTGGAGTCTTCAAAGACGTGTTCTCACGGAGCTGCAATTTTAGCATCAAATGGAGTGGCATTTCGAACACCTGATATCATTCAATTGGCTGAGTACGCGCCATTCAGCTGGGTGAAGTGGCACAATCGTGTTGACCGCAGCAGTCTGCAGTCACACCATTTATGAAAAGTTATTTTGTTCAGGTTATCTATCTTAAATCAATACATTACCACGCAGCTGTCATCGCTGCGGCTTAAAGAGTGCTATTTATTTAAGTTGGTCACTACTTTTGCTCTCGAGAAAATTCTACTTGTCATCTGTTTCCCCCAGAAAAAAACAAATCGGTTGACGATATGGATATGGATAAAAATAAATCGGTTCGGCGATGATATTTTTTGGGGGAGGAGATTAAACTTTTTAGTTCTTTAGTGAGAGAAAGGCTACAGGAGCATACCATGCGTGCAAGTGTTACATCATTATCATTTTTAATTCTGGCAAACATCGGGAAAACGTCGAATATGAAACGCTCTAGAAATCAAGCTTTTCGTTCCTATGATAAATTACGAAATTCAAGCTGCACCCACATCTTGTGCAATGCCGGCTGTCGCGTAACAGATAATCCAGCGTACAGCAACCCAGTTACTATAGTCCTTTTCAAAAAAGGGCTCCTGCCCGGTTCTGTATTTAGTGTTCGTGCGTATGGCGCGTGAGTGTCTCGCTTTACGAAGCTACGAACATGGGCGTGCTGGGTTGAGGAGATCGCACGCTGGGCTGAAGACTTGTGGATCTTGGAATGATGTAGAGCAGCCGATTCGATACTTGAACATTCTGTTATAAAAATTAAATAGCGCAAAAATTAGACAAAGGACAAGGGACAGAACACGTAGACAAGGACAAGCGCTAACTCACAACTGGCGTTTTAATAGAAAAGAAGAGAAGGAAGCAGCATAAGATATAATATGAAACAGGGTTACTCTGGCTGCTTCCTTCTCTTCTTTTCTATTAAAACGACAGTTGTGAGTTAGCGCTTGTCCTTGTCTACGTGTTCTGTCCCTTGTCCTTTGTCTAATTTTTGCGCTATTTAATTTTTATATCATGCATATCCAACTAGCCCACCTCAATATCTTAGAACATTCTGTTACGGGGAAAGGCACCTTAGTGACTACAGCTGTTGACCAGCGCTTTCGCGTCGCGCTCTAATGACACGCGCTCTCGTGTCGCGGCGCTCTCCTCTCGTTGGTTCTGCTATCGCGGCGCTTTCGTGTCGTGGCGCTCTCGGGGCGTCCTCCCACTGTCTACTGCTAATGCATTACTTTTTTTGGGGGGGAAGGCACTAGAGTTAGAGAACACTTTCAAATTCTAAATGACTAAAGGCTAAAGTATTGTAGGTGCTATTTTACGACGTCGTCCGTTAAATTACGTTACGATTTACTCGTTACATTCGACAAATAAATTTCGTATTATTTTAAAATCAAAATAAATCAGATTTAGTTCGATTCAATTAGCATCGAATCAAAAATTGTATTTTTACCTGCGTGACATTACTTCTAAATTCATTACTCTGAAAGCACAGTTGATTGAGCAAGAACTTAAAACAAAAAGGTATTCTACAAACTTGGTACAAAAACATAACAAACACTATATAATGACTGAGTAAATGTTTAACTGTAGTCGAGGTTCGTATACGTGGGTTATTGCTGCCAAGTGATGCTAAAATCTAAAGTAACTCAGCATTAATGTTTGTGAGCTTTTGGAAATACCGGTAGTGGTATTTCGTTCCCCTTGGAGGGCGGTAATGCATATCAGTAATTCGGTCCCTTCTGACGAGCTAACAAGTAACGCTACGTCGTTACTTGTCTTCGGTAACGGTCACAACACCTCTATCGAAGCTAAATTTCCGATAAATCTGGCAGTTAAATTTAACCTTCTGCTTGAATTTATGACGGGGAGCACCAATCGCTGACGCCGTGTGCGTCACAGAGACTTATGTTAGTTTATGACCCCCGTCGAGGGTTTTAAATATTTTGTTGACACATTTGCCGAATCAATTTAATATACTGGTAACCGGTTAATTATTTAACAGTTACAGATATGGTTTATGCAAACTAAAAACATCGTTTGCAGTCCGGTTACGATTACCCAAATAAGCTCGTTGATAAAGTGTTTTAGATTCGGGTTGTGATTACGGTTTGTATCCCTGCATAGACGTTATGTACAGGTTATTGTCCTCAGAATTATTTACGTCACTGAGTAGAAAATAAATAGGTTGTAATAGGAGTAGGCGGCATAACACAGGGGGCATGTATTATTTATGCTCTGAAATATATTTTGGGACTTCACTTTCAAATGTCTGACATTCACAGATCGCTTCATTCAGTCAATTCCATCGGTTATTACCAATGACTTGAGTGGAGAAAAAAAACGAAGAGAAAGACGGAGGACTACAAAGAGAACAGAACCACAGCTTTGTTATTAACGCGCGTTTTTCTTTTATATTTTCAGTTTGTGAGCTGTTTCTTAAGAACAACACAAATCCCTATCCTGGGCTGGATGAGTGCTGGTTCATGTTCCTGGCCTTTTGTGGCTATCCTGCGGCTGTCTACAATAATACAAGCTGTTATATTGAAAGTACAGAGTAATCACTCGTGTACTCAACAAAAGGCATCCCTCAAAAATCACTCCAGGCCATGAGTGCTAAATTCTAAAATAAAATGTTTAATCTAAAGTTCTAACATTTTTTATGTCGAAAGATGCTTGCATTAATAAGGACTTGTTGTTCTAATTATACGCAAGAATTTATTAAAACGTAATTTTTATCGCAAATAAAGTTTAGCCTACGTATGTTTCATGCATTTGTAGTATGTGTACTTTGAACACCTAATGCAGAAATACCACGAAAATCACGCCAGAGTAACGCCTAACTTGGCCCACATTTAGCAGTTCTAGGGCCCTCACTTGAACCTAATACGAAGAGCAAGTCGCCTGCGTCTTGCACAGGAGTTCCGGCGACGTCAAAAAGACGCCGAACTCTGATTGGCTCTGATTGAAGAATAGTGGGTAGGCCTCAAAGCAAGCTGCCTTGACGTCTACCCACTATCCTTCCTTCAGAACCAATCAGAGGTCGCCGTTCTGCAATCACAACAACCCCTGCAAAAGAAGCAGAAGAACATACGGTTTTCCTCCAACGCGCGAGTGCCAAGGCATTTTCTTTGGCTTTTCTATTACTTTCTTGATAGTTCGCCAGAAAAATTGCTGAAATGCGAAACTTCAGTCAAAATACCATGCATCAAACGAATAACGCGCAGCAAAACCTAATTCTCGCACTTGTTTGATGATTTTTGCCCAAAGTTGCCATATTAAAACCGGACAACCAGTAGTGAAGCATGACTCGGGCACTCATTTCGCGATTTAGGCACAAAGGTGCCAGATGAAAGCTTCACTATCAGGCATTGAAGCCTAACTTTAGGAGTTGCTTGGCCGTCTAAGGCCCTAAGATTGTAGACAGAGGCCAAAAAAGGTCAAGTTTGTCTCTACCTGGGCTTCTCTGGAATTTTGAAAGCCTTAAATTCTCAAAGATAAACAAAATGTCGGCCCAAAAAACTGTGCTACCTTGAACTTTGTTAAAGCAGATTAAAAAGAAAATGTGGATGCGAACAAAATGAGTGTTTAGTACTGTACAAGCACACGATATGTCACAATTACAAGTAACATCGGCTGAAACATATTATTGTCTTGAAGTCATTTATGATAATTAGTTAAACGCGGTTTTTACTCTCTTCATGTTACTCTACACCTTTTCATGTGGTTCATGTCACCTACCAGAGAGGTTAGGTGTAATTACGAGATATAAAACTAGGTCGTGTAATGGAGCATAGTGGTGAATTGGGCCACTTGGTATTCAGACGACATAATGAAAAACAACGCACAAAGGACGTGTCTACAGGAGAGAGGCATAGAACACACAAGCACTGACTCGCGACTGATATTCATGAGAGGAAGGGGAAAGCCGCATTCATACGATTTTGGCGACTAGGGCGTTACCGCCAAACTAATCGGCTGGAGTTTACGGTATTCCTTCATTTATGCTTAAAGGGTGCGGCAACTTGTTATGCCCGATTTCGACCTTGATCTTCAGTCGGTTTCTAAAAGAATGGTTATTTCCGACTTTATTGGAGTCTTCACTCATTTTTCCCATCTTTAAAGCTGGTTCACCAAAATGCGCCAGAAATTATCGTCCAATTTCACTAATTTGTTCTTTTGCTAAGGTATTCGAAAATGCCATGCATTTTCGCCACATGCAGTTTTTCTCTAGGCGAATAAGCCTGCAACACCATGAATTTATGCCTAACCATCCTGTAGAAACAAATTTAACAACGTTTACATAATTTGACAGTTCCAAGCTACGGTTCAAGCAACAGGTCGACACAATGTACATTGTTTAAAAAAAACAGCTTTTCACCTGGTCAACCATCCTCTTCTTGTTAAAAAATATTTGCAAACTACAGTCCATCTTCACAACTTTGCAACTGGTTCGAATGTTATCTGTGCGAACAATGGAATTGACATACGATGACATGCACTCAACTGCGTACCTTTCTAAATCAAACGTCCCGCCGGTCGGTTGCTTATTGCCTTTGCCTTTCAACATACTTGTGAAAGATTTTAGCGCATGTATTAGTATTGTTAAACTTTTTCGAACTATTACGGGTTTATGTACTGGTGACAAACTGCAGCAAGATCTTAACGCATTATCAGAAAGGTGCAAAAATATTAACTTGGTTCTCAAACCGGCTAAATCCAAACAGATATCTTGTTCGGGGAAAAATTTCCAAATCACTTTTGCGTACGCTTTGAACAAATGTTTGATTGAGCGCGTTTCAGTTGTACAAGATCTGGGCGTTTTCTTATATAGCGATTTAAATTTTGCGAGTACGTGACATATTTGAGCAATACGGGTTACCGCACTTTGGGCGCGATCACCTGAGTGACTCGCCAGTTTAAGAGTTATTATTGCTTCTTACAGCTTTATCGACCGCTTATCTTGCCTAAATTAGATCTCTCAAGCGTGGTATGGAATTGGCTGCATAAGACAATCAACATTGAAATTGTAAATATAGAAGAGAATTCATTTGTTCGACTTTTTAAGGTCATTATTTTATTAGGCGGATTTATTTCATTCATGAGTGATTTTTGAAACGGTTAAACTTGCATTACCTCTCCGAAAAGCGGCAGGCTTTTCGGAGAGGTAATGCACTCGACTAACCTCTTATGTTTTCATTGCTGTCCCTAACAGGACTCTTTGCTATCATCGTGTGTTCGGTTGCTCAGAGTCAAAAAGCATAAGCCCTCTGGAACTTATCCACTATGCGTTTATTGCGTCAGCTGTGATGGACTAGCGTAAGATCAGATAAAATTAGCGCAAACGACAAGAGAAGAGAAAGGTAGGACAGGACAGAGCGCTTTGTCCTGTCCTACCTTTCTCTTCTCTTGTCGTTTGCGCTAATTTTATCTGATCATGTGTAACCAACTAGCCCAACAGATGTTATTGTGACTAGCGTAAGGTAGATATATTTCCGCGAGCAAATATTACCATCCGATTTTTGCTCAAACTTTTTGAATTAATGTTTTTTTTAGCCAAAACTCTTAAGTAGTGAAAATATGAACTTTTCTTCCCTCAACTTTCGTGTTTCAAGAGTTTGTACCCGACCGTATCTAACTGCGAGTAATGTTTTGTCGACTACGCTGTGTGCGATTTTCTTTTACACTGAGTGCATATTTTTCAAACATACATTGCTAACGATACCGGTAATGTCTTTTTTTACTACGTTCTATCTATTTTTTTTTTAATTTACAGTGACTTTATATTGCTTCTTCTACAAACATTTTGTATCAATGCGATATGTTATCTGACAAATGGTGCACCCTTCCATAGTCCCACAAGCTGTCAGGGGCACCAGAAAAGTAAAAAAATAAAAAAATAAAGGTATAAAGCAGAAATGAAAAGGTCCATCCACGTAAAATACGTTAACACTATAAATATGTATGAGAAAAATAATAAGAAACTAAGAAAAACTTCAAAAATAGAAAGACGTTTACAATTTTTGTAATCCCGAATTAGAGCGCAGCTTTTGAGGTGGGGAGGGTCATGTGTGAAGTCACGTGACGTCACGTGTGACGTCAAGACGGTAAAATTTTCCCGCTATGTTTAGAGGTAGAACTTTCCCGGCTCAGTGGCGTCACGTGTTACGTCACTCGGGTAAAATTTTCCCGCTAAATTTAGTGGGGAAATATTTCACTAATTTTAGTGGGGAAATTTTTCCACTATATTCAGCGGGGATTTTTTTACACTGAATTTAGCGGGGAAATTTTTGCTTTAAATTAAGGAGAAATTTAGCGGGGAAATTTCGCCGCTATATTTTGAGAACTTTTTCCCGGTAAATATAGCAGGAAACTTTTCACGCTCAATTAAACGGGAAATGTTTTCAGCTGAATTTAGCGGGAATATTTTCCCACTATATTTAACGGAGCAATTTTATCGCTAAATTCAGCGGGAAAATTTTGCCGTGAAATTTAGCACGGAATTTTTTCCGCTAATTTGTGCGGTGAAAATTTTCCGCTAAATTTAGAGGGGAATTTTTTCAGCTAAAGTTAGCGGGTTAATTTTCCTGCTAAATTTAGCAGAGAAATTTTCCCACCAAATTGAGGGTAAAAATTTTTCCGCGAAATTTAGCAGGGAATTTTTACCGCCAAATTCAGCAGGGAAAAGTTTCCGTTAAATTTAGAGGGACAATTTTTGAGCTAAATTTGCGGGAAAATTTCCCCGCTATATTTAACAGAGAACTTTTTTCCCCGTAAATAAAGCTGGAAAAGTTTCCCACTAAATTTAGCGGGAAAGTTTTTCAGGTATATTTAGCACGGAACTTTTTCCGCTAATTTTAGCGGGGAATTTTTGTTCCGCTACATTTAGCGGGGAAAATTTTCCGCTAAATTTAGAGGTAAATTTTTATGCTAAAGTTAGCGGAGAACTTTTTCCACTAAATTTAGCGGAAAAATTTTCCTCCTCCACGTCCTCTAGAAATCGCAGAAAAAAATTAAGAAAAACTAGCAGAGTTCTCCCCTTAAACCCGCAACCAAAGCAAGTGGCCGCGTGATCTGGAGCCGATTATATGCCGCCAATGTTAATCATAGCCATGCGCTGGGGTTGGCAAAGCACATGACACGCGCTGAGTTTAGGACACTTATGGTTCGGCTGTTTTCGTCATTGCAGCGATTGGAGACGGGCCACTACCCGAATGCTTGTCGGGCGATTGATTGTCAAGAGTCCAAATGAAGTGTTTACAGAATGCTCGGGTCACATCCATGAGTGTCATTCAAATATCGTCACTGGGGGATACTGCGATCCCCCAACTACGTCATAAAGTTTTGCGAAAGAGAGATTGAAATAAAACGCTCGCGTTTGTCCTTAAAATGACACCGGAACCAAAAGGTTTTCTGGTCAGTGGCGTTACGTGCGAGTATAGACCCCTTTCAAAAATCACGTGCCGAATATTAGAGGGTCGGAACCACTTCACAATGGCGGAGCGACTGCATCGAGGAACGTGCAAGTCATTCCATAAGATAGCGAACGTCGGGGCGTGGTCAACACTACGAGTCGACCATCCAATCAAACAGCGTCGAAAGTGCAGCGTCACTGCGATCATCACCTTTTTTAATGGGTGTTTTTTTTTAGTCTGCCGTGACGTTGAGGTTTTAGTCCGCCATTGTACAGGGATTTCACAGCTGCGAACAGAGTACCGTATTTTGAAAGGGGTCTATACTTGGGTCCAACTGGCGCCAGCAAGCTTTTGTAAAGAGAAAAACATTCCAAGCGAATATTGTTGCACGACCCCTATAAGTGTTACCTGACCGTTATCTGCCCTGCATGATTGTCCTTTTTTTGTATGAACGTGGTTTTCCCCTTCCTGTCATAAATGCGGTTTTCCCCTTCCTGTCAATAAACAAAATCCACTGTCACTCAAAATAAAATTGATCTCCAGCTTTATCTTGCCATCGCCCAGTCCACGACCTCCTTGAACGGTCCACGAGGCTGCTTCTTTCTTCGGGAAACGCGCCCATCCCCCTGTTTCCTTCTCTTATCGGTACCGGAAGATTTTCAAAGTATTCAGGTCCAGCGCGTATTCACGGGAGATTGAAGGACCCCATCAGTTTAATTCGTGGTTTTATTTTTTGCGGCTCTTCTCGAATGTTCTAACATCTTGCATCGCATCGCGTGTTCCTTTGCAGAATTTTGCAGGCAACGCAATCGGTATAAACGAAGTTGTGACTGGCATCATCAAGACTGTCGCTCTTCTATCGCCGACGCAAGATGCGGGGAGCTCTGATTTTTATTTAGCAGGCGCAAGGTTTCCTTATTAAACATTCATCTTCTTTCTTTGATCCATGAGCCCTTTTTGTTTCTAACAATTCCTCAATATCCCCTCTGTCCGTCGATGTCTCGCTGCCTCCAGGCCGTCCCGTGCGAGGAAAATTCTGCCTCCTGCTCTCCGCACCGTCCCGTACGCCCAGCCCCTGGCCTCGTTCTTCCTTCCTTTTTATTCCCTTCCGGGGTCGTCCATTTCTCCCGCAGAAAAGGTGGGGAGAACTTGAGATCTTTCCAGTCGGAGGCTCTGCTGGAATGTCCCTCGCCTGTTTCTGTTTCCGTTTCCTTGGGCAACGTGGTCCTTTTTTTGCTCGTGGTGAGGGGAAGGAGGCCAGCAGATTGTCACGTCGAAAGGGGGGCGCCTTCTCTGAAGCATGTCGCGATTGCCATGAGTCACCGCCCGTTGCCTCTCGCTTCTTGAAACACGCACACACACCCACACACCCGCGCGCGCGTACCTACCCGGATCTTGCGTTGGGCCAACACCACCTAGAGGAGAAGGCCAGAACACGCCTCGAGTGACGTCACGGCAGCAGGCTGACGTGCGCCGCGCTATAAGCTGAGCTGAAGGCTTCGCGCGTAGGTTTTACGTCGTAGAAACGCGGGTTTTCGCTTTATTTATTTTTTATGAGCTAACATGAGAGCTGTGAACGCCGAGTGATTTAAAGAACCAATTTTAGAACGCAGGAAAATTATTATAACCTACAATTATCGTAGTGAAATACAAGAGAGTGATATCTTGGCACAAATGTGTTCTTTTTTAAAGCTATAAACTGGGTGGTGTAGTTGTCTCTGAACGACATGGGAGTTGTATAAAAGAAGAATCCATGTGAAATGGCAATAATCGAAGTAATGGGACCAGATAAAATGAACTACAGTAACAATCGGATAAATGATGCAGAGGCATTAAATTCATTTCATTTTATTCACCTCAAAGGCATCCGAAGACGCATTACATGAGGGGGATTCAAAAATAACAGACAAAAAAGTAATTGAACATAAAAAATAGACACCAACAAAAAAAATAACACACACACACACACAAAAAACTTCTTATTAGCATGTTATTGTTATGATGCAGTTTTACAAATCAAGGTTCAGTTAAACAAATTAATGCACTTCTTTTTAAATGAAATGGGATATCTCTCAGTTACAATATGGTCAGGTAGTTTGTTCCAGTCAGTGGTGCAAAGTACTAAGGAGGAAAAGAGGAAAGTGTAAGTATGGCACTGAAATGGTTCCATCTTGCAGGAATTATCTAATATGGATTATGTCAAATTGGCAGCCCAGCACTAAGTAGATTGAAAATCGGAATCTGAGTAATATACAGCTTGAATAAAACACAATTGAGTTATTTTTCGTCTTCTTTCTATATTAGGAAGATTTATGCTAGCTTCAAAGGCGGAGACACTAGTTTCGGATGAATAATCACTGCATATAAATCTGGCTGCTTTGTTTCGAAGATTCGAGCCTCGAGATTAGGTAGGTTAGGTGTGGATTCCAAATTATGCTTGCATATTCTAATTTTGGGAGCATAAATGTTTTGTATGCGAGTAGTTTTGTTTCAATGGGAGCTAGATCCCTATTCTGAAAAATCTCAATTGCATGAGAAATTTCTGTGCCCAATAAACACATGAATCAAATGGGATATATAAGAACATACAAGATCTATATAAGATATATAAGAAACTTGTAAGAAGTTTTCATACGGCTCTTATATATCTTATATAGTTCTCAATAGTTCTTATATATCTTGTATGATTCATGTGTTTGTTGGACACAAGAAGTTTCTCACATAAATGGCTTTTTCACAAACCAAGTGGTTTTAGTGCACGATTTATTTGCTCAATCCATGATAATGAGTCTGTAAAATACATGCCCAAATACTTGTACGACAATGAGTGTTCTAGTGGTTGTGAAAGTAATAAGTACTGGGTTAGTGTATTAGTGGACTTAATTATGGACATTTGTTTGCATTTACATGCATTAATTTTCATCAGCAGTAGGGAACACCATGATGATATTGTATCTAAATCGTCTTGGACAATATTGTGATCACTATAAGTGTATTAATTTCCTGGTAAATACCTGAAGCATCAGCGAAAAGTCTAATTGTCGATTTAATTGATCATGGTAGGTCAATGACATATATTAGAAACAGTAGAGGCCCGAGTACACTGCCCTTAGGGACACCTGGTGCAACAGCAACGGGACCGAAATTGCCAGACAAGTATAAAAGTAATAACATTCTAAAATTGTGATGTGCTGGTTTGAAAAATGTATTGCACATAGTTTGAAAAATGTATTGCACATATTTTGACAAACTTTTCTTAGACCTGTGATAAATCTGTATGGGTTCAGCAATTCAATGAACTCTGCCTGTTCAAATATAGTACTTGTTTTGCAGCAAGCAACCTATCCAATCTGGTTACTACACCGAAAAAAACACCTGTAGCCTATTTCTTGGCAATTTCATAATGTGAAAACTTTATCTTTGCAAAAAAAGTACCGTAATACCCGAGCGTTGCCCCATACGCTGATGTACTTCAGTACCGAGTCTGTGAAACGACACAGTTAGGGCGGCTAAAAACAAGTTTTGTACACAGAGAAGTGGGCATGGGAGCTTCATGTTCAAAGTTGCTTGCATTTACAATATAGAAGAGAGTCGTAAATTAGAAATTGGTCACCTTTGAACACTGCGAAGCGAGCCTCCTGGTATCCATAAGTTCTGCAAATATCCGTCTTGAAAAAAATTGATACACATGCATCTTACATGCTGTAGATTTTGTGACACCGAGACACAAAATATCCTTGCAGCATGTCGGCATTTACGCTGTAGCACCACAAGATAGCTAAGACACTGCTACAAGGACACAGACTTTCTGCACACACACACACAGATTCACCGACTTCAGAGAGCAGTTGCCTTTGCATGAGCTAGGATGAAGCGCAAGCACGTTGCTGGCCGGACAGGAACTAATTTGTTCAGCGTTGACCCCTTAGCTTTTTTTTTTAGATTTTGCACTGGCACTTTTCGTATTGTTGTCCTTGCAACAAAGGTTTCTCAGTCGAATGTTTTCACTGCAGTCCAACACATGCTTCAGCTCGAACTCACAGTGGGTTCACCATCACAGGCATCAGACGTACTCTTCCTTGGTCTGAGTTCACTTCTTGACATCTGTGACGGTTGGCAGTGAGTGTCTTTGATTCCAGTTTCAGCTTTCCATTTCTTTTGTTTGGCATTCTTGGCATTAATGCGAACATTCATCTTGCTGCAAAGATGTCACAAGAAAATGCTTGTGCACTTTCTTGTGACAACAACACGTGTTTTAAGATGAGCTCACTCGTATGTTAATTTTCCCAGTAGTCGAAGTCGAAAGTCTCCTTTTCGGCGAGTAGTTCGATTATGAGATATGTTACAAGTCGACACTGGCTGGGCATCACCACTTGGTGAATAACATAGTTGTGTTCTACAGCATTTACACCAGGAAAAACAAGCCCTTCTATAACCAGTTTCATTGCGAGAGCACAGTCTTCTCGTGCGAGCGAACTGTAGCCAACTTGTTTCGTGCTGTTGATGCGGCCTTGCATTTTTCGCCCCTTAGGTTTTTCAAGGTGGTGTAGACTGCATGGCTGGCCAGATAGCCCAGGGCCGGGAGGCCGTGTCTTATTTTTTACAGTCCAGGGCCACATTGCAGGTATATCACGTTGCAGGTAGGGCGTCAAGTATCCGCTCGCTTGGAAAGATCTTCCTAGTTTCCATCCTTTCTAGCTGTAGTGATCGTTGACAGAGTGCTCCTCAGCAGTATTTTGTTTTCATCTTCGTAAATGTGCCTGTGGACACGTGATATTAGAAGCAAGCCAGTTGACTATACATTCCGAAGCACTCTTCTAAGCTGTCAGTTTTCAGCTTGTCCCATGGAAGCCGTACAGTAGCCAGAGTTCATCAAAGCAGTATCCGGGATGTGTATTTGACCGCTTCTGCAAGAAATATAATGAAAAAGGAGGAAATCATATTAATCCAAACAAGGGTAATGAAATCAAAAATGGTTATAAAATTACAAAAAAAAGAAGAAAAAATGCTCTTTTTTAAAGTGTAGCTGAAGTGGTTCCGTATTTGAGAAAAAAACCCTGGCAGTGTTTCCATCTGGTAGTTCGGATCACAAACATTAAAATTATTCTTGAATTTGATGTGCCGAATGCGCTATATAATAATAATAATAATAACAATAATAATAACAATAATAATAATAATAATAATAATAATAATAATAATAATAATGCTTATTGCACGAGCACATAAAACCAGGTACAGAAAATAATAATAATAATTAATAATAATAATAATATGCTCCATAGAGCTTCCTGGTGTGTGCTGGGATTGCTTGGGGAGCCTCAAGGGGCGCCAGCTAAATTGTTAGTATATGGCTCTGGTGTATGGATAAGTAAACTGGTCAATGAATCATATTCCGGCTTGCGTGCACTCCTAACTACAGCTCAAAGACCCGCTAAAATATAGGTGTTACTAGTTAGTTGCGGCGGATCATTTCTGCGCTCCGATGAGGATACACAGAAGCGACACGATGTACTTCTTTTTTATTTAATTTTTACATTGATGTGCTGGTTGCAACCCCGATAACCCATCACTTGCATACCTTGCGAAAATCATTCCAATCTGAACTTATAAATCAAGTCATTTTTATTTAGGTCTGCACCTACAAGTAGCGCGAGCATTTGATTATGTTGCTTCCAGGCCACAACCAAATCACTCCCATGTATGCATTCAGCGAAAAGTGAAAACAAGAAACGAAACCACGATCATAAAAATTGAAAAGTTCTCACCCTGCCATGCCGTCAAGGAGCGAGATCTTCCCGTCGATTCGCTGTATAGTCCACGCTTTCGTAGTCATCCTTGCAGAAACTCAAATATGGACTCTTTCACATCCTGTTTTCCGCCAAAGCGCGGATAAACAACATCTGTACGGAATGACAGCACCAGTGGACAGCACCGACAATCGAAAAGCAAAGTTCACGTTCAAGTTCACACAGTTCACACACGACGCCGCGGTTGTGTTGTATTCCAAAATGTGCTCGATCTCACTCGAGAGTTGAACTTTCGACCCTCGGCGTCCAAAAACCTACTCGCTTCTAGAGTTGTTCTAGTCAGGGGGGTAAAGGTGGGTGAGGAGGAGTGGCAAATCCCGTGCGCCAACACCCGGGGTCCCGAGTGAAAGATCGCGAAAGAGAGCGACAGAACACGAGAAAAAGAAAGCAATGTTGCCAGCTGAAGGACGACAGTCGCAATGGTAATCGCGAAGACTGAAAACTCTCAGCAATATAAACAGTGATAATTTAACGTTGTAAACTAAATTCTGAGCTATTCTAATGCTTATAAAAACCAATATGCTCATTACGTTGCATTAACTTCCCTTCTGTCGAAATCTCGGAAATCTGGTGCTTGCGCGGTTTCGTATTCCTCGGCCGCGCCCTCTCGCGCCCCACCCGCGAAGTCGGTTATCTGGTTTAGTTTAGCGTTGACGCGAGGCCGTACATCTGCGCGCTATGCAAAAAGAAAGCTTCGAAAGGAACGTGAATACCTTTCCACCGGTAAGTTCGTGGATTGTTGAAGTTCGTGAAATCGAATGCTGTCGACGAAACTTCACAGAATAAATGGTATGAGACTCCCTTTCCGGAGGTGCGATCGGGGATAGCGAGGCTTCGGTTGCCATGGTAACCATGTTTGGGACCCCGAGGGTCTGCCTGCATGCTCCGCCGCTTGCGGCAGCCAGAATGCATGGGAAAATGGCGGACCTTTTCCTCTAGAGTTAGTATATGATCTCTATGGTTCTAGTTGATTCCTCCAGCCTCATTGTCACGTGACTCAACCCGCAGGAGTAACTAAAACAGCCGTCGAAGAAAGGAACGCGACGGACGAGTACGACCGTTAGAGAAAAAGTAAAAAAGGAAAACAAAACGCGACGCCGTGGCGCCTTTTTCTTTTCATTTTTTTTGTTTGCACCGCGGCAAGCGTAGAGAGCGAGGGAAAGTAAAAGAGAACGTGCCTTGCAAAGAAGCCAACTTTCAAGGGGAGCCTTGCGGAGAAGCGCACTACCAGTTCAGCCTACTCATGCCGACGCTCCTTGAAGGGAGAGAGGGAAGCGCTACGGCCTTAGCTCTAGGTGGTGTTGGTTGGGCCCCAGCGCCCTATTTCGAAGGATTAACCAAAGACGGGTACGTCACAACTGTCTCTCTTTTTCTCCCTTTCCAAGTTTGCTTTCCAAGGCGCCAGCGAGTCTGGTACGTGAGGTTGACCTAAAAAGATTGGGTTCACTCTCCCTCTTATTACGCCTCCTCTCTCACTCGGGCCGTCCCGTCTCTCTTCCCTCCCCTTCCAAGTTATCTTTTTGGGAGGAAAAAAAAAAAAACAATATTCGGGCAATCGTGGTTACCCGGTTTGCGTAAACTACATATCAGGATTGCGTCGGTCCAATATAAAAGAAATTCTGTGGACATCGGCCGTGTCACAATGGCACCGCTTTCTTTCAATATCATTTTCAAATCGGCCGAAAATTCTTAATACTGCGCAGTTTTTGCCGATTCAAAAACGATATTCGGGGAAAACCACGGTTCGTGTACCATATATATCATGGTTGCGTCGCCGCAATATAACAAATATTTTTTTCGACATCGGCTGAATCAACATGGTACCGGCACAATTTTCCCGATACAACGAAAAAATCGGCAATACTCGCACGACTTTCCCGACCCGAGGCGAATATCGCTCCAATATTGTGTGCTGCCTAGGATGGCATGCCAACGGCTGAAGGACTGCTTGAACAACACCGGGTCATTGTATTGCGTGATTCAGGATGCAACTCGGTCATCGTAAAGCGATCCCTGGTTCCTGATGACAAACTGACAGGATGGAGTCGATCGATCTACCTTCTCGACCGGAGAGTTCGATGCCTACCTGAAGCGGAGTTGGACATTGACTCTCCTTTTTTCACGGGCAGAGTAAGGCGACCTGCACGAAAAGCCCGCTGTATGATATCGTCCTGGGCAACATCAATGGCGTACGGGATGCTTCTGCTCCTGATGTCAAGTGGAGAGCAGACCAGGAATTTCTTCCCCTGCAAGAAAGGCCTCAAGTAAAAGACAGAATCTTGGGCAACCAACAAATTGGACAGGGACGACCTGCTCATCGAGCTACGAAGAGCAGAAAGGCGAGCTTCAGCCTAGTGTCGTAACGATGCGGACCTCGGCGACAACTGCTGGGCTACCAGTTGCAGAAATAAACCCACTGGACATCAACGCGGCGGAGCTAAGCGCCAAGCAAAAGCAAGATACTACACTCCAAAGATGCTTTGAAGCAGTGGGAAGCAAGGTTGACTCAAGATCAGTCGACATCGAGTTCGAGCTGATGAATGGGATTCTTTTTCGACGGTACAGACTTTCATCGCAAAAGGAAATGGAACAAGTCGTTGTCCCGACTCGTCTCCGAACATTCGTTCTAAAAATGACACACGAAGGAATACTATCTGGACATCAAGGAATCAAAAGAATGACAGATCGAATGCTCAAAGAGTTTTAATGACCAGGGGTACAAGGGGATGTCACGCGGTTTGTGAAGTCATGTGACACTTGCCAAATAGCCGTTCCAAAACACAGGGTAGCCCGCTTGCCTTTGGGAAACATGCGAGTGATCGAGACGCCTTTTCAACGGGTAGCAATTGACATCGTGGGACCGTTGTCACCAACCTCAAAGAAGGGCAACCGTTACGTACTAACCATGGTGTACAACGCGACCCGCTATCCTGATGCAGTTACCCTTCCAAGAATTGAGACGGAGAGGATTGCGGAAGCTCTCCTCGAGATGTTTTCCTGCGTGGGATTTCCTAAAGAATTCATCAGTGATCGGGGCCAATCATTCACATCCTGACTCACCAAGGAGTTTAGTCGTCTCCTCTCGCTTAAAGAGGTGCCAACCGCGTCGTATCATCCAATGGCCAATGGCCTCGTGGAACGGTTTAATGGCACACTGAAACAGATGATACGATGAATGTGTCAAGAGAGCCCGAAGAGATGGGACCGATACTTGGCACCACTACTATTCGTGTATCACGAAGTGCCGCAGGCCAGTGTTGGGTTTGCTCCATTTGATCTCCTGTATCGCAGGTACGTCCGTGGACCGATGTCCATATTAAAGGAAATCTGGACAGGAGAGCACCTTTTCGAAAACACGAAAACCTCGTACGGCTACATGGTCGAGCTCCGCCAGCGCTTAGAAGACACCTGCCTGATAGCACAGGAGCAGCTCAGAAAGGCGAAGATAGTACAGAAGAAGTACTACGACAAGAAGACGAGAGTGAGCTAGCTCTCTGTTGGAGACAAGGTTTTACTTCTTCTCTTCTCCAACACCAACAAGCTGATTCTGACCTGGAAGGGCCCCTTCAGGGTTTTGGAGAGAAGAAACGACATCGACTACGTCATTGATTTTGGGACAAGAACCAGTCTATTCCATATCAACATGCTGAAAAGGTACGAAGAGAGACCGGTTTCTAACCGAACACCCCAGCATGCCTCAGTCGCGGTTTAGCACGAGGAGGCAGAGGAAGAGGACATACCTTCTTTGACACTCCACAAGAAGGAAACTCATCAGAATGTGAAAGTCTCAAACGACCTAACAGCTTCTCAACAAGCGCAGGTCTCTATCTTTTTGGCTGCGCACAAAGAAAGTTTCACAGATGTCCCAGGAAAGACCCGCCTGGTGGAGTGCAAACTGAAGACCAGCACCAACATTCCTATTCGAGTACAGCAATACCCGATACCGTTCGCTATCCAAGAAGCGGTGCAGGAGGAAGTCCAAACAATTTTACAGCGGGGCATAATTGAACCCTCCAAATCGCCGTACCAATCGCCCATAGTGGTGGTAAAGAAAAAGGATGAATCAATGCGGCTGTGCATTCACTTCAGGCAATTGAACAAGGTCCTCGTCCCCGACAATGAACCCATCCCAAGGGATCGGTTCACATAATGTTCGCAAAGTTGGGAAGCAGCCAATACTTATCAAAGTTTGACTTTTCGAAAGGTTATTGGCAGGTGCCGATGCACGAAGGATCAAATCAAATGACAGCTTTCTCTACGGCTTCGAGACTTTACCAGTTTCGATTTATGCCTTTTGGCATCAAGACTGCACCGCCTGTATTTACCCGGTTTGTGAGGAAGGTGGTCCAAGGTCTGCCAAACGTCTACCACTATTTTGACAATGTCCTCATCTCCACATAAAACTGAGAAGAGCACCTGGAAACACTCAAGTCATTCTTCCAGCGGGTGAGAGATGCCGGTTTGACGATACGGCCAACAAAGAGCGAAGTCGGCTTTGCATCAGTCAAGTTCTTCGGTCACATCATTGGACATAACCTCCTGCGACCGAAAATCGAGACGCTAAAAAAGATTCAAGTTGCCAAGCCACCCGAGACAAAAAAGGGTGTCCGCTCGTTTCTTGGCCTGACAGGCTACTACAGAGATTTCGTTCCGCAATACTCTGAAATTTCACAACCGCTAACGGAGTTGACACGAAAAAGGGCCCCGAACAAAGTGAGTTGGGGGAAAAAGGAACAACATGCTTTTGAGAAACTGAAAGAACTACTGTCCAGTGGACCCATCTTAAGGGCACCAGACGTTTCTGAATCTTTCGTGCTTTGTACGGATGTATCATCCACCAGCGTGGAGGCGGTTCTCATGCAACGGCATAATAGAATACTCCATCCTGTAGCTTACAAGAGTCGTAAACTGCTTAATCGTGAAGCCGGCTTCTCGAAGATAGAGCGTGAAGGCCTGGCACTGATACGGGCAGTTAAAAAAATGCATGTGTACTTGTACGAGAAACCATTCATTCTGCAAAGCGACTATCAGCCTTTATTGTACATAAACTCCGCAAAAGCACATCAACAGCCGTGTGCTACGTTGGAGCTTGACGCTCATGGAGTACGACTTTACAGTCAAATATATCAAGGGCTGTGAAAATGTGGGGGCCGATTATATGAGTCGCATATGTCTTTTAAGTAAGAATCTCAACTTTCTTATTATCCTTTGTAGTTGATGCTTTGTGTACAATGGTTAAAACAGTTTTTTTTTAAATTATGAGTTTAACGTGCGTATAACAATGTTTGTTGAGTCAATTACTTTGCATATGTTTGTGTGTGGGAGAAACCAGAAGTTTGGACAGACCAAGTGTTAAATGTTTAAACAGTGATATAGTTTGTGTACAAGTTTTTTTTTTGTCATGCTGTAGATATTGTTTGACCAAAACAACTCTCTTAAGTGAGGGGTAATTGTGGTGATTTCGGACTTCAATGGAAAAAAAATAGGATGACGACGAGGGAGAATGTTGATGTGGCTGGTTGACTGTGTGATTGTGTGCACGGAAGAAATTCGGCGCGAGTGGCCGGTGGTGGGGAAAGGAAAGAAGGAAAAGAACGAAGCCAGGAGGCGACAGAACAGGGAAAGGGATCAAGACCCGGTGAACGAAAAAACCGACCCGCAACGATAGGCGTGGTCGGCACGCCTTCAGTTCGTCGTCCACAAATACAGGCCTGGTCAGCAGGCCTCCAAGGCTGCCCGGCCGCTACTTCGAGCCACACCCTTCAAACCATCCCGTCGTGCACAACCCGGCCCCAACGCGCCAATCTTCCTGGCATCAAGACTTCGGCGTGTCAACCATGGCCACAATTCAGACCCGCTCCACCGAAACTGGGATGGACTATTTTTTAATTACCCTTTAAGTGTTAAAGTTTCCGCTAATTAATTTTTGGATTTGTTCATTCTCTAGTTGTTTAGCGCTTTAATATATTTTTGCACTGGCCCAAAACTGTCGTCTCTTTGTCCATACTCGTCGCGTCGCACACTCACGCAAGCATGAACACGGTCCACTACAGTGATTGACTGTGGGGTGCAATAACGCCACGAAGAAATGCAGCAGAGTGACATATCATTGGTTTCCGACCGAAATTGTCTCTGCGGCGGAAGTGGGTCTGAGCAGTCCGACGCTAACACCGTCTCCTAGCGGTCGCGTCGTGCTAGAAAACAGTTCACACCTTGCTATCAAATAAAACCTTCCATGCCGGTGTGCTTCGAAGCGGCATCTGGGTCCTTATATCGGCGGATTGCGAATGCAGCCCCCACGGGAGGGCCCCTCGGATGCGATGCCGGCGGATCGAATGCGAACGGCGAATCGTCTCAAACCTCCTGCTAATAATCTTAAAACATTTAGTGCTTATTGCTTGACTAAGAGAAACTTGACTAAGACCATTACGTCCAACGGAGAATTTCGATGCCCTTCCAACTGCTGCTGACGCTGTGTGAAACAGGCTCAAGCTGCCCATGTGCTGATGGTCATGCAACGTGTTACTCCACAACAAGATGGCGGAACAGTAAATCTGCAAGTTAGTTTCGGTTTTGGTTATGTCGAATTTCAGCGATTAAATATTATTCAAACACTTTTTTGTGGATATTTACTTGGTGCTCTCGGCTCAGTTTCTTTTGCTCCTTCAGAAAATACGTTTAGTTAAAACGTTAAAATTGACGCCGGAGTATGTCAGATGCACGGTGCATTTTAATTAACACGTAAACCAAAGAAACGGGGCTTCCGGACACGTCAATCTCTTGGCGCATATAGAGCGTCTGTTGAAACGCGGGCCATATGAAATATAAGACAATATACAAGGAATGCAAATAAAAATAAAAAAAATGATTTCAGATAATATTTGCAGATTAATGACTCACTGTATTATTCTGCAGAAGCTCGGGTTTAATTAAACATTATATACAGCAAAAGAAGTAGCGCTTTAAAACGCTTATATTTTGATCGAAGGAACTACTGGCTCAAACTAATCTCTATTGCGTGTAATGTAAAACACAAATGAAACAAAAACATCACCAAGACACTCAAGCATAACCGAAGCATTTAGGGTTGATTTTTTGTTTGTGTTTTAGACAGGTTATACAAAGCATGCATCAATAGGCCAAGGAAATGGCAGTGCAATGTCTTCGCTTATTGTTGCATTATTCTTATAAGCCGTCTAAGTAAGTAAAAAATAATTCAAAATGAGCTGAAATATTGTCAAAACGTGTCACACTCGAGTGCAACGAAAAAGCGTTACGCACAGGCCAAGGCAGCATAACGCATTCACAGCCTATGTTAGTGAATGCATAACCACACAAATAAAGAGATTTCATTGTTATGATTAGTCATACGTAATTAAAATCAGGAACAATTAAATATAAAAAGCAAGATTTACAAAGCAGCTCAGTGAGAATCGAAACCCGAACGTTGCATCAGCAGAGGAACACCATTCCTCGGCGCCACGAAAGGAGGTAAAAGAAAGCGCACACAGCAGGGTCAAGTATGATTCACGAGAGTGAGCGTGGAAAGGTGGCTGTCGGCGCGCAGCTGGCTCCCTATACTTTGTTCTAAGTTGGGCTTCCTGGGCAGCGCCATTTTAACCAGTGTAGCGCCATCTACCCTCATTCGTGCATTTGGTAGAATCTGAAGCCGTCCGAATGACCGACCGCCATTACTGAACTGTTACCTGCTCAGCGAGTCACACTGATCGCAGCTGCTTCAGCCGGCACGGTTGCCGTATTCGGCGCCCTCGGCTCATCGTCTTCGTCCATAAAGGAAAGCACTATCCTAATCGGTACGTCAGGCACGGGGAAAAGTGCATCCTGCATTCCTGGCATCTTTTTGTGGGTGTGTTTTAGTGCGGTTCTGAGGCAGTCGTCGCTCCCAAGCCAAACTTGGCGTTTCGATCACTAGCGAAATCAGGATCGCTAGTGAAATCTAGGATCGCTAGTGAAATTGAGGATTGAACGAAGCAAGGATGGCACGAATTACGGCATGTGAATTTGCGCTGAACTCGAGTTGTCTCAGGTTGGGGGCGCCGGGAACATTTGAACTAACTGCGCGGTTAGCGGCTCAGACCTGCGCTACCTCGTCTGCTTTAATTGAAATAGTTGAAACGTATTCATGGTAAATTGACAATTTCAGAAACCCCTAAAAGCAATCAAATTACGCATACCCGACGCTTCGATTTCGGCGGCGTATTTTGTTATGCACCAGGCGTCGCCCGCCAATTACCGCCTGAAGAAAAATGGAGTTATTAAATCAGCGGACAAGGAGTCACGCAACTGTTTTCTTTTCTCGATGTCTAATCCGTCCTCCGCTTACCTTTCGGTCGTAGCCCAGGCGAAGCAACGGCATGCGGTTCGCCGACCTTCCAAAAAATGGTCGGAGCACACACGACTGCTCTTTGATCGCAAGAAGTCTTTCCTGTTTAAATTCGCCAGTCACCGGCGTTGTAGGTCCGGAGCAGCGGGGAACCGGTGCAGCATAAACATGCCGCACCCCAATTCATCCTGTTTTACTGCGTGGGTCTCGAAAACTGAATCGGCGTTTATTTTACGTTTTTGTTTTGGTTATTTGTGCAACCAATTACAACACAGTGCTGCCCGGTCGATTCTTCTCTTGCATAGGCCATGTCAGGCACCAAAACCTCGCTATAATATCAAAAACGGCGCCTAACATTTTCGAAGCAACTTGCCTCCGTACACAGCGCACGTGCTTTCTCCACCCTCTGGGAACAGTTCACTCCGTGAAGCAGACGAGCTTTCGAGGGAAAGGGTAAGCGGAGCGTTGGCGCTGCGCTCTGGTTCGAGGGTGTTTTTCCCTTTCTGCATCGACCTACTTGGAATGGTGTATTGATTTCAGCCAAGCGTAGCACCCCGCAAGATCGGCGCGCAGTTGGCTCCCTTTTGATCTCAGTCAAGTGTAGCACCTCACAACAACGGCGCGCAGCTGGCTTACTATTGATTTTAGTCAAGCGTTGCGCCCTAAATGATCCCTTAACCTCACGGGACAGATCATAACGCACCAACGGATAGCGCAGCGGGCTTATAGCGTCCCGACTTAGCGCAAACGTCGATTCATGATAAGTGGGTATGCTAATCGTCGTCCCCTCGCGATTATTTCAGATAATACAAGGGGCTCCTTGCAACCAAAGAGCACTACGGACTCAATGTGCCACACGCACCCCGAAAGAAGCCGAACCCGAATACGCTACTAGAATACATTCCATTTTACTTATTTACAATGAACAGCGCGCCTTCGACGCCTAGCCATTCTCGAGCGGTTTGGAAACCCCTCGTTTAAGAGAACGAATACGCATCGCGCTGCCGACGCTGTAGCGCGTTTGCGCTCCGCGCGGGGAGAGGGCTGTACCAACACCTCTTAGGAGAGAAGGCCGTAGCGCTCTTCTCTTGACGTCGCGAAGGAAGGCCATCGGGGGCGCGCGTCGAAACGAAGGCAACGCGCGTGGATCGACCGTCGCAAAGCGATTTTCGTCACATACGCGTGTCTTATTAGCTAAAATGAAAGCTGCACATATATCAAGGGGTCTCGAAAATATTTTATTACACGGGAAAAATATTACACCATTAAATAATCGGTATGAAATGGTACGAGTAGGCGCATAAGAGAAAACATTGAGTCACGCAATAATTGCTGTAGGAATGCATATTTTACACAGAAATACTTCGACAAAATGGCGAGGCACGCAGTGATTGGACTCTGCAAAACAGATCGCAGTTAAAAATCCGGTAGGCGTACTCAACGCGGTCACGGCTAGACAAATGTCACTTACGATCATGTATGCGATGTTATGGCGTGCAGCCACTGAATTCTTGCATCATACCCCGGCCACATGGCAAAAGTAATGTAATTTCGATAGAATGACATTATGGGGTCGACAAATCAGCTTGCGACGCTCGTATAATCACTCAAGACCGCGAGCTGATTAATATCATTTAATGAAAATATATTAACTTTTCCGTGAGGCAGGGGTTCTAAACTTACTATTTACAGTCAACTAATTTACTTCTCCCTATGGGCTCCAGCTACGTTAAAACAAAATATCTTATTTTGTATACAATAATACTCTTACCTTATACAGTTAAGATTCTAGTATAAAAGCGGTAAAGGCAATAAAATAACATTACTATAAATAAACACAAACAACGCACTTTTTATAATCACACAAACTTGTTATTCACCTTCCAGTGAAAACTAGAATATTACCACGCATATTTACAAACGTCGACGCAACCGCACACGGATAACGACGAACAAGATGCCGATCTATCACAAAAAACAACAAAAAAAAAACCCGACCGCCGCACTTTACTCGCGTCCCACATGACCAAAAAAGCCCGTAAATAAGTTGTTTCTCACCTGTCGATCGTATTCATACAGCCCACAATATTCGTGACGAAAACATTTGAACACGAACTTTAAGTCTCTCTCTCTGTCGAAAGAGAGGTCTATCGATAATCGACCAGTGTAATCGTTGGCTAGTTGCCACACATGTCACTCAAACCGTAGCAGGAATTGTTCCGCGGATCCACGTAAATGCCGTAGTATCAAGCGAACACATAAAAACTACCCGAGACTGCTGTGACGACCAAGAAACGACGGGAAGGATCAAAAGAACCACACACACACACACACACACGCACACGCACACGCGCACGCGCACGCGCACGCGCACGCGCACGCGCACGCGCACGCACACGCACACACACACACACACACACACACACACACGCACACACGCACACACACACACACACACACACACACCCACACACACACACACACACACACGAGAGCAGCGGCAGCAGTGTGGGAGGCTTAAAGGGAAGCTGAAGAGCTTTTCGAAAAAAATGAGTTAATGGTTGATTCTGACGTGTTTGTGCCTGCTGAGTCCAAATATCACAACCGTTTGACCCAAAATAATCCATAAACGCGAAAAAAAGCGAAGAAATCAGAAGCGATCGCCGCAGCGGCACGCCATTGGCTAGTGACGCGTGACGCGCCACTTCGTCATAAAAGGACCATCTCGATTCTCGTTTGCTCCGTCGCTTGCCGAAGTAGCCGGGCGCCGGGTCTTCTGCTCTTGTAAATCGGGTTCGTCTTCTGATTTTTCGAAATATTTCGGTGGATTTGAAAGAGGAATGCGTCCAGACGACCCTCGACGTGACAAATTACGCGTTCCAGCCGTTGGCAAAGTAGGAAAATGACCCCCCGCAGTAATAAACGCAGGCACGAGGAATCGCTTGCGCGGACGCGACATGGCCGGCTTCATACCTTCAGGAACGTACTGACCGCTACTTATTGTAACGTAAAACATTGACAATAAACGGAGTGTTATTGACGGGACGCCTCAAACCGGATTAGCGTGACCCTTCCCAAAACGGTCGTCAGAGGACAAGAATTCTGCACACATCTGCCTTTGTGCTTGCCAGCTGCTGGACGCGTGAGCGTGCAGGCTGCATTGTTCATCAAGGCTGAAGTGGCGACGGGAGAGCTTTCCCTGAGATGAGACGGGTGATAAGACAGGGTCGCCGTTCTGCCACCGCCATGTCCTTGCGCACTATGCGAATAACTGCTCAGAAGGTCCATCCTTGTGATAGCGGTACCCTCTGCTGCGTTTAGTTTGTTTGCCACTAACTATTACGCCATTATAGTTTTAGAAAAAGCGGTGATGTGTGCCCGGCAGTCCTTAATTTGATGTCGAAATCGTGAAAGCTTCCTGGGCCTCTACATCCGCATACTTCTACCAAGATTTGTTGACTGCGTCACACCACCACCAAGCATTATCATCGTCCGATCGCATTTCTACAGCACAAAGAATTGCTGCATGACACAAACTTTATACGGAAAACACTGCGTAACTTCTAAAAAAAGAACTCAATTCAGAACAGAAGGTCACATGCTTTGTATTTCCAAAAAGCTCTCCTGAAGAGAATATGAACCTATGGAAAGAAAATTTAACAAAATTTACTTTTACGTTTAAAAAATATGTGACCTAAAATAAATTCAGCAACTGTAAAAAAAAAAGTTTATGCTAAAACAAGTTGCAGCGTGAAATTCGCATTATGCATTGCATGACCACTTATTAGAGAAAGCCCTCCTCTCCGAAGTGACTGGGTAGCCGAGTAGATTAAAAGCAAAAGAAAATAATCTTGGGCTACCCAAGATTGTTTTCTTTTGTTTCCGAGATTTCCCGGACCGTAGTCGGTTCGGAAAATATGACCACTTCAACAATATAAGAAACCAACACTAAAACACTAACATAAGGCGGTTAACACAAGACAGCCAGTGGAAACCCGCTATTCGGCTAAATGATCGCGGCTTTTCTAGCACACTGCACAATTCTAATAACGTAATAGTTTTTTTTCTAGAAGAGTCTACCTCCAATTCCTACCTATTTACGTTTCCTCTTTGCTTGTGACTTTTAATGCGCTGAATTATCTTCTTACCTTCAAAGGTGGTCGGCAGAGCGTCGGGTTCAGGCGAGCCTTCTTCAGACCCAAACCCATACGTACATAGTTTTCATATGCGCCGTCCGAAACACGTTTCGAGCAAAAAACGGTGTGCTTGCTCAAACCCACCCACCCCTTTAAAATCTCGGTGACGAAATGGAAAAGACGGTAAGCGGGAAGAACAATTGCGACGAGCGCTGCTCGTGAAAGCTGGCGGCTACACATGAGTTCGGCATCGTGCAACAGCACGAGTCAGTTGGTTCGGTGCCACGAGAATTCTGCAAACACGTGAACAAACAAGAGAACGATCAACACGTCAGGCGATTGAGTCTATAGCATGAGCGATCAACGGATAAAAGCAAGCGCTATGCAGCGGCAGAACGACGACGGCTCGAAAAGACCCTAGAGCAGCCTACGAGGAAAGCGCGGCCAGCCGCGGCGGGGTCCCCCAGCCGGTCCTTTTGTGACGCCGGCTGACGGGCTTCCTCCTCTCTCCCCTTTCCCTCTGCTTCGCAGAGGCGTGGCTTCGGCGCTACTTTGAAGGCGCTTTTCCGGTTAATCCGCGCAGAAAGTGAACAAACGAATACGATATTCGTGATGGCTGAGGTTTCATTGACTAGGCTCAGGTGTTTTTTCTCATATTTAAAACCGCTTCAGCTTCCCTTTAACGTCGTCGACCCATCTCTTGCTCGCGTGCACTCCCTGCAGCGATGACTGGATTTTTTTTCGGTTCCCTTCTCTTCTGAGAGTCTCAGCGTTCCTTTTTAGACAGTCAGAAGCTCACACAACGTACATTCACCAGAATCGGAGCCCGTACGAGGGAAGAAAACGTCCCAGCGGACCGGTTCATTCGAAAAGTGTGCGTATCTGCGGGATTGCACGTAGTCCCGCGGTTACGGGGATAATCATAACTATAAAATTGGTACTTTCAACCTTGGTAGCGCGTTGTATATTATGTTTATAATATAGATATAATAAATTGTACAATACTGAGCTTTTGAAACATATATTAATGTCGGATAAACGCTCACGAACACCCCGCGCCGCTCGACAAGAAACGTTTTTTTTTTTTTTTTTTCACGTCGATGCCCAGACATTTTTCTCACGTAGTTTCGCTATGGACTTCCTTCTCCGACATTGTGACGTAACGACTCGGAGCGCTACGGCCTTCTCTTCTAGGAGGTGTTGGCTGTACCCAACACGACAAGATATCGAATTCGTCAAGGCAGCAGAAACGACTGTCCTCACTCTCTCCACGGGATTACACATGGATATATCGCGGCAGCCACCCCTTACCATTCAAAAGGGAATCTGGAGGCACTTTGCGTCCAGCCGTTCCCACTACGCAAAAGCTATCGGAGCCATGACCATTTGATTTTCGCGGGGTAAGATGCATTCCCTAGAAAAGTATTTGCGGAATCCGTGGAAGCATGTCATTAAAGCATATTCCTCGCATATTGCACTCCTATATAAAAAGAGGGTGTCCACGAAAAAAAAAGCAAGGTTTTTCTATACCTCAAAAACAAAACTAAGCATCGCCGAACGCTCATTATCCGCCCAAATGTAGCGCTAGAGGTTCGAGCCGGACGCCAAAGTTTCAGCACGAACCGATATCTTATTAAAGTTAAAAGTGATGTTCCAAAAATTTCAATGCGATAATCAAGCCCTTTTGAACTGTTTTCGGTTTCTGGCACCATAGAGTCCCATGTATTCAAAAGCACCGTCGGCCGCCATTTTCCCGATTGAAATTTTAAGAAAATAACTTGAAACTCTCGAATAAGATAACAGTTAGTGTTGAAAATTTAGCATCTCGTTCGGATCTCTTTGGCTAAATTTGGGTGCAAAATGAGCGTTTGGCGATGCGCAGTTATTTCATGCAGGTGAAAAATATCTTGTAATTTGTTTCTTTTTTGGGGACACCCGCTGTAATTTCGTCCCGATTATTCTGATAAACGCGGGGAGCACGTTAGTGTGTGGTTTGTGCGACGCATCCAAAACCATCCAAAGCTTCCCGCACCAAGCACAGCAAATCATAACGCCCGTATAATGCACGCACGACATTTTATGGGCTGCCTAGGTTTATTAAAACGATCAAGGCAAGTTTAATATATTTTTTAATTCACCAGGTCAGTAATTAAAATGATCGATTTTTATGAATGATCAGAATCGATGAGAATCGAAATAGTCATAGAGGTAATCAATAATTGCCGCATCCCATAACTGTGATACACAAAGCCGTCGTGAATCGAAGTTACAATGGTGTTATCCCATCAGACCGGATCATTTTGTTTTATATAAATAACCACTTCTTGCTAGTATGTCAAAATATTAGACCACATATGAACGTCCCTCGTGCATATGAAAATAAAAAGAATGTACAGTCGTACACTTCAGAAATATAATAAATCTCTCTGTGCAGAGAATGGCATTGATTCGACGAGCATTCCTTTCCATCGTGTGAGTATTCTAGCGTGACATTTTGTTGCAATATTTCCAATGTTACGTCTAGCTCGTTTGTTTGTTTGTGTCTGTTCTTTCGTGGAGTGCAATATGTGCGCACTATTAAGGCCTCGTGCTGTGTGTGGGCCCATTAAGCAGAATAAATAATTAAAATGTTTCTGGAATAGGCCTTGTGTGATGGGCTGCCAAAAATGCCACGTGTCAGAAACTAAATTCCAGCAAACTGAATTTTATTCAATAACAACTCTTCTAAAATGTCCCAGATAAGCGGTAGCGGATTAGTTTCTTGTAAGAAAAAATAATATACAAATCGTACAGTTGAATATGACCTCTTAAGGGCTATGACTACTAATCTTGGCATTTGCTTGTTAGCAGTAGATATTTCGTGGATAGTATGTCAAAAATTAAATACCCTTTTCTGTTACCCCTAACGGCCGGATTAGAAATAAGGGCTACATTTCGAGTGTCACCAAAAGATTAAAAATAGGATAGCTTAATGTAAACATTTACTACTGTGCAATGATCTGAGTGATCACCTCAAAGCTGTAAAAAAAAAACTGTATGACCTCTCTGCGAAAAAAAAGTCGTAAATGTTTTACAAGTAGGGTTTTGTTGACTCAGTAGATCCCGATAAATCTTAAAAAAAGTACCCTTATATCGGCTTTGCTAAAATCAAAACCACGAATAAAAGCTGTAATTTAAAGAAGAAAGGCCAAGATTAATGAAAAGGAATCGTTATATACAGTCATACTTTTTGTTGACTTCGAACACAGCCCGCATCAAACTTTCCGCAAGGCTGCTTCACTCTTCAGAAACTGCCTTTTTATTTATGTTTCTTCTCTTATCACAACCGGGAGTTTTTGAGGCTCGGGTTTCCCGGAGGTTGGGGAAGCCCGTGACTGCATCATGGTTTCTTCGACATAAGCCACGATAAATATCAAATTTTTCTCTGACACTGAAATTAGACAACTTGAAACACCGCATCACTAGATGAAATAAACCGTAGAAAACAACCCCGAATTTGAACACAAAAAAGAAAGAAAGAAGTGAATCCTAATTACGAAGTACCTTTTGGACGTGATGAATGTTCGAGAACGACATATTTAATAACCGAACTCCCGGGAATATGATTGTTTGTAAGTACTTTTCAGGGTTACTGAGGCAATGTGTCGTTTACACGTTGTTCTATTCTTTGCGCATGTGCGACCCATTCAGTGCTCACATTTTGTATTTTTACAGTTTCCCGAATTTCGATTGGTTGCCGTTCTCTACTTTCTTTATCTTTAAAGGTAATGGCGAGAATATACGCAGTAAAGTTGACATTTGGGCTAGTTGGTAGTCTAACATCTTGGGAAAGAACAAAGACAAATTGACCTGCGAGGTATTGGAGGCCTTCTACATCCTTCGTGAGAACATGAACTGTATTAGCGTTGAATCATTAACGTTATCAAACAAGGAAAGGGAATTCCTTGAACAAACAATGAAGGGCCCACACGAGCCTGGATGAACTAGCCGCTATCATTCACGGGGCTGTGGTAGATGCACGAGCCCGCGGCGGATTATTTGGGTTTTTCTTTCTCTTCCTTTCTTGTCAGTAAACGTAGTTGTGAGTAGCGCTCTTTTCTGTCCTGTCCTTCTTCTCTTTACCTTGTGCGCTAAATACCTCAATATGTGAGAATATACGCATTAATCGGGATATTTGGTTGGGGTAACGCAGCATGAAAAGGCCTCATGATCCTACTTGATTTTTTTTTGGAAATTGCGTGCTATTGTCGTGTTGTGATGCAATTGAGAGGATGGTTTCCTTTACTTGTCGTTTCCTGCTTTTGTCAGTACCGGAATTTAATAAATGGCAACGACAGGGAAGCCATATTTAGTCGTTTTATTTGTTCGTTAGCTTAATGTTTTGTTTGAATGTCATTTTATTAAGAGTTTAAGAAACGTCAATCTCGTTTTTCTACTAGAAAGCGGGGCAATAAAGTTTGTCGAACGCTTTCGTTAATCATTTTCAGACAAATCGTTTTATTTTCTTCTTCTGTGTACCTGTGTTCCTGTACACCAGCCAACAATATGAAGGTGAACACCTTACCTGGTTTCTTGCCTGTTTTACGGCTCCATAAAGCTATATTAACTCTCAACGTCTCAAATGGTACGTGGCTTGGGGTCTAAACTTTGCGTTCTAGCCCTCTTCTGGAACAGAGCTTGTTCCAAAACTTGCAGGAGCATCAAAAACAAGAAGAGGGCTGTTCAACTTCATATCGCTCACGAGTGCACGTGATGCGAGTGAGAACTTCGGCAATTTAAAAGCAAAAATATATTCTAAGATAAACAATAGCAACAGAAGTCACAATTTGCACTTTTTATTTTCGTTGATGTAGGAGAAAAAGGGAGCGACGTGACTGTTACGTATATACGACGACGACGTCATAGCTTCCGGTCGCTGATTGGCCCAGGAAGAGAGCTGTCAAATCATTGTATCATTCACGTGCAGGCATGGAAGTGACAATGTCTTTGTTAATTATAAAGCGTTGTTTGAAAGTTGTCCCGAGCCTCTTCGTTTTCTGCATGCTTGCTCACGGGATCCTGGAGAACTCAAGCAGTTCACTTCAAGGTTAGATAGAATGGGCAGCGATAGCGACTGCAGCACAACGTGGCATTTGATATAAATATTGTTAAATCGCTCTTTGTTCGGCGTAGAGCAACTAAATAACCTAGGCTTAGTGTATCAAAACCCCATTTTCACAATTGTTTTAGCGGGAGCCGCCATATTGATGTTTAGCTCAGAGCGGGCGCAAATGGCGATTGTTGCATTTCGAGAATGTGACCTCCCGAGCGGCGATGCGGCGTTGGAATGCGCATGCCTATCGTTTTGCTCGGTAGGGATTGTTTTATAGCACTGTGCGAATACCGCTGCCAACTGAATAGCACTGCGTCATTCGTAACATTTGTATTGGAAGGGAAAGCCACGACAACCAGTTTCTTTAATAGTGTAAAAACTAAGGATTACAGTGCGGTATTCGATTCGAACCGGCATTCGCACAGCTCTAATATTTTAGCATTTGTAGAAAATAAAAAAGAAACAATTGTTTTAGATTTTAGTTCAAGGGGCCATAAAGTATTTTTTGTTTATCTTCCTTCTTAGCTTTCTTCCTCAACTCACAAATTGAGCAGCGTTACCGAAGGTACAAGGTTGAGAGTATACCGTTAGCAGTTGAAGAGGAGGAAAAGGAGAAACTCCCCTCTTTCTCGGAGATTCGTTTGTGTACCCCGACGTCGCCAATCTCTTTTTAGCAAGAATCACCCGTGACTCAAGGTTCTGACAAAAGTTGCTTTCCCCCTTCTTCCGCCTGTGACTTCCGCCGGACTGCGCAACTATCCTCCGTTCACCCCAAGCCGAGAGTGCTGCCGAAGCTACCTGCTCGTTGGGCCAGCCACGCTTTTTTTTCTTTTTCTACGCGATGACGCTCCCTCCCGCGTACCCACGCGCAGAGAATGGGGTCAGTGTGTGAGAGGGAGGCGGTTGAATGGTCCGGCAAGTGTGTAGCTCCCACCATACTGGCAGCTTAGAAGCCAACGGAGTAGTGTAGTAACTTTCCATGAGACAGCTGAACAAAGATTACACGACACAAAACATAACACAAAAAAGGCATTCTTTACACTGTTGGTCGTGCAACTTTTTAATGTTCCTCATCATCGTTGTCTATTTTCGAGCTCAACTAGCTCAGGTTAATCCCGTGACGTTGTATGGTAACGCAGTGCACGTGTCCAATACGTGAGCTGGGGCCGTCTGACGTACTTTTTGTACCGCGAGTGTTTCACAGTGAAAAGGCGGAGAGCTTTCGAAAAAAAGGAGGTACGAAAGAGTCCGCTATGCTTTTAAATTTTCGTACCGAGAAGTACGTTTTTGACTTTCTACCCTCTTTCTTTTGACCCACTAAACGATGAACTCTTAGTAAAATTTCAATCTAAATTCATTTATTCAAGTCCACAATTCATTTCATGGCCCACTTAAGGCTTGAGATAACTGGAGGCAATAAACATAAGCAACAAGATGGCTAAAGGGTCGTCACTTCAAAGCGTAACTTATTTGATGGCTCGAGTTTTCCCTTTATATTGTGGAACGCGTGTACTCGAGAACCATTTAAAAATCACAGAACACTGGTGGCTTGAGAAGACATATCTAGGCTCCGAACCACGCGTGTGTGTTTGTCAAGCAAAACTTCCATATCGCCAATAAGTTTTTCTATTGAGAACATATCTGTGATGCACATGCCGAAAGTTTTTTCTTTTTTTTTTTTTATTAAAATTTGAAACACATTGCGAAAACAAAAACCAGAACACGCGAAAATCGTCTTAGGGTATCTTTTGAAAGCCGAGCGCATTTACTGCTTGGAGACCGAAAGTGCGGTGCGTACTCCAAGTACTCTTGTTTTGTTTTTTTCTTAAAAATGGTGTATAAATAAATTTTGAAATTCAAAGTTTCGTGAGCTTTCTTTTTTTTTTTTTACAAATGTTTCGATTTTTAAAAGCCTTGATGAAGGTCGTGTTTTGCGTATATAGCGTGATCATCGGCTGTTCTTTCTCGCGCGCTTTCATAAATTAGCTCTAACAGAAAGTCAGGTATCCCATGTTTGAACAGCAAAAGGATTAGTTAGGAACAGACATTCTTGTTCTTAAACTTATGTAATTTACAGAAAGAGCAAAACGTCATAGATTTACGATTTATGTTGCATTTTTAATAATATTCATTAAAAAAATGAGAGACGTTTACAACACCCTGTAATGCCGAATTGGAGCGCAGCTCTTGAGGAGGAGGAGGGAATGGTACTGAGGGGAGCGTATACCCCTCGTCCTCACCTCCTCATCCTCCCTGCTACTCCTCCTCCCCTCCTCCCTCCTCTTGGTCCTCCTCCACCTTCTCCTCTCCGCCTCCTCCCTCTTCCCCCTCCCTCCCCTTCTCCTCCATTTGGGGGAGGGGTCACGTGCTCTTGAGGGGGTCACGTGACCCTGGGGGGAGGGATCACGTGACCTTGGGGGGAGGGGAAAATTTTCCGCTAGATTTAGCAGAGAATTTTTTGCACTAAACTTAGCGGGAGAAATTTCCCGCTAAATTTAGCGGGAAATCCTTTTTTCGCTAAATTTAGCGAGCAAATATTTACGCTAAATTTAGCGGGTAAAATTTTCCGCTAGATTTAGCGGGGAAAATTTTCCCCTAGATTTAGCGGGGAAAATGTTCCGCTAGATTTAGCGGGGAAATTTAGCCATCATGCACTGCGCGGTTACGGCGAAGGCGACGGCGACGGCGACGCCGACGCCGCTCAAGCCGGAAACGGGCGCCTAAGAGCTGCGCTCTAAAAGAAAGGCAGTAGTTTGTGAAGCACGTATGCCATTGAATGGATTTTTATGAGAGTTTTCACTCCAGGTCAGAGCAAAGTGATTGCATGTCAGCCAAATTATAAACTATTTCTCCGAACCACACGAATAATGTTATAGTGTAGATTCTCAGTCCTTGTTACCAAAAATCGTGCAACTCCACTCATGAATTCGCTCGATCACGTTCAAATTTACCACGCGATTTTGATTGAACTTGTTACGTGAGGGTGAGTAGCTTCCTAAGGTCTAATCAATGTGTGCTGTAGCGGTAAGTAACTTCGTGAGCCTTGATTAGTTAACGGCTCCGTGAACCTTATGAGCTCGTGATGTGCACAGGTGGTTGTGAGTGGCTATTCCAGGAGAGATCTTGCTCCTTTGAAGCACTCCCCAGTAAGAAACTCCCCATTTTTAAAAATTGTCGGTCTTTCAGAATGCGAAACCAACTGCAATGCATTTACGGTGAACTTGAACCACAACACTTAAATAAGAATTGTCCCCTAATATTTTATCGCATACTGTAAAGTATGTGTACTTTATATAAAACAAAATTAGATACGTGAGATGGCAGAACATCACGGTTACCTGGATCCACGACGCCTGCATGCCTTACAGTGGTAGGAAACGACAATATTTGCTTTCCTGACACAATTTCGATTGATTCTGACCATCGCTCAGAATCTATCATTTTAATTAAGGACCGTGTAGAATAAACTAACTCGATTTTATTATTTTTTGCCATGTATAGTAAGGCTAGCAACAGTTTCTGTTATTTCTAGGGTAGGGTTTTATCACGAGAGTGCGTTCTATTTCTCTTCTTTGTTTGATTGAATTGCAATAATTATGGTGTTACCCGATCCTTAAATAATGCCCTCAAAAGCATGGCACTAGGTTAAACATTTAAAGGAAGATCTATTGGTAAATCCTTAGAGAAAGCGTTAGTATTACTATTGGGAAACGCGACATACGTTCCCCTTTACGAAACGTTATCCCTGACCCCTTCCCTTCTGTGTTTTACCTTGCTCTTTTGCTTCCTTCATTTTTCCCTGCAACTTTTTGGCTTCGTTACGGGGTCAGTGTTGGTGTTTCCCAAGGGGGGACGTGTGTGTCGTTTCCTAGGGGTCATGCTGACGCCTTCCCTAACGATCCACCTACGGATGTTCCTTTAATTTTTTTCGGCTTTGGAGGTTTCTTTTTAAAGGGTGTTTTTTGACGTATGCTGTGTATCTTTTTTCGGAAAACACATTATATGTTGTGTACCTTTTTTACTTACACATGAAAGATTCTTTTTAAAACCTTTTTATTTGCGTATTTCTGGTCTTCTTTGGCGATTACCGGAGCCTCTGGTGCATGTGCAGCGACCTCAGCCTCGCGAACTTCTGGATTGGCCCACCGAGCCCGCTTCGCCCCAGCCACTGTCGCACGCAGACCATGCAGCGTCGGTGTGCCGCATCTTGTGCCGCATTTCGGCTGGGCGAGCTAGGCGCTGCATCTGCTCCTCTGTCTCGTTCGCCCGCCTTACACGCTTAGCAGCGGCATCCGCTGCCGGACGCTGCCTTCGCTGTTCACCAGTTTCGGCAGCCCGCCTCCTTCGTTCGCAATCCGTCTTCTGCATCCTGCTTGGACCAGCGCTTGTACTTTGTTCACACTCCGTTTTGTAGCACAAACTAAGGCATACGCGCTCCGCACACCTACAAGTTCAGATTCGCCCCAGCATCCGCGGGCGCATTGGCTTCCGCCCCTTGATGTCACCCCCCTCGCCTTTTTCCTTCACCACTCTCCTCCTCTCTACGTGGCGTGCTTCCTCTTCCACTGTACCGCGTCGATAACAGTGGTCGCAGCCTTCTTACGTCATTCCACGTCATTCCACGTCATTCCACATTCCACTTACGTCATTCCATTTCAGAAACGATCGCATATCCAGGAATTTACGACGTAACGTCTGTCAGAAGCACGCCTCGGTCAGGAATGAACAGAAAATGAACCAAGAGGTGCCATCGGCGCCGACGAAGCGCGTAGTCTCGACGGTCGCTAGGCCTCTCCGCTCGACCAAGGGGGTACATTAAACGCTGCGACAAACACGGCTGTCGACAGAGATTCGGGCAAGCCAATTTGATTTATGTTGTGTTTTTGAAGGTAAAATTATTAATGTCCGATCGAGACACACACATGTATTAGCGGAGCCTTACTAAGGCGTTTTAGTAGTCGGTAAGGAAACCTCGGTTAAAAACACCCGGTAGCGATACGCGGAATGCGCAAAGGCGCCTGGGGTGTCGTGGTCGGATGCATCGGAAAGATATACTAAAACTCCCCTACTGAAAAAAAAAAAACCATTTGGCGCCTATATGAAAGTAAGCGGGTGCATACCGGCAACAGTTTAGCCATTCCGGTCACCAGTTTGCCAAAGGGGTCGCCCGTATGGCTCAAAAGGGTCCCCGTATGAGCCATCACGGTCGCCTATTCGGGCAAACAGGTCACTCCTTTGGCAAACGGATCACTCGTCTGGGCAAATGGGCCACTCGTTTGGGCAAAGTTGTCGCACGTTTGCTCAAACCGGTGACCATGTTGCACAGACAGGTAACCGGTGAGCGGCAAGCTGTACCGGTTTAATCAAACGGCTCTCCGGAGCCCGTTTGATACTGAACGTACAGATCGGCGGCATGCGCAGGCCTATTTCAGCAGTGGCAGCTTGTTTCCGCAAAGCCGGGAGTGCCGGTTCATCGATTTACAATCGTCCGCGTAATGCAAGTAATTATATTTATATTTTGAGTGCGATGATGTTCGCTTAAACTGCAACTGCAACTGCAATAAGCAAAAAACGGTTTCTAATTTCTTTTTTTTTTTTTTTTTTTACGTAAACGTGCGACTTGGCGAGGCGATATTTTTGACAGAGCTTTAAAACTTTGGCGTTCTTTGTTGCCTCAATAGACCCTTTCCTTAATTCAGTGCCATCTGGTGGTTCGTATAGCAGTTTAAGTTTTGCCATATCAATGGCGGAAATGAAATTGTATCGGCACCGTCACATTCGCTAGTCAACGGCACGCGAGAAATTGTTCAATGTGAGTTCTTTCTCGATCACTGTCAGGTCGATGGTGACCAAGAACCTGCAGTCAGAACAAAGCTCCAACCCACACAGATGTCTCGAGACCCACACAGATGTCTCGCCACAGATTGAATGAATCTGATTTATTAGAAATGAACGCTTACGTAGCTCTTGTGTTCCATTCCTACGTCGCGTCGTACAAACCCTCCGAATGAACAGGCCTCGCATCATCCGCTTAGGAGCATCTCCAACGCCTTTCTTTATCAGTCACTAAAAGGCCGCCATTGGTATGGCACAGATGCCGTCCCACAGATGATGATAGTGATCAAAGTGGTCAGATTGAATTTTGGAAAAGGTCTATTTACTTATTCAGCTCGAATCTCTCGCAGAAGACGCGACCGCGTGAAAGAATATACTTCTAGACTCCGTTTCACCTCAATTCAAGACTCAGCGAAGATAGCGCGCGAACACGTGGCTACAACAACATCGAGCATTGCGAGAGCAGGCCCGCCTTTGCGGCAGTCAAATTACGATCTCGCGCTGGGTGCTTTTTTCGCTCGGGCGCAAGCCGAGCTTCTGGCCAGCGCCATTTCCAGCGTTCGAGCGTGTGCGATTCGCCTGCTTTCGCCAGGACGCAAACGAATGCCTGAGGAGACGGTGCGGGGGTGTCCCGGTGTCCTGCGCCTTGACCTCGCCTCCTCCCTCCTCTCTGGTCAGCTCTGGCACGGGACTGGAGGGAGAGGAGGGCGCGCTACACGCTGATAAGGATAGCCTCCAAGATCCGGAAGCGGGCGCGCTAGCACCCGCTTTTTTCTTTGTCAGCTTGTTGTCCTTTGCAGTTCGAAGTTCGTTCGTCCTACCTGCTTCGATCTGTCGCCTTCCCCTGCAGTCTTATTGGGATGTCTCTCGACAATCTATTGGATCTGCACGGAAGCTATGAGTGGTCGAAAGGTTCTACGCGTATATCGGCAACAAGAGATTCTTCAAAGAAGTCAGGAATTCTTGCCGTTTGGTTGTGTTCCGCAAATGACAGCTTGTGCGCCGCATCGTGTTGAAACTTCAAGGAGCCTTTTCGTTTTTGTGTTTGTGTGGTTGTCCTGCTTTGACCGTGTCAACATATCTCTTGGATTACATCTTTCAAGTCCGCAATTATTATGGTAGGTGCACTGCAACCTACTTGTTGGCAACGATTGACCGTTCTACGCATACTCTTCCAGATTATCTATAGAATTATGCAGCGTCTATTCTCGCGGCAGCCGGGAGAATAATTTCCCCGAAAGTCTGCCATTATAGTCTAGAATTACCTCGGATCTTGTTTGCTTTGCAATTTTCTCAGTTGTATAAAAGCTGAGAGTGCCTCTTCACATTTCACAGATCGCTTGCACATTTGTACTTGTCTACGGAATAAGTTGTAATAACCTTCTAGGAGAATTGAAAACAATATTTTGTGTCTGTTTCCCTGCCCTTTCGCAAGCACATGTGCGAGCACATTCTTTTTAGTCATTCGTCGCTGTTATAAATCGGCTTATGAGTTTCGCGACGTCTTAAATAAGTTTTAGGTAACCAACCTTCCAGACGAGTCCCATTTAGGGCTAGCGAATAATTTGCCTATCTGAATGGCGCGTTCAAATCTGTGGTCACGTGCCAGGTCAAACGGGCACCCGTATCTAATGGGAATCATTTTAAATGGGTACCGTTTCAAACCGGTACCCGTATCCCATAATCACGTTTGATCCGACGGATCGACCAGTTTGCCACCCGTTTTATTCAAACAGGTCGACCAGTTTGCCACCCGTTTTATTCAAACAGGTCGACCAGTTTGCCACCCATTTAAATTTCAAATGTTTTGTTTTCAGTAGGGTCACTATTGTGATGTGTAACATTTATACCTATTATTTTATCACAGTCAGTGGTTCATCACAGGTAGGTTGAAGCATTTTATTTTCTAAAGCCAATTGCTCTTAGTGCCTTGCGATCAGCTTGCAGCTTCATAACTACCCTATCTTGTTGTCTGTTGTACGCGCCTTGTGTGCTTTTCTGACGCTTGTTGTTTTCATCGTGCTATTTATTTTTATTATTAGTTTGTTGCGCGCTCTTTTTGTCGTGTGATACTTTGTCGTGCCGACTCTGAACCTCTAATGCATTAGAGACATATGCTCTCTCGATGCTTTCTTTACCCTTCCGAAAAACAAAAACATTTGAAATTCAAACGGGTGGCTAACTGGTCGACCCGTTTGAATCAAACGGGTGGCAAACGTGTCGATCCGTTTGGATCAAACGTGATTATGGAATGCGGGTACCCGTTAGAAACGGGACCCGTTTGATACAGGTGCCCGTTTCATACGGGGCCCGTTCGACCTGGCACGTGACCAGAGGTTTGAACGTGCCTTTCGGATAGGCAAATTATGCGCTAGCTTTAAATGAGTGTCGGCAGGAAGGATGGTTATCTTAAACTTATTTAAGACAATAAAACTTTGGTTGGGGCTAGTTGGTTTATATCGATTAAAAGGTTAAAAGGCGCGAACAAACAGGACAAAAAAGACACACGTACGACACGGACAGGCGCCAACTTCCAACTGATTTATTGAAACGCGAATCATCGTCAAACTCGATCCCAATCGCCTAACCACATGCAACTGATAAATAATTTTATCGCTAATTACACACATCCTTCAAGAAACACAATTTCTTTGGTTAACAGATAAAGAGATGGCATGCTTACGCATCTGTCGGCCGCTTTGTGTATACAGAAAGCTTCGATTATTTCTCTCAGGGAATGAAAAAATGAAAAGAGAACTAATCGAAGCTTTCTGTATACACAAAGCGGCCGACAGATGCGTAAGCATGCCATCTCTTTATCTGTTAACCAAAGAAATTGTGTTTCTTGAAGGATGTGTGTAATGAGCGATAAAATTATTTATCAGTTGCATGTGGTTAGGCGATTGGGATCGAGTTTGACGATGATTCGCGTTTCAATAAATCAGTTGGATGTTGGCGCCTGTCCGCGTCGTACGTGTGTCTTTTTCGTCCTGTTTGTTCGCGCCTTTTAACCTTTTAATCGTTATTTAAGACGTCCCGAAACTCATAAACGTATCTATAACATGGAGGAAACACGTAGAACGAATGTGCTCGCACAGGTGCTTGCAAATGGGCAGGAAAACAGACGCAAAAGATTGTTTTCAATTCTCCTGGAAGTTTATTACAACCTATTCTGTAGACATGTACACACGTGCAAGCGATCTGTGAAATGTGAGAGGCACTCTAAGCTTTTATACAACTGAGAAGATTGCAAAGCAAACAAGAACCGATGTAATTCTAGACTATAAAGGGAGAATTTCGGGGAAATTACTCTCTCGGCTGCCGCGAGAATAGATGCTGCATAATTGTATAGATAATCTGGAAGAGTACGCGTAGAAGAATGGTCGATCTTTGCCAACAAGTAGGTTGCAGTGCGCTTGCCATAAGAATAGTGGACTTGAAAGATGTTATCCGACACATATGTCGACACGGTGAAAGCACGACAACCTCACAAAAACGAGAGGGAACCGCTCCTTGAACGTTTCAACACGATGCGGCGCACACGCTGTCGATTGCCGAACCTAGAGTTCCCGTATAGGCTCCCTACGGGAGCCAGAGTTGCGCGTTCCAGTGCTGTGGAGTTGCCACTCCAGAGTTGGAATGATTCCGGAATCATTCCACATTTTCGCGACCCCGGAATGGAATGAGAATGGAATGGCGCAACGTTGAAGGGAATGGAATAGGAATGGAATTAGATGCCTTTTGTCCGGAATGGGAATGGAATGGGCCCGGTTCTTTATTTTTAGAGCGCAGCTCTTAGGCGCCCGTTTCCGGCTTGAGCGGCGTCGCCGTCGCCATCGCCGTCGGCGTTGCCGTCGCCGTCGGCGTAACCGCGCCAAATAAAAGAAACGAGAGGTGCGGCAAAGAAAGAAGCCGGCATGCATGGCTCTTCACCGTCCTTCTTGTCTTGCTTTTTTTATTTATTTGCGACGGCATGGAGGAAGCACGCGCGCGCAAAGACTGAGATCTGGGAGCGGGGTGCGATTCATAACTCGCAGAGCTCTGATAACTCGCTAACTCGCACGCCGCCGAAAGATGATCAGTTATTGTTTTCTTATAGTTCGAGGAGCGTTGTTTAGCAAGTGGCCAACCCTGCTGCCTTTCACGTTAATTCGCGCGCACCCCTTTGAAGTGCGAAATCTGGGTTAGCTTCGCCATTAAAACAAAGAGAGATTCACTTCTCTCCCCTCCTCTTGCGCTTTACCTGGTTTGCTGTTTTCACCAAGGGTTTTTTCTCACCAGTTATACCCACGCCTTCGGCCTCCCGCCACCATGCCCGTTATATATATATATATATATTTTTTTTTTTTGGGGGGGGGAGGGGGGGGGTTACGTTCAGCTATACCAAGCCAGTCAGCGAGTCAGTTGTTTAGAAATGAAATGAATACAAAAACAAGCATTAAAGCAAAGAACAGAGGGGGGAGTGGTAGCGGTGGCGCCTTTCGCGGATGCGCAGGCGACGGGCTTCACTGGTGTTACACGAGAGCGAAACAAGAAACAAAGCACCAAATAAAAGAAACGAGAGGTGCGGCAAAGAAAGAAGCCGGCATGCATGGCTCTTCACCGTCCTTTTTGTCTTGCTTTTTTTTTTATTTGCGACGGCATGGAGGAAGCACGCGCGCGCAAAGACTGAGATCTGGGAGCGGGGTGCGACTCATAACTCGCAGAGCTCTGATAACTCGCTGACTCGCACGCCGCCGAAAGATGATCAGTTATTGTTTTCTTATAGTTCGAGGAGCGCTGTTTAGCAAGTGGCCAACCCTGCTGCCTTTCACGTTAATTCGCGCGCACCCCTTTGAAGTGCGAAATCTGGGTTTGCTTCGGCATTAAAACAAAGCGAGATTCACTTCTCTCTTCTCCTCTTGCGCTTTACCTGGTCATCGTTCCGATGCTTGCTTTCTGTGTTATGTTTTACATTCAGGTGGGTTAGGGTTACAAGCAAGCTAGCGGATTCCCGCTCATTTTCTTTGACTTTAGTTTCTGCATACTTTGTTTCACCTTGCGATGGACCGCTGCGGACGCTACGAGTTACCCCAGGCAATCCCCGTGAGCTTAGTAAAATCAGTGTTTTTTTTAGGCATTTAGCATTTTTTTCTGCAATTGTCTATGCGTTTGATAATGTCAGCTTTCAGCGGCTTATGCCGGCAACACAACAGGGTTGGGCAGTATGGGATTTCAGCAATACATTTCGTATCTGTATTTCTGTATCGAAATATATTTGTTCACCAGTATCTCTATTCCTGTATCAAATACATGTGGAATGTTTCTTTTTATCGCGATACAGTCAGGATGAAATGTATTTTGTTACATTTCTTCGAGAAATAACCCCTCCCCCTTTTCCGAAAAGCAAAATACAAGTCCGAACGCCTTTTTTCCCCTTTTTTATTATTTTTTTTATTTCTGGGGGCATTAGGGTCAAGGAGATGTTGGTGCATTGTTGCTATGCTGAGCAAGGTTCCTTCCGATTTTCCGAATTATGTTTCTCTTCTGAGAAATGTTGTGTAGTCGGGACTGGAAACAGGTAGCGTGCCAGGAGTTAAGTCGGAGCATCTTATACCGCAGGTCCCGACGTAGGGATTTCATGAGTCGTTGTTTACTGGCATCTAATGCCCGCTGCTAGTTAGTTAGAGCCCCGAGAAACAGGAAATCAAAGGAAGTGTTGCTTGACCTGTGGCCGAGTAGCTGAGTCACAGTCCGTTGCAACACCAGTCTGGCGGTGGTTGACTTGAAATAGTAGGATGACTGACGCACTGAAGTTCAACACATATCCGAATGCGTCTACGCCTGTAATATTGCACTGCTCAAGGGTACGTCATCAGTCGACCTGAACGTGACCCGCTGCTCTGGTGATCCGATAACCAGGAAGGAGGCCAGACTTGGCTTCGCTGTGCCGACCCAGACTTCGTACACCTGCGACTCGTCTCGAGCGCGCTGTTTCTCGAATAGCTCGCACTGCCATCTCGCACTGCCATCTCAGGTCACAATGCACGAGGTCTCTGTTTGGATGATGCTGGGCGAAACTTGAGGACTGCCATTCATGCGTTGGAGGTGGAGGGTTGGCAGGAAGGACCGTCACAACAATGATTCCACCGTATTGATTTTTCAACCGTAACAGAAGATAAGACACGTGCTCCAGGATGCTTCAGGTGGTCCACTATTCTCGAAAATTCCAAATGCAACTGCCTGCACGATCTTCAACGAGGTCACCTACAACGAAAGTACGTATTGTCCTTCCACACAGCAGCGTGGGTAAAGTTTCATGTTCAAGGCAACACCTTCATATACAAGAATACTAGTTCATTCCACCGTGACGTCATGTGATCAGTGCTGACAGGGGCGCCCTTTTTGGACAGGAGAGTGGTGATGCTGTGATGGAATGTATTTAGAGGTCTAAGTCTTTTCGCATCACTCGTCAGACAGACAGGATGCCAGGGAAGGGACCATGGTCAATTCTTGATGGAACGTTTTTTTGAACCCATTGAAAGCTCCTTTCTGTCCGGAACCACTACCTTCAAGGCGAGGTGCCAAGCCTGCGGGATAATTATTTTAGGATAAAAAAAAAAAAACTTCCACTTCACACTTCAAGCTTCATCTCAATTGGCGTCCCAAAGAAAATTAGAAAAATGTATTGCATTATCAGTATTTGTATTTCTGTCCTCCCTAATATGCATTCCTGTATTTGTAATTCCGAAAACATTTTGCCTCTTTTTAAAATATATTTCCGATACGTATCGCGGTAGGCCTGTTCACACTCTTGCAACCGAGTACGACCGACAGAGACAAGATCTGTTAAAACTTCTTAACATTTCTTTGAACGAGGGAACACACTGGCATTCTGGCGCCATCTATGCAGTGACCCTGGAACTGCGTTTCACAAGAGCGAAGGTTTTCGGAATTTCCGAGGTCAAATGTGCGTAATACCTATAAGAAAAGCGCGTTTATAACGTTGACAAAAGTTTTTCGAGCCAAGAAAGAAAGGAAAATGCTCGAGCGAAATAGATAACATTCCGGACCGCCAAGTTTACGCTTCTACCCTATAGATGGCGCCATTGTGTCCTCTTGTTGTAAGATATATTAAGAGGTTCTAAGGCACCCAATTTTGAAGAGGTCGCAAGAGTGTGAACGAGCCTTTACAGATATATTTGAGTATAGTATTTAGCTACTATTTTTATGTATCCCAGTATTTGTATTTCCAAATACATTTTTGAGTATTTCTGCCCAAGCCTGCAACACAATGTAGCTGTCAAGTGTCAATCTTTGCGTTTAGGAATTAGAGGAATGGAATGGAACGATTCATCCATTCCAGGAGTGGGAATGGGCCCAGTGTCCCCATTCCTAGGAGTTGAAAGGAATTGAATTATCGAAAAATCCAATTCCCGGAATGGAAAGGAATTGGAATGGAATGGGGGTGCCCATTCCGCAACACTGGCGCGTTCTCCCCCGGAGCGCCGTCTTTCCTGCATGGCATGCGAAGTCTGCTCCTCACGTGACTGAATTCGGCGAATAGCGTTGCCGCGCGTTCGAGGCGCGCGGCGCGCTTAAAAGCAGGGGAACGTACGCCGGAGCGCGCGCGACGTCTTCTTTCCTCCACGACGCTTGATCCGGCTCCTCACGTGATCGGATCTCGGTGAATAGAGGCGCGGCGGCACGTGGAAATCCGACGCGCAACTCTGGCTCCCGTAGGGAGCCTATACAAGAACTCTAGCCGAACCCAACCAAACCGCGAGAATTCGTGACTTCTTTGATGAATCGCTTGTTGCCGATATACGCGTAGGAATTTTCGAACACTGATACCTTTGGTGGACATCGAATACGTTGTAGAGAGACATCCTAATAAGACCGCGGGGATAAGGCCCGTTCACACACATGCGTCCGTAGCTACCGGAACGACTGGAACAACCGAAACGACCGTTGCAAGGGTCTCCAACCGTCAGTTACCATAGCAACGGAGGGACGCCCGCACGTGTTGTTCACGACGCAAGGAGTTGGAGCGAGCCCAACTTTCCCCGCTGCGCTAGAAACAACCGCAACGACAGACCAATCACAGGTCGAGGAAAACTGGTCGCGCGCGTTGCATGCCGGTCGCGGGCCAGCTCCTTCTGTCTGCAAAGATGGCGTCGGTCGTGATCGTCGACGTGGAGGGCGTGGTGAAAGCTCATCGTTCCGTGTAAAAGCGCTAACCTTGACTGTGGATTTTCGTCGTGTGTCGCTATGATAACCCAGCACGTACTAGAAGGGAAGATCCACCTGCTCGTGCAGCGAAGTCGTGGCGGCACTCTCAAGACAGGAGAAACGCCCGTGCCGTCGTGTTTGCTTACTTCGACTACAGTGGTGCTTTCTAAGCATTTGTGTCCTCGAACATCGCCCGGATTTCTTATTTGGCGCATTTAATGCGTGTGCTCAAGTTCAAGGTATTACTGGCGCGTACCGTATAAAGGATGCGAATTTTCACGCGTTTTCATCACCGGAGAAAAGTGACTAGTGTTAGCAATCGTGAACGTTCGCAACGTCTATCTGATCACAAAATCATATTTTTACGTTGCTATATCGCTACTAAGATTACATTGTCTATTATATTCGTAGAAAAGGCGTGTGGCGAGATTTGTACTATTGGCCAAGTCGTGTATTAGTCTTGATCGTCCAAGACGGCGTACTGCATCTTTTTCTTTTCGTTTTCATCCACTGTACCCTGAAAGCCTATCATTAAAAAAAAATAAAAATAATAAAGCTTTAGGCTATTCACCGCATTCGGTGGGAGTTGGTACCACGAGGGCGCCACAGTATTTGGTGCCCCAGTAGACTTCCGGTAGCGTTTTTATTTGTTCTTCAGCAACACACAGCGATTGGGTGAAAAGAGTTTCCTTCGGAGAAGTACCTGTAATACGTTTGTAAGAACCTGCGCGGTTTTTAGAACGCAGTATAAATAACAAAAGTGTGTGAGACAAAATAAAGAAAAGAGGAAAACCGGAAGCGTGCAAGGGTCCCCCGATAGCGGGCGGCAGGGAGCTTGTTTGCAAACAAACATGGGTGAATAGAAAACTGCCTGTCTATATTCTGTTACGGCATTGAGTGGCAGTGCGTCCCCTTTTTAGAGGCACCGCTGAAACAGTTGACGGCGGCGTAGAAGCGGTCGCCCATGCTGACGACCCGCTGCGCTTGTTGCACTGGCTGCAGATGTGTGTACGCGCGGCGCAGAGCGGTCGTTCCAGTCGTTCCAGTTGCAACGGACGCAGTCGCATGCAACCGACGTGTGTGAACGAGCCTTTAGGCGACAGATCGAAGCAGGTACGACGAACGAAGTTCGAACTGCAACGGACAACAAGCAGACAAAGAGAAAAGCGGCTGCCAGACGCGCCCATCCGGATATCGATGCTTATCAGCGTGTAGCTCGCGCGCTGCTGGTGCACTCCTCTCCCTCCGGTCACGTGACAGAGGTGACAAGTGAGGAGGGAGGGGGCGTGGGGAAGGCGCCGGACACCGGGACAGCCCCGTATCCTCTCCTCAGGCATTCCAGTACGACGTGTTTGTAGCCTCGGAAAGCAGGCGAATCGTGCGCATTTCAGCACTCTCGGACGCTGGAGATGGCGCCGTCCTGAAGCTCGGCTTGGGCCCGAGCGAAGAAAGTACTCAGCGCGAGCTCGTTGTTTGACTGCTGCAACGGCGGGCGTGCTCTCGCAATGCTCGATGTTCTTGCAGACACGTGTTCGGGCGCTACCTTCGCTACGTCTTGAATTGAAGTGAAACGGAGTATAGAAGTATATTCTTTCACGCGGTCGCGTCTTCTGCGAGAAAGATTCGAGCTGAATAAGTACAGTCGGGGACAAACTTCCCCAGGACGCGCGAGCTGTGACTGAAACGCATTGCTCTGCCATCTGCCGGCGGGTCGCCTGGTTTCGAGATAAGACAAAAGCGCATGCGCGTCCTATTGTGACTTCAAACATGTGCGTTTTCTCGCTCTTCTGCGAAGCGACGCCTAATTCGGAATCGAGCGCGTGGTGCCGCCTCAAAGATAGCGCTTACTGACATGGAACCTACAAAGCAAGAAGTCACGGCAGCTCAACTGAGCCATAAGCTCAACTGGTTATAAAGCAAGGCGCGCTGACACGGCGAAATGCGGAGCAATGCCGTAGGCTGTATCTCTAGTTTTGGAATGTGTAGCAGACGCTCGTCAGCCGCAAGCGCTATCTCTGAGGCGGTACCACGCGCCCGATTTGGAGTTAGGCAACGCGCCGCAGAAGAGCGGGAAAGCACACATGTTTGCAGGCACAGCAGGACGCGCATGCGCGTTTGTGTGATCTCGAAACCAGGCGACCCGCCGGCAGATGGCAGAGCAATGCATTTCAGTCGCAGCTCGCGCGTCCTTGGGGACTTTTGTCCTCGACTGTAGATTGAGGCAGCAAACAACGAAAAAGTTTTAACGTTCTGTCAAAAATATCTACTCACCAACGTCGCGCGTTTACGTAAAAAAAATGTTTTAGTTGCAGTATAAGCGAACATCAGCGCAATTAAAATATAAATATAATTACTTGCATTACGCGGACGATTTGAAATGGATCAACCGGCACTCCCGGCCTTCCGGAAACATTGGCTGTCATGGCTGAAACAGGCGTGCCCATGCCGCCGATCTGTACGTTCAATATCAAACGGGCTCCGGAGAGCCATTTGACTAATACCCCTGTCAGACGGGCACCTAAAAGGACCTTTACGCCAAAGGACCTTTAGTGTAAATGTCATTTAGGCAGTGCCACACGGCAACTCAAATGGTATTCATCGTAAAGGTTCTTTTCGAGAACCTGAGTTCCCGCAACTCCTTTACGGCTGCTAAAGGCCTACTCTCGTCAGCAGCGGTCTACACTAGAGAAGCGAATTGAGATAAAAGATCGCACCGATATCTAAAATCAATGCTTTTGCATTTTTATTTTTGAAAAAGAACGTGTTTCACGTATATTCTGTACAAACCTCGCTCTACTAATAGTTTTCTGTACTCACCGTCCCAACTATCTAGTAGGCCTCGTCGTCGCCTGCTCGCGTCGTCCGCTTTGGCACTTCGGTTTTCCTCCTCTCGATTTTCCTTACAACCATAGTTATCTAGCTTTTATTTCTCTACTTTATAATTTATCATCCTTTAATAGTGTATTGCTCACTGTACCCTGTATATTTAATATTTTTTGCACATATATATTTCTGTATCTCACTCTCGCGTGATGCGATATGTCGAACTACGAGGAGCGTCCACGGAAGGGGACGCCGCGCATCCGTCGGAGCGTTGAGGCGACGGGCGCTGATACGACTTTGGGAGGATCGGCTGAAGGACCTCCGACGCTTGCGATGAAACACGAGCACGACGCCCAACCAAACAGGGCACGGCAAAAGCATAGCAGAAGCACGGAAAGGAACGGGAGCGCCGAGCAACGTTAGGACTAAAAGTGAGTTTGCAGGGCACGCTCAGGTTTGCCGCCGATTGTCAAAAAACCACTTTGCTTGGGCTTAAAATTGACTTTGTTCTAATCACTTGACTGAACTCGTCATTTTGTCTTTGTTAATATATTGTTTACTTAAGAAAAACTAAAAAAATTATTTACATCGCCAAAATATTATTTTTCTGGCGTGAACGTGATTTATGCGTTTGAACCGAGCTATGAGACTTCAACCGCTGTAAACATCGTCTAAATGACATTTACTTGCGCTGTCTGGCACGGCAAAACGTAAAGGTCATTTGAAAATCCTAAAGTGGCGTAAAGGTCCTTTTAGATGCCCGTCTGACAGAGGTATTAACCGGTACATGTTTGCCGGTCACCGGTCATCCGTCTGTGCAACATGCATATCACCGGTTTGAGCAAACGTGTTACAACTTTGCGCAAACGAGTCGCCCAATTGCCCAGACGAGCGACCCGTTTGCCGAAGGAGCGACCTGTTTGTCCGAATAGGTAACCGTTATGGCTCATACAGGGGACCCCTTTGTGCCATACTGGCAACCCCTTTGACAAACTGGTGACCGGTATGGCCACTGATCTCTATTTAGTAGGCTGGATCGCGGATCGCGAGCCCGTCGGTGTCGCCACCGGCGGCCATTGCTTGACACCAGGCAATACACGCAAGTCTATGGGAGAAACACAAAAAAGTAAGCATATTGAAGCATGTACGCTGTGCTCGGAGGCGAGTATTTTATGGTGCGCTGCGATCCTTATGTCAGGTGTTTGGAGACCGAATCGGTATTTGTCAAACGTCCGGTCGCCGAATAAAAAAATCAAACGTACCGGTGCACCCACGGCTGAGCTGGCAAGCTTGCTCTCGTAGTGGAGTAAACAAAGGAACTTGCCGTCAATAAGACCGTCCTTAGGGAAGCCCAGAAGTTGATGAATGACAAAGAAGTTCCATCTCGACAGCGGCTTTCCGGGAGTGAGCGAATTCCGCGTAGCAGAGTCTTCGAGCTTGCCGTCTGCTAAACCCAACTCAACGAAACATCCACCGACTCCGCGGTCACTCTTGGTAACTCTCGCCTCATTGAGATGCACTACAGCGGAGTCACTCTCGACCACAAAATATTTATTTATAAGAACTGCAAAGGCTGTCAGTATTAAAGCTTGTACGCAAGCTATTTGACGGGCTTATCGAAAAGCATCCAAAACGTTTCAGTGCCGACAACAGCTTAGAACCGGGGGAAACGTCACTTTTTCTCGTTCTTCAAATAGAGTCCCATGCATTGGCTGGTGTCAATCAATGGCCGCCGGTGGCGACACTCGGCTCCAGCTGCCGAGGCCGCGGTCCGCGATCCAGCCTACTACAATAGAGATCAGTGGGTATGGCTAAAATGTTACCGGTATGAACCCGTTTGCTTTCACATAGCGCCAAATGGTTTTTTTCAGTAGGGGCACCTGTTGCTGCCTTATTTTGTATACGCCGGTTGAAACAAGATAAATAAAACCTAAAGTTTTTGGCTCTGCATATGTTTCTAAGGTGTTTTTGCTTCAACTGTGCTTCAGGTAAAACACAATATAGATTGATTTGCGCCTTGCAGTACCTCCGAACGCAATGTCAGTGTTCAGATGCGCTACTTCTTTTGTTTTATCACGATCTTTCATCAAGCACGAACGTTTGTAGGTGACTATAGTCATTAATCTTTGAACATAATATGCATTGATCTTTATTTTCTATGCGTTGTTTGTAAATTGTTACATATTTTAGGTCGTCCGGGTTGAAACATTAAATTTATATGCGCCTGAACACTGAACTCTCTGCCAGCCAAGTTTATGAAGTTTTTGTGTTAATCAAAACGCTACGTGTATGTGGTATACTAAATCGAGATACAGTGACCATTGTTAATTATTTCTACGCGCGTCGCCGAGCGAGCGTGTGCGTGACCGAATGGTTACCGCGCCTGACTGTCGCCCGAAGTCTAGGTTGGATTCCAGTCACTGGAATGTTCGTTTATTTATTCTTTCATCTTGGCGCTCTCTCAACGTCGAGAAATTCTCATCTGATCGAGTTCTGAATGTTCCCCGTCGCCGAAAATTTTACGCCGAATGTTCCAGAAACCCACGCATGTACGTACATAAGGGACTCCGCATGGCGAGCGGAGTCAGTCTCACCCCAGCGTTCGATCCTGCAGTTTGTTTCGCCGACATTGACGCCTGCGACGCTTGCCTTGCTCTATTTGGTTTTGGGCACAAGTTCGCTGCATTAAACGTTTAGTTTCTTCAGTTATTCGCCGCCTCATCAGCTGTCATTCTTGACATCTTGGTAGTGGTGCGGGGAACCACGTTCCTTGCCAGTGAACCAAACCTCTCCGAAGATCTGCCGGGCTCGATCTTTTTCAAGTTCCGGAAAGCTTATCCCCGTTGACGAACCTGAAATTCGGACCAGCCGCCGTACCCAAGACCTGCCCCCGGAATTCGTCCCTCTACTGTCAAAGCCAAGCAGGACTGCGGCCACGATGAGCACCACGTCACAGCCAGAGGGAACACTACTGGCTTCCATCGTCTACGTGCAGGTCCCGCCACGGACGCCGGCGACGTTCCATTGCGACCCTTACGAAGATGTGGACAACTGGTTAAGCCAGTAGGAGCGCGTTGCCCGGTTCAACAGATGGGGAGCTGAACAAATCCTGCAGAATGTCTACTTCAATTTGGAAGGCACGGCCCGAACCTGGTATGAGAACCACGAAGTGTCGATTTCATCGTGGGAAGACTTCCAGGCCAAGCTACGACGCACCGTTGCCAGCAAGCTGCGACGACAGCGGGCCGAAGAACGTCTGCAAGCAAGAAGCCGAGTACCGAACGAGAGCGTCAAACGCTTCGTCGAAGACGTTCTCCACCTGATGATCAACGCTGACCCGAACGCTTCCGAAGAAAAAAAGCTGCGGGTCTTGATACGGGGATTGAAGGAAAACATTTTCGGAGGACTTGTCTGAACCCCGCCTACCACCGTCGAAGGATTCGTTAATGAGGCCACAAACATCGAACGTGCCCTTCAAGCACGACCTTCCCACCAGCGACTCCTCGGCATCGCTGCCCTCTTGCCTTCCAGTTCCGACATCCCGAACATCCGCGAGATCCTTCGCGACGTCGTCCGGGAAGAGCTGAGGAACCTCCTGCCTGCTGACAACCAGGCGGCTTCGCTGTCAATTGCCGAGGTTGTCCGCGAGGAAGTTCAGGGGTCATTCCACCCGGAGGCTCTTGCCAGCGTGGCCACACCCGAGGAGCCCTCCCTGACGTACGCCGCAGTAGCTTGGAGACGAGCGACAGCTGCCCGGCAGCATTCCACACCGCCACAAAAGGATTCAGAGCGGCAGACCTCCCGACGTCGGGAAGGGGAGCCCCAGCTCGTCCGTACTATACAACCGGCGCCTAGGAAGAGGGATGTGTGGCGCACGGCCGATCGACGACCGCTGTGTTATCACTGCGGCGAGGCCAACCACGTCTACCGGAGGTGCCCGTACCGACAAATGGGACCACGAGGTTTCTCGCCGGGCGACCCTCGACCCCGCCTAGGGGAGCGACCAAGAGACATCGAGGAGTACCTCTGACGACCGCTGTCCCCGGTGCCGACTCCACACCGAGGTTCCCGTTCGCCTTCGCCTCGACGTGCGCTCTCGCCTTTACGCCGCTCTCGTCGGAACAGCCAGTCCCAACTATCTCGTCGGGAAAACTAAGTGCGGCAACGCCTGGAGGTGGCGTTGCCGAAGACGACCGAAGCAAAAAGCCTCCAATAACGGCGGAGCGCTCCCACTCTCCCGACGCTACGCATCGTAATGACGCTCCTGCAACGGTGCCCAAAAACCTAAACGTTATTATCAACGACCACGACGCAATGGCACTCGTGGACACCGGAGCAGACTACTCTGTCTTGCGTGGGAGGCTCTTTCGCCGCCTGCGAAAAGTGACAAAGCCGTGGGAAGGCCCTCAAGAACGCACCACGGTGGGCACCTCATCCCACAAGTCGGGCGATGCACTGCTCGCGTCGAGATCCGCGGTGAGACGTGCCTTGCGAAGTTCGTCATTCTGCACGACTGTGCGAGGAATGTTATCCTCGGAATGAACTTTCTCTGCAAGTATATCGCCGTCATCAACCTCGGAATAAACCGGCTGACGCTTCGAAAACCTGTTTCACCAACGGAGGAACCCAAAGTGACGTCATCCGCGGTCCGAGTCCTCGCAAGCCACGTGAACTTACCGCCGCGGTTGAGTGTTTTCGTACCCGTCGGAATCACCGAGGCTTTCTGCTGAGAAGTTCTGCTCAAGGGAAGCCTCCATTTTGCTTCTAGAAAAAGATAAGAGGCGTCACAAGAGAAGTAGCTGAACTGCAGGATGGGCGCACGGTGGTCCTCGTGACGAACTTCCGACAAGAAACGCAACACCTCACAAAAGGCTCAGCTGTCGGCCACGTCGAGGAACTCCGAAACTCCGCCGAAATCGCCGCCATTACTGAAGAATCATCGCCACCTCCGCAAGAGTGTACGTAGCCAGCGCAGCTCGACGTTGACCCTAACCTTTGTAGAGTTCGGTGCTACTGCTCACCCGAAAGAAGGACCAACGAGGCAAAACTCAGAAAACACACCTTTACTGTCTGGCCGCCGGGAACGAACTGCCGGAACCGAGCCTCGCTCGCGCGCACGCTGCGCACCGGCGCCTAGCACGAGTCCCTGTGCCCACACCGGTCCCAAGACCCACAAACTTTCCCCCCCCCCCCACCTCCCCCCGCCCCTGTCCCTGGAGTGCGTTGTTGTTGTCGGGGTGAGGGTTGCAGCGTAGAGGCCGTGTATTCCCGGTGTCAATTGAATGCTTTAGACACCGGTTCTACCGGGGTTCTCCATGAACATCGGCGAAAACTCTTCCAGGAGTCTTTGGAGACGCCGCTTTTGCTGGTCCGTAGCAGGACACTTCTGCAAAGAATCGCTTACCGCACATGGGAGTCGCAAAGCAGGCGTTCTAACGCCAACGTTATCGACACTGACGATGCAATCCTCTCGTCTGGTAAACGGGATCAGTTTCGCGTCACTACCTAACCGGTAGCCTTTGTTCGGAAAGTCAAGAACCAGGTTCTCCCCAAAAATGAAATCTCGGCCCAAAATAATCGGTACCGTGAGACCAGGTAAGCACACGAAACGCTGACGGCGTTTTTTCTCGTTGAACCCGATATGTAACCTCACGGCTTGACTCGCGAGCATTTCAGGTCCTGACGCTAGCTGTAAGCGCACGTTAGTCTCGCGCAGGTTAGCTTTCTGCTCTTTGCAGCGTTCAATCAGGTAGTCCCCAATAAGCGACAGACTGGCACCGGTATCAATCAGCGCTGCCACAGCTATTCCGAGCACTGTAACTGTCATACGAGGCTCAATTAGCTCAAGGTCGGGCTGGATTCGACATACCGATGGAAGTTTTGCTGAGTTGTCCATGGTCACCGCGGCCGGCAGGCGTTCAGGGGTCAACGCCACCGGCCGTACTCGTTTCCCGAGGCTGCAGGGCGGTTGCGCAGCAGGTCGGGGCAGTCACGCCGGAAGTGGCCATGGCGACCACAGTCGAAGCACCGCACCGAGTTGCGCCGGTCAGGGCCGTGCGTCGGGCTTGCCTGCGCTTGTCGTTGCGGCCCTTCTTGGTGTCCCTCGTTGGACCAGCGATCGGCGCCCCGGTTGGCAGTGCGGGGGAAGGACCTTAAACGGCTTTCACCCTGCCGTAGTCTCGATCCAGCCGGCCGGGCACGTAGCCAGGGGTCCGAACCATCGAGTGGTCTCCCGCGCTCCCATTGCCCGAAGGCGTAGGAGTCCAGCGCACGGGGGGGACAGACCGCGCCATCCAGGGTTTGGCGCTGAGTCGGACCTATTCTGGGCCCGGGAGCTCGCCAGGCACAGGACGGCTCGAGAGCTTCTTCAGGCGGTGGCGGGGGCCAATACTGCAGCTCGGCCAGGAGCGTCTCTTGAATGCCGTGAGCGTCCCGGGCCAGGTGCTCCAGGGTGGAAAACGTGCGGCCATGCAGGTAGGGCCGGAATCTTGGGTGGCTCTGCTGCATCACCCGAGCAACCCTGTCCGACTCCGACGTCGTTGGGCAGGCTCTGTCATAGAGCTCCTGCATCACCCGTACATATTCGACGAGGGTCTCGTCCGGGTGCTGGGTCCGGCGCTCCAGTTCTCGCTGGACTCGAGACTGGTACCCAGGTGGAAGAAATTCATCTTGGAACTTCCGCCGAAAGTCTTCCCAGGTGAGGAAGGGGGCCACGATGCGCCACCAGCGCGCGGCGCTCGCCTGGAACGCTACGGGCAGAACCCGCGCGAGGACGTACTCGTCCGAGGCTCCCGTGGCGAGCTTATAGGCCGCCAGCTCGGCCAGGAAGTCGGCCACGGACTTCCGGTCGTCGTAGCCCGTGTACAACGGGACCGGCACCTGGGGTCGTGGCCCTTGCCCTTGGGGTCCGGGATCAGCCAGGACCAGGCGTTGCGCGACCGTGTCGCAGAGGTTGGCCACCCGAGCCATCAGGTTCATGGACGTCGGGTCAGGCCCCTCTCCGGTCTCGCCTTGGTCTGCGGCGGCTCTTTGGCGGGTCTGCATCGCAGAAGCAACCGCAGAAAAACAGCCCAAAACAAAAACAGAACAAAACGGAACGCAAAAAGAACGGAAAAACACTTAATATACTACAGTATGCACAATATACACTATGCCCAATCCGCGATGGCAAAGATGGCGTCCGGTGGCCGAAGCCTAGTCGAACGGCCACGTAGGCCTATCGGGGATGGAAAAAGCAAGAAAATCCAGGCTAACACGCCTACAACGGGCTAAAAGCCTGCGGTCCAACCCGCGGGGGAGCAGTAGGCCTCGCGTGGAGCGCCAAATAATGTAGGGTTCGGTGCTACTGCTCACCCGAAAGAAGGACCAACGAGGCAAAACTCAGAAAACACACCTTTACTGTCTGGCCGCCGGGAACGAACTGCCGGAACCGAGCCTCGCTCGCGCGCACGCTGCGCACCGGCGCCTAGCACGACTCCCTGTGCCCACACCGGTCCCAAGACCCACACCTTCCAGGGCCAAGACGACGGCAGCTTAGTGACCCTCTCGCCAAATACAGGGACTGCTTCGCGACGTCGTCGAAAGTGCGCCAAACCACCGTTGCGAAGCATCGCATCGCTGCCGAGGATGACGCTTTCCCTGTGCATCGATGGCCATACCGCGTCTCCGTCAAAGAAAGGAAGGTCATCCAGGAGCAAGTGTAAGATGTGCTGAACGACAACATAATCCAGCCTTCAAGCAGTCCCTGGGCTTCTCCAGTTGTACTGGTTAAAAACGACGGAACGCTTAGGTTTTGCATAGACTACCAGCAGCTGAACGCGGTGACCAAGAAAGGCGTCTACCCACTCCATCGCATAGACGACACATGAAACCAGCTGCGCCACTCTCGATATTTTTCACTGATGGACCTGGAGAGCGACTACTGGCAGATCGAAGTTGACGAACTGGACGTGAAAAGACAACCTTCGTCACACCGGATGGACTGTACGAGTTCAAGGAGATGCCCTTTGGACTGTGCACGGCACGAGCAATATTCCAGCGTGTCATAGAGACCGTACTGGCAGGACTGAAGTGGCAGAGCTGTCTCGTCTACCTCGACGACGTCGTAGTACTTTCCGGCAACTTCGACGAGCACTTGCGACAACTCCGAGCTGTTCTCTAAGCCCTACGGACCGCCGGACTCACCCTCAAGCTGTCAAAGTGCCGACTCGCTTATGACGAACCGAAGTTCCTAGGCCACGTGTTTAGTAACCAAGGCGTTCGCCCAGACCTAGAGAAGACTCGCGCCGTCGCAACATTTCCAGCGCCGACAGACAAGAAGGCCGTGAAAAGGTTCCTTGGACTGTGCCTACTATCGGCGCTTCGTTCGGGATTTCGCGAAGATTTCCACACCGCTCACAAACCTCGCGAAGGACGCCGAGAAGTTTGAATGGACCGAGGAGCAGCAGCAGGCATTCGACGAGCTGAAGCGACGACTCCAGACTCCTCCTGTTCTTGGACATTTCGATCAGGATGCGGCAACTGAGATTCATATGAACGCAAGTGACGCAGGACTTGGCGCGGTACTGGTTCAAGTGCAAGCAGGCACCGAGCGAGTCATCGCCTACGCAAGTCGGACACTATCCATGGCGGAGAAAAATTAATCGACGACTGAGAAAGAATGCTTTGCGGTCGTCTGGGCAATCACAAAGTTTCGTCCGTACTTGAATGGGAGCCCCTTCCGGGTAGTCACGGACCACCACTCGCTCTGCTGGCTTGCAAACCTCAAGGAACCTTCGGACGCCTCGTTCTACGGAGTCTCCGACTACAAGAGTTCTAGATGACTGTGGTGTACAAGTCAGGCCACAAGCACAGCGACGCCGACTGCCTGTTCAGAGCCCCCATCGGAACACATTCCGGCAGCACCCGTACGAAAATGTCAGATATGTCCCTGATATATTTTAAATACGCCCAGATATGATAATATAAGTAGTCAGATCGGGAAATATACCGCTATATATGGGAGCAGATACGCCCAGATATCGCCATATAAGTGGGCAAATACTGCTAGATGCGGCCGTATAAGTGCGTAAATACGGATATATCTCGCCAGATACGCGTGCAAATATTGCCCCTGATAATGATATATGGGCCCGTTTCGGTCGTGCAAGCAATAAGTCATATGTACTCGCCAAGACACTAGTTTATTGATCTATCTTGCATGATCCTCATATAGTTGGTTAATTATTGTTGAAATCGTTAACGTGAAGTTATTCCAGGTATTTGGACCAATTAACCAATTGTGCATTTTGAAGATTGAAAGACAAATGAAATTTGGTTGTATGTTTGACGTGTGACATTATGACGAAGTGCATAAGATCGGAAAGCGAGTTAATCAAATAATGGATTTGTGATCGCAGCACTTAGGCGCCCGTATCCGAGTCAAGCTGTTTCGGCGTCGCCATCGAGTAACCGCCCCGCTAAATTTAGCGAGAAATTGAATTGGTACTTATGTCACTTGACGAACATTTTCCCGCTAAATCTAGCAGTGAAACTAATTTTGTTCGTGTTTCCCCGCTAAATTGAGTGGGGAAACATGAACCGTTAGCTTACTGAAGATTTAAGACGCTACTTCGTCGTCCCGAATCCTTTTTCCTTCGAACGCCTGCGAAGCCGTTGCGCGCGCCCTACGCAGCATCTTTCAAAAACCGTTCGCGCAGCAACGTAACCATCCGCTTGCGAGCGTCTGCGATTCATCGTGTGTTGAAAGTCGGAAGATGAGCTGTCCGTGGTGTATTTTATGTGCAACTCTTTCGTAAAAAAATTTGAAATTTAAAAACGCGAATCTAACAGTGTACACATAATTTTAAATTTATTGGTAAAAAATATATATACATATTTATTTATTTATTTATTTGTGGACATCGTGCGCAAAAAAAATGGTCGCGCTTATTTCTTCATTTTATATTATGATGTGGGTTATACGGTGTAAAATATTGTATCTTCAAACTCGCATCGTTTCGGGTCAATTTCGAGATAGACAGCTTCTTTGGAAGTTCAAAAGTTGGTCTTCATAGAGCTGTATGTTCACTCGGTATTGACAGCAGGGTAGACGCTATGCATGTTTCAGGCCAATCGTGTCTCCGGTTAGGGTCACGTGACTACAGTCTAGAAGCTGGTGATGAAGCAGAACACGGCACCTGCCTCGAGCCCAAGGCCACACATAGCATTCACTGCACTATCAACCTTGGGTACAAGTGACAACCCGGGCGTTGATGCCCCATAAGATAACGCTTTTGTTTGTGGACTTCCGTTTTGGCCTTTCTTTCTCTCCTTTTCTCTCTCTCTCCCTAAGCTGAAAGCGTGGTGACGAGGATGACACATTAGCCGTTGGCAATCTCGGAAAAAAAAAAGAAAAAAAAAGAATGCGTTAGCCCGGATCTAAAATTCTAGTTTGGTGTTTTTCCCCTCGTGGCTGCTGCGGATTTCTGCTTCTGCAAGCGATTTCTTCAAAGAAGCCCAAGAAGTTTTGTGATGCGTTTTATGTCGGTTCTAGAAATGACAGCCTGTGCTACATCGTGTTGAATCGTCACGGACACCTTCCCTCTCGTTTTTGTGTTTGAGTGGTGATTCCGCCGTGGCCGTGTCGACATCTATCTCGGATTACCTTTCAAATCTCGTCTCGTCAACGTAAGTGCGCTGCAACCTACTTCGCGACAATAGATCGTTTTCCTAAAGGTACTCTTCCAGATTACCTCTAGAATTAGGCCGTGTCTATCTCCTGGCAGCCGGGAGAATAATTGTGCAGAATGTTTCGGCATTGGTGCGATTGCGCTACGAGCAGAAAGTTACGATATCCCGCCGACAAAGTTTTGACGTGTCGCCAAAAAGAACAACAACAAAAAATCTTAAAAAATTTGAGGAGCGGCTTTACGAGTCGCTTGTAGAAAGATTGTTACGATTTTGCGAAGTACTGGTAAACAACGCTAGGTTACCGTCATCATCTAAACCCTGAGATAAGGATAAATCAAATAACGTACAACTCTCATTGGCTCAGGGTTTATATTATGATGTTTCCTAACCGGCTTGCCTACATACTTTCGCTCCTTGCAAAGGTTACCGTCTCGCAGGCGGCACAAACCAATCCCCTGACGGCGGCGTCTCGGCTAGCTTGCACACGGGGCCGCCGCCGCTCGATCGCCGGGTTCGCGGCGCGACAATCGCTCGAAGCGGGGAAACGGCGTTATGTAACGAAAGGCAAGGGGCATCTACACCACTAATGGGCAAAAGCCGATTCAAAGGCGTGCGCGAACGTAAACAACGGTAGAAAAGTGCAGTTGCTCGCCGCTATGAGATGCGTGCCGCAAACTCGGTAATCCGCGGACGTATCCCTCTCCGCCGCTCGTACTTTCTCTAACTTGACGGACATTCTGTCTCGCGGTTCATGCCGACGAAACGTTTGGACGATCGTCGGGATACCGGGTCATTGCTACAGCCGAGCGCGGCACAATTTACCATTGCTCTCGCTGTGCAGGGTCGAAGAGTCAACCACCAGCATGGTGGATACCGGTGTTCGACGTCATGATGTGATGTACGTGCAATGCCTGAATACCGGGTGTTTTTTTTAATTTTTTTATTGCAGATTTGTTTTAAAAGAAGCCGTGAGAACTACACTTATGCGGTTTGTGCGAGTGAGTTATACGCCCAGGGGGACATTGTATAGTTTGCTAATCTTTGCAATAAGTCGACTTATTAATTAAAATTCACTAATTTACTTTTAATTAGTGGAAATAGACATATGGTTTCAATTAGAAAATTGCTGAGCGTCGTCCAAAACCCATAAATCAGTAATTTTTAGAAAGACTTTGAGCGCGTGCGAAGCGCAGTTGTGCGCTGAAGTTACCACTCGTGGACCGCTGTGGCTAGATAAGAGACGGAAAAATTGCGCGGGCGCCTGACCAAAACCGCTAGCCTTACCTGCTCCACGAGTGGTAACTTTCTCACGCGCTGAAAGTCTTTTTGAAAATGACTGATTTAGGGATTTTGGACGACGTTCAGCAAGTTTCTAATTGGAACCATGTGTCTATTTTCACTAATTTCAAAATTAAGTAGTGAATTTGAAATCATTAGCCGACTTATTGCCAAGATTAGCCACCCACATAATGTCCCGCTGGGCACTCACTCGCACACACTGCATGAGTGTAGCTTTCATGGCTTTTTTTTAAACAAATCTACAAGAATAAAAAAAAAACACCCTGAATATCAGGGTTGCCTTACCTGATTGGGACATATCTGCCCTGATATGGATATATAAAAAATTGGGCAGATCTGGCTTGATAAGGCTTATATAAACTGATTTACTTGATTTGGCCAGATCTGCCCAATTTTTTATATAACCATATCTATTTTTTTTATATAAGTCCAGATATGCCATTTTCGTAAGGGCAGGGACGACGATGACTACGAGTGCTTCCTAGGCGCAGTGAACACCGACGACATGGTAAGACGTCGACGAGACGATCCCGAGCTGCGCGCACCAATAGAGCAGCTGGAGGGCGGGACTTTCACTTCCAGCCCGGAGACAGGGTGTGAGTGTGTACACCGATTCGCCGCCGCGGTCTAAGCGATTAACTCCTGAAGCGCTACTTCGGACCCTACAAAAGTGCTTCGTCGACTCGGGGATCTGAACTACGAGGTTATGCCCGACGGAACACAGACTTCATCGCGCCGCACTCCACGACCGGAAGTCGTGCACGCTGTGCGACTCAAGCCGTACAAAGATCGATAGGATTGTGAACTGTTTTTGTACTGCGCTCGACAGGCCTGTGTTTTACGAACCTCCGTAAAGTGCCATTTTTTCGGTTTGTTTTTCTGATTCATTTCCCGTCACGTTGTATTAGGACGATGCTCTTTGTAAAGGGGGAGTAATGCCACGCGCGTCGTTGAGCGAGCGCGTGCGTGGTCGAATGTTTATGAGGTCTAGATTCTATTCCAGCCAGCGGAATGTTCTTTTATTTACTCTTTCAACTTGGATTTCTCGTAAGTTCGAGAACATTCTCATCTGATCGAGTTCCAAATGTTCTACGTGCCGAAAGTTCTACGCCGAATGTTTCAGAAACCTACGTGTGTACATAAGGCACTCCGCATGGCGAGCTGAGTCAGTCTCGCCCTAGCGCTCAATCCTGTTGTTTGTTACGCCGACATTGACGCCTGCGGCGCTTTCCTTGCTCTATTTTATTATGGGCACAAGTTCGTCCCATTAAACGTTGAGTTTCTTCAGTTATTCGCCACCTCATCACTTGTGAATCGTGACAATATTGTATTAGTTCATTTTTTGCATATAAACTTCTTATTGCTCAAAATGTTACGAATTAACATCACAATACTGACAACCACAAGAGAACACAATTTTAACGCTAGATTGGTGTCAGAATCACTAAATTTTATACAGCCTAAATATTATAGCCTTAGGACAAGGGCTGTTCAGAGAGCGGTATCTTCAGGTTGAAGTTCCTTAGTTTTTAGCGGTTACTTACTGCTGCGAGAGTAACAGCTTGTTTCATTGTAAAAAGCCTTCGGATATCCACAGTATGCGAGAAACACAAACCAGCATTCCTCCAGGCCAGTCTTAGTGGTTGTATTGTTCTTAACAAAGAACTCACAAGCTGGAAAGTCCGGAAAAGAATAGTCATGGATAGTCAAACCAATTGCAGGTACACGGACATATAAAATAAAAAAGACAGTACGTTATCAAGTGAATTTGTTCAATTAGAGCGATGATTTCAAAATGCGCAGCCTCCAGATCTTGTATAGTAACCTCGTAGATATGACAATATTCCTAAACTTTAATGGAAATAGAAATATAGATGATACTGAAATTGCCACCATTGTAAGCAGGAGCTAGTAAATATCTCTATATAATAGTGACTTACCTTATATAAAGTACTCAAACCTACTTTTTGCTGAGAGCCGTATTCTATTCAGTTTTGTCAGACACGCTTGTTGTGATCGTTTAATGGGACTAAACATTGAGTGCAGAATTAAGGCTGGTTTACAGATATGAGTTTGAGTTTGATCGAGTGCTGGCACACTGTCGCCACCTGTCATTTAGCTCTGGAGCCCTTTCTGTATGTGCATATATCTATATTTTTTACGAATCATTCATTTAGCTAGGGCTTGAAATAATTTTGATATTTTATTTAAATGGTGCACAAGTAACGACGTGGCTGAAATGACTAAAGCTGCGTTTACATCAATGCTGCGATAGCGCATCGAGCTGGGAGGGAACCCATCAAAGGCGCACAGTTCCTCTGCTTCTGCCGCTTCTACCTAATCACAATCACCATATATCAATTCGACGTGATACGATTGCACACATTACCCGCAGCTTATGGAACTCTTCTAAGTTTTTTTGCGGGCGGGGCTTGCGGCGCTTTTTGTCGGAGCAATTCATAGACCAACTCATGTTTACAAACAAACCGGAGCGCCCCTAGCGGACGCCACCGGCGTCGCGCATGCGCGATGGAGTGTGGGCAAGAAACTCGCCATCGCCCATAAACAAATCACTGAAATGAGACGTTGTGGGCGTCGGTGTGAGTCCCCGTGCTCTTTTTCGCGTTGGAATTGTTGATTCTACGTCTTCCTGGCAATGTCTGACTACTTTAGTGGCCTCAGCGAAATTAACGAGACTCGTTAGAACGCAAAACATCGCGTGAATAATGTGACATGCGGTGATTCATTCCCCGAGGACGCCGCAAAATGGACGCTAAAGCCTGATTCGCATTATGAGATTCTGCTTGCTATTTTCAATCATGAAGTCGCTCGGGGTACATAAAGCGTGAACCCTAGCTGAGATGTCAACGTCGATATGAAAATCAGAAGCAAAATAGGACCGAGTGAATCAGGCATAACAAGTCTGCGATAACCACTGGTAACAATTATCAACGTTTCCTTATATCTACTGTTTACACCGAGCCTACTTACCCCAACCAACCTCCAAACTCAAACGTATATTGAGGCCTGCACTAACTTCTTATCGTAATTACCAGGTCAACGTTTGGTCTACGGGCCGCTGTCGTATGATCAAGCAGACAACAACAAGCAGAAAAGTTTGAGAGATAAGACGACACCTCGAACGATCAGGTGGCCGTTTGAACTTGATGACGCACTGAGCGTAGTCCGCAGGTGATTCGAGCAACTTGGCGGTTTTCCCGCGTTCGTGTTGAAACAAAACAAATAAATCTGACGACCACAAGTGTCCGCAAATTCAACCCAAAGTGCTTGCCACACAAGCAATCGTGGTCCGACGGCGTCTGGTTTTCTTTTTTCGCGGGCCCTATCCACGTTCTCGGACGAACCAAGCAGGCAGAAGACACATGAAAACTGACCTTCAAGTCCTCCCCGACTCTTTTTGTACAGCCCCAGTCTTGGCGTGTTGACGAGAAGGCATGTTTTGGCTGGTTTCTTTCAAAACAACAAAGGAATGCACGTCCCGCATTGTGACTTGCGCCCTCAGCGCCATACCGGAAGTGCGCCCAACGCGCCAACAACGCGCCCTGATGTAACAGAGCTGAGTTCGTGTATAAAGCAAACTAAAAAAAAAACGTAAAAAAATTTATGAATTAATATAAAAAACTATTATATCTTCGCCAATTTTTTTAAATTGGTCTGGCCTCTGAAGCAATTGACGTCAATACTGCAATTTCTACATGACCCCAGTATTTATTTATTTATTTACTTATTTCATTTAAAAAACTA